>CM066332.1:31601715-32201715 GCA_033807585.1 Hydrophis major | reverse complement strand
TTTTAGCACCACCTTCTGGGGAAATAGAAGAACAAAATAGAAATAATGATCCATTTCTAAAGTCTCATTTGAAAGACAACTATACTGCTGACATATGTTTGATACTGTTTGAGGGAAGCCATGAAATCCCATTGTACCTTGTTGGATTAGTGCAAAAGAAAAACTGCCTGAACCCAGGAATTCCTAGTCACTATGGTGGTAGGGAAAGCAACAATGATTCAGCACTTAGCCCTTCCATGCTATTATCATGCTGATCCACTTCCTAGACTTAGTTTAAATACAGATTCTTAGACTACGCAGTATTAGCATACTACAGGTGCAAAACAAAAATCAAATAGCAACTGAAATACTCTTGCGCACTGACATGATTCTCCAAAACAGACCTAGTGACCTTCAAGAACTTTTATCTAATTCTACAAGCTGAGAACATTTCGTTCTCCAAACTACAAAACTACCTCATGCGCTGTTTCTTTTAATACCAAACTTGGCATCTTTGCAGAATTTCTACAGGAAAATGCAGCGGCTTTTCCAATTTATACCAAGTTCCATTTCTACTCTCATAGGCCCCCAAATGTTCATGGCAAAATCTTAAAGATTGAAGTACAAAACCTGGATACACACAATATGTACTCTTTTAGCAACTGAGAGTTACCTATGGTAACTCTGCCTCAGCTACTATCTCTCTAGACATACACAAAAAGAACCACACAAAGATCATGGCACTGGTACCTGATGTCACATGAGCCCTACAGGAATTTCCAGGATCTAGAAACCAATTTTTAAACTTCTGACCACATATCTGAAAAACCCACCATGGTCCATTCCTATTCATTCCTTAAGTTGTTAGATTAGGTATCATCTAAAATTTATTGGAACAAGAATTACACAGAGTTTCTGCTTTACTCCTTCATTAACCACATCAAACTTATTATTTATTTAATTTATATCCACCTTAACTATCTTAGTCAGGATAGACAATTTAAAAATATCGGCCTAAGTAAAATCTAATAAAAGCAGTTACAATCAACTGTTCCCTTACTTCGATGAACAAGAGCTAAGCTGGCTAGGAAGACTTTTATTAAGCACAGTGATATTTGGTGCTGAGAATATCTCCTAAGAGAAGTAAATCCCATAGTAAGAAGCAAGATAAGGGGAAAACCTCTTGGGTACCCATGAAACAAGCTAGCAAAACTTTTAAGAGAGTCTTTTTGGCTGATCTTAATGTCAAGAAAACTTCAGCAGTGAAGGAGATAGCTTCTGAAATTGTCAGATCATAAGCTTTTAAAACACAAAACCAAATCTTCTGAGGCTTCCCAAGCTAAGGAAACCTTCCGTGTTGGTGAAGGGTATTGCAAATGAAAAGAGACAAGAAATGAGAATTGTGCAAAAGGACTTCCCCAGCTGTGGATATGATGAAGGAACAACCTGCAAAATGAGTCAGGATTATCTTGCATTCTGGATGCTTTCCAAATGACAACTCCCAAGATTCTTCATAAGAAAACTAGTAATTAAAAGGTTAAATTATCACTGACATTGCATTTATTCATGAAAAAATTATGTGTGGGATATATTACTCCCCGTAATATACATATACATATATATATGCTTATATACATATGCATGTATATAAACGTATATACATCTTCTCTAAATATTCTGACTTTATAAGAACATATGTATTTCAATATTATGTTGATCAGTTTTCAGCATGTATTGGTATCTCTACATAAATAAACAGAAAGGTCTTACAGAATGAATGAACATTTCATTTTCTCTAGGCTTCAAAATGTCAGGTGCCTTCATTTCATTATAGATGTTTTACAAATACTCCAATTCATAAAAAATAGGCACATTGCAAAGAACAGACTCACCTTTAAATAAGACCCATAATATTTGGTGACATATGGACTGTCACACTGACTGAGAACTGTTATTTCTTGCTGTATATCTTCTATTTCATCTTCAGCTTCTTCAAGATCAATAATTTTTATAGCCACAACTTTTTGTGTTCGATTGTCAATGCCTTTAAAAACTTCACCAAATGAACCTTTGCCAATCTTCTCCAGTTTTGTAAAGAGTTCTTCTGGATCTGCCTTCAAATTCTGGAAGAAATATTTCAATGAACACAATAAATAAAGCTGAAATTACTGAATTCTTGATCCTTCCACTTAAAATGGAAGAAATTCCAGAGACAAGAAATAGAAAGGATTCAAAACAATAGATGAAAAATAAAGCAGAAATTTAAAAAATTAGATTTGCTTTTTAAAAATTATAGGATCATTATATTTGGGGGTTTGCAAAACTGAAGGACTTGAGCAAACAACCAGGATGTTGGTTAAAAACAAAACAAAACTGGAAAGGGAAGTGGGGGTAAAGGTAAAGAGAAGACAAGGGTATATGATCTTCTCTTTTGGCCATTATCTCTGCAATTACTTTGAAGATTAATCTTTACACACTATTTATTACACATTTGCCATCTATCTCATCAATTTAAAATTCGGCCTACAAACATGATAGTATAATTTAACTTCCTTTTTTCAATAAGCACTAAAATTACAACAAAAATGCAGTTTCAGACTGTGGAGTCTAATATTAAATATACTAGTGCTGTAATCAGTCTTTTTATTACAAACAAAAGGGAGCAGATTGATCACAGCCAAGTATAACTTAAACATTACACAAAATTAACACCATGATTGAAGTTCCATTATTACTTAAGATTAAAACACCACATATATTTGGATGGGTTACAAATCTTCATAGATAACAGCCATAAATTGAAATAGTGGGAACAGATGAGGAAAGCAGCTCAAGGAAAAATAACAAGCAATCGTCACACTGGAATAGTTTGCTATTGTGACTTCCATATAAGTGATCCACATCATAAACTACTGGAAGATGTATTTTAATTAGTCTGTTTTTGTTTTCAATATTTTTGCATAGGCATAGAATGAATATATTTGATTTTTAATAATAATAAAAAGTACCAAAGCAGTTCAACTCTAGCTTAGTTTAGCTGACGTCAAGAAAATCTAAGCAGAATTGAGACACCATGAAGTCCCTATGGTTTCGATGGTGAAGCTATATAAAAAAAGCATTTTCTGGAAGTAGTAATGGTAAACCATTATTCTCAAAATAACAACTTGATCATACTCATGAAATCAGCAACAGTCAGTTCACACACCAGAAAGTCTTTTCCTTCTGTGCCATGAACCTTTTGGAGAAAAGTCTGGAGAAACCTACCAATTTCTTCTCAGGAAAATGTATTTCAATGCATAGATCTAGGCAGCATTATAAATGAAACTTATTATGACACTCATGGAAAATATGTTATATAGTAATAGTATATGTATTTCATTATAGTAATAAAGCAACACCATAATGATTCTAGACAGTTTTTAGTTAGATGCATTGATGTTAATGAACATTTTTGGATGTTAGAGGTCATAAATTCTTTTTTCTTGCATACATTATTGAAGGGAAAGCTATGTTTCAGTTAGTTTAGTCAAAATGGTTTAATCCATCTTTTTTCTACTTACATACAGAGAAAACACTGAAACTGAAGAAATCCATGTTTGCATCACACACTCTGTGAAATTACAGGTAATCTCTGACTTACAACCGTTCATTTAATGAGCATTCAAAGTTACAACAGCACTGAAAAAAGTGACTTTCAATTAATTATGCACAGTGCAAACCATAGTTGGCCAATTAGCACCTGCTTAGGGAGGCGGGCAATTTTATTTTCTGCATGAAGGTAGTCCCCAACTTACAACCACAAATAGGACTGGAATTTGCATCCCTAAGCCATGTGGTCATAAAGCAAGATGTCATGTGACTTAGAAACCACAATCCCAGCACTCCTTATTAACCAATAATTGTAGATCATTAGGCAAATACTCATCCTTATCCAACATACTTTGGGCATGATTTCTCCTAGTCCCAAATCTCAGTCATGTGTTGCTTCTAATTTCCTCCACCTGCCTACCTCCCTGCTTCCTACATGTGCCCCCACTAACCCTGGTCAAGCAACCTGGCAAAAATAAGAATCCAGCCAGTGGGGAAAGCTGGAAGTAATTTCACCCAGTGGAAAAGAACAGAAGGTTGGCTCCACGCAGGAAGTGTGAGCCAATCCTATGCCAACCCCCAGCATTTCCCCATTGAGTGAAACCACTTCAGGCCTTATCCCACAGATCTGGCATGCTTATTTGCACCATGCTGCTGAGCCAGGCTGGGGAGACACACGTAGGAAATGTTTGCCAGAGATGCTGGAGCTTCAGGGTTAGCACGGTGGTCCCAGGTCCAAAAAAAAAAGAGCTAGCAAAGGCAATGAGGCAAGGTCAAAAGTAGGTGTGGGGAATTGGGGAAGGAGGCATCTGGGTGATTGAATGCTTGATGGTGCTTCCTGGGTACCAAAGCTTGGTGCTAATTGGGGCAGGCTGGGCTGGTCATGATTTGCAGGGGCTGCTGTGGCTTTGCACTATGCTGTGACTCAATATCTTCTTGCAGCCCTAAAGCTATAGGGTTCTGTGACTGCTTGAAGGCAGGGTGTGGGGTGCAGGGTAGGATGGGGGAGAGCTGAAGTGTCCCTGTAGATACAAGTGCAAGTGGGCTGCCAAGCACCCAAGTTTTGATCACATGACTGAAGACACTGCAACAGCCGTAACTTCAGAAACTGATCACAAGTCTATTTTTTTTCCAGCACCATAGTAACTTTGAACAGTGACTGAACAAACAGTTGTAAGTCAAGGATCACCAGTATTGCTAAAGGTCTACAACCCAGGCTGGAGGCATCATGCTTAGGATGAAGAAAGAGTAAGTCATCTCTCAGCCCCTAAACCCTCTTAAACACCATCATTAGTATATCAACTCAGTACAGGTAGTCCTTGAGTTACAACAGTTCATTTAGTGACCGTTCAAAGTTACCACAGAATTTTTAAAAGGGACTTATTATTTTTCACACTTAAAGACTGTTGCAGCATCCCCATGGTCCCATGATCAAAATTTGGATGCCTGGCAACTGGTTCATATTTATGATGGCTGTAGCATCCTGGGATCATGTGATCAGCTTTTGCAAACTTCTGACAAGCAAAGTGATGGGGAATCCAGATTCACTTAACAACCACTAACTTAAATTCAATGGTTCACTTAACAATGATGGCAAGAAAAGTTGTAAAATGGGACAAAACTCACATAACAAATGTTTTGCTTAGCAACATAAGTGTTGGGCCCAATTACGGTCGTAACTTGAGGTCTATCTGTACAGTCAGACGCACAGCTCCACTTTGTGGTTATTTCTAACCTCATTCCTTTGGAGAATAAATGTCTACTTCAACATAAGGATCAATTCAGGTTTAGACAACAATTTGTCTCACAGAATGTGGAGAAGAATGTTGGGAATTCATCCTGAGAGCCAAAGATTTTTCCAATTTGTCTTAATCTGTGTTAGATTAAACACTGAAGCAGGCGATAAGGAAGCAAAGTGAAATTGAGAATGGAAAACTGATAAAGCATGAAGATGATATTGAAATTGTGACTCTGAACAGTAATTTATAACCATACTGCATAAAAGACTATTAACAGGATATAAAATTCCATGTTCAGTAGGTTTTTTGGTGCTAATCCTAATACTATATATACAGAAAAATCCAACATGCCAAATATAAATATAATGCTCTGAATGAGTTGACCATCTATACATATGTATTTGTGTGTGTAGGTAGGACATGATGATGATGATGGTATTGATGTTGGATATATCTAAATCCCAACTTTCCTCTGTCATAGATTTCAAGGTTAATATGTAGGCAGGACCAGGCCCACATAGTTTCAGCAAAGTTCCTGTATTTTTAACTTGCTCTTTCATTAATCCTATTTAAAAGTAAATCCTATTTAAAAATATTAAGAGCCCAAATTAATTAAGCAGCAACCATGCACTGGAAAGTCCTAAGCAAGTGAACAGTTTGTTTCCTTTCCTCAAGACAACTGGAACACAAAATGATTCACCTCAATCCGACAAAATGATGTTGAAAGTAACACAGAAAATCAGTTAGGTATACCCTATATTCCCTTTCATTTTGAACATGACATGATGATTCTAGGCACAAGAGCTACACAGAGCATTCCCAAAATACTTTAAAATAAAGCAAGGATCCCTCTCTTTGGAGCATTAAATTAGCTACATCTTTTGCAAAGCTCACCTATCCTTAACCATTTCAATGTCTGTGTGCACAAGCAACACTTCTTGGTAGTTCTCAGTGAAACCGTTGCCTGCAAATGCCCACAGAGGCAACTGGGGGACAAATAACAATACATTTAAAGAATTAGTGTGATAATAAAATTACCAGAGGCATTTTCTTTGGACAGGCAAGTCTTTTTACGAGTAGTAGTGACTTTTTACATTTCAGCTTTACCTAGAAGTACACAGAATCCTAGGGATGTGTGGCTGAAATAGCAATAAAATGTGTGTGTGTGTGTGTGTGTATACATACATACACACATATACATACACACAAAACACACACAGATACATGATCATCCCAGAGAGGAGGTAAATGAGTAAAAAAGATGCAGATTCGACTATCACACTGATTTCGCTCCTTCTGTGCTTCCCAAATTGTAAGAAATTATGCTGTGAAAAGTCACTTACGTGCCACTAAAATGAAGCTGGAAAGTTAATCACAGTCTATCTCCATTGTGTGCTTTATTGTACTGACTGTGGACTTGTTTTAACTATATGGGTTGGCTTTACTGCGAGCCTCTAAAGTATGTAATTTTGATAAATAAGCAAACAGTGCTGCCTTAACCAGTTTGATGTCCCTTCCAGGTATGCTCAGCTAAAGTTTCTATCATCCTCAGGCATCATCTCTAATACTAGTAATTAGGACAGGAACTGCATTACAACACACCTGGAAAACATTTGGGAATGACTACACAGCAAATTATTTCAGATGAACAGTAGGAATCTTTTCCAAAGGTTTAAAATGTAAGGATTTTCCCCCTTTAATTTAACTAACACAAAAAGACATGTAGGCTAGGAAGTTTTGAAGAACTGATAGTTTCAATTTAAGATATTCAAAAAGCCTTGTTAAAAATAAAATGCAGGTAGTCCTCAACTTACAATCATTTGTTTAGTGACTGTCTGAAGTTGCAACAGCACCAAAACAAGAGACTTACAACTATTTTTTAAAATTATGGCCACTGCAGCATCCTGCATGTGGTCATGTGATCAAAATTCAGACACTTGGCAACTAAGTCACATTGTTAATGGTTGCAGTACCCAGGGGTAATGTGACCTTTTGCAACCGCCTGACAAAGTTAATGGGGAAGCCAGATTCACTTAACAACTATGTTACTAAGTTAATAACTGCAGTGATTCATTTCACAACTGTGGCAAGAAATTTCATAAAACAGGGCAAAACTCATTTTACACTTCTCTTGCTTAGCAACCAAACTTTTGGGCTCAATTGTGGTTATAAGTCAAGAATTACCTGCATATAATTTATTTGCAAAAAACTAGGACAATAAATTAAAAATCTAAAATAAAAAAACTAGTATATGAAGATATTATGGAATAATATCACAAACTCTTTTTGAGGAATGTTTCAGAAGAACGGAGATATAAAGTGCTATGTACACAATTAGGCTGTGCAGGGTTGAAGGCTAACAAGTAACCTATATGTGATTTTCTGTTACAACTTGATCAATTGGATACTTGATTGACCCAATGGGAACAAGGTGGTTAAGTAATCTTCTCCCCATTTAAAAAAGCTTATTTAAATATAGATAGCTGTTCTTGGATAACATCATACTGTATTTGTCAATGTTTTAAATCCCTTTTGATGGTTTGCTGGGATAAACTATGAATTACATTTTTATAAAGTAAAAATGTTCTATTTTTACAATTTATAATTGAACACCGGGAAGTCCAACCAGGATAAATCTCACTTTCACCAACAATTATATTTCAAATCACGTAAACTACAGTGAATTCACACAGAAATCCGACACTGCCCAAGAGGCTCCTGGAGACTTTTGTACTATGATCCTGGACCCATCACTGTAGTGGACTTTTACCTGCCAAAAGACAGCTTACCTGCCAGGTAAGTGCAAAGTAGGCATAGTGTATTTTGGACTAATTTAATTAGTACTTCTCAGATTCCTTCTCCACTTTAAAATAAAATTCCTGTGTTTTGCTCCCACTTTTGTGCTTAGCTTGATTTGCATTGTTCACAATGCTGCAAGAGGTATATGATATAACTGATATGTATATATCAGATATACACAACCCTTGTTGATCAGAGCCCTCCTGTACAGGAGGCAGCACAGAATGAGAAATAACCAGAAGATGGGAGAAAACAGAAAACATGGAATCTTTATAACTTCTACTTCTTAGTCAAACACTGATAGGATGTAACTTCAGCGTCCAATTAATGTCTTTTAAAAAGATGAAGGTGACCTTTGAAAGGAACTATGAAAAAAATCAATGATCTGAGCAGAAGATCTGGACATACAGCAATCTTGAAGCCAGAGAAATTGGGTAATATTCTGGGCGCAATACAAAGTCTGTTAACTGAGGAAAAACTCAGTATCTTTGATTCAAAATTCTCCTCCCACTTCTATTTTTTGATCTACGGGGTACAAGGTGAGGATTGTCTTCCTATACAACCACATTTCAGAGTTCTGGAATTCACAGGACCTCCTAAAGTGCACAAGCCATTGAGGATCTGAGTTATCAGGCCCAGCAAGTCCTAGAATTCAAAATAAAAAGATACAATACTCTGGAAGTCCACTACATAGTTTTTTTTCCCCGAGCGACAGCTTCCCTATTGCCATTCAACCTCTCAAATATATATGCACAGTCCAAATACCACTTGTAAAACATAGCCATCGAAGTAGAAGAGCCTGAAAGGATCCTTTTCATTAGTGATTTTCCTTAACGTGTAAATTTTAAACTCTCTACCCACCCCCAAGGATTACCTCAGGAATGCCACCCCAATGCTGCCTCCCCACATCTTGATTTTGTTGACCAACATAAATCAAAAGAACAAGTGAAGATATAAAGCATTTAAAAGAGGGAGAGAGTGTGTCTGTGGGGAAAGGGGGAATAGGAGGAAAGAAAGAGTGAGTGGGGAGGGAGGGAGAGAGAGAGAGAAAAAGGGGGAGAGGGAGAGCAAAGGAAAAGGTGGGAAGGATGGGGGAAGGGAGGAAGAATAGGGGGAGAGAAAGAGAGTGGGGAAGGAAGGAGAGAAAGGGGGAGGGAAAGTGGGAGAATGGGGGGGGAGACCGAGTGTGTGGGGGAGGGAGGGAAGGAGGGAGGGAGGGATCCCCAAATAACATCTGCGGTGTCCTCCACAAGTCAGCTCTAAATGAGAAGCTGGGCACGTACACCAGGGAGCAGCGCAGGACGCCCTGAAGGTCAACACCCTCCTTTCTTCCAGCAGATCCAGAGGGGTCCGCAAAGGTGATCTGGGGTTGGTTGCTTGGTTTTTGCCGACCCCACTTACCCCAGGCAACTTAGTGGGCAAGAGAGGCGGCGAGCGGGGCGCTCTCCTCACCCTCCCTCGTTGCCAGGGGCGCAGATGGAAGAGTGGCTGCACTAGCAGCCCCCGCCTGCCCCCTTCCCGCCGCCCCCCCTCCCCGCCTGATGCCGGCGCCCCGGCAGGGGCTGACACCCGCCGGGCGAGGAACCTCGTGCCAGCCCCCGACCAGATAGCCGCAGCGGACTCCCCCCCCCAGACACACAACCCCTCCCTCCCGCCCGGACCCCAGAGCAGCTTCAAGCCCAAGCAGGGAAAGCGAGGGAGGAGGGAAGAGAAGGCCGGTGGGGTTGGGGGAAGCGGGCTGCTTGCTCACCTGCATCCCCGGCAGGCCAGGCTGCTGGACAGGGGAGTGAGCCATGATGACGGAAGCGGCAGAAGCAGCGCTGCTCTTCCTCCTCCTCCTCCTCCTCTTCTCCTCGAGGCCCCCTCCCACTTCCACCAGCTCCGGGCAGGACCCGAAGGATTCACATCAGCCTCCGCTCCGTACAGCGATCCTCCGGCCCCCAACCCCCCCTCGCCCCCCCACCCCACACACACACACCCCGAAAAGAACCAGGGACCGAGGACGGAAGGAACGTGAGAAAGGAGGCTGCCTGGTTGGTTGGTTGGTTGGCTGCCTGGCTGCGTGCGCGCGCGCACAACAGCCGGGTTGGGGAAAGGAGACGGGGCCAGCGAGGCTCCGCCTCCTGGCGGACGTGGGGGGGGTGGCACGCCGCGCGTGGGGGGGGGACGGGGGAAAGCGCAAGCGGGAGGAGGGAAGAGGAGGAGGAGGGCAGCGCGAGGGGTTTTCCGGGTCTTCCTGCCCCCCACCTGCACACCCCCACCCGCTCAGCTGCGGCCTGGGAGGACTTATTATTATTATCATTATCATCATCATCATTATTATTATTTTTCGAACATGGTGGAAGCGTCGGAGGAGGAGGCTCGTTCCTCTTCTGGTCTGCGGGAGGCCCTAATCCAGCCGTGTCAAAGGAGGCAGCAGTGCGGGGACATCATTCACCCTCTTGATTCCCAGCCACGTGTGGAAAAAAGAGCCAAGGGCCCTTTGCGAAAGGAGCCGCTTTGCCCTGTCTCGTCCCAGGGAGCTTCCTTGTACGCCCGCTAGTCCTTTCCCGGGAGGGTCTCCCGAGTCCCTAACGGGCATCCTTGGCCAAGGTCAGCTCCGGGGCTTTCGCTCCCGCCGCGGAGGAGATTGCAAAAGGGAAGCACCGCCCCCCGCGATCTCTGCGAGAGCCGCCCGGACAGGCTTTGCCCTCTCAATGCGGGCAATGGCTCCGTCCTCCTCCCGAGTCCTGCCTGCCCCCTTGCTGCTGACCCCCGGCCGGAGGAAGGCGGAGCGAGCGCCCTTGAACGGCCGCGAGCTGGAAGGAGGAGGAGGGCTGGGCCGCTTCCTGCTCTCCTCCTGCCGCCTTTGCCGCAGTGGGCGACCTTGGCCGACTGCCGCCTCAGCTGCAGATCAAGCCCGAATGGGCACCTACGCCTGGCCCGGGACGCCCAACTCGGGGCAGGTGCAGGCGAGGTGGAAAAAAAAAACACAGATTATTTCTTTTGCCTGAAATCCCTGAAGTGATGTATTAGGCAGTTTTTTCTCCCCAAGCGCTGTGGCCTTTCCTGTTCGACCCGGTGACAAAAATAAGCTGCCTCAGTGCCGAAAATATTATTTTCTTTTTCCTTTTTAATTGACCAAATTCGAGATCCGTTCACCCACTAATTGGGGTGCAAGGGTCAGATTAATTTGACTTTCTAAAGTGTGAGGTACAGGTAGTCCTTGGCTGAGGACCACAATTGAGCCCGAGATTTCTGTCATAAAGTGAAACATTAAGTGGTCTTTTGCTCCGTTTTACAACCTTTCTTGCTCCAGTTGTTAAGTGAATCACTGCAGTTGTTAAATGAATCTGCCTTCCGCGTTGGCTTTGCTTGTCATAAGGTCACAAAAGGAGATCATGTCACCCCAGGACGCTGCAACCATCATAAATATGAGTCAGTTGCTAAGTGTCTGCATTTTTATCACATGATCTCAGGGACCTTGCAATGGTTGTATGAAATTTTTCAATGCCATTTTTCAATGCCATTATACTCTGAACCGTCATTAAATGAACTATTGTGAGTTGAGATGTACCTATATGTTACTGCAGTCCCTTTTTCAAATAACCTGTGATAGTTACCTTCTGACGTGTTTGTATTTTTTTGTTCTTTAAAATATAAACAAAAATTACCAGTTTGCTCTCTTTTTTACTTCATAGCAGAATTAGATAGAGAAGAGAAGAGAAGTCCAATTTCCAGGTTGCTTTGGGATAAAGGGAAGATCCTGAAATAAGCTTAATTCACTGTTGAGCACGTCTATTTTGTTTGGATCTGTCTTCATTATTAAGTACGTGATTTTATCCTGTTTGAGAAAGTTATTGTAAAAAAATGAAAGAAATCTAGGGTGCTGGAAAATCAAGGATGAAGCCCCTCAAAGCAATTAATCCAGGCTGCGTGGGAACACAAGGCTGCACTGCCCACATGGCCCACGGGATCCCACCCCGCCCACTCCTTACCTGACAAACTTGCCTGCAAATTGCTATTTTTCCTTTTTTTTTCCCTGACCATCAGCTGTTCTGCTTTGCCAGGAGGTTTAGATTAGCTAGAAAGCAGGAAATTTCTTGCTTTCTAGCTAATCTTTAGATATTTGGCTCTGATTTTCTATTATTCAGTGCAGGCTCAGATAGCCAATGGTGGAAACACAGATCTCTAAGTGAATCTGATTCTGTGAGCAACTCAATCTGCCTGCCTGTTTTGCCTAATTTTGGGTAAAAGTTGCTCTTTTAATAAAAAATTCAATATTTACATACAAGGTGTGCTGTGAGTTAATTTTGTGAGTGTGCTTGCAAGCAAATTTTATGTGACAGACTCAGGTAGCTGATGGCAGAAAGATTGCTGAATCTGTGATTCTGTGAGCAACTCAATCTGCCTGTCTGCTTTGCCTGATTTTGGGTATTTTTTTTATAAAAAATTCAACATTTACATAAATATTTATAATATTTACATACATGCCATGCCATGCCAGTCACATGATCACCAAGCCACACCCACAAATTAGACTACGCCCAAGAACTGGTTGTTAAGAAATTTGAATCCCACCCCTGCCTCTGTGTATTTGTGTGTGTGTATGAGAGAGAGAGGAAAAAAAAGTTAGATCATTTCTCTCTCCTCTCTCTCTCAGCAAGCCACCGTCAGTCAAAATTCATATTAGTGGTCCCTGGGATTTAAAATTATGAGTTTGGTGGTCCCTGAGGTCCAAAAGGTTGGCCACCTCTGATCTATTGGATCGTTGTTTCAGAGATATTCCTTTACCAAAGTTCCCCAACTTTGTAGCCCAGGGAGGTAGAGGGGATGGTTCCACATGAATGGTGAACAAGCACATTGTGTAGTTCCATTTGCATGAGCGGCGGACACATGCGCCCACATGCACCCGCAAATAGAGCACGGGCACACACACACTCTGCTCATGCTAGTGTGGACTCATCCACTAATTCCATGTCCCAGTTCCAAACAGCTCAAGGCCTGGTAATGGACTGTGGCTCAGAGGTTGGAGACCCCTACCTTACCAGATTCCTCAATTCCTTCAACAATGATAAAGCTAATGTACTGGAGAACACTCAAATCTCAAAAATTCAGGGGCATACTCAGAAATGAATCTGCCTTGAAAGTAGCCCACAGCGAACAGTATAGTTTAGTCAAACATCATGAGTTGGCCACAGAAAATGTTTCATAAGATTTGCCAAAGTTCAATTCCAGGAAGAGTCGTGGGTTTTGGATTTTGGATCCTTTCTATAAGTTTAGCCTATTTGAGACCTTCGTTGAAAAGGTTTCACCCTGTGATGCATCGGTTTGACCAGTTAAAGAATACAGATAAGAGTTTTAGCAATAAATGCCGTGTTTCCCCCAAAATAAGACCCTGTTTTTTTAATTTATAAAAAGGCACCAGGTCTTATTTTGGGAGAGATGTCAACCACTGACTAACCTCACTTGTGTGCGTTGCCCCCAGCCTCTTTTTTTGCTGTCAGAGGCATTCAGGAATTACTACTGCGGCCGGCAAGGCTTTCCTGAAGGCCTCTGCAGCCGATAACAGAGCTCTGGATCCATCTGGAGCTTTGTGATCATCTATAGAGGCCTTCAGGAAAGCCTTACCAGCCTTGCTGGCTGCAGAAGAAATGTGCCGGCAAGGCAGGTGTCGGGGTATGCGAGGCCTGGCTACAACTGTCCAAAGGTAAACAGTAGGACAACTCCATCCCCCCACATCCCCACCCTAGCCTAATCTTTGGGAAGTTTTACCCGTGCACTCTGGAGTGGGTAAGATCTTAAATTAGGGCTTATTTTGGGAGGTAGGGCTTATATTGGGTGCATATGTAAAAATCAAGCTAGCACTTACTTTCAGGGTTGGTTGTATTTTTGGTGAAACAAGGTAGATGATGTGCCATCAAGTCATTGTCACTTCTTAGCAACCACATATATAGATTTCCTCCATGGCAATCTGATCCTAACATGGTCTTTCAGGCTTTTTAATGGGGCATCCATCACTCTTGTAAACTGAGTCCATCTACCTACCCTATTGCTCGTTGTCCTCTTCTACTTTTTCCAGCTTTCCCAGCATTACAGCCTTTTCAAGAGATCTAGATCTTCTCCTAAATTGTCCAAATGCAATCATTTGAGCTTGAATATAGAATAGACTTGGAGAAATATAAGAACAGAGTATAAGATTTAAAACAAACAGAAAAAGACACCTGAGGTTCCATGGATTAGAAACTACATAATCCAACAATTCGATAAAGTAGTGGAATCAATTAAAATCAGGGTACTTCTTGATTTCTTCTGAACTACTCATTCATTGCCTGTTGAGGACTATATAGAAACTTTTTGGACATATCTCCAGCCGTTTGAAAATACTACTAACCATACTGGACACTAGCCACGATACATACCTACTGCAAAATCACTAATCCTCTGCTTCTCTGGCAGAAGAAAATATTTTTCTTTCACCCTATTCCATAAATGGATTACGGAAGGTCATCCTAGGTTGTGTAGATGCCCTGGATGCCTGTCGTATAGTCCAACTTGAGAAATGACTGCTTTGTGTGTTAATTAAAAGACAAAAACGAAAATTGACAGTGTATCAGCTGACTGATCCACTCACAAGAATGAAGCAAAGCCTTTCTTCCATCTGCAGCATTGTGTAATGGTGCTCCCTGATTGCTCAGGATAATTCTAAACATGTTTGAGGTCCCTGAGTGGTGAGGACAAAGTGGAGAAAGGCATGCTTTGAGTCTAAAGGGCCTTTGAGATACTTTGCAAATGAGCAGATAATGATGTGGTGGAGCTGGGTATATATATTTAATTAGACAGAAAAGGTTGAAGGAGGGATGAGTAGACCTGGAAAAGAGAGAATATCCACTAGCTGGGACATACATTTATAAAGCCATCCCCAAGTTGTTTAGAACAGTGGGAATACCTGAAATTTTAAGAGGTATGTCATGCATGCATTTGCCAAATGGTTGCCACTGGAGAAGATTGCTTGTCAATCCACACAAAACAGTTGTCGTAGTGAAAATCATGTCATGAGATACTTAACTTACTGCAAAACAAGAACGTAAGTTGTTGATAGCAAGGAATGTCCTTTTTATGGGCAGCCATTATTCTGATGGGCTATGAACATGAACTAACTGATCTCAAACAGTGGACTTTCCAATTCTACCATTCTGCATATCTTCTCCAACCAGCTAGACATCTTAGCCATATAACAAGCCATATAAAAATTCAGGAGGGTTTATCTTTGGCCAGATTCAATGCCCTCTGAACAACTGTTACTGAAGGAAATTATGAGAAGATCCCCTTTGACCAGAGACTGTGTCCACATGGTAGAGGAATAATTGAAATGAGGAAACCCATTATTCTGTATTGCCTTCACTGCATAGATATTCACCAGGAACTGTCATTTCCATTCCTTACTAAATAACCTGGTCATTCTGATGTGTTCTATCTGGTTATTATTGGATCATTTCTTTGGCCACAGTGAAATATTGTTCTATAGTAGCAGTATTTATTTTAATATATATATATATATATATATATATACATGTGGTTATATAATTATATTTTTATCCTAATTAATTGCAATGAATTATCTGCTGATCGATGATTGAATAAAGATTGATTGAGGGAACATCCTTTTCTATCTAGGAAGTGATGGACACACTTCCCAGGACTTTGGTGGAAAATGTAGAGGTGTTCAGAGAGATGCTTCTGAGCACCATTTTGGAAATTCCAGTATTAGAAATATTTACATGAATCGATTTACGGGATGTGATGGAATTGCAAAAGAATAAGATAAAAGTAATTTAAAAGATTTTTAAAAATGAGCAGGCGGGATAATGATGCAAGAATGCCCACATTTAAGCTGCAAAGGTCTGGATGACGTCTAAAAGATGATAGCAGCAGATAAGAAAAGTGAACTCTACTTCCATCTAGTAGTGATCTGAATTTTTGCAGTCCAGATTTGGTAGCTAATGAAAAAAAATATTAATATCTTGGACTTAACACCATGCCATTACTAATGTATAAAATATATAAAGCTTATAATTGCATCTGCATCAAGATCTGGGAAGATGAGAGATGTATAGCATCCACTTTTTGTGATGCCCAGAATCTGAAAATTCTACTTGAATTTTGGCATGGGCCCTTTCAAGAGGAAGTCCTCTTTGCAGATAGCTGTTGACCTTCCATGCTAACTTCCTCCATTCACTTTCTGGGGAAGATTGTAAATGGCATTGACATGATTGTTAGGTCCAACTCACATCTGATGACTTTGGGAAGTTTTATGTATTTATCACAAGTTCTTGCGAAGGCAGCCACACTCAACATTCACATTTGAATTGTACAAAGGAAAAAGTTCTGGAGATTCCCCACCTAGAATTATAAACTAAAGCCTGGAAATATGGCAGTATTTCTATGATCAGCCCCCCCCCCCCTTCCTGTTTGGTTGTTCCATTTTAATAATGTTAAGCCATTCTAAATTACTGTGTGGTGTGATCTGGTGTGATAAATCTTTCTTTCTTCAAGGATGGAGCAACATTGGTTGTCTTCTTCTTCTGAAAAAGAAAGCTCGGACTGTAATGGTAAGAACCAAGTTTTATTTCACTTGCCTTGATTGTCTCACAATGCAATTTCTTCCTCCTCCCCCCCCCCCGCATCGCAACCACAGCAACCGTGTAAAGTTAGGCTTGACAGAATCCTTTGGCAGAAAATTAAGGTGTCTAGTGCAGTACCTGACTGTAAACATTTAGCTGATTCAGATCAGTCTCCAGGAAAAAGTGTATATATAACATAAACATTATAGGTACGGCAGAATAAAAACCCTTGCAAATCATTGGGCCATGTATAGCAGGAGACATAAATGTCTATTTGCTATGAATATTTACCTTCTTCCATATAAAATTAAAGTAGTTCTGTATAAAAATAATACTCTGAATGTCTTTTCACAATGGCCAAGCGCAACTAGATTCAGATTTTATCTAGTGCAGCCTTCTGCTGACTAAGAAAATGAAAATCTCTGTTCTTCACAGGAGAACTGATTTCTTAATCTTCAGCCACAGGCATGGGTGTTAATTTTGTGATACTCTTTGCTCTTTCCTGTTCAATAAGACAGCTTATCCAGCTTGTCCCTTATGAATCTGAAGCTTCAGGTGCAATGTTCTGCATGTTAATTTACATTCTTATTCTGATTTCAAACATATTTTCACATCTTAGTTTGTAGCTCAGGTCCAGCTTCATTTTCATATATATGTTTTTTCTTTTCCAGTTGATCTTTTTCTTTCTTCTTCTCGTCTTCTTCTGCAAACTGCGCTTCAACCTCAGCTGGATCCACATAGGTGTAAAAATAGGCCATAACAGCAAAAACTATAGTAACTGCAAACAACAATGCTGCAAAGAGAACATATTCTGCCCACTGTGAAAAAAAACAAAAAGAGGATATAAACAGGATTTTTGTACATTATAGTCTTGCTAATGAATAAGCATGTCTAGATTGGCTTAGAGAAGCGTCTTATCTTCTGAGGTGAAAATTACTATTTTTTAGGCTTCAGAATATAACCTCAATTGAATCCAAGGTACTTGCAGGAACTAGTACAAATATGGAAAATTAAAGTCATATTTGGATCACCTCGGAAATCCTTTCCATTTTCTACACTTTAGTAGAAACTTTCCATACTTTTCTTTCGTTGTTATATCTAAAGCACTACAAGTTGTATGCTTGTACAATCCTTCAGTATCTTACAATCACATATCTGGGGGATGATATCACATTGCACAACTCATTTTACACCATTCTCATGTCACTACACTTGTGAAGTTCACCTACAACATGTTAATCATTTCCAGATATTAAGAGGTCTTCAGTTTCTCAGTCCTCAGCAGCAACAGCACTGATCTTCAATCCATTATATTTATACTACAACCTCCAGGCCACCTGGTATGAGTCAGATTTGGGGAAATTCTGACCCAGTGACAATTCTTAGCTTCTGACCATTCAATGACATCTCTCAACACTTCCATTCTGCCTTTAGCTTCAGGTAATGCTAGAGGTGGCCTAGAGGTGGAGCTCTCACCTCACAATCAGGAGGCTGTGAGTTTGATCCTAAGTAGAGGCTAACATTTTGAATAAACTCTCCTGCTTGAGCAGGGGGTTGCACTAGATGACCTCCAAGGTCCCTTCCAACTCTGTTATTCTATGAGCATTAACATCAGGAGAGCCTGATTCCCTAAACCATGGATATCAAACTCAAGGTCCACCGCCTGAATCTGGAGACTGGCCTGTGGGGCTGGCCTGGAAACCGCGATGGACCAGTGCCCGCAGTGCCTCTGCCAGTGAAAATGGAGCTCCGTTTTCATTGGCAGACGGTTGTAGGAGGCCGTTGCAGCTGAAAATGGAGCTCGGAAGCTTGTTTTTGCTGGCAGAGTGTTCGGGCCACTACAGGCACCCCCGACATGAGTTATGTCAAGCTGGCCACACCCACCCTGAAACTCCCATCCTGGTCCCCCCTCAACGTCAAACACAATACTGCCCTCAATGAAATTGAGTTTGACACCCCTGCCCTAAATCATAATCATCCTATGAAGAAAGGCTCAATTAGAACATACAGTTAAGGCAAACAATGCATATATACTTCTGGACAACTTTGTCACACACGTGACAATGTTTTTAAAGGGGTTAAAATTTACTGGGCAACAGGGGGGAAAGTATCATTTGGAAAAAGCTTCAACTTTAGTTCTTTGGGGACAGAAATTCCTTGATGAAATTTTCAGCAACCATACCTAGGATTGTACCATTGGTCCTTTGATTTAAGATAGGGAATCGCTTGCCTAGAGATATGTCCTAGTCTACAGCTTTCCCCAGTAGTAGAGCAATTAGGCTTAGCCTTTTTAAAAAAAATGTTCATTTTTGCAAATGGAGTATTTTAATATAAAAAAAATCACTTGCCAGCTTCATTTAATGACACTATCTAGGAGACTGTCTACCTGCAGTGGTCCATGCTGTTATAATCTCCCATTTTAATTACTGTAGTTTTTAATTGTATATGAAATTTGCTTTGAAACAGTCTAGAAATCTATTGCAAAACAGGTCTATTTTCTAGACTTTAAAAAAAAAAACTCGGACAGGAAGTTATATTCATAATATGTTAGTCTACTATGATTTCTTATTTGTTTTCAGGGCCAATTCAGTTCCATGGGTTTAAGCAATAAAGTTTCGCATAGGAGAGATCTTCATATACTAAGAGAAGACTTCCCATACCTTATCTTTTTTTTAAAAAAAGTCTCTTCCTTCTGGATCTCACGTGTAGCAACATCAAGAAAGTCTTTTTTGATAGGTATTTTGATAGGTACCCATCCCAAGTAAGTCCAACCACCCTCAACATGATTGTCTTTTTAGTTCTAGATGAAAACAATTTTTTAAGATCTGATTTAAGATCTGATTTTTTTTGTTCTTAATGCTATTTGTGGTTTTGTTTTATTGATACTATGCAATATATTTTCTTTCACTGTACTTTATTAATAAGTAAATAAGTACGGTAGTTTATTGAATAAGTTTCCAGACCAATTCAAGGTACAATACATGCATATCTTAAAACAAGACACTAAAACTAATAAAGCTCAGAGATTAATTCTGCATTCCTTGTTGATTAGTAAAGATTATTGAAGTTTTGTTTTGGTTAATAATCATTTACCTGTTCTTCGAGTTTTGAAGCACCAGCTATAATAAGAACAATGATATTGCCAAAGGCCACAGTCAATAGCCAGCCAGCCTGCAGCACAGACTTCATGTTGGTAGGTGCCTACAGAAATAAGATATACAATTCAATAGTTTCAAACCTTGTTTCAAAATCTAGTAAAGGATATTTAGTTTTAAGGATTTGCAAAATTCTTCAGCATCAACATGGTCCTGTGATCTTCATTGTAAACAAAACTCAACCATCTCAAGATGACAGGTTCTGAGGAAACCATGTTGAAATGGGTTTTTGTGATTGAGCTGAGGTTTTTCTCATGACAAATGAAATCCTATATTCATCTTTTTCTGAAAAAAAAGTCTTATATTGTCAACAACGTTCCACAGTCTAACAGCAGGACTGTTATAAAGCCAAGTGAGTTACCTGTGAATATGAAAATTCGAGTCCAGTCACTGAAAAGACAACTTCAGCACAAGTCATAATGAAATACTGGGGGATTTGCCATGCCATGCTGATTGTGTTGGCTTGAATATCTTCAATGTATGTAATGTTTAGATGCTTGCCAGTGAACTGAAAGAAAGCAAAATATATTCATATAGTACCTTTTCCTAAAATAAGGAAAAAGATACCAAAATGTAATTTCTTTTATTGTTGTATCATATACCGTATATACTCGAGTATAAGTCGACCCGAATATAAGCCGAGGCACCTAATTTAACCACAAAAAACTGGGAAAACTTATTGACTCGAGTATAAGTCGAGGGTGGGAAATGCAGCAGCTACTGGTAAATTTCAAAAATAAAAATAGATGCCAATAAAAACTTTCACTAGGACAGTTGAGAATAAGTTTGATGTTCACAATTTCCTCTTTGAAAGAGACCAATAAATAGGGAACAAGAAGATGAAGAAAAAGAAGTGTGCTTTTTCACACTTTTCACACTGAAGTGAACAAAAATGGCATCATAGGAACAAGCTTATTCTCAGCCCAAAGGTTTGTTTCTGATTTCTTCCCTGATTTAAGGGAAATTTGGGAAACGATCTCACTATCATGAAAGGTTTGATTGATTCACTAACCCAAAAGATGATGATGATGACAGTGGTAGGCAGGAGTCACTCTCTCCCTTGCAAGAAAAAACCAAGAGCCGTTCTTATGATATCTCTCTCTCTCTCTCTCCCCCTCCTCCCCCTCCTCCCGAGTGGACTGAAAGCAGCTGGGGCTGAGGAAATGAAACTGAGTGGAGCAACCTCGGCTCGTGTTGCTTTTTCAGCCTAGAGCTCAGAAAAGCCTCCCCCTCCCATGCTTAAAAGTTGCAAAGGAAACACGGAAGCAGGGAAGCGGCTGCCCAGCTTCGGAGCTCCACACCATTTTTTTTTCAGAGGGGAATCTGACTCGAGTATAAGCCGAGGGGGGTTTTTTCAGCACAAAAAATGTGCTGAAAAACTCGGCTTATACTCGAGTATATACGGTATATCTGAAAGCTAGGCAGTCTTAACCTGAACCTAGCCTCCTTTCCTTCCATAAAAGAAAAAGATAGAAAAACCTCAGTTATTTCCATAATCATATTATCACTCAAACTAAGCAGACCTTCCCGTTTTAAAGGTGCAGCATCCCTCTCAAGATTATACAAAAATCTCATATTCCCTGTGTCATGTCATATAGAACCCAGAAAATCATAAAAAACAGTATGTTTTCCATATTTTTAAAATTCTTCAGATTAATTAATTAATTTTGAATACCATACAATTTCTTTGGGCAGATCACAAATTATAACATAGAAAAACAATACAACCTCAAAACTAGACCGTATCTGAACAACATGTTCTCATACAAACCTATGGAGAGATTTCCGACTGTTATCAGGGAGTGAGTTAAAAACATCAAGATAGTGGCCATAATCAATACTTAAAAATAGCAAAGTTTTGATCACACTGTTAGGAACACCATCTTCATGTGACGACCAAAAGTTTATGTATTATAAAAACCCACTACTTATTTACATTGTATTTTCCATTATTAACCACAACATTGAAAACACATCTGCCTATAAACAAAAATACAACTTTAGTCCTTTCCTTGTCTCTTTTATTTGACACCTGTGTTAGTGCAACAATCATTAAAATAAGGTGAGAATGCTAAAAATTCAACTAAGACTTTATTATAGGGGGTTAAATCTTTGATTGGCTATGTAGTAGGTATTTTGTTAATTTAGGCACAAAGTTTAGAACTTACCCCTGTGACTATAATAGTGTAAGCACTGCCATAACCAAATGACATGGATGGAACTGTATACTCTTTATTACCAATTTTAGCAACAATATTGTTTCTGGAAAAAGCAGTAAGAAAAATTAGGTACTGATAACATAATTTCCAAACATAACTTTTTTTAAATCATGCCCAAATTTTGGAAAGAATATCAAAAATAAATGTAAAGAAAGCCTATTCATATTATGAGCATCACCCCAAAGTAGGTTTGCAAACTTTAATTCCTGATTGTAAAATGGGTGTAGCAGGCTTTTTAAGATAGTTTGTGACAATTCCCAACTGATCATTAGCATGTTCCTGCTACCTGTAATCAACCAGCATAACATTTTTCCAAGTGCCTCATTAGAAATAGAAATTTGCCCAGCTCTTTTATATAATCACAGAAAGAGCATGCAATTTACAAAACAGGCTGGTTGAACAAGTAGAAAACAAGCAGTCTGCTGCCAAAAGATGATAAACCCGAAGCAGGCAACACAGGAGTTGTATTCAATTTTTTTAACAACCAGTTTTGTGGGCATGGCTTAATTGTTGGGCGTGGCTTGGTGGTCATGTGACTGGATGGACATGGCTTGGTGGTCATATTATTGGCTGGGCATGGCCAACTCAATATCACTCACATTGAGGCACACATCTCCTCGCCTGGCCTCTCATGACTGTGGGGATGCTGCAACAGTCGTAAGTGTGAAAAACGTTCATAAGTCACTTTTTTCAGTGCCATTGTAACTTTGAATGGTCACTCCACATAAGGAAAGTACTAGCAAAGGAGGGAAAAAAAACTCCAGAGAAGTTCCTGAGAGAGGAAGTCTAGTCCTGCCAAGAATGTAATAAGAGTTAATGGAGAGGCAGTTTCTGTAAGCAACACCAGAATATTTCCTTCCTGCCACCCTTATAGGATTAGGCCAGTAATTTCTTCTAACAACTGGTTCTCCGAACTGCTTAGAATGTTAACAACCAGTTCTAGCAAATAGGTGTGAACTGGTAGAATCCCATCCCTGAGGCAATAATAGTTTACAAACAATGAACACCTAAGAACTTTTCCTAACTCTCTTTGTAATTCAGCTGCTGCTTTCAGTATTTTACCAAAGTGGAGATGTTGGTAAGCCTATATCTAGGATTCTTTTCAAATCTTCCATTTATGAAATAGCAGACATCATTTGTTTCGCTCTTTCTATGAAACGTTTTTCTCTCAAAATCAACCCAAATAACTCCTTTTTATTTCAACTCAAATGTTTTCTTGCTTATGTAAAACTACATCACTGATGTAAATTATTGTACTATTTTAATGTGTTTTGCAAGCTTTTAAAATTAAAAAAAAATCTTTGTCTGGTATTCAGGATTCACCACTTCACCTCTTTTCATCAATGATGAAAAGAGGTAACGGGCATAGGTAAGAAAATTAAAAAGAAGTTCTTGTCTCTCTCCATTCCTACTTTTTTTCCCTTTTCTTTTCCCACTTTTGACTGTCCTGGAGCTTGTTTCTCAAAGGTCCATTAGTTTCATTATTCATTATTTTCATATTTGCTTTCTTCTGTTTTTTAAACCATTTTTCTTTCACCTATGACACTCATAGGAATTTTACCTACTCATGTCTGATGCACACTGAAACATTGCAGACCAAGATGGGAAAAATGGCAGCCACCATGTCTTGGGGGAATTGCCACTGTGCGAACCCAGAATGCCTAGACCTTGATGATTATCTAAATCAAAGGTTAGATTCCTTAAGATGTCATTTTCTTGCCCAGGCTAAGAATAATTTTAGAATCCAGTGTAGATTAGAAAAATGTGACATGAACTCTTCAACACAGTTGTCAACCAACCAGTAGATCATAACTTAAATTATAAACTTTATTACAGGTAAACTTACTAGTCTATTATGTGAGATGTACATATTAATTGTACCTATTTTTTATGGACCAATGTTCATTTCCTATCAACTTCATCTTACCAGCTTACTTTCCCATACTAATACCCTCCAGAAATATTGCAGTTGCAACTGTTAGTTTTGAGAACTGAAGTCCCAACGCATCTAATAGCACTAGTTGGAGGAAAGCTGTTCTATCGTAATGTTAAAGAATACTTACGATCCACTTGGAAAAGCAGTGTAGTTGGTGACTGAAAAATTCCTCAACTCTCCAAAGGCTACATCACCCATAGTGATATTAATGTCTGAATCCAAACTATTTATAAATCTTTAAAAAGTTAAAAAGTTGCATTAAAAAAAATTGAAAGGCACGTTAGCCATTTATTATCATTAACTGGTATTTCCTTAGTACAGCTAGTCTTCAGGTAACTTACGACCACAAATAAGCCCAACATTTCTGTTGTTAAATGAGACATTTGTTAAGTGAATTTTGCCCCATTTTACAACCTTTTGTGCCTCAGTTGTTAAGTGAATCACTGCAGTTGATGTTAGTAACATGGATGTTGAGTCAATTTGGCTTTCCTATTGACTTTGCTTGTCAGAAGGTCACAAAAGGGGATCATATAACCCAAGGACAACGATCATAAATATGAACCAATTGCCAAGCATCTGAATTTTGGTCACATGATAATAGGGATGGTGCAAAGGTCATAAATGTGAAAAACAGTTGTAAGTTGAATTTTTATGTGCTGCTGCAACTTTGAATGGTCACTAAATGAACTGTTGCAAGTCAAGGACTACCTGTACTGGCATTTCATTCTTAAATATTATTAACAGAGATTTGCAATTGTTTAGTAATACTATAGCCAAAGCTTTCTTACTCCAAAAATTCTGTTACAAGACACAAAATTTAATTGAACAGCTAAAGGTGTTGTAATTTAGACTTAAATCTAAAAATCTAAAGTGCTGTTGCCTTAAAATAGTACAGTGCTTCATCCACTCTCCCACATACAATCTAGAAGTGCTCTACATACAGTACATGATATAGCAATAGCACTTAGACTCCACTTTATCTCTCTAAGCGGTTTACAGAGTCAGCCTATGGCTCCCAACAATCTGGGTCCTCATTTTACCCACCTCAGAAGGATGGAAGGCTGAGTCAACCTTGAGCCTGGTGGGATTCAATCTGCCCAATTGCACCACCAAGGCTCTATATCAACTTCTTTTGTCTTGTTTTTGCAGATGGCAAAAACTTCTTTTATCTTGTTTTTGCAAATAGCAAGTTATTACAAGGGAGTCTGGTGTGGGATTTTAGGTAAGAGAGTGTGGCCTGGAGACAAACTTGTGGTTTGAGGTGTATCATCACATAATGACAATACTGCCCTCTCTACGGTCACTAAATGAACTGTTGTAGTTTAGTGATAGTAGAGCCTTCCAGGACTGTCTTCAATGTCAAAGCAACTAATCCCTACCACAATATTTAGTTCCAGACTCTTATCTTATAGCTTAATAAAATTAAACATTAACCACAATAAATCCACACAATTAATTTTTATTACCTGATCATATTATTGCCTTGTTCTGGTTTTTCTGTGATGTCATCTATAAACTAAGAGGAGAAATAACTTGAATATGGTAATAAAATCCACACGGAACAGTTATATTTCTTTACACCATGGGCACTTTCATGATTTTTATTCACAAACATGCTTATATCTTAACACCATTAATATTTCATTAAATATTGTATACAGATAATTATACTATCCCTATGCCCAAATTTTGTGTATACTCAACAGCAACATTCCTATTATAGCCTCTATCATATTTATACATTTTATAACTCATACATCCAGTACTAATTTTTAATAGATAATAAATGATCTAAACAGAACAAATAATCTTTAAATAAATTTACCAGATTTGCTTCAATTTTAGGATTATTTTTTATTACAAGAGTGTGTCGTCGTTTTTCCATATTAATCATTTTTTCTGTTAGAAATCCATTTGGATATGATATGTCAATATTGTTTGACATCTTCATTTCATATGTGATATATTCTGTCTGTAAATAAAAATAAAAAACAATAAAACTGGCATTGCTTTCATGTAACTGAATAGTTTTCATGTGTGTCAATTAGTAATAATATTAATTATATTTCCTATTTTATGGTTTTGATACCTAGTCAAAAAAATCCTGCATCTGATCAATTAAAATTGTTGAAATGTGATCAGATTTTATTGCTATTAATTTCCTTCTAACATTGTATCTCCCCAACCATTTCAGCTGTACACATGAAATTCAACCTCTGAATAACTAGTTTCATTTCCCTTCTGTGATGTGTGATGCTAACAAGATGTTTGCTTTCCTAGGATGTATACAATAGGGCTCATCCAACTATGGATGAATGATCAAAGACAAAGAAAACATAGAAAATGCTGCCTTGAGGTACCTTACATTAAGACATGAGAGAACTTCATAACTTTGAAAGAAACTGAAAGTGGAGCTACTTTATAAAGCACCATGCAAGACTAATTACTGAAAGAGGATAATATGAATGGGGACACAGAGTGGTGTTCTTCTAAAAATTACTAATTCTAAATTTTGTTCTATATAAGAAGGAAATGAAAGATGTGCAAAGCAGTACAATAGTTATAAATACTGATTTCAATATTGATGAGATACTGTTTATAGACTCCAAAAGATACTAATTTTCATTCCAAGTTCCAATTTAAAAACAGGCATGTTTAGGCATGGTAAACACATCTCAATAGGGATGATGTCCCAAAGGTGTTTTTTTAAGAGGCAACTGAACTTGCTGTTTTTTCTTTGAAGACATTTCACTTCTCATGAGAAGTGAAACGTCTTCAAAGTAAAAACAGAAAGTTCAGTTGCCTCTTGAAAAAGCACCTTTGGGACAACCATGGCCTGGATGATTGAGAATCTCCATAGACAATAGGGATGATGGTATAATTTTGAAAATGTAGAAATTGTTAATATTAAAACAGAAACTGTTCTTTTTTATTTATGAGATGGTATGCAATGTAGGAAAGCATGGTCCATCCATGCGAAGATGTATATTCGCAAATTTTATTTTGACTAATAGTATATTTGCTAATTTCTAATTAATGCTGAGCAATTTTATCCCATTAAAATGCATTTGTTTTAAAACTGGAATAAAACTTAAATGAAATCTTAAAACATACCGCATTAAATTGATTCAAGGGAATGTTCTCTCCAGCAGTCTTAATTGTTGCTTTAGTGTCTCCCAGATTTATTATTTTGACTTGAAACTGGTTTTCTGCAGGAAAAACTGGAAGAGTTTTCTGTGGTAGACAGTAATAAATAGGAAGTGCTATTATGCCAAACTTCACCTTGAAAGCATATTGTGAGCTAGTAACGTATATACACATCCACAAAATGTGGTTTTGCATTACTAATGGCAGTTTACATTGTTATTACACTATTCCCCCATCCAATTCTGAAGGAAACTTCCTATGAAATTCATGGTCTAACAAAGGAGTAGCAACCTGCAGCTGTGGGCAGCCCCACATCTTGCTCCGTACTCATATTGGGACCATTCATCTCCAGAGAAGACTAAAAACTGGGTAAGTCTTCTGGATGTAATTTTGCTAGACAAGGGAGAAGACGCACCAACCAATATTATGTTACTCATCTGCAAGTCTTAATTTTTAAAAAGTCATCAATAAAACAAATAGTTCCTTACTTCTGTCTTAAATATAACTAGAGTGCAAATGACAGGAAAGAACTAAACTTCTTAATAATCAGACCAATTCTTTGTCTCTGCAGTCTCTCTCCACTTTTCAAACTCCATTGCTAAGCAACATGGTCTTTAAGCGAAACATCATATGACCATGACCTTCCATTTTAATGCCAACATCTTCACTGACTTTGCTTGTCAGAAACTGATTGTGAAGTTGCAAAGGGAGACTATGCGACCACAGGATACAGTGATAGTGGTCAATGTGCACCAATTGCAAAGTGCCTGAATTGTGATTGCATGACTGTGAGGATGCTCTTGTAACTTTGAACAGTTGCTAAACAGGGCAGTTAATCAAAAACTATTCTATGTAGCACTTCCAAAATCATGACTCGAAATCACTTAAGAGATTCATGAATAGACAGTGCCCACCACTTCATAATTTCAAGTCTTATAATTTAAAACACTCCTGGACAGAATTTGTCTCTATTTTTACTTACATCAATTCCAATTTGTATCACAGCAGCAACAACAAAAGCCAAAGCTGCCAGCAACATGCCAACCGTCATCTTTCTCAGAGGCCTGGAATAGAATGAAGCACAAGGAGCTATTCAGGAACATGTTAACATGAATACTAGAAGCACTAAAACAGTATTAAAATAAAAATGATAGGCTTCAAATTATTATATTAAAAAGAATATACCACAATACATAACTAATTTATATCTTCTTTAAATTCTCCCTTTCATTCAACCTACTTCACTATTGAGAAAAAAAATCCCCTAATTGATTCTATGAGCTTTTAGCAAATCAAAGCAAACTTTTCTAAATTAGTTTTAAAAACTAAATGTCATATATTTAGATTGCATTTGGCATTTTTGTCCACCTATCAAATCTTTCCCAAGCACTTGAAATAGGCAGATTATGTGTAGGTAGTCATAGTTATTTTTACAGCCCAAGACTGGTGGAAACTTAATTCAAGTCTTAATCAAAGACCTAAGAATTACTATTATTATTGTCAGTTCTTTAGCTGATGTTTGTCTTCATACACATCAAGTTCTTTCCAACATCATAGATATGTGGAACAAGCAGTTAACAGATGGAATTTGATCAATGTGCAGATTTTCTAATGATTTTTTGGTATTGCACCCAGTGTGCTAGTAACCATTTCAGGACTACCATGGCTGGTTTATGCCACAATAGTTCCATTTTGATTTCAGATCTTGATTTTTGTGGTCTCCAATTCTTTGTCTTTTATTCTATTATCCTCTAGATAGTATCCCCACCTCAATTATTCACACTGTTATCTTTTCAACCACAGTGATATTTTATGTGTTATGAGCCTATATTTTATGTGTTATGATATTTTATGTGTTATGATATTTTATGTGTTATGATATTTTATGTGTTATGAGCCTAGGTTTTATCAGTCTGTATTCAAAAAAATCCATAATGTTTTAACCTGCTGAATTTCAGCTATGTATTCCCAACAATTTTTCATTACTGATACATGTTAATTTTTTAATATTCAGGTGGATTTAGTGAGTGTTTTATGTCATTATTTATAATTAATTTGTACAATCTTCTTGTCTGATCAATAATATATAAATGATTTCTTCTGCTTCTTAGCGCTATCTGCATTTTGAATCATTTTATTTTTTCAATTGTACCCTTGATTGCATTGATTCTAACAGCTTGCTTTTGCAGCAGCCAAAAATTTTTTCTGTTTCTTTTTTTTCAGTTTCTTTTTATAATGTTCCAGTTATAAACCATTGCCAGTTTTTATCATTGTTAACTTCCCCTTTTGTAGAAATTGACCATGTAATGCTTTTTCTTGTCAGCATTCTGTTCATGTTTTTATTACATTATTTTTATATTCAAATTTTCTTTTTTGTACACATTTACTAAGCTCCAATTTTTAACTTGCATTAAGCGCATTACCATTCTCCATGGCCACAAAAAATTCTGTGAGAATAGTGGTTCTTTGGGGAATAGTTGTTGAGTGTTGGTGAATGCTGGCGTGTCACCCATAACATTGTGGCATGTCACATGTGTCAGAACTCCATCACTGCCCTAATATGTCTACTGTCACAATAAGTAGTGATGTATACATCTTATCTCCATAAAAACATATTTCCACTGTTGTTGGGTCTTTGTGCAATCCTTCAAATCCTTCATCGCAGCACAGTATGTTGTAATGTTGAGGATGTACATATGCAATCTAAAATGTCATTTTGCAATACCGAAAGACTTAGAACAGGTTTCCAAAATTGGTGCCTTTCAAGCAAGTTAGAATACAATTGTAATAACTTCTGAGATCAAAGCCAAATTAGAGGAATTACAGCCAAATCATTTTGAATCGATACATGTTTTTTCTTTATCCACTATTAGAACAATACAGACTTAACAACTGAATATTGAAAGAAATTTAGCAAGATGCCGAACCTAATTGTCAATTTCAGGCTTCATTGTATGATTGTGTTTAACCTAATTTCAGTCTTTGTGTATTTTATGTCATTGCAGGGGTTTCTTTTCAAATGAGGGAGGGCAGCCTGTCAAGCCCAAAATTGACATATGTTTAGCCATTTTAGTTCGACTTAGTATATATTCTTTTTCTTACTTTTTCTGTGGCAGTCATGGGGGAAAGGGCTTCAGGCTTGCCACATTCCTAAGGGGGGAGGAGTGGAGATAAAGAGAGTGTTTTGGCTAGATGATTCTTCTTCCCGTGGGAAATGAGCTGTCTGTGCTTGGGCTTCTTAAGGTGGAGATTTATGACATCAAGAAACGTTGAATTACTTCTATTGGAGAATGTGACTTTTAGGGGTTGTTCCTAACTTTTAATATTGTGGAGTAATTCCAGGTTGTGTCAGATCCAGAATTACCATGGACTTTGCCAATTTGATGCTTTCCTAAATAAAAGAAATTGTTTTGGAAGATGGACTTTGTTCTTTTCTTTTTAAATGAATTTCATCATTTGGAAACCTGACACTAATATTATCATTTGACACAAGTCAAATAATTTTGAGATGTAATATTATTTTTTAAAGATTCTAGCATGATCAATTGTTATATGTAAAAGTTGATTCAAATATTGATAATAACAGGAACAGGTTTTCTCATATGGGTACATTGAGCACATCTTACATCTTTCTCACCTGACAAATACTAAATTAAGATTGTTTCTTTATAAAATTACAGTGCTTTAATTATTAGTGAAAATTATGTCGAATGATGCTTGTTTTCTATCTACTGCTTAGTTATGTTTGTGCCTACCATTAGAAGAAAGGTAGTTATTTTTCATATAAAAGTATTTTTAATAGTTGTGTCTTCTTTATAATTTGATTTGTAAAGTAACCCAAGTTGTTCATGTTACCATCACTTAAGGATACAATTAAATTTCATGCATTAGAATTTGATACAATTTTTTACTTACGATTTTTAAAAATCCATATTTACTTACGTGAAATTTATGTGACACTTTTTAATTAAAGGATAAATAATAACATCTACAACGGGGACCATGACTACAATCAGAATTGGGTTTACAGTCTATTAATAGGAGAAAAAAATAAGAAAATCAATATTCAGAAAAATAATCAATGTTCAGAAAAAATTAAAATGATATTTGACAATAGCTCAATCCCCCCCAAAAAAGTATAAAAAATCCATCTTACTGTACCTGCATCTGGTCTGGCTGAATCTGAATCAAACCCTAAAAGGAAAGAAAAATAAACTGATGCATTTCACTTATAAAAACTCATAAAAATTTAATTTAATAATTTGATTTAATTTAATTTAAATATCACTGCCTTAATATAGCAAGGAAAATATACACAGATATCTATCAATCGAATGCTTATCACTTGCTGGGTGAGAAGCTATGGATAACTTTTTAGGTAAAAATACATAATAAAGACTCAGAATTTGATCGAGGGTACATGAGTAAGAAATAACTTACAATATTTCCATCCATAGTTGTGGCTTGCAATGTCCATCGAGATCCCTTCAGAACAAAAAGTACAAGTTTTTAAGCAAAAATCCTAATTAAATATTAAATAGTAGAATATATATAGTACATTAAGAATCTGCACTATTTTAACAATATTTACACTGCTGTTACACAAGTCAGTAGTAGAAGTAAAACTGATTAACAGCCCACATTGTCATCTGGAAGTGATAGGTGAGTATGTCATGAAAATATAAAAGTAAATTGAATACCACATAAGCAGCTTTGATAAAACCCAAAAATATAGGATCCGGAATGAAAAGGGAATGAATGAAATATGATCTGAATACTAAAGTGAATGACCAAAATGAAATAAATACTTTGAGATGGTTTGATCCTATGGAGACAACGGATGAGGACTGAATTATAAAGCATATATATGAAGGAAGAGTGATGGCTCAAGAGGATGAGAAAGTCATGATTGGGTAGAGCTGATGGAATCCTCAAAAAGAGAAAGGCAAAAATTTTAAAGAATAAAAGGTACGGTGTGAAACAGTAAGGCATGGTCCCAGTGGAAGTGACAATGGTTTGCAAAGGTAACAAAACAATGGGGGAGGGGAATAGTCTTTTATTAGATTTTGTCGTCTATCTTGTTCCTAATTTTGTTTTTGCTTACTACTTTATACCCATTTTTTGCACTTTATAAAGTACTTTTCTCAAAAGGGAATAATGTAGGATGATGGGGAGTATGGAAAGATGGATGCAATTTTTATTAACACCATAAAAAGATTTAACTTAACTGAGGTATACCATCTCTAATATACAATCACATTGGTGGTCCATTGGATTATCTTTTATGTATTTTATTCCACTGTAATAAAAATGTTCACATAGAATTTTTTAAGTCTACATCCAATGCTAAATCCTAATGTATAATTCTACCCTGTTTCTCCAACAATACGGCCTCCCCCAATAGGAAGTCCCAGCATGTTTTATAGGCAGGAAATGAAATTAAGCCCCTCCGCCCAAATTAAGGCCTATATTAAAACATGCAAAATGGTGGGAATGGTGGGGGGGGGCTTGCCTTTAGGAAGTACTTTTGTTGCATATGGTGCTGCCTGCGTTGACCCCAATACGAAATGCCCCACCAACGTCGAGGTCAACATCCAAACTGTCGCCGCCCACCCGAAGATGTGGGGGGGGGAATTAAGTCACCCCCGAAAAGACGGCCTAGCCATTTTTTCGGGGTTCAAAAATAAAATAAGACCCAGCCTTATTATATGAGAAACACAAAAAAGCAAAAGCACTGCATGGTCTAACAATTTGGTCATATGCACAGGAGGACTAACAATTTTTTCTCACAATTTACCTGCTGATCAAAAAGGGCCCAAAACATAGGAAGAGGAATGTACAGGAACAAAACTTTCAAGACCATCTTAATTTCAGTAATAAGCCGTTTCTATAACAAAAGAACAAAACAAGAAACGTTAAATAGTATCTTCCTTATTCATTTGCATTTGCTTATGTGTCAGATATTAAATATTTAAATTGTGCAAAACGAAGCCAATCTCCATATACAGATTGAAATAAGCATCAACAATGCATCTAATTTATTGAGAGGTAATAAGAGATAAAGAGAGTATGATGAAGATATCAGGTAGGTATGGAAGAAGACTTTATTCATTACCATATTATAAAGGTGGGGTGTTTCACCCACCCCTCACAATATAGACTACAGTATAGAGGTAGTTCTTGGTTAACAACCATTCATTCAATGACCATTCAAAGCTACAGGAATGCTAAAGAAACAGTACTGATACACGGCTCCTGAAGTTATGGCCAATGCAGCACCTCTGCAGTCATGTAATCAACCAGGGTCTACTTGGCAGCCCATCATCACTTTCCTTCAGGAAAGGAAGTACTTCTTCTTAGTGGATATTGCCATCTGCTTTGTTTGCTGTGAAGGGGAAATAGGTAAATTCATGGAAGCTAAAATAAGCTGATTCTGACGGGTAGACATTATTTCATTAATCAAAACCAGTATTTTTTTCTCAGCATCAGTGTTGACTTAGCGGGCATGACTTAATGATAAGACACCTTATGTCATTTGTAACAATGCCATTTGTAACAATGCTGCCTCTATTAAATGTTTATATGCACAAGATCCTAAGTGTTATGTTTGCTTATCTCGAGATGGCTTAATATGTTTGTAAGTCCACCCCCATTTGGTTAATTTAGCAAAGTCAAGAAATAAATAAACTCCACAACCATATTGTATAAATACAACCAAAATTGGATTAAGCTTTATTTTTATGCCTGTAATTGAAACGTAGGTGAGTCATAATTACATAATTGATGAAGCAATGCAGGGATTATTTTAACATTTCAAAATTGTGTAACTGAGAATGAGTAGTACATTGCCTGATATAAACAAAAGATATGCACGATCTCCACAAAGAACAGAATGCTGTTTTAAAAAAAACAGATTTGTCCAAAAATTAATCTGAAAGTTAAACTAATTAGACTGACATTTTTATTCAGATAAATACAGCAGATATCTACAACTGGGTAAACTGCTTTTATTTTAATCAGCCTACTCAGCCTATTGACTTATTGAAAAATTATTAAAGCATTGCTCATTTGTTTGTTTCCTTATTATAACTATCTTATGTAAACCGGTATTAAATCTAACTGTCCAAATGATACAGAGGACACAGGGGATTCAAATTTTTTAACAACTGGTTCTGTGGCCATGGCTTAGGTGGTGGGTGTGGCTTGATGGTCATGTGATTGGGTAGACGTGGCTTGGTCATGTTATTGGCTGGGCATGGCCAACTCAATATCACTCACATCGAGGCACGCATCTCCTCACCTGTCCTCTCATGACTGTGGGGATGCTGCAACAGTCGTAAGTGTGAAAATCAGTCATAAGTCACTTTTTTCAGTGCCATTGTAACTTTGAATGGTCACTCCACACAAGGAAAGTACTAGCAAAGGAGGGAAAAAAAACTCCAGAGAAGTTCCTGAGACATGAAGTCTAGTTCTGCCAAGAAAGTAATAAGGGTTAATGGAGAGGCAGTTTCTGTAAGCAACACCAGAATGTTTCCTTCCTGCCTTCCTTACAGGATTAGGCCAGTAATTTCTTCTAACAACCAGTTCTCCAAATTGCGTATAATGTTAACATCCAGTTCTAGCGAATAGGTGCGAACTGGTAGAATCCCATCCCTACTTTAACCTTTATTTGATCTTACTTAAACTTGCTAAAATTTCTGAAGTTTGGGGGTTTCACACCTATTGTTTTTTAATTCTATGTGCTGTCATGTTTATGTTTTTGAAGTTGCGAGCAAATTTTTAAGGCTGTCAAGAGGATAATAAAATTAGACATTTGGCAATGGCACAATGATAGCAATCAGTTAATGAAAACAGGTCAATCCAAAAAGTAAAACCTAAAGCAATGTTGTTGCTGTTATAGTAGTATATAATAAAATTCAATATAAGCCAATAATACAACTTACATCATACTTTTCAGTAGCCCAGTCCAACCAGTGTTCTCTCTTGGGAAATTGTTTGCTGCGGTGCTTAAATCTATTTCGAATAGCAAACTGGAAAAAATAATTTGGAAATTAATTAGAATACTATTTTTCTTTTAAGGGGGGGGGAACCCCAAGTTATCTGCCTGAAATACCAAAAGTTATGGGATTAGAATAACTAGAATAAATAGGTGCTAACTAGATGTGAACGAAGTTCTCAATCCAAGAGGGGATCCAAGTCCACCCTCCCCCAAAACCCATTAATTCTTTTTTAGTGCCAATTCAGTGCTGAGAATTAGTTAACTACTGTAGGTTCCTGTATATAGGTGTGAAAAATAAAGTCTTCTTAACTGGAACTTAACATGTGGTCCTAATTCTTCACTCCTGACAATATTAACTACAGTAATAAACAGTAAGGGCTAGGGTTAGGGTATTCTTTCCAGAACAATCAAAGACAATCTAAACTACCTCCTTGAACATCCTCCCTGATGATCTTCAAATATGCTCGACTAACATTCTTATTCCCCTTTCAGATGGAAATGATAGGAGTTCCAATCTAACACTTTCAATTTCTTGATTAAAGAAATTGGAGAAAGACTATTTTTAACTTATTTTACAAATATAAATGGGGCAGTGGTGGGATTCAAATAAATTAAGAACTGGTTCGTCCAGGGCCAGGTTGGCTGTCCTGGGAGGCATGGCCCATCCCCATCCTCCAGCTCTACTGCACATGTGGGACGAGCGTCCCGTGATGACTAACTTGACCCTGGATGAATCAGTGGTTAAATTACTCCCCCCCCCATCAAAGTGGATCCTGGGTCTGCACTGCGCTGCAACAGAGAAACAGGCAACAGAGTGGCCAGCACGAAGGAAGGAGCAGGGAAAGCAGCCTTCTCCTTCCCTCGCACTGGCCGTTCCATTGACCATTTCTCTACTGCAGCGCAGGACCCAAGATCCATTTTGGTAGCGGGGGTGGGTGGGTGAGTAATTTAACGAGTTTGTGTGAACCTGTGAGAACCAGCTGAATCCCACCACTGAAACGGGACAAAAACTTCCAGCAAGAAGATAAATTTAAGGAACCCAAACAGTTATTTAAAAGCTGACTCAATAAATCAGTGTTTCTCAGCCTCAGCAGCTTTAAGATGTGCAGACTTCAACTTCTGCTGGCTGGGGAATTCTGGGAGTTAAAGGCTGCACATCTTAAAGTTGCTAAGTTTGTAATAGATGCTTTATTCAAAATAAAGCTTCCTTCTTTTTATTGGAGAACTGTGTCAAATTCTGGAATAGCATAGTAATGCCTTCAAAGTATGGTTGATCCCAGATAGAGTTCAGTTTCTGTTTTCCAAAAATATTTTTCCCATTAAACTTTTTAATCCTCTGGCATAACTACTCTGCACCTTACCCATATTCCCACAATGACTTTAGGATGAATAAATCAGTCAGTGGTTAGCTGCTGATTTTCTGGACTATTTAGCATGAATTCCCCCCAGTTATATTAATGTTCATTTATTCTCCATTTTCTAGAAAAGATAAATCTAGTCCTCAAGAAACAATAAAAGGGAAAAAGAACAAGAACAAGAGTGCCATCTAATATCCAAGCAGGAAGCCAAGATGCAGCCTTTAAAATACTTAAAGCTAAAAACTTTTTCAACTAGGTAATAAATCACTTGTTTGACTAGGCTGCCTAATTTTTAAAAATTCTGCATGTATTTCTTTTCCCCTGCTCCCAAAACTATTTGCATGGAAAGATTTGGCTCAATTGGTTGAACAAGGTAGGGACAAATTTTATTCCAGTTTTGCTATCCAAAGTGCAGTCTTTCCTTCTTGGATTTCAATTTGTCAACTTCTGTACACTATTTCTCCTAATTAACAACTCTGCCTTCATAAATGCAGATTAGGCTTCAGAGATCATGAAAAACATTTTAGGCAAGAATCAAGAAGAGGAACATTTCTGATCAGCAAACTATCAGGCTAGAGCTAAATCCCAAACTGTAATAATTCTAGATAAGGAACTAGAACTGCTATCCAGATGGTGGTTTTTATATAGTTCAGAAAAAAAGAGGAACCCTGAGACAACTAGTAAGAAGACCACTGAATACAGATTTATTTCAATGTCAAGTTCAAGAAAATAAACTTTCCTTGAAAATGTTAGCCTTATATATTGCTTACCAAAATGCTTCTACCGACTTGGACCATGATGTTGCCTTCTGGTTTCACTTTCTTGTACATTCTGCTTCCAATTATGAACACAACTGCGGAGAGAAACCAACAGATAGCAAATTTTGAGAAAGATTAAATTCCAACAAGGGAGGGATGGGTAGCAAATAATTTATAGTTGAATAACTAAACAAGTAAGGAGAGAGGGAAATCTGCTATTAAATTTAAGATCTATATATTTTCTGACAGTCTATTATTTTTTTGAAAGTTATCTCTCATGCATAATCCATAATTGATCAATACAGTCAGGAAACTGTCATAATGAACCAGAACACATTACAAGTAGTTATGACAATTGGAAGTGGAATTTTGGTCGCTAAGCAATACAGTCATTCAGCGAGTCATTTTATGGCTGGGCCTGATTTTATGACCACTTTTACTGTGGTCATTAAGTAAATCACATAGTTGTTAAGCAAATTCAGTGTCCACAATTGGGTTTGCCTTTTGGAAACTGTCTGGGTAGGCTGCAAACCATGATCACATGACCTCAAGCCATTGCAACCACTATAAACCCAAACGAATTGCCAAGTACCCAAATTGTAATCACATGACTGTTGGGGGAGGTTGTACAAGGTTGATACAAGGTTGTAACTTCAAAAACCAGTCGTAAGTCACCTTTTCCATCATACCTTAAGCAAACGATCCTAAGTCGAGGACTACGAATATAATTATATCACTGTAACAAAATTAATCATATGGAAGTAAAAAAGCAATACATCTGATCGATTGTCTGACTTACACAGTGCAATAGCCATTAGGGCAGCAGGAACACCAAATGCCAGAGGATAACATTTTTGTTTGTCGCGAATTCCACATTCCACTCCTGTACAAAAAAATAAGTGGGAAGCATAGTTGTGTTTTTTCTGTAACAGTAGCCGGAAAGGACAAGTCTTCCCTGTCAATTATTCAGTGAACTAAAATTACATATTCTATTTGAACAACTGTTTATACATGGGAGTCTCATTTGGAAATATAGGCAGCTTGTAATTATTTATTGACTTCTTAGGGCATATCTATAGTACATTCTTCAACTGTTCTACTGTTCTATCTCATGCTATCTTGATGTTAAGCCATTCTAAGAAAATCCTTTCTATACAGAAAAGATATTTAGCCTCCATAGTGTATTTTCATTATTTCCCTTTGGACAGTTCCCATGCTGCTGTGTCTTCCCACCCTTGGGAAAATAATTCCATATTCACTTGTTTCCTCTAGGCAGATCTTCCTGGAGAGATAAAGATGATAGAGATAGATATAGAGACAGAGATGATAGAGGCAGAGATATAAATATATGCACACATATACAGTATACACACACACAGTTTTTATAGCCAGGACATTTGTATTCTGACTTGCATAAACAAATTTAACTGTTGATATTAATAATGTCCCCACTATTACTAGAGTCTGTGGCTTGCATTCCAAACATGGTCCTTATATAAATCAAATCCTCATATAAATCAGAAAGGACATTTGACTTGTGTCAGAAGCAGTAGGGAAAGAAATTGGCTATTTATGTCTACTGTAGTTTCACTTGCTGGGATTTATACTTCTGAGGATTTCAGAATACAGAATCAGAAAGGACCTGGAAGGTCTTCTAGTCCATCCCTCTGCTCAAATAGGAGACCCTATATCATTTCAGACAAATAGCTGTCCTTTCTCCTCTTAAAAACCTCCAGTGTTGGATCACCCACAACTTCTTGAGGCAAGTTGTTCTACTGATCAATTGTTTTCACTTCTGGACATTTCTTAATTCCAGGTTGCTTCTCTCCTTGATCAATTTCATCCATTGCTTCTTGTCCCACCCTCTTCTCTGTGGCAGCTCCTCAGATATTGGAACACTGCTATCATGTCATTCCTAGTGCTTCTCTTCATTAAACTAGACAGACCCAATTCCTGCAAGTATTCTTCCTATGTTTTAGCCTAGGGTCCCCCAATCATCTTCATTGCTCCCCCTCTGCACTGGTTTTTGTTGCCTAAATGTAGAGCTTTACTTTTCTCACCACTGAATCTCATTTTGTTAGATAGAGTTCAAGCCTGCCAAGATCCTTCTGTAACATGAGCCTATCTTCTGGAGTGTTGGCTATTCCTGTCAGCTTGGTGTTGTCTGCAAATTTGATGAATTCCCCTTCTATCCCCTCATCTAAATCATTGATGAAGTTATTGAAGAGTACTAAAACGGAGCCTTGGGGTACCCCACTGCATACTTCTCCCATGTAGATACAGTTCCATTAAGGGCTGCATATTGAATGCGGTTTGTCAGCCAGTTACAAATCCATCCCATAGTGATGTTGTCTAAAACCCACATTTTTCTATCTTGTCAAGTAGTAGGTTATGGTCTACTTTATCAAACGCATCACTGAAGTTCAAGTAAATGGTATCCATAGCATTGCGCTGGTCCACTAATTTTGTCACTGTCTACTAATTTTGTCACTGTAAGAGTAGATAACAGAAGATTAAAACAATCATAGGTTGTTTCTAATCAGAAGCATGCTGGTTTAATCACAAGCACAGAACGATACAGACCCCTCCTAAATGGCTATCCTTATATTTATGTGTTTAGCAAACCCATGCCTGTATCAAGACAAACTTATCAATCTGATGTAGAAAAATTTACCTCTAAGTATTGGAGTGATGATAGTAGAAAGAAGGCTTCCAGCATTAATAGAAAGATAAAATATAGAGAAGAACCTGCTTCTTTGTTTTTCCTGAAATACAAAGAAAAAACTTATTATAAATTAGTATTTGAATTCTTCTAATATAAAAGAATAAGGTGTCTATAGGTAAATATGTTTTTGCAAAATCATTTATTGTTATGTCTGGAGCATGGGTGCGAATGATGGAGACGAGCCGGTAGAAACAGTGAACTTCAAACTCTTTAGTTACATATTGTGACAGCTCAAACTGGAGGGCTGCTATAGCCTTCCTTATATAGGCAACTTATTAACTATTCAACCAATAGCAATCCTGGAGCGCTAGCTCCGTTAACCAATGGGAATGGCCTATTAATGGCCAATCAGATGCTCCTGAACGGACCAATCCGATCCTGCCATTAACAGCCAATCAGAAGTGCAGGGCCAGAACCCTGCACTTGACTTCAAGCTCAAGATAACTTTATTGGTATTATTCATTCACAACACCCCTTTCCCCCGGCTTCTGCCCACGGGGCGCAGTTACATAGTCCTTAAGGTAGGACGGCTGTTTTGTTAGTCTTTTCGATTTTCGCAAAGTGCCTGGCGGTTGGCTGCACTTCTGTTGAGGCAGATCGTTGTTTAATGGTAGGGGTGCCTCCGAGTTCGCGTTCCCATAGTCACCAATATCACTGGCCACTCCCTGAGGTGAACTCACTCCGGTCCCTGGTTCCTGTTCCTGCATTTCAGTTCCATTATCAGTCTCTTCAAAAAGACTTCCCTCTAATTGCAATTCATTTTCCTCTGTATCTCCCCCCCCCCCAGTTTGGTCATAAGGGAGTTCGAAAGTGCGAGACGGTAGCCGCGATCGTAATTGATCTATGTGGCACTTCCAAAGTCTATCGTCAGGGCACTGAACGAGGTATGATCTTGGCTGGTTACGGATTACGGTCGCTTCTACCCACAGTAGATCACCCGATAAGTTTTTAGCGAATACTAAATCGCCCACCTGGAAGGTACGGCATCGGCCGCTGGATCTGAGTGGCTTTTCCGGTTCGTAGGCTGGGTGTAACCGATCGAGGTGGGAGCGGAGTTTTCGTCCAATTAGCAGCTCAGCGGGAGCTTTGTTGGTGACGCTGTGAGGTGTGATGTGCTGTAGGAAAAGGATCCGGTTGATTTTCTCATCGATGTTGTAGTCTATCTTTTGGAGAGTCTTTTTGACGAATTGTACCATGCGCTCAGCCCTACCATTGGTCGCAGGGTGCGCAGAAGTGAGCGCATGTCGGATACCGTGGTCAGCCAGGTACTGCTCAAAAGATAGCGCGGTAAATTGGGGCCCCTTGTCGGATACCAGAACGTCTGGTAATCCTTGGATTGCAAACAGTCTTTCCAATCTTTTGATGACCACTTCAGTGGTCGTGTTGCTCATTCGGTGAATCTCGAGCCAATTCGAGTAGGCGTCGACGGTTAGCAAAAAGGTGTGGCCTTTGGTCAGCCCAGCAAAGTCCAGATGGATGCGGGACCATGGTCCTGCGGCGTCTCCCATTCGGTTGGGGTTGCCTTTGGTGGAGCGTTGCTTCCCTCTTGGCATTTCTTGCAAGTTTTAATCCACAATTCGATTTGTCTGTCGATGCCTGGCCACCACGCGTAGCTTCGTGCGAGGCCCTTCATGCGCACGATGCCAGGGTGGCCATCGTGCAAGGTTCTTAGCAATGTCTGTTGGAGTCATTCTGGGATAACGACTCTATCGCCCCAGATGACACAGCCCTTCTGCGAGAACAACTCTGTTTGACGATTTTTGAATGGTGCAAAGTCGTCTGGTACTTGGTCCAATGGCCATCTGTGTTCCACCCATGTGAGGACTCGTGCTAAGATGGAGTCGCGTTTTGTTTCTCTCACGATGTCACGGGCAGCTAATGGCGGCATGTGGAGTGTCTCGATCTGCAACACTGTCATTGTTGGTGCAGGATCATTGATAGTTTTAGGGAGCGGTGTACGGCTCAGCGCGTCGGCGTGGGGAATTGCTTTACCGGGACGATATTTTAACTGATAATTGTAGGCAGCCAAGAATTCTGACCAGCGGGTCATTCTGGGAGAAAGTATGTAGGGAGTTGGCTTGTCCCCAGCGATGATCCCCAGCAATGATTTGTGATCAGTTACAATGGTGAAAACCCGTCTGTACACGTACTCATGCAATCTTTTAACAGCCAATACAATTGCCAGGGCTTCTTTATCGATCTGGCTGCAATTTCGCTCGGTTTTCGAGAGCGTTTTTGAGAAGTAAGCAACAGGGGCTTCGTTGCCGTTAGGTAATACAAATGGAGCCCACTCCAAAAGGCGATGCGTCACATGTAATGTTTATCGGCAAAGTTTCATTGTACTGCATTAGTATGGCGTCTGAAGTCAGTAGTTTTTTCACATTGCGGAACGCCTGCTCTTCTTTGTGACCACATACCCAAATTGCTTTTTTATCTAATAGACGATGTAAAGGTTCAGCGACAGTCGCCTTGTGCGGCAAGAATACATTAAAGAAATTGATGAGGCCTAAGAACACCTGGAGGTTGGTCTTGTTCTGGGGTCTGGGAGCGTTTTTTATTGCTCTCAATTTGCTATCGGTAGGGTGAATACCCTGACTGTCAATTAAGTACCCTAAGAATTCAACACGATCTGTACACAGTTTGCACTTATTTTTTTTAACTTTCAGGCCTGCTTCCTGGAATTTTCATAAAACCAGTCTTAAATGCTCCTGTAAGATTTTTGGAGTGGGGGCAGCAATGAGCACATCATCAAAATAGGGGACAACGCCCTTGATCCCCTGCAATAGTCTCTCCATTAGGCTCTGAAAGATCCCTGGGGCTACACTGACTCCGAATTGAAGCCGCGTACACTTAAAGGCACCTCAGTGTGTTACGATAGTCTGTGCCTGTGCCGTTTTTTCGTCAACCGGCAGTTGCTGATAAGCCTGAGCTAAGTCTAGTTTAGCAAAGACTTTTCCGCCCCCCAGGGAATGGAGGAAGTGTTGCACCACCGGCACCAGATATAGGTTTTGTTGCAGGGCGTGGTTTAGGGTGGCTCGGTAGTCCCCACAAATTCTAATGGAGCCATCCGGCTTAATTGTGTCACAATTGGCGTTTCCCATGGAGAGTGGTCGGTTGGCTTTAAAACTCCCTGGGCTATCAACTTATCAAGCTGCTCGTTGATTTTCGGCTTTAGAGCGAGCAGAACTCGACGAGGCTTAAGGCGGATGGGAGCTATCTTTGGATTAAGGCTAAAGGATATCGGGGTCCCCTTGTACTCGCCTAGCTTTTCCTCAAAGACGTCCCTGAATTCGTGGGCGAGTTCTTCCTCCCAGTCACTGCTGCCGATTCGGTTAATGCCTGCCACTTCAATGCCGAGTGGTGCGAACCATTGTAGGCCTAACAGGCTAGGCCGGTCCTTATCGATCACCATCAGGGGTAAGTACGCCGTGCGGTTCTTGAATGCAACCCGGACTTGACTGGATCCTGCAACTGGAATTCGGTTCCCCTGGAAGTCTTTTAGCACGAGCCGTTGGAATTGAAGATCTTGCTGCCGGATAGTAGGGATGAGTTGCTTGAGGGTCTTCCATGAGACCATTGAAAGAGACGATCCCAAGTCAACTTCCATTTGGCAAGGCTGATTTTCAATGTTCACATTGACGCGAATTTTCTTAGCGTCTAGTGAAGAGGCATGGCCGATAGTGAGTGTTTGGTGGGCCTCTTCCCGTCTTGCTAGGCGACTCACAGGTCGGTTTCTGTAGGAGTGGTTTGCTGGTTCTCACCTTATAGGGCGATTCCCTGTCGATTGGCGGAGATTGGTAGCTTTCGAGGTCTGGCTGGGTCCGAGGAGGCTTCTGCAGACCCATCTGATGTGGCCTCGTTTCCCGCACTTGTAGCAGAGCGCGTCACGGAATTTGCAATCGGAGCGGTAATGGTTGGCCCCGCAGCCAGCGCACAGTTGCTGGGACTTTGGGTATCAGTCCCAATCGGACCGCAGGCAATGGACCTCTTCTTCGTCGCTGTCTGATGACGAAGAGAGGTCCTCATGGTGGGCCGTCGGTAGCCACCCTTCTGCATTTGGTGAAACTTCGCCAGCTGGTTGGTGTGCTGGAACGCGATTTCGGCGTAATTGGGCAGCCGACTTCTTGGTCACCTCCGCTGCTGTAGCTTCAGCTATGGCGTCCTTAAGGGTGATGTCGCCCCTTGCCATTATTTTGCTCTGTACGTTTAGAGCGTCTAGCCCAAGGACTACTCGGTCTCTCAAGGCCTCTTCTAGGTCGGTGAAATCGCAAAGGCCTCCCAAGTTCCAGAAGTCTGCAACGAAATCGGCGACGCTTTCTCCTTTCCGCTGATTTCTTTGATGGAACTTGTGTCGTCTTACAAGCGTTGGAACGGTCGGTGCATAGTTGGCCCTTAGTAGCGGTTCGAGGACATCCCAGTCCATGGCCTTCACTTCAGCCGGTTTCGCTAATGCCTTAGCCATTTTGAATACTGTCGGGCCGCAGTGCATTAGGAATACCTCCCGTTTCTTCCCGGTTGTGGCATCCTTCAGATTATTCGTTTCCAAAAACATCAGTCCTCTTGAGCTGGATCGAACGGAGCAGGTGGTACTGCGCCGCCGGACATGGTTCCGCCGTTGTGCGCTTCAGCCACGTGCTTTGTTGTCTTAGTTGGCTCTGATGTCATCCAATCCCATCCTCGTCGCCAATGTTATGTCTGGAGCATGGGTGCGAATGATGGAGACGAGCTGGTAGAAACAGTGAACTTCAAACTCTTTATTTACATATTGTGACAGCTCAAACTGGAGGGCTGCTATAGCCTTCCTTATATAGGCAACTTATTAACTATTCAACCAATAGCAATCCTGGAGCGCTAGCTCCGTTAACTAATGGGAATGGCCTGTTAATGGCCAATCAGATGCTCCTGAACAGACTAATCCAATCCTGCCATTAACAGCCAATCAGAAGTGCAGGGCCAGAACCCTGCCTTTGACTTCAAGCTCAAGATAACTTTATTGGTATTATTCATTCACAACATTTATCATATAGCTTTTAAAAGTTTTATAAAAGAATGTTTACAAGTAATCCTTACAACTATTCATTTAGCAATGAATAGACACTAAACAAAGGCACTAAAAAAAGGACCTATGATTGGTATTTGCACATATGACTGTAGCAGCATCCCCACAGTCACATGATCAAAAATTGTAACTCTTAGCAACTGGCATGTATTTTCATTGGTTGTCCCAGGTCATTTGTCTCAAATGACCTTCCCAGCTGGCTTCTGACAAGCAAAATCAATGGTGAAGGTGGATTTGCTTAATGACTGTTTGATTCACTTAACAACTGCAGTGATTCACTTAATAACCATAGCAAAATAGGTAGTAAAATCATATAATTTCTTATTAGGAAGTGCCTTTCTTGCCAATGGAAATTCTGATCTTGAATTGTCATAAGTTAAGGACTACCTGTGTTGTTTTAATCTACATGGAAATAAGTTAGACAGCAGACAATTACTGGGACCCAAATGATTACATTTGTTCCACAGGAGAAAGTTGCCAAGTGTAAGTTTGGCTAAGGAAATTTCAGCCAGACTGTAGCTGTGGCAAAGAGGCAATACTGGAAAAGTGTAAGCTACTGGTGAAGCAGGAGAGAAAAAGGCAAAGAACAAGCTTTTCAAGGATTCTAGACAGAAGTTGATGTCAATTCTGAAATATTATGAAGATCTGCTATACTTCCATTAAATCTTAAATTGCATATTGTAAATAGAATGTCAGAAATCTCCATAGTGACACACACACACACAATTCAAATGAAATCCATGTGTAGCTCCATTTCTTGATCCACTATTTGCTTCCTTATGGCCCAATATGGCAACATACTGTCATACAAACAAGAATTAAACCAAAGGATGATAGTTTACAATATTTGTAAGTAATTAAATAAAACTGATACCTGGTCTTCTTCAAACTGATCTCCCCCAAAGGCTGCAACACATGGTTTGATCCCACCAGTTCCCAGAGCAATAAGGACCAAACCAATCATAGAGAAAGCTCTGTAACAACAGATTAACCATAATAGGTGAGTACCCTGGTCTTTTCATGTGTATTTTTCTATCTATGTTTTACTTTGAGCATTGAGATGTACTTTCTAATGGGCTACATGAGCAAACATCTTAGGCATATAATCCCCAAAGGATCACAGCACAAAATATATCTAGTCACCCTGAAGATGACCTACTGTGAAAATAGGATTTGGAAAATTGGAATTAAAAAATACTTTATGAAACAAATACATGTCGGTTAATATCCAATCCAAAGCATATTTTAATATGGTATAGATTTATGCCTAGCTTACCATCATAATAGTAACTGTTGCGATACATTTCCAATCCAATGGCCAATAAACTCAAAACCAACCATGACAATAATAAATTCTAAGATGAGCTCTTTAAACTGAAGTCTGATAGCATATAAAGAAAGAAAAACCCTGACCCAGGAACATCTGCATGGCAAATATGCATTCTTAGGAAAATAATGAAGACCTAAATAAAATATAGGTCAAGAATAAAAACACACCACTATGCTAGACAAAAGTTAAAAGCAATGCAATATTACAAAAATATTTCTGAACATACAGAATTTTCTGGGATAATCTGTAAACATGTAAAATGTTCGTCCATAACTCTTCCACCTTGTTTCTGTGAACCACTTAGTTTTCCTGTCCCCTGTACACATTAATTACTATTATAAAGTATAATTTTGAAAGGTTAGTTTTATAATGGACAAGCATCTCATCTAGCCATTAGTATCAGGCAGAGAGAGGATTGTTTCCTATATAGTAACTTAGAAGGGAAAGAATTAAAAAAGAAGCTTGCATCTAACAATTAATCTTTAACAAATGTGCTATAAAATTAGTAATTTTCTTTGTAAATGGAGAGTGCAAGTTTTGAAAAACCAAACAAACTCTCGCAAACGTCTTTCACAGCACAATCATATAATGGAAGCACTTTGTAAAAGCACATTGGCAATCTGTTGCTACATCAGAAAAAAGCTCCTTGGACTTTGCCACATGATAGGATCATAGGATGACAGAAAGGGAGGAACCAAGGCTACAATAATTAAGCGCACAGTAAACAGATATGTGGTACCCTGAATGCCTAATAGGCCCCAATATGTGTTCATGTAGAAGATAAAGATAAGTGCAACTTACATTGGAATGTTAATGTCATCTGGAGCACCATCGTGATTTCCATCCATCAAGTCATTTATGGAACTTATCGACAAGACTACTTGCCCAACTGTGTACACAATGGACAAGGAAATAATGGTCCTGTAATGAAGGAAGCAAACAGAAGATGTATTTTAAATGATGCCTCTCTCGCTCTTTTTTTAATACAGAAATGTTACATTGGTTCACTCAGTTTAACAGAGTGTGCCATAATAAAAAAATGAGCATACTCAATTGCACAAGTGTAAATATTATTGAATGCTATTTAGTATTCAATAGCTTTTTTATTTGGATTGCCAGTATTAGCAGCTTCTTAGGGAGAATTGTCAAATATGGATAGTGGAATGAAAAAACAGTAAAACAGTAAAGACTGCCAAATAGAATATGTCTCCTAGAGACTTTAGGGACATGACTTGGCAAGTTTTCTTGGCTGTAATATATGATTTGCTATTGTCTTTCAAATTAAATTCTAAGTGTAGAAAAATATGCAAAATAAATCAATTGAAACTGGGTCCCTTTGAAAGTAATCCTGTATTCACACACAGAAACATACACTTTCACATACACAGTATGTGTATTTGCACACCCATTACTGTATTAAACCTTCAAATAAATGTGGCTTAAACCTCATATATTGGCAATGAAGAAGACTTCTGAAAAACCTTATTTTCTGTTCTTTAGGTATAGTATATCTACTGTACTCAACAATCTTCGCTAAAAAAAATTCTAGGGATGTTAAACAGTAGGTCCACCTTTAAGGAAGTATTATTAGCATGTACATCTGGAGTTTGAAATAACTATGTTTAGAAGTCAAAAGTCTTTACTGTATTTGTTTTGTATATGATTTATACATTGATGAGTTCAATCATGCCTTTTCAGAAATAAAATATCTGTTCTTCCTCAATCAACAAATGTAAACATTTCCTGATCATATGTTAGTAGCCACACTGGAAAATGGTTACAGGAAATTTACTGAGTTTTTCACTATTGAAGTAATAAGAACATGAAATATCACATGTATCTCTGATTTCCCATGAAACCAGTATTCCCAGAACAACAAAGTGGGGAATAACTTCCAGGTGACACCCTGATAGAAAACAGAAACTAACAGTGAATGGCAACATGAAATCAAAACATCTCTTTAATTGATGTGATTAACCTACTTGATGCTCATTATAATAGTTAACAAGATCTTTCAAGTAAATTATCTCTGACATAATTTTGTAATTTTCTTTAATAAAACTTTTCTCTGAGCAGGATAGCTTAGCTGAATTTTATAACTAAAACAAAGTATGAGCTGGAATTTAAATTTGTGGGGAATATAAAAATATTACATGTTTCCTAGGCATTGTAACCTTTTTTTTTCCATCTTGGGCACAGATTGCCTTAGAAAAATCTGTTTACGTGGTGTCTAAGTTGACACTGACTTAATCAATCAATGGCTTTTGTAGAAGCAAAAAGTGGAAGGCATGTGATAGCTATTCCTCCATCAATGCACCTTGATTAGGGCAGTAGTTTCTGGGATTGAAGGGAAAAATATGAGGGCATGCGTATAGGCAATGTTACACCTGCCTGCAATTTTTTAAAATAACTATGTTTTCTCCAGGGTTCCTGCACCTGCCTTCTGGGAGAAGCTGTGTTTGACTTAAGAGTTAGCAAGAAGTAAGTGTATATGGTCAAAGTCAACTTTTCCCCTTAGAAGCCAGAGAATTACACTGTCATAATCTTTTAAGAGGAAAATTATATTATTTTCTGGATAGGAATTGAAAAATTGCAGCAAAATGTACTTTCTTTAGTGTTAAACTAAAGGTGTGCATACAAGGGGCCTACAGTGAATAGATATGCCCTCAAAACCCTGCATTTTAATTTTAATATGACAGAAGCAGAATGATGATAGCAATATTTAGTTAGTTACTTTAAATCAATCAAATATTTAAATAAATAAATAAAAATATTACTCTGCCTTTAGGCCTTCTACTATCTACTTACTGCAGTACACCAAGCACCCATTATGCCTAAAGAAAATATGCATTTCTCTAAGTCAAACTTCTGAGCTTTCATATAGGATCCTGTATTATATATTGATGGATAAATGGAATGTGCCATAATTTGATCCAATTCTGAATTAAGGAAATTAATCCCACCTTCAAATGCCACAGGGAACAGTTTGAATCTCCTAAGTATATACACTCACTTGAACTTTCCCAGCCAGGAGTCAGCTATGAGTGCTCCAAGGATAGGCGTTAGATAGCAGAGAGCAACAAATGTGTGGTAAATAGCGGTAGACAGATTATCATCCCAATGGAGAAAAAACTTGAAATAGAGGACAAGCACAGCTAAAAAAAAGGCAGAAAATAATAAGAAGAATAGTTAATGGGAAAATCAGCGAGCAGCTGCATTAATAGCAGTTCCAATTTAAGAATATAAATTTTTAAAATCACCTCGCATTCCATAGTAGGAGAATCTTTCACAGAATTCATTGATGACTATGAAGAAGATACTAAGTGGGTAGCCAAAGCAACCAGCCTGAGGTAAGACAAAAACAAAACAAAATTAACAGTAATGTTTATAAAACTATACAACTGTTTTACCACATTTACTAACATCCTTCAAGGAAAAAAAAGTTCTGAAACTACAAAATATTTATAAACCGCTCCCTCTCCAAGTACATTTGACCTGGAAGTAGCAAAGATTCAGGAGCCACTAGGTAGCATTACTTTGTAATTGCTCTATAAATTAAAATGGAGGAGATGAAAAAAATAGAAATGAGGGGATGGTGCTGTATTGGAATATATATTTTTTATTTATGTTACTTTGTCAAGTGATTATAAGGTAACAGGTATAAGTATAAGCATGGTTATGAATGTATGAATTGGATACATATAAGAAAAAAAAAGAAACAATAGGACAGGGATGGTAGGCACGTTGGTGCGCTTATGCACACCCCCTACAGACCTCTTAGGAAAGGGGTGAGGTCAATAGTAGACAGTCTAAGGTTAAAGTTTTTGGGGTTTGGGGAAGAAAGTCAGGTAGAGTATTCCAGACATTGACCACTCTGTTGCTGAAGTCTTATTTCCTGCAATCAAGTTTGGTGCGATTAACCTTGAGTTTGTATCTATTGTTTGCTCTTGTATTGTTATGGTTGAAGCTGAAGTATTCATTGACAGGTAGAACATTGCAATATATAATTTTATGTACTATACTTAGATCGGACCAGAGGCGGCATAGTTCTAGGTTTTCTAGGTCTAGAGTTTCAAGTCTGGTGGCATAAGGTATTCTGCAACAAGTAGAGGAGTGGAGAACTCTTCTTGTGAAATATTTCTGGACTTTCTCAACTGTGTTAATATCAGATATGTAATATGGATTCCAGACTGATGAGCTGTGTTCGAGTATTGGTCTAGAAAATGTTTTGTATGCTCTAGTTAGTAATTACCGGAGAAAAAGCTACGTAGGATTAGGTTAACAACTCTTAATGCCTTTTTGGCTATGTAGTTACAGTGGGCTCTAGCACTTAGGTCATTAAAGATGAGTACTCCAAGGTCCTTGACAGAGTTTGGATCATTAACAAGATCTTGACTATTCAGTTTGTATTTTATTTTCTGATTTTTTTTGCCAATATGTAAGACAGAGCATTTATTTGTTGAGATTTGAACTTGCCATATGTATGTATGTATGTGTGTGTGTGTATATATATATGAATATATATATATATGAATATATTGTATGTTGATGTCCAGCCTCCGACAGGATAGCTAAGTACTACAGACAAATTCATTCAATAAATCCAGTAACACCATTAAAACCCCTAATAAATCCTAGTTCATCTTAGGGCTATGCTCTGATTAGAGAATATAATTTTTGCTAGATTTAATTAAAATTCAAACAGGTATATTAACTATGGATTAACCATAAGAAGTTAATCAGAAAAAGATTTGTAACACCTTGATGTAATATCTGTTTTGCTTTCCAAATTACTAGTCAATAAATACAGATAGTCCTCAACTTATGACCATAATTGATGTTGCCCAACATTTATGTTGTTAAGTGAAACATTTGTTCAGTGAGTTTTGCCCCATTTTGCCTCTTTTCTTGCCACTCTTGTTCAGTGAATCATTGCAGTTGTTAAGATAGTAACACAGTTGTTATGTAAATCTGGCTTCCCATTGACTTTTCTTGTCAAGAGGTTGCAGAAGATGATCACATGACTCCAAGACACTGCAACCATCATAAATATGAACCAGTTACCAAGCATCTGAATTTTGATCATGTGACCATGGAGATGCTGCAAGGGTTGTGTGAAAAATGGTCAAAGGTCAGTGCCGTTGTAACTCTGAACAGTCTCTAAATGAACTGTTGTAAGTCGAGGACTACCTGTAAAGGCTACATTCAAAGAGATTAGGTTAACATAACCTTATAGGCAAAGACCAAAATCAGCCCTGAATTTTGCACTAGAACCTATCAGAGATTATAGAATAACACATTGTTAGAAAAAAGTAGAAAAAGAGTAGGGGGGGTCCAATAAGACGAAAACTTCCACATTTTTCAGCATAAACACTTACCCTGTGTTTTCCTTTACTTTCCTCTGTGTGAAAAACAAAAACGAAAATGAAAAATAAGTACTTCTGATAACAGTAACAGTACAGTGCAATGGTACAACAGTCATTTCTTACCAAGAGAAGGGAATTTTAGCTATATTTTTATATTACAGGCATTACACCAGCAATATTTAAAGCTGATTTCGTATTAAAGGTAAAGGTTCCCCTTGCACATACGTCCCCTAGAGTCGTTCACGAGTGGTGCTCATCTCCGTTTCAAAGCCGAACAGCCAGCGCTTTCCAAAGATGTCTCTGTGGTCATGTGGCCAGCATGAACACTGTTACCTTCTCACCAAAGGTGGTACCTATTTTTTTACTTGCATTTTTTACATACTTTCGAACTTCTAGGTTGGCAGAAGCTGGGACAAGTAATGGGAGCTCACCCTGTTATGCAGCACTAGGGATTCGAACTGCCGACCTTTTTATAGACAAGCTCAGCATCTTAGTCACTGAGCCACCCTGTCCCTTACTGATCTTCTATTACATATCTATAAAATTTAGATTTAAATAGGAATACTGAAACAAGAAAGATCTATGGAAAACCTGAAAGATAATCATGCTTTAGTTACATTTCCAAACTGCAGATTTGGGGGGGGGGGAGACCCTATCCTTAGGATGCAACGCTGATTTCTTTACCTTATATTAGTCCTTCTCAATTACCACCTGTTCTGGATAAGTAATTATATAATATATTAAGGAAGAACCAATTTGGTGAAGACCTCTGCTTGCAGATGTTCCTGCACATCTCTGGCTACCATGAGCTTTGTTTTCCTGGAGGACTAATGTCTGCATAATTCTAATGCAATTATTAATCTTGGTTCATATAACATCTGCCATGCCCAATTCTATTTAACTAAGTTTAAAGTATGATTATTGTGATGTATGACCTCTCCCCTAATGTGTTTCTGGGTCCAGCTAATAAATCTCGATGCCAAATGATAAGTGAGATAGTGTATTAAGACTTGTTCTAGCATGCAAAACAAATTGAGCAACCTTGACAAGCCTTACATCTTAAGACATATCTGAATCCATGCAATATTATACCAGTGATTATGACATACTCATTTTTAGTTCAGAGTTCATATAATTCTAAAAATGTATTCAATCTTGTAGTAGCAAATGGTGTGGTTCTTATCTGTGCTGAATGTTGCTTATCAATGTCACTTTAAGTACAATTTCTCTCTTTGGATTGGGACTATGGAAGATACAAACTTGTTATCTACAATTATGGAACACACAAAAAAGCCCTAATGTTTGTTTTACAGTGATTGTTTTGCTTCTTTCACTGAATTATCTAGAAGTCTGAGCAGTGCTGTAAATTATCACATTATATATCTCTCCAGAATTTTAAAAGTTAGGACAATAACAGAATTCATGTCAGCATTTCTTAAGTACCTTTGCTCCCTCCTTTACTATCTTGAAGATAAAGCCAAAGTACAAGGAGGCTCTGTACTTTAGAACACTGATTTGTGGAATAAGCTTATCTATAGTTATTACAGGTCTATTTGTGATTATTCTAATAGAGGAAGGTTCCTAGTGCACAATGCATGAAAAAAAAACTGAGTGCCATTAGCTACTGTTAAGCATCACACTACTGCACTATGCTCCAAACGCAAGGAATCAATTGTCAGAAGTTATACAATTAAGGCAGCTATAGAAATTGAATAAAATAAGAAATACCATTCTGTGTATCCTTCAACACATGAAAAGATAAACTTTTACAAGCCACTGTCAATGGTCAAACACAACGGTAGTTACCATATGATTAAGAGACAATTAAACACTTTTTGTTATCTATAATTTTAAATCAATTCATTATTTTCCAATAAGAACTAGAAATACAAAACCACCTAATATCTTTTAAAAAGGGGAAACAAGATAATGTTCAGGTGAGTGCTTATCTCTGCCATTACTATAATTTTCAAGGTTTTTCTTTGATCTGATAGCTTCTTTTGTTCTGATAAATGGAAGCATTAGTATCTGAATGTGCCTAATTTATAAAGTAAGCTCTGAACCGATGCAAGAAATTTGAAATCAGTTTAATTGTAAAGGGAATAATGTCAGCACAAATGGGAATTACAAGTAGCTGACAAATTAAGAACAGTAAGTTCTGAATGATGAACTCTTACTGGACACCAGAGCTGAAAACATTCTAGAATGACCATAAGGTGGTTCAAAGATAGTAACAAAGAAAGTCTTGAACCCACAATCAAAATTCTACACCCTTTGTACATGCATTAACTTAACATCAGGCATGTGTACAAAATGGCAACGTTTTAAGCTCTCAACTACTGTATCCTCTTGACTTTTGGGACCATTCCTTACATATGCCATTATTATCTATCTATCTATCTATCTATCTATCTATCTATCTATATGCGAAATACCACTCACGCATCATCACAAAATCTTCAGAACCATACAGCCTACAAACCTGCAATCTTGGCTTCTAGGTGTTCACTAGGAAAGGATTTTTCAAAATAACCATCAGAGCATTAGTATTTCATACATTATTATTATTAACATGCTCCGATGCTAAGAAATTCTAATTCCCCTCCCCACCTGAAATCTGTTCCAAATGCAAAACACAAGGAGAGAAGAGTTTCAGTTTCAGTTTTGCTTTCAAAGCACCAAGCAGCTTTAGTACAGAACAGTTGAGCTAAGACACACCCAGGGTCCTTGCTGTCTCCTTTTTGCTCACACAGCAAATACTGTTTCAGTTTCTCAACTCTCTCACACACTGACAGGACGTTAGCCAGATGAATACTGATGGATGCTGGTAGGCAGAGGCAGAATTTCCCCCCGCTCCTTATTTTCCTCCCCCCAAAGTAAGCCTGACCACATAGTTTCATAGTGAAGCACAGGTATCGAGCTAGTTCCTAATATCTATCTATCTATCTGCCTATCTATCTGCCTATCTATCTATCTATCTATCTATCTATCTATCTATCTATCTATCTGTCATTCTCTTTTCTACCTATCTCTCTCTCCTATCTATCTATGGTATCTATCTATCTATCTATCTATCTATCTATCTATCTATCTATCTATCTATCTATCTATCTATCTATCTATCTATCTGCCTATCTGCCTATCTATCTATCTATCTATCTATCTATCTATCTATCTATCTATCTATCTATCTATCTATCTATCTATCTATCTATCTATCTATCTATCTATCTATCTATCTGCCTATCTATCTATCTATCTAGTTAGATAGATAGATAGATAGATAGATAGATAGATAGATAGATAGATAGATAGATAGATAGATAGAGATCTCCTCTCAAGCAGAGTTCTCAGTTGGCATCTATACAAGGGAGAGTTGCATGCTCTGTGTGGTGTACCAAGTCAGACTACCTAACCACTTGCTTTCTACTGCAGAGGAAAAGGCTTTGTCCTTGCAGGTGAAAATGAGCAAAAAGATGCATGTCTGAAAAGAAGGGAGGAGTCTAGTCAGACTCAGATAAAAAATATACCGTACAATTACTTTTTATTTTAACATTATATGTGTTTAAGTCCTTTATATTTTTTTCTGATTTTACTGTTTTCTGTAAATTCACCCCTTGCATATTTTATATGAATCTTTTTTTGTAGTAAAATTTGATTCTACTCATCCCTTGTGAGATTGGTCTATCTGCCCATCAGCACAAAAAGGAGGACAGATCAATTTGCTTAGCCAAACACATTAGTGCTACAGAGCCAGAAAATTTATTTCCTTTTTATTACTTAATTTCCCTTTCATAAGCAATTCAGAATGAAGCTTTCTTTTCTCACATACAGGTAGTCCCAACTTATGACCACAATTGAGTGCCAAATTACTAAGCGAAACATTTAAGTGAATGTTGCTCTGTTTTATGATCTTGCCATAGTTTTTCAGTTAGTAACATGGTTGTTAAGTGAATCTAGCTTCTCCATTGACTTTGCTGGTCAGAAGATTGCAAAAGATGATCACATGACCACAGAATACTGCAACCGTCATAAATACGAGTCAGTTGTGAAGCGTCTGAATTTTGATCACATGACTATGGGGATGCTGTGATGGTCATAAGTGTGAAAAACAATCATAAATCATTTTTTGCTATCGCTGTAACTTTGAACAGTCACTAAATGAACAGTTGTAAATTGAGGAGTAGCTGTAATGGGATCAGAGAGGGACAATGCTACATAAAAGCATTTCACTGGAAAACAAGTAGTGATGGCAGTAAGTAACCATATCAAGGCATGATATTGTGCCAGAGGACTTTTGAGGAAGGGAATGCAATATCTCTAGCTTTACACTTTTTTTCACTGAATTTTAGGCAGATTAATTTAAGGAACCCAAGATGTACATTAATTTATAGGATGACATGTAAAAAAGAGTTGACACCCAAGGTTGACACCACTCTTATATATATATATATAATCCTTGTGACCACAGCAGACTACAAAACATTGGGATTTTTGGTATCCTGATTGGTTTGCATTATGGCACACTGAACCTGGCCTCATATCAATCAGGTGGGTCAAACTTCTCATCTTAACAAGAAGGCACTGTGGAAGGAGAAAAAGGAAAACATTGTATGCAGCATCCCTAGCTTATTTAAGAATATTCAGATTCAGCTAGCCTTGTAGAAATATGAATAAGCAGCAAAGTTATAAAAATTAGCCAATTTACCTAAAGTGCTTTAGTTTCTGGAACCTAGTGTTCCATAAGAACTTTATGGGTTCCTTAGGGGACTCAGGGCACATATAAAAATTATGGCAAATTCACCTGAACCGCACCAATTTTCTAACACAAGACATTTGCCTCTTGATTCCATTAATGCAGGCATCCCAAAATCTCATCCTTTCTGGTTAGTTTGTGGCTGAGTACTTGCAAACGCAGAACATTGGCTTAAGAAAGGCTAGGAGAGGCCGATTACTGTCTAAGCAAATATAAGGTCAGTTTGGCATCGTTTTATCTTGACATTATACAGGCTGCACACTAAAGATGTAAAGATAAGGTTTAAACATGCTCTGAGCATCATTTAAAAGCCTGCCTAACAATTAGCCAACTTTGTTGATGAAACAACCCCCCTTCCTGCCTTCCATTATCGCTTAGAAAACAAGACCAAGAGAAAGGCATTTAAACTAACTGCACCAAGTCCTCTTGTGAAACTCAGTTCGATAGTCTGTTCCTTATTGGGGAGCAATATCCAGAAGCAGAAAAAGCATTATATACCCAAGTTTCTGGCACCTTCAGGAAAAGCGGGTGGTCCTTGATTTACAACTGCTTGCTTAGTGACCATTCAAAGTTACAATGGCACTGAAAAAAGTGGCCTGGGACCGTTTTTTCTCACTTATAATGATCCGCAGCACGTGATTTACATTCGGATCCTCGACAACTGACTTACATTTATGACTAACTCACATTTATGACGGTTGCAACCTTCTGACAAGCAAAGTCAATTCCCTTAACAACCACCTTAAATGCTAATTTAACAACCACAGCGATTCCCTTAACAAATGTGGCAGGAAACGTCGTAAAATGGGACAAGGCTCATTTTAAATTTTGTGACTGAGCTGGGCTCAAGCGTGGCCGTAAGTCGAGGACTCCCTGGTATAAACGGGATACATCTGCTCCGCCAAAGCTGTTTAAGGAGCCACAAAACGCCTTTTGGAGGGGAGTTCCTAGATTCCAAGCGCAGCTTCACCTCTTGCAGCTTGTCTCGTCAGAGACCCCTTCTCCTTCCTCCTCCCCCACCGACCCCGACCCTCTCCGGCCGAGGGTCAGGAGCCCCCTCGCTGACCAGGAGCGCGCGCTTGTCCCCAAAGGGCGGGAAAGGAGGGCCACCCCGGAGGACTTTCGGCTCCCGAGCGAGGGAGGAAACTGGCGCGCAGGTTAAGCAGCGCCTCGCCGCCCCCAGTTTAGCCTCACGCGCCGGGCTGCGATGCGTCGTCCCGCCCAGGGGAAAAAAAAAAAGAACGAAAAAAAAAGAAAGAAAGAAACCGGGGTTTATGATGAATGAAGCCACGGCTGACTGAACCTCGGGGTAAGTGGGTCAAGCGAACCCAAGCCGGGGGCGAGAGAACCAACGCGGTTGGGGAGCGTCAGGACATCGAAGCAGCAGCCTGCCCTCTTCCAAACGCGACTTGTGCTTGGCCACGGAGTTCCTCGACACTACAGCGACAGCCGACGACGACGGGACTGGTATTGCCCTCCCTCCCTTTCGCCAGAGTCCTTTCTCCACCGACGGCCAGTCCTCGCTGCCGGCTGTTGCCCACAAACTCCGGCCAATCCCGCCCCATCCTGTTCGCTCCTGGGCGGCCGCGAGCGCTTTTGCGGTCTCGCTTCCTTGTGCGTGGGCTGGCGAGCGCTCTCGTTACTGTACGCGGGGTGGGAGAGATTTAAAAGGCGGCGGCCACCTTTTTGTCCCTCATTTGAGGGGAAAGGGACGTTTCTTAAGCAGGTGTTTCTTTTTTTTTTTTCCCCTCAAGAAGCAACTGAACTTAGTTTTTCTTTGAAGGCGTTTCGCTTCTCATCCAAGAAGCTTCTTCATTCAGAGCTTGGAGAAGCTTCTTGGATGAGAAAGCGAAAGGTCTTCAAAGAAAAACTAAGTTCAGTTACTTCTTGAGGGGAGAAAAAAATAAATAAAGCACCTTTGAGATAACCACGACCTGGATGACTGAAAATCCCCATAGACTTTCTCAAGCAGGGATTTTCTTCTCATTTTACCGCCCACGGTGAGCCATCCTTGCGGTGCTTCCTGCGTGAACCTGCTTTACGGGGAATACAAGCCACTATCCCCGGGACCTCCTCTCGTGAGGGAGCTAAAAAAAAAAAAAAAAATGTAGGGAACCGCCTGGCTTCTTCAATCCCACAGTTGTCTCCTCAGAAGTAAACTTTCTGTGGGGCTTCCCCGCAAGAGAACCGGAGAGAGCGCAATTGCAGCTTAAGGGCGCAGAAGTGCTCCCAAGGCGCCTTAAACGCGAAAAGACGCCTCTCGGCCGGGCTAAGTAACGTGGGAGAGGGACGGCTGAGTGAAAGGAAACAACCGGCAGGCTGCCGCTCCATTTGATCGTCAAGGCCGGGAGACTTGGCTCCTTTGGGAGACCCGCGCGATGACCCTCGGACCCGGCCGGTGCGCCAACCCGCTTTCCTTTCCCGTACGTACCCATTTGGGCCGCCCTTGCTGCTGCTCTCGGCGGTCCTACTTGGGGCAGATGCTGTGGTGCAAAGGGACGGAGGCGATGGAGGTCGGCTTCTTTAAAGTCTCTGCCTTGGCCGGACTCCAAGTCCTACCCCCTACCTGGCCAAGAAAGAGGGGAAGGAGGTAGGCGGCGGGCAGCGAAGAACTGGGTCTACCGCCCTCACGCCCGAGAGTGAAAAACACCCGAGAGGAAAAGAGGCAAACCGCTTTCCTCCATTGTCCCAGGAGGAATTTGTAGGGCAGGGAGTGGGAGGAAAAAGCCGGCTCTCGACCTCCCCGTTCCTTAATTTGGCACATCGTTAATAAGCAATCGAAAAGGGAGGACAACCGAGCCCATCACCACAAGCGCCACTGCCTTTATCCCTTGGTCCTCTTGTGCCTTTATATGTATTGTGATATGGGCCAGAAATCCAACAGGGGCTGCTTGTGTCTCATTTGTTGCTGTAGAGGCACCTGTTGAATCCCAAGTCAAATTGTTGGATGGGAAGAGAATTGAAAGTATTTTAGGCGGATTTTTAAAATGCTACCGACAAAGGAGTCAAGATTGAGAGAGGGGGAGGGGAGGGAGGGAGAGAGAGAAAGAGAGACATATTTGTAAGAACAGGAGATGATGAGGCAGAGAAGGGAAATAGGCTTGGAGACAGCAAACAGAGACTTGAGAAAAAATACAGAATGAATAAAAAATATGTAAAAACCATTTGAAAGAAATAAAAGGCAGTGGAATCAAGAAATTTTGTTTTCGCATTTTCTTGGCCTGGAAAGTGGAAAGTAAGGTAAGTTTAAAAAAAAAAAAAAAAAAAGCCTGATAGGAAAAAAAAAACAGGCTCTTGCATTCTGCTAATGTAGAAGCTCTTTTATTATTTAGTAATCCATTTTAGAGTTACAATTGTTTTTATGGATTGCTAATATTTGAAGAAACTTAAATAACGGATGCATTAGTCAAATAAGTAGTACAATACCAAAGTAAGCAAAATGTAGCAAACAACGTTCTAGGTAGTATCAAGTTTTGTGTATGTTTTTGTGATTTATATGAGTTTTGATGACATTTAATTCAAAGTAGCTGTAGACAAGAGCTGACCTAATTTGTTTCCCAACCTTGGTATTTTTGAAACACCAGTGATGGGTCTTTGTTGGAACCTGCATCTCCGTGGTCCTTATGAGTACTCTGGCAGATAGACAGAAACTTTCTTTCAAGTGACCAATAAAAATGTATTCAATAACAAAAGCAAACTTAACTCCTAACATCTAAGACTGGTTGTGAGTGCTCATTCTATCTATACGACTTTTCTTCATCCTTCTTCCTGGTTTCTTCCTCTTGCTTTCCAACAATAAAAATGACTTAATACCATTTTAACTCTCCATAAAAAAAGCCCTTTAATTAGTGACTTATTTAGTATGTTACCAAAGAAATATACCTTGGATGTGCTAGTGGAGAACAAGCCATTTTTACAAATGTTCTTGTGCATTGTAGAAATGAACAATATTTTTTTACTCCCGGATTGGTGGCAACTTGAATTTAGGCAATAATTTTTCCCTCTGTGTTCTGAGGCCTTTAAAGGAAACATAAGCATAAGATCACCTTCAGATTATGTTAAGTATTCTGACATGGGTTGAAGTAAATTGGAGACAGTCTTTGTTGGTGAACTTTCAGCTCTTTATAACATAGTGACTTGTCAAAACAACAACAGTGAACCCTGCCTTATATAGGCAACCTTTGTGAGAATTGTCCAATAGCGAGCTATGAACGCAAGTACTTTATACCAATAATAATCCTCTGTTAAGGGCCAATCGGATTCCTAAGAACTAACCAATCCGATCTGGCCGCCTAACAGCCAATCAGAAGTGCAGGGCCAGAACCCTGCACTTAACCTCAAGCTCATACTTTATTAACTATGGTACATACATAACAGATTAGCTTTTGAAGAATTGGGAAGTAGAAATAGTGGAGTTGTCGAAGTGTCCAATAAGTCCTCTGGCACCTAAAGCAAAACATTTCTTACAACATATGGCTTCATTAATAGTCTACATCATTAATTGCAAAGTATGGTACTTCTTTTACATATGGTAAACCACAGCTATCACTTGTTCCTTTATACATATATATATATATATATACATATATATATATATATATATATATATATATATATATATATATATACACACATATATACACACACACACATATATATATATATACACATATACATATACATATGTATAGAAAACATATTTTAAAACAAATAATACATATTAGAATATATATATATGTGTTAAGTTTTCGCGGGTACTTACATGTATGGCATTCAGCTTAGTTCGGGTATTTTCCCACATCATAGTAGTTGTGCTTTTAAAGTTGTAGCAACATTTCAGCAGAATCTCATCTGCCATCATCAGGCTTCTGAGAAGATTCTGCTGAAATGTTGCTACAACTTTAAAAGAACAACTACAATGACGTGGGAAAATATCCGAACAAAGCTGAATGCCATACATGTAAGTACCCGCGAAAACTTAAGAAAACACACACACACACACACACATATATATATATACATATACATTATATATATATATATATATATATATATATATATATACACACATATATACATACATACACAAAACAGACAGAAGATATTAGAAACACCAATCAAGCAGAACACAGCAAACTCCAAGACCAATAAACACAGACCAAGACTCCCAATCAATCAGGATGAAGAAAAAACCATTCTGGCACAGCAGTAGCCTAGCCCCAAATTTAAAACTGAAACAACTGTAAAAGTCTGGCTCACAGACGAACACTATACAGAAGCCTGATGATGGCAGATGAGATTCTGCCGAAACGTTGCTACAACTTTAAAAGCACAACTATAATGACATGGGAAAATACCCAAACAAAACTGAATACCATACATGTAAGTACCCGCGAAAACTTAAGCAAACATATATATACACACACACATACACAAAATACACACACACTATCTGATTGTGGAATCTTAATATGTTAACAATCAATAAGGGACTTCCATATTCATTCCAGAGTGAACAACTTTTTCTACAGGTGCAGCAACACAATTTAAAATAGACTGTTGAAAGAACAAAAGGGCAGAAAGAACTGATGTAAAAATTTGGGGCAATAAGACTCAATGGGAGTTTGATTCATTTTGTTATCTACAAATAGTAAAAAGTACACTACGTATTTTCTAAAAATATTATGTAGGCTTTTGAGGAAATTTTCAACTTTTTGAATTTCAGACAAGCAAATTTATATTGTGTGCGCACACTAAATTTAGGTACATCAAAGGAAGTACTACAAGTAATGTGGATGAATCAGTTTTTTTGCTGCAGTGATATTTTTTCTGTGCTGCTGCTCAGCTGCTATTTTATGTTTGTATTTTTAGCTTTTTGTTTTTAATTGTTAACGGAGGGATCCTTGATGTTCTCTGTAATGTTCTGCACATGGGCACAAGGAACGGAGACGAGACGGGGAACAGTGAACTTCAACTCTTTTTTAATCATTCTGAACAGAGCAAAAACCTAGGGCAGCAGCAGCCCTTTTATAGGCAAGCTGCTGATCTAGTAATCAATGAGAAACGTGGAGTGTTAACCCCCTTAACCAATGAGAGTGGCTCATTAACAGCCAATCAGATTCTCCTGAATGGACCAATTTGATATTATCGGCCAATCAGAAGTGCAGGACTAGAACCCTGCTATTTTCTAAAGGTTTGATAAAACTTTATTTAAGCGTTTTATTAGTTCATAACACCCCTTCCCCCCGGGTTCCGTTTAGGGGGTGCGGTGACGTAATCTCTGAGGTATGAAGGTTGTTTTGACTGTCTATTGGATTTACGCTGTCCCACTGGTTCTTGTCTGTAACTCTGTTTTGGTGGGACGTTTTCGGGCAAGTCGGGTGCCGGTGGTTCCTCATTGGAAGACTCGGTGCCGCTAATGTTCTTGTCGTTGTCCTCTGGCCTTTGTGGGCTTGCCTCTGTTGAGGTGTTCTTCTGTGGCGAGGGCACGCCCTTCCCTGATTCTTCTTCATTCGTTACACCCGATTGCTGACTTCTTTTGTTCCTGCTTTCCGCCATCTCGAATTCGGTTTCTTCGACATCCCTCCCCCCTCAGTTTAGTAGTTGCCGGAGTCGCGGAAACTAGGTTGTAGCCTCGAGCGAAGCTGATCTATATGGCGTTTCCATATTTTTCTGTCGCAGGTTTTCACCCGGTACGACCTGGGTCCAGTGGCTTGAATTACAGTTGCCTTGACCCACAATGGTTCGCCAGAAAGGTTTCTGGCGAAAACTAAGTTGCCTATCTTGAACTCGCGGCATTTTCCGCTAGATCCACAGGGTTTCTCTGGCTCATAAGACGGGTGAAGCCGGTCGAGGTGGGAACGGAGTTTGCGTCCCATCAATAGTTCAGCTGGAGTCTTGGTGACGCTGTGCGGAGTGATGTGTTGGAGAAGGAGTATTCTGTTTATCTTATCTTCAATGTCCCCATAGTCCATTTTGTAGAGGATTATTTTAACAAATTGTACCATGCACTCGGCTCTTCCATTAGCCGCAGGGTGCGCTGGCGAAGTTAGCGCATGGCAAATACCCCGGTCCACTAAGTATTGTTCAAAAGGTAGATTGGTAAACTGGGGTCCGTTGTCGGATACCAGAACGTCTGGCAGTCCATGCGTCACGAATAATCTGTTCAACTTCCGGATGACAGACTCAGTTGTGGTACTCTTCATTTCGTGGATCTTGAGCCAGTTTGAATAGGCATCCACTGTTAGGAGGAACGTATGTCCCTTAATAGGTCCCGCAAAGTCAATATGGATGCGGGACCATGGTCCCTGGGGTGTTTCCCATTCTGTCGGAGTTGCTTTAGGTGGGGCATTGCTAACTTCCTGACACTTATAACAAGTCTTTACCCAGGCTTCAATCTGTTTGTCGATGCCCGGCCCCCACGCGTAGCTTTGTGCGAGCGCTTTCATACGCACGATGCCGGGGTGGCCCTCATGCAGTGTCTTTAATACTGCCCTTTGTAACAGCTCTGGGACGACGACTCTATCCCCCCATAGGATGCAGCCTTTTTGTGAAAAAGTTCTGTTTTCCGGTTCTTGAAGGGGGTGAAGTCTTCAGGGGTTTGATCTACTGGCCATCCCCATTCGACCCAGCTAAGAACTCGTGTTAAGATAGGATCACGTTTTGTTTCGATTGCGATATCTCTAGCTGTTAGCAGCGGTGAATGTAGCGTTTCAATCTGGAGTGTTGTAAGGGTTGGAGCTGGGTTGTTGATGGTTTCCGGAAGTGGTGCACGGCTCAGCGCGTCAGTGTGGGGAATGGCTTTCCCCGGGCAGTGTTGCAGCCTATAATTGTACGCAGCCAAAAACTCCGACCAGCGAGTCATTCTAGGTGATAATATATAGGGGGTTGGCTTGTCTCCTGCTATAATCCCCAGCAATGGTTTGTGGTCAGTAACAATAGTAAAAACTCATCCATATACATATTCATGAAACTGTTTTACAGCAGATACAACAGCAAGAGCCTCTTTATCGATTTGACTATAGTTACGTTCAGCCTTTGATAGAGTCCTTGAAAAATAGGCAATAAGGGCTTCACTACCGTTTGGTAACACATGGCTCAAAATGGCTCCTACTCCAAATGGTGACGCGTCACATGTAATTGTTAAAGGCAAAGTCTCGTTATACTGCATTAAAACAGCATCTGAAGTTAATAGGTTTTTCACTTGTCGGAACACGTGCTCCTCTTGGTGCCCCCAGACCCAGGTTGCTTTTTTGTCAAGAAGTCTATGTAGGGGCTCAGCTACGGTTGCTTTGTGGGGCAGGAAGATGTTGTAAAAATTAATGAGCCCCAGGAAAGCTTGGAGATCAGTCTTATTTCTGGGTCTTGGGGCGTTCTTGATTGCTCTTAGCTTGCTATTGGTGGGGTGAATGCCTTGTTTATCGATTAGGTACCCCAGGAACTCTACTTTATCTGTACACAGTTGACATTTATTTTTTTTAACCTGAAGGCCGGAGTCTTTAAATTTCTGGAGAACCAGTTTAAGACACTCCTTTAGTATTTCTCTATTCGGGGCAGCAATTAAAATGTCATCAAAGTATGGTACGACCCCTTTTATCCCCTGTAAGAGTCTCTCCATCGAACTCTGAAAAATCCCTGGGGCTACGCTAACTCCAAATTGGATTCGGTTGCACTTAAAGGCGCCTCAGTGCATAATGATCGTTTGTGCCTCTGCTGTTTGTTTATCTACAGGCAGTTGTTGGTACGCCTGTGCTAAATCCAATTTAGCGAAGACTTTTCTGCCCCCCAGGGAATGGAGGAGGTGTTGTACCACTGGCACCGGGTAAGCGTTCTGTTGAAGGGCATGATTCAGGGTGGCATGGTAGTCCCCACAAATCCTTAACGATCCATCCAGTTTGATGGGTGTTACGATTGGGGTTTCCCAACGAGCGTGGTCTGTTGGTTCTAAAACACCCTGGGCTATTAATTTATCAAGCTGCTCATCAATCTTTGGTTTAAGGGCAAAAGGTACTCGATGAGGCTTAAGGCGGATGGGGGCTATTTCAGGGTTAAGGTTAAATGATATCAGGGTCCCCTTGTACTCGCCTAGTTTGTCTGCAAAGACGTCCTGGAATTCCTGGATGAGGGCCTCCTCCCACTCGTTGCTGCTGGTTTGGTGAATGCTGGCTACCTCAATCCCAAGTGGAGTGAACCATTGAAGGCCTAAGAAGCTAGGCCGATCACGGTCGACGACGGTCAATGGTAAAGATGCAGTACGCTTTTTGAATGAGACCTGGACTAGGCTGGATCCAACGACTGGAATTCGGTTTCCCTTATAATCCTTGAGTATGATTCTTTGGGTTCTGAGGTCTTGCCGCCGGACGGCAGGGATTAATTGTTTAAGGGTCTTCCAGGAAACCATCGAGAGGGACGATCCTGAATCGACTTCCATCACGCAGGGCTGGTTTTCGATGGCGACCTTCACTCGGATCTTCTTTGCATCTAATGATGAGGCGTGACCAATTATAATGGTTTGGTGTGCCTCTTCTCGTTTCGTTGAATGGGCTAGTGGTTTATTTCTGTAGGAGTGGTTGTTCCATTGGTGGTTCAAATGTTCCCGATTCACAGGATGACTTCCTGTGGTTTGGCGGTAGTTGGTCCCCCTCTGAAATGGCCTGGATCCTTGCTTACTTCTATAGACCTTTCCGATGTGGCCTCTCTTCCCACAAACATGGCAGAGCGCGTCGAGGAATTTGCAGTCTGATCGTGGGTGGTTTGCCCCACAACCTGCGCATTGATACTGCAGTCTCTGGTTACGCTGGTGGTGTTGGACTCATTCAGACCAGAGCCAGTTGACCTTCTCCTCATCACTTTGTGATGATGATTTGAGGTCCTCGTGGTGGGTTGTCGTCGTATGTCCCTCTAGGTGAGGTGAGGTTTTGCCAGCGAGTTGGCAGAGCGGGGCGTTGGTGTGACACATTCGCACAGCCAACTTCCTGGTTGCTTCTGCTGCAGTAGCATCAGCGATGGTATCTGCAAGGCTGATGTCACCTTTCGCCATCAGCTTACTTTGCATGTGAGGTGCATCTAAACCCAGAACTATTCGGTCTCTTAGAGCTTCTTCGAGGTCAGCGAACCCGCAGAGGCCTCCCAGGTTCCGGAGATCCGCGATGAAATCTGCAACGTTTTCTCCTTTCCGCTGGACTCTCTGGTAAAATTCATGTCTTCGGATAAGCGTTGGTATGGTAGGTGCATAGTGGGCCCGCAGGAGGGGCTCGAGGACGTCCCAGTCCATAGATTTCACCTCAGCCGGTTTCACCAGTGCCTTAGCCATCTTAAAAACAGCAGATCCGCAGTGAGTCAGGAATACCGCTCGCTTTTTCCCAGCATCCTTCAAATTGTTGGTCTCCAGAAACATCTGGAACCGGTCCATGTATGAGTCCCAGTCTTCTTGTGCTGGGTCGAATGGAGCGGGTGGTATGGTGCCGCCAGTCATGGTTTCCGCCGTTGATGCTCCTTCAGCCACGTGCTCTGTTTGGTGCTCTGTAGTGTTCAGTCAGCTCTGACGTCTCCACATCCCATCCTCGTCACCAGTGTTAAGTTCTGCACTTGGGCGCAAGGAACGGAGACGAGACGGGGAACAGTGAACTTCAACTCTTTATTAATCATTCTGAACAGAGCAAAAACCTAGGGCAGTAGCAGCCCTTTTATAGGCAAGCTGCTGATCTAGTAACCAATGAGAAACGTGGAGTGTTAACCCCCTTAACCAATGAGAGTGGCTCGTTAACAGCCAATCAGATTCTCCTGAACGGACCAATCCGATATCGCTATTATCGGCCAATCAGAAGTGCAGGACTAGAACCCTGCTATTTTCTAAAGGTTTGATAAAAATTTATTTAAGCGTTTTATTAGTTCATAACATTCTCTGTGTTTGATTGTTTTCTTGCGGACGTTTCATTACCCAAACTAGACAACATCATCAGTGCTGGTAAGAAGTGGGGTTTGCTCTCAGTTTATATTCTATCCTTGTCAGTGTTAGTGGAGATGGTCTTGGACGGCTGTTTACTGTTGGCTTGTTTGCCGGTTCCTTGATTGAGGTATTGTTGACTTGATTGTTGGTCTGATGTTAATCTTGCAGTTAATCTACACTGCTCTGGGTGCTGATTGCTGGTGGTGAGGTGTTTTGGTCTTTTTGTTCTGTTTTTGGCTTGTTCATTTTTTCTTTTGCATAATATGTAGATCTTGTATACGTTTATATGTCCATTGATGGCTAATTTGTCAGAGAGGATTCAAAGTATTTCTAGCAGGACTCCCAGATTCTATAATAGGTTTATTTCCTATGCCATGCGTCTGGTAAACTTGCAAAGTTCGTTTTTCTCGCCATGTACATGTATACATTGGAACTAGACTATGATGTTTGTCTGTGTCATATAATATATGTGAGTATATATATAATTTTGTATTTATTTATTTTGTCATGTTTATGAACTATGTATATTGGAGGTGGTGAGCCTTTGAGAGCTGTATGCAACAAAATTTCATTTTAACATATGCCAATTTGTGTACATTCAAAATGACAATAAAGTTATTCTAAGTCTAAGAGTGCCAAGATTCTAGAAATTTGGTAGCATTATTGTACTTGGCTTGGTCTAGGATGGTCACAGTTTCACAACTGAAATTATGATCTAATCTGTCCATATATTGTTTAAGTAAAGAGTTTTCGTCGTATTTTTTCACCACTAGTTCATGGATGTGTTCTGCCAGGATAGGTAGTAAGTTGTTCTTTGGTAAACTAGTGTTCATGCTGTTGTGTCTTCGGAAATGATGCCAGGAGTCGGTGACTTAGTATCAAGCTCTTTTATTGATGTGGGAACCGAACTGAACTGGCGCTATAGGAAAAGTTTGCGGCTTTTATTCCTTTAGCCGCGGCGGCCGCGGCCAATGGCACCGCTTCGAATCTCCCGCAATTCGAATAGACCAATCGCGGGAGATTCTTAGCGAGCCAATCGGCGCGGCTCGCCTAACCAATCAGAGTGCCCCGCGCTTTGGCCAATCAAAGCGCGGGGATCTCAAGAATGCTAATGAGGGGACAGAACACCCCTCCCCTCTTGGTTTAATCCTTACGTCGCGTAGTCCCATAGGTAGGCGGGGCTCCGTCTTAGCCTACTGGACCTGCGCAGCTCAGTCGTAGGTTGGATCCCGGCCGGTTCGGTCGGGGTCTCTGCTTCTCCGGATGCCGTCGTGGGAACTGGCTGGTCGGTCGGGCCGGGCCGCTCTCCGTAGCTCCTTCCTGGGCTTCCCAGGTTGGTTGAGCTGCGGGTTTCGCTGCTCCCGCTCGGTCTCCCCGGGTCGGTCGAGCTGGCCTGGCTGTCTCTTCCTGGCGAGGGGTCGTGCTGGCTGCTTTCCAGTAAGTATGGTTGGTTTATTCTTCTTTGGTTTTGGTCCCCTGGGTATTCCCTCCCCCCTTGGTTTGTGTTGTGGGGGTTGGTTTTGCCTGCTTGTGCATCGGTGGTCTCTTGTGTGGTCGTCCTCGATTTTAATTGGTCGATGTGGCATTTCCATGCTCGTCCGTCTGTTGTTTGTAGCCGGTACGAGTGTGGGCCTGTTATTTGTGTGATGACTGCCGGTACCCATAACGGGTCTCCAGTCAGGTTTTTTGCGTACACGGGGTCACCTGGTGCGAAAGTTCGGTGTTTGCTGGTTGAGTCTGGGGGCTTCTCCAGGTTATACGTGGGGTGTAATCTGTCGAGTGGGGACCTTAATTTCCTCCCCATTAACAGTTCGGCTGGGCTCTTATTCGTTGTGGTATTTGGGGTTATGTGTTGGGTGAAGAGTAGTTTGTTTATTTTATCCTGGATCTCCCCGTGGTCTATTTTCCGGATGGTTTTCTTAGTGAATTGCATCATCCGTTCCGCCCTACCGTTCGCCGCCGGGTGCGCCGGTGCTGTCAGCGCGTGTCGGATGCCCCTTTCCGCAAGGAATTTTTCGAATTCTAGCGAGGTGAATTGGGGCCCGTTGTCGGAAACGACGACGTCTGGGAGGCCGTGCGTTGCAAAGAGTTTGCCAAGTTCCTTGATCACGGCCTCCGTGGTTGTTGTTCTCATGTTGCTTATCTCCAGCCAGTTGGAGTAAGCGTCTACTGTTATAAGGAAGGTGTGTCCTTTTGTGGGCCCGGCGAAGTCTATGTGGATCCTAGACCAAGGTCCCCTTGGGGTTTCCCACTCTAGGACGGGTGCTGTGGGTGGGCTTGGCCTAGTTTCCTGGCATCGTTGGCACCTTGCTACCCAGGTCTCAATTTGTTTGTCCATCCCTGGCCACCAAGCGTAACTTCTGGCCAGGGCTTTAGTCCTAACGATGCCAGGGTGCCCCTCGTGTAATAGTTCCAGAACCTTCCCTTGTAGTTTTTCTGGAATGACCACCCTATCCCCCCATAGTATGCACCCTTTTAATAACGAGAGTTCCGTTTGCCGGTTCCGGAATGTTTTGACGGACTCGTCGTTGTCCCTTTCCGGCCACCCTTTCTCTACCCAATGCAACACCCGCGTCAGACGTTTGTCTTTATTAGTCTCTCAGGCAATGTCTGACGCGGTTATGGGTAGGTTGGGTAGAGTCTCTATACTGAGGGTGGTCGTCGTGGGTGCTGGGTCGGTGTCAGGTTCCGGTAGTGGCGAGCGGCTTAAGGCGTCTGCATGGGAGATCATCTTACCCGGTCTGTGTATGAGTCCGTAGTTGTAGGCCGCCAGGAACTCGGACCACCTTGTCATTCGGGGAGACAGAATGTTCGGGGTGGCCCGGTTCCCTGCAAGGATTCCCAGCAGCGGCTTGTGGTCGGTTATGATGGTGAATGTCCGGCCGTAGAGGTACTCGTGGAATCTTTTTACTGCGGCAACGATAGCCAGAGCCTCTTTGTCCAGCTGGCTGTAGTTCCGCTCCGGTTTGGTGAGGGTCCTTGAAAAGAACGCGATGGGTGCTTCTTTTCCGTCGGGGAGGGTATGGCTGAGGACAGCACTGACGCCGAAGGGTGATGCGTCGCATGTGACGGCCAGAGGTAGGGTCTCGTTGTACTGTATAAGGATGGCGTCCGAAGTGAGGAGGTCCTTTGTTCTCTGGAAGGCGGCTTGCTTGCGTTTCCCCCAAGTCCAGGTCGCCGCCTTGTCCAGGAGCCTATGCAAAGGCTCCGCCACCGTCGCCTTTTGGGGCAGGAAGACATTGTAAAAGTTAAGTAGCCCCAGGAATGCCTGTAGCTCCGTCTTCGACTTGGGTGTGGGAGCTTCTTTGATGGCCTTGATTTTTTGGTTTGTGGGATGAATGCCGTGACGGTCCAGGAGATATCCTAGGAATTCAACCTGTTCCATGTATAATTGGCATTTCTCCCTCTTTACCTTGAGCCCGGTCTCTTTGAATTTGGTTAGGACCTCCCTTAGGCGACCCTCTAGTTCGGCTTGGTTGGTTGCCGACACTAAGACGTCGTCGAAGTAAGGTACCACCCCCTTGATGCCTTGTAATAGTCTTTCCATTAGGTTTTGGAATATTCCCGGTGCCACGCTGACTCCGAATTGGAGCCGGTTGCATTTAAATGCTCCCCGGTGGGTGACTATGGTTTGAGCTTCTGCCGTTTCCTCGTCGACTGGCAACTGTTGGTATGCCTGGGCGAGGTCGAGTTTGGCGAAAACCTTGCCCCCTCCCAGTGAATGCAGTAGGTGTTGCACTACTGGGACGGGGTAGGCGCTCTGTTGCAACGCGGCATTTAGGGTGGCCTTATAGTCCCCACAGATCCTCACCGACCCATCGGGCTTGATTGGGGTGACTATGGGGGTCTCCCACCGGGTGTGGTCTATTGGTTGTAGGACCCCTTGCTTGACGAGCTTGTCAATTTGCTCGTCTATCTTGGGTTTAAGTGCGAATGGCACCCGCCTTGGTTTCAGGCGTTTTGGGGGGACATTTGGGTCTAGGTTGAATGATATAAGGGGCCCTCGGTACTTGCCTAGGTTTCCGTCGAAGACCTCTTGGAATTCCCGGGCCAGTTGTTCCTCGCAGCTGTCGTCGGTGACGTGGTCGATTCCCGTGACTGCGATGCCGAGCGGGGTGAACCATTGCAGTCCCAGTAGGCTTGGGCGGTCGCGATCGACGATTGTCAGGGGAAGCCTTTCGGTGCGCCCTTTGTATGTTATGTTGAACTGTCTGGTTCCGACTACCGGGATGCGGTTTCCTGGTAGTCCTTTACGATGAGTCTCTGGCTGTCTAGGCCTTTCCTTTGGATGGTAGGCACCAAGCACTTTATTTCTTGCCATGCTATCATGGAGAGGTAGGACCCGGAGTCCACCTCCATTTTGCATGGCTCTCCCTCGATGCCTACCTCCACGTAGACCTTTCGGGCGTCATTGGTTGTGGCGTGGCCGATGGTGACTGTCTGATGGGTCTCCACTCTTCGCCGGGTCTCGCTGCCTCGTAAGGATCGTCCGTTCTGGTCCCATCTGTTGTCAGAGGGGTGATCTCCGGGGTGGTGTGCTCTCTCTCCTCCGTTCGCTCTGGTCCCATTGGGGCAGGCTGCGGTTCTTTTTGAGGCGGCAGACACGGGCGATGTGTCCCTTCTTGTCACAATGCCAGCAGATCGACTCAAAAAACCGGCATTCGGACTTGGGGTGGTCGCCTCCGCAACTGGCACAGTTGGTCCTCGACTTACGACCCCGCCGGTTCCGTGGGTCGCGGCCTCCCTGGAGGCGATGAATTTCCTCCTCGTCATCGGAAGTGCCCGATGCCGAGTGGAATTCGCCCTGGTGGGTGGTCGTCTCGGGTTGGGCCTCGGCCGACCTTGCAGGGTGGTTGTTCCCGCTGCGGTCCCCAGCGTTCGGTCGGCGCATGCAGTCGGCGGATGTTCAGGTCGCTTCAGCGGCTGCAGCGGCGGTGAGGGTATCTGCAAGGTTGCTCTTGCCCTTGGCCATCAGCCGACTCTGGAGGACGGGGTCCCACAGGCCGAGCACGATTCGGTCTCGCAGGGCGTTGTTCAGGTTGTCGAATTCGCACAGCCCCCCTAGGCGCCGTAGTTTGGCGACGAAGTTGCTGAAACTCTCACCCGACCGTTGGTCCCGACGGTACAACTCGTTGCGTCGGATTAGGATGGGTACCTCTGGAGCGTAGTGCCGCCGAAGTATTGGTTCAAGGACGTCCCAGTCCATCGCGGTTGCGTCGGCGGGTTTGGCAAGTGCCTTGGCCATCTTAAATACCTCGGTCCCGCAGTGGGTCAGGAAGACGGCTTGCTTCATGGGGCCGGTGGCATCCTTCAGGTCGCTGCACTCGAGGAACATGCGGAATCGGTCGGAGTACGATTCCCAGTCCTCGCTGGCGGGGTTGAAGGGTGCGGGGGATGCGATTTTCGCCATTGTGGAGATTCGTCTGGCTTCTGTCGGACACGTGGTTCGGTTCAGGATCTGGATCCCACCTTCGTCGCCAGTGTTGTGTCTTCGGAAATGATGCCAGGAGTCGGTGACTTAGTATCAAGCTCTTTTATTGATGTGGGAACCGAACTGAACTGGCGCTATAGGAAAAGTTTGCAGCTTTTATTTCTTTAGCCGCCGCGGCCGCGGCCAATGGCACCGCTTCGAATCTCCCACGATTCGAATAGACCAATCGCGGGAGATTCTTAGCGAGCCAATCGGCGCGGCTCACCTAACCAATCAGAGTGCCCCACGCTTTGGCCAATCAAAGCGCGGGGATCTCAAGAATGCTAATGAGGGGACAGAACAGATGGTTCTCTAGGTGTTCTCTAATTGGACCTTTTTTAAAAATTATGGTGAAGGTGTTGTCTACATATCTGATCCATATTTTGGGTTGTATTTTTGGAAGCAAAGTTGTGCAGAAACCTTTCATAAACGTATTAATTGCTAAGAACTATATTGTAAGAATTTATCATTCTGTGATTGTAGATTAAGCATTGTTCTTGAAAATATGAATGAGACATAATGCATTGCTCATTTAAAAAAAAAAGAAAAATTAATTAAGTTGCCCTAAAAGATAACTATGGCTGAAAATATTTAATTCATTGTGCTGGTAACCAATTTCAGCATATAATATGAATCTTATGCTGGAATGCATTTGCTTTTTACCAAACATTTTTCATTCAAGTCAGTATATTCTTCCAATAGCTTCTGGCTTATCCACATGGTCTTTCATATTACCACTTCCAAGTAGCCCAGAGAAAACACACCAACCATATATAACAGACAATCAGAGTTGGAAGGGACCTTGTAGGCCATCTAGTCCAACCCCCCCTCCCCGCCCAAGTGGGAGACCCTGCACCATTTCTGACAGATAGCAGTCCAATCTCTTCTTGAAAGTCTTAAGTGATGGCACTCCCACAACTTCTGAGGGCAAGCTATTCCATTGGTTGATTGTTCTTACTGTCAGAAAATTTCTTCTTATTTCCAGGTTAAATCTCTCCTTGTTCAGTTTATATATTTTATATATATATATTTTATTCATTTTATATATATATATATATATATATATATATATATATATATATATATATATATATATATATATATATATATTTATTTATATATATTAACAATATCTTTACTGAGATTACAGAAATAGAATCTTCAACTATACAAGTACTTCTCCCTTCAAAAGAACTAAGGAAGGTCCATTTTGAGATGTTTTCTCCACCTCACACTCTTCCTTTAGACTCAGATTTTATCAAACTATTAATCCATGCTGTGACCTTTTTCTCCTGCAAATTGTAGACAGGCAGCAATGTTCATTTTGGAGGCTAGTGGCCTTCTCCTTACAACTCAGCCATGCAAGCTATTGTCCAGGGTTCTCCTGCTGGGTGTCTCATAAAGACCAACAAATGCACCTTTAACTTTTGTAGATATTACGTTGGCTCTTGGAGACTTCCTGGAATATTATACATCTTGCCCTTGGTGTGATCTTGGCCGATTGTCCACTCTGAGGGAAGCTAACAATAGTGTTGAATTACCTCCATATGAACACAATCTGCCTATTAGTAGATTGAGTCCAAATTCCTTGGAAATAGTTTTCATAATCTTTTCCAGCCTGGCAAATTGTTGGGGTTTTTTTAGCAGTCCCCAGCAATTTCCTTTGTTCAAACCCGTGTTGTGAGATCAGCTTTTGACAGTGAATTGCCAGAAATCTGTTGTTAAATAATGCAGGACTTCCCACATTCACACCTGATTATCATCCCATTGATTGAAACACCTGGCTCTAATTTCCCCTTCAAATGAACTGATATTCCTAGAGGCTCACATCTGTCTATTACTGAGCAATATGTAGCAGCTTGGGATCATTGTCCCCAATAAATAAATGAACAAGCATAAATATTTTGACTCATTTGTTTAATTTTAGGACTTGGTGGAGAACAGTTCATGTTTTAGATCATATTTATGTAGTAGTATTAAAAATTCAAAAGAGTTCACAAATTTTAGGCACTACATATCTTTCTTCCTGGATACTTTGAATCGATTGAAACAGAGATCTTTTTTCTGAAAGCTAAATGATGAAACTTCCTACATTTTTCTACTTAGACGCTTTAGCTAGTGCAAAGATGTAACATATTTCATTTACATATAACAAACTCTCCAATACTGTATAGTGGCCCTCAAAGGAAATGTTGACTGATGTTTGACTTGACTACGCTTTCATTGGATCCATTTTAGTGATCTACAATCACCCCAGTCACTGTGTTCTTCCAGCAGATAGTAGCCACAGACACCTCTAAGGTAATTAAAGGCACTTCTAAATCTGGAAGGAACCTATACTTCCCTATACTTCCACATGGCAAAAAAGAATGATGTGACTTTAAATTGCATTGAAGGGCTGGAAACTTGCCTTGCCAAGCAGTCTCTGTAATGCACAAGTGAAAGAGGCACAAAGCACACAAAGTTAACTTTACTCTCTGGCCTTGAACTACACTCATGCCATTAGCAGTAGCACATATTAAATATTCCAGCCCAAAAGATAGAACTTGAAGAGAAATCATAATAAAGAACTAGCAAACAGTGGGTTATAAAGGTTTAAAAGCAGGACCTGAACCATTCCAGTATCAAAGGTCTGGAATGAGCTCTGTTGCCATTGCAGTACAATCTGAAGTACTGCAAGGGTAAGAGAGTAATGGGAACTTGGAGGAAAGTAGAAGAGATAGATGGTCTAACATTTGTCAGAAAACCTCTGTGATGGCCTAGCTATTGATAGTGTACTAGGATAATGGGAATCATGGGGTTATAGCTGCAATAAATGGAAACATTGTACCAGGAAATAAGGTTTAGTTTCCACGCCATAATCCAGGAGTGTCAAACTCGATTTCATTGAGGGCCGCATCAGGGTTGTTGTGTATGTACCATAGTTAATAAAGTATGAGCTTGAGGTAAAGTGCAGGGTTCTGGCCCTGCACTTCTGATTGGCTGTTAGGCGGCCAGATCGGATTGGTTAGTTCTGAGGAATCCGATTGGCCCTTAACAGAGAATCCTTATTGGTTAAAAGAGCTAGCGTTCATAGCTCGTTATTGGACAATTCTTACAAGGGTTGCCTATATAAGGCAGAGTTCACTGTTGTTGTTTTGAGAAGACACTATGCAAATAAAGAGCTGAAAGTTCACTGTTCAGTGGCTGTCTCCATTTACTTCGACCCATGTTCAGTACCTAACAAGGGTTATGTTTGACTTTGGGGGGCTGGGGTGGGCGTGGCCAGGGTGTGCAGGGCCAGCTCAATGTCACTTGTGTTGGGAGTGCCTGTAGGCCCGAGCAATCTGCCAGCGAAAATGGTCTCCTGAGCTCTGTTTTCAGCAGCGACAGCCTCCTACAACCCTCTGCCAGCAAAAATGGAGCTCAGGAGGGCTATGTGCGGCACTCCTGAGCTCCATTTTGCAAAAACACCACAGGCCAATCCTTCACTTTTTCCAGGGTGGGCCAGATCTAAGTACCCATGGGGCAGATCCAGCCCCCAGGCCTTGAGTCTGACACCCCTGCTATATAATACTATGAAGTGCCTTTGCAGCCTTTTCGTTATATCCATCAGGATATTTCCATGTCTGGAGTTTTCTTAGACCCAATTGTCCACTTTCATCTTCAATAACCTAAAGGGGAATATATGGCTTCTTTTAGAGTCCTTTCCCTTTATTTGCCTCTTCTCCTTTTCAGATTTTTCTGCAAAAATATGTGAAATGGCCTTGGGGTTTAAGAGCCAATGAATGCAGATAACCAGGGACAATAGGTAAGCTGAGGTGAAAGTGTCTTTTCCTCTTGCCTTTCAGAATGTGTTGCAAGACCTCTGGTTGGAGGTCTGCTGTCTCTTGTTCATTGCTGTATGCACTTACCAAGTTTGATGTTACTCTGCTCCAGGAGTCATGAAAGGTATAGTATGTTTCTTCCCCAGTGATGCTTGTTCTTGTTCTAGATTCTGGTTGTCCAGTTGTCTTGCTAGTCTCCACCTTACTTCCTAGCATGCATTGTAAATAACAAGACTGGGGTTCCTTATCCAATGTCTTTGGAAGCAGAGCTTCCTTTTCCTCATGTCCCTCTCCCAGTTTATTTAATTTGTATTTATTTATATCCTGCCTTTATTATTTTTATGAACAATTCAAGGTGACGAACATATCCAACATACCTTCCTCCTTTTATTTTTTCTATAACAACCCTGAGAGATTATTTGGGCAGAGAGAGAGTGACTGGCCCCCAGATCACCCAGCTGGCTTTCGTGGCTAAGGTGATACTTCGGCTCATGACAGGGATAGGATTCAAATATTTTAACAACCGGTTCTCTGGGTGTGGCTAGGTGGGTGTGGTCATGTCACTGGGTGGGCATGGCTTCCTTTTTGGCAGCCCCCCCATTTTTTGGGCCTTCTGGGCCTCAGGGAAGCCTCCTGGGCATAGCAGTAAGACAGCGAGGGGAATCCCGGCACAGCTGATCATAGGAACAGCTGATCATCAGGAGTGGAAAAAAAAGAAATACCTTAAAGAGTGACTGGGAGGGGGAGAACACAGCGATGTCACGCATGCGTGATAAAGACTGACTGGGCGGGGAGCAGCGGGCAGAGAGGGGAGGGGCCAGCCAGGGGCACAATTTGCCAGTTCTCCAAATCATAACAATCGGTTCTATAGAACTGGTCTGAACTGGTAGAATTCCACCCCTGGCTCATGGTCTTCTGTTTCTAGCCTGATGCCTTAACCACTTGATCAGACTGGCTTTTGGCAGTTGATTATTCTTTGTTGCATTTCTGTCAGGAGGCTATGTGGCAGGAATGACATAGTCACAGAAATGAATAACCCACCAAAAGGATGTTCTTTGCCTCCTGAGCCAGGATGCAGCCTCAGTCCACCTATTCCACCTCTTCCTCCTCCCTTTCTCATCTCAAAGTTGAGCATCAGCTGTCTGCTACTTTGAGATGACCTGAGAGAGAATGCAGGTTGTTGGCTTGTGGGATATCTGGAATGTTTTGGAAAGTAGGCCAGGTGCTGAAGTCTCCTAGATTTATATGGGGGAATATCCCTCCTTTTGGTTATGTGGGAACCCAGCCAGGATTTTGAGAAGTGGACACCCTAATCTAACAAGATACTCTGTAGATACTGCAGATCATAGGAATAGATACCCTGTAGATACCTTTATTGTACCCATATTGGAATTCACTTTTAAAGTTTAAAACGTTTTAAAATATAATTGCAATTACATAATCCTAATTGGAGATAAAGGTATGAACTCAGAGCTGTTCTGCGGAGGCAGAAGACAAACAAAAACATGCCTCATGCATGAAAATAAATCCTACTACCCTAGTAATGAATCTTTTTGCTCTCAGTCAGTTGGGCATTTCCCAAAAGCAACTGCAGCCAGCAGCTTCTATTCAATTAAAATCAGGGGAGAATTTATCCTTTTCCCCATTTTGATGCATTTTTAAAAAGGAGGTGAAGATCTTGGAGTCTATAAGCACATTTCCACAAATGGACTCTGCCAACCACAAAGGAACTCCTGTGATCACATAATAAGCATCTGTCTTCATGAACAGAATGAGATGATTTTTGGTTCTATGTGGGAGGAGGGGTTTGATTTTTAATTTGTCTCTTTTAAATGTTATATGCTGCTTTTTATGCTTTTTATGTTTTATTTGTACACTGCTCAGAATCCCTTTCTGAGAGTGGTTCTTAAACATGATAAATAAATAAATCTGGAGCAGGACAGGATGTTTGCTCATCATTGTCAGCACTTCAAGCTTGACAGCGAAAATGGATCAACTTGACTGCTTCAGATAGAGAATGGAAGTGCCCTAAAGGTAGAATTACAACTCCCAGTTCCCTGTCTGTCCTGGTTGAGTAGTGTTGGTTCAGCAAAACCTGAAATGCTAAGAGGCTGTACATCCCTGTGTTCCGGAAAGTGGAGATAGAATAAGGAAAAGATACAATAAGGAAACACCCAGGTGCTAGTTGGAATGTAGAATGTCATGGATGACAGCAAGAGGAACCCTGTTAGAGAGGAACCAGCATATTTTTCTGGGATTTGTAATCAATACGGAACTATTACATCATCTCTGCCAAAGAAGTACATATTATGTTGTTTCGTAAAACCTCAGAGAAATAGCAACAAATACTGTAAGTCAGACCGATGTCCCAATATAAGAATAAATTCATATATATAAACTTGTTTAGATAGGGGGAAAAAACTATTGATATCCTATGAGTGTCTTGGATTTGGGAAAACATTTGGATGTTTTATACATTTGGAACGAGAAGAAACTTACTTGAAAAGAAGTCATACTGCATTTGTTGAAGTCAAGGTATGACTAAATTTTCTAAAAATTAAATTGGAAATTCCTCTTTCAGCAAAGCATCAAAAAAGTTTTCTAAAAAAGCAAGACATTTCAATGAGACATCATCTTCATGCAATTCCACAAGCCTGTACTTCAATACATAGGATTAAATTTAACCTAAATTTAAATTTCCAGTCCAGGTATAATATCTGTAAAACTCTAAGAAAGGCTTAAAGATCTGTATAAGAATTTTTAAAATCTCTAATAACTGAAAATGAAAACACCAAATATGAATCATCACTATTACATTAAGGACATAGAGCAAGATGATGGGCAGATTCCAAGAAATAATTCAGTTCTACTTACCTACATTCTAAAAAGTAGGTCTAATAAATTTGTAATTACTTGTCTCTTTAATTTCTTATATAACAGTTAAATATTTATCTCAGCTTGTTTTCAATTCTGAAGACAATAAAGGCATCAGATAAAAAGAAAAGAAGCTAAAACAAACGTTAAAACCTGAATTACCTTTCCAATCTATTTTTAGTTAAAAATGACTAAACCTTACAAAATATTGTATGTTGAATTATACATGTCTATTATTTTAAGTATATTCTATGATTCCAATCAAAAAGTATAGACAATTTCTTGTGCAAAAAGTGGTTGATTAACTCTGAGAGTATGCCTTCATGCCCAAAACTTTGTATTTAAAGGTAAATCTGACACCAGTTTAATTCAACTTAAAAACCATTTTTGCCTTAAAATACTAAATAGGAGTTTGTACCATCTAAAACTTAGATTTCTTTTAATATAAAGTTTTAATTGCTAGGCCAGAATTACTGTAAGTTTTATTTATTTTTTATTTAGCATATGGCATATGATTTACACTGTACTAATGTTGATACTTCTATATTACCTCCACTTCAACAATAATTTGTCATGACAAAGTTGTCATATTTTGGTTAAGTTAATTGAAGAAATATGAAAACATAGTCAAATTCTATGATACACGTAAATTTTCTCCATCCATTTTGTGTTTGAGTTTACTATTTTTTGCAAGATTGAATCTGGGTCAATCACTGGGACCAGAGGTGTACTTTTCCCAGGTTCCCTGAAGAGCCTATCTTCAGGGAACTTCTCTCTACTGCAGAGGTCCCCAAACTTGGCAACTTTAAGACTTGTGCACTTCAACGCCCAAAATTCTCCAGCCAGCAGGGAATTGAAGTCCACAAGTCTTAAAGTTGCCAGGTTTGGGGATCCCTACTCTACTAGTATGTGCTTTGGGAATTACAATGTGAGGCTACCAATGAGTTCAGGTCTCCTTGTCTGACTGTTTGCTTGTGTTCTTGCAATCTGTGGTAGCCTCACATTGGTAGCCTCACATTGCAATGAACAAGGACACACATTCAATTTCACAACTAGTAGATTGTTGGCCATGCAGGTACAAAGATAACCTGGGGGAAATGATTGAAGCCTGAAAATAGGCCCCTTGTCAGTTAACGGGAGTGCTGATTTAGCACCAGTTTATCAAGTACTGTACTGAGGAGCTGAGGGCTTAGCAGCACAAGGAAACAACAGCCAATCACCAGCCATCAATACACCAATTAAGCCCAAAGCACATATTCCACTGGAGAGAAATACCCTGAAAATGGGCTCCAGCATGAGTCCAAAAGCTCGGAAAAGTAAAGCTGTGGTCCTGGTGACTGACCAGGTTCAATCTTGCAATATTATCCTGGGAAATGTACAGTATATTTACCATTTTGCCCCCTTTTTTGTATAGTATCTACTCCTTTCCTTTGAAAATGCTTATTGCAAATATGATTTTTTTTAAAAAGTTATACTTTTTTTCTCATGATCCATTCTTGATACTATTGAAGTGTCCCATGCTCAAAACATTTTATTACTCTTGTATCATTAATTTTCCTAAATTTTGCTCTCAAAGAATGAAATCAGTTATGCTTTTAGATTTATAATAATTCCTTTAACACAAGCATGTATATTTTATTGTTGTTATTGTGGCTATATCTATTACCTGTGTACAATCATGTTCTGGTAACTCCTGCGACGCAGCTAGAAATCATCGTATCAGCTCTGCCATTCCGTTAGAGTGTTTCAGCGAATGTGGAAAGGGGGGAATTTGCTGCTTGGGCAAGTTTATCCTTCATATTAAATTACCCAGGCCTCATGCTCTGGAGAGGACACTCCAGTTTTGTATACAGCATTGAAACACTGGTTCATCATTCAGCCAGATTTTTTACACTGGATTTGGCATTTTTATCCACGTATCAATTCCTTCTCAAGAACCTAGGATAGACATACTATATATTGTATTGTCACAGAGTGTCAGTTGTTCCAAGTGAAGTTGCCTTTTGCAGTTGACTAATAGGGAATTTGTCAAAGCCAATGGCATTCAAGTGATGTTCCAGATGTTCTGAGATTGCACCAAGGCACCTATCATGATTTGCCACAATCCTTCTACTTATATTTGCAGGTTTTTTATTGTTTATGATTTTCTCCAGTTCTTTTTCTTCTGTTCTGCTATCTCCAGGTACTACCACATTTAGACTTTTTTGTCTTCCTTATTGACAATTGTTATGTCTTGGGTGTCACATGGCAGATGCTTGCCAGTTTGAATTAAAATCCTGTATCACTTTAGCTTCTTCATCTTCTATTACTTTATTTTGTGGGCCCACCAGCTGTTGCTTGCAAGCAAATAGAATTTCTTGCAGATTTTCCAATGCTCTGTGGATGATACTTTGCCATGCCATTGTAGTTAGCCCTGAATTATTAAATTTCTACCAATCTCACACTGTGAACCCAATTTCAGATTACCCATACATGATAATAAATTGTTATCTCTATACTGGATGCCATACCAAAAAATATTGGACAGCATTTAGAAAATACCTGCATTGACATAATTTTGTTCTGTCAATTAGAAAAGGCCAGACTGCTTGGATCTGCACATATACTACGCCCATATAGTATAGGATCCTAGATTCTTGGGAAAACAACTCAATGCATATGAAGGTCGATATTAACTAAAGAATTGATAACTGTGATTTCAGATTTTCAGTTATATAATAATAATTAATAATGCAAAAGGGCAGACTAGGTCAGTAGATCTCAATCTATGGTCTATGAACCCCTGGGGAGACCCCTTGATATTGGCATGGGGGGTCTACGAAGGCTTGAAGAAATGTTATGATTTTGAGTTAAGTCTTGGGGAGTCCATGGCCATGGTCCTTGCCCACAGAAGTTATTTAAAAGGGGTCCATGGTGAAGAAAAGGTTGAGAACCACTGGGCTAGGTATTGGTACTTTGAACAGATTCTTTTCATTCAATATTGCTAGCTAATGAGGGAAAAAATACAGGTAGTTCTTGACTTAACAGTTTAATAACCGAAGTTACATTGAAAAAATTTACTTATGACCGTTTTTCACACAACTATTGTAGCATCCCCATGATCATGTGTTCAAAATTCAGGCACTTGGCAACTGACTCATATTTATGATGGTTGCAGTGTCCTGGGATCATCTGATCACCTTTTGTATCTTTCTGACAAGCAAAGTCAGTGGGGAAGCCAGATCCACTTAACAACTGGGTTACTAATTTAACACCTGTGGTGATTCACTTAAGAACTGTGGCAAGATTGCAAAACAGGGCAAAACTCAACAAGTGTTTCGCTTAGCAACAGAAATGTTGGGCTCAAATGTGGTCATAAGTTGAGGACTACCTGTACCTTTACTGCTGGTAGTTTGAAATTACAGGAAAAAGCTGGAGCAGTAACGAAAGGCCGGGGAATATATTGTCATTGAAATGTTGTGAATAAATTTAACTATATTTTTTTTCCTTTGAGATGTGCTTAGTATAATAAAACACAATAAAATAAGCAATAAATCCCAATATTGTTAACCATATGACTAATAATAATAAGTATGTTGTATTTTTTTTTTCTCTTTAGGTTTCTATCACAGTCCATATAAATAAAGATATCAATTCAGCTGGATTGCAGTGTCAATTTAAAATCACCTTCCTTTTTTCATTCAGTTGCTGGCCTTTGCGGAAAACAACCTCTAGTGTGTAAAGTCAACTTCAGAGAAACTAAAGATGTAGGACAGGCAATATCCAGCAACCAGTTTTGCCTGTCCAGATGTGAAATACTTTGAAGGGTGTGCTCCTTCTTAAAATATGTCAGTGAAACTGCAAATGTAAGACTACAGTAATAGATCAACAATAAAAGGACAGATTAAGCAGGCTCTGTGTGTCACAACATATTTGGACATCCATTGTTGTACATTATTAAGTAACCCAGTTTATTTATCAGGCAATTATTAGAAGCAGGATTACTTGGATGAAAAGGCCTAAGCATGCAGAGGAAATCCCTTTACACAAATCACAGAGAGAATGCCATGTTAAGATTCCCACCTGCATATATATCTTTCCTCACAAAAGCATTTGGAATGATCAGCCCTTCATCTACTGTAGGAATTATGCCCCTTTTATTATTTACCTTGGAATTTAGCCATGTGTAACTGTGACATAATTAGATTTTAGTCCATAAGATGCAGGACTGCAAAGAGGTGAGAAGTAAATTTCAGCACTTGGACTCTGTTAGTTGATGACAAGAAAAATACAGCAGTCCCTTCATTTATTCACATATTTAATTATTTATGCTCTGCTTTATTTCCTGATTTAGCTGTTTTTGATGTAGCCCATGACATTGTCTGAGCTTTCCTTAATTTCCTGCTAATGTTGTATATAAACAAATTTCTGATGATTCCTAGTGACTTAAAAGAAATCTGATGAGATTTCTTCTAGTATTTTTGGGCAATGATATTATTTTGAAAATACATATTGGTCAATATCTTATCTGCTTTGGAAATTTCTTAGATCCATATCAGTTTGAGCAATCTAGTTCTCTTGATCTTCCCTTTTCCCATTTTTGAAGATTTTGTTTGGCATTTTATTCATTGTCCAGGATCAAAATGTATAAAGTTCAACCAGATATTCAGCAAGTTCCTTCAATATTCTGTAATATCTGGGCTCTCCACTAATTAAAAATATAAGCCATATAATGGTAGCCAACATTGTATTTTGCATAAATTAAAGTTATTCTAAAAACAGAATAGTAGGAAATCATTAAGTTTCTTATGCATACTTCAAGGAATTTAAACAACTATCTTAAACATCAAGAAATCTCGCTATGGTAATAATTTCTATCAACCTCTCTACATAATAAATCAGAATTTCCAAGTGACACATATGAGTAGTATCATTTATTGCATCTTAAGAATATCTTAAGAATAGCACAAAACCTAAACCAAATATGTCAAAAAAGAATATGAAAATATTATTTATTAAAATAATGTAATACTTGATTTTAGTGATTTGTTCTGCAAAATAAAAAGATCCAAATAAATTGCACATAAATTAATTTTTTAAAAAATATAGATGTTATACATAATGTTTAATTACAGCAGGACAGTGATTCCAGTTAAATAAAATTAAAACCTTTATCTTTCTCAGGTATAAAATTATTCATGTCTTTAAGCAACACAGCAAAAGCCTTAAATTACATCACCATTTCCACAGTAGTGATCACCACTTTTATATTCCATCACTTTGGCAAAATTAAGTATTTTTTTTTAACATTGTATAATGTTACAGAAAGTGTATACAACTTCATATTGCACTTTATATATACAAATAAAATGTAAAAGAAAATAGAGCATTTACTTGGAATGAACATGAATCCATCACAATTGTAAAAGGATGAAAGTTGGTATGAATATTAAAAATATTTAAAATGCAATACATTTATATAGACCTTATAAGCTGTATTAACAAACTTTTACATTTATTGTTTAAGATAATATCATATAGTCACCATTGATTGGAAGTAAATACTTGATTCATTTTAAGCTTATAAGCTCTCCAAAATGTCAGTAAGTTATAAAATAGAGCACAACTGTTAGTAGACAATATAAAAACCTACTTCTACGTACATTAACATCTCTATTTAGTGCTTATTTAGTTCATAGTGGTTAATACTTTTATCAGTTGATATGTGCATAACTTCAGCAACACTCTCATAAGTTTGTGTTTACACACATGTTCCAAATCTGCCTACATTGTGCCATTCACTTCATGAAATCCTTATGTGATCAGTTTTCCTAAATACTTCTCAGAACATATAATATTGCAAGCATAATGTAAAAATATGTGCATTTTTGATGTCTTATTTCTTTATACCTGATTGATACAATAACTAGAATCTGCATAGTTCTTTCACAATTTTTTATTTCATCCTGAGTTAGCAAGCCATCCCCAAACCCTCTTGTTCCAAAGTCAAGGTACTTTCACGTATAAGACAGTTATGCAATTGAAGAAGAGCTGGGCATCCCATGAACTGTTGTGCTTGTTGCTGTCCCACTAATGGCATTGAAAATGTGCAGTGAGTTGGACATTGCATTGGCCTTTTCTTCCACAGCAGTAATCTTAAAAAAGAAAAAAGGGTGTCTTACACACAGGCTGAGAACATTGTAAAGAATAATCTTTGTAAAGATTAGGGTATCAGCCAATTTTGAATATCCCTTGTATGAATGTAATTTTTAAAATGAGAACAGCATATTATACCTCTATGTACTTTCGAAAGAGACAAAATGATTTACCTGATGACACCACCCCAATTATTTAAAGGGATTATACTTCCTATGTATATTATTGCAATGAGGTTTGGCTGACTTCTCTAGTGGAAAAACAGTTATAGATCAAAATAATTCTTTCATTCCCAGTCACAGAAATGAAAGACAACAATGGATTATGTAGCATGATGGTACATTAAATAAAGCCCATTTCTATATTGAACATATTTGCTATTTCCCCCCAAGAAAATAACTTTTTAAAAAATGAAGCACATTAATCTTATATGACTGATAATTTTTTAATTACACAATATCAAAACATGAAAAATTGATTTACTGGTTCAGGACAATTTGTAAAGAAATTAGTCAAATAAGGGTGGAGGTAGATATTTTATTTCTGATCTCTAAGCCAGCTAAAATATTTTTGAGTAATTGAAGAATATGCAATGTCATACAGATTTTGGAAGCTGGCTTATTAATATCAATTATAGTTAATATTAACTATTCAGATCTGCACAAGTATGGCAAGATATGATTAAGCAAACGTGAAAATAAAAGTTAGTGCGGGGGAGAGGTCAGCACACAAAATGAAGTTTTTCAGAACTTATTTTGTTACTAATCAAGTATGTTGCAGATAGCTCCGACTGCAATTCTTACCATTCCTAGTCACAATCACCAGTAATTATGCTGGCTACGGAATGGGACAGCTCGCAATGGCCAGCTTGCCACTAGCAACTCTCCACTGCAAAGTTGCCTCTGCCAACCCACCCGTCAAGTCATCACAGGACAATTCAGAGGTGGGCTGCACATATTTTAACAACTGGTTTGCTGCAAATGTGAGAGCATGTGTGTACGCCCCCTTTGTGTGCCCCATCCACATTTGCGCGTGGCTGCAAAACCAAGGGAATTTCCTGTGCATGGCAGCCAAGGTGAGTAGATCAGGCGAGGTGCAGAAAGCAGCTGGGCTGCAAGCGCACGAGCAAAAAGCTGAGATATATAGGACAGGATAGCTCCTGGGCGGTTGGTTGGGCCCAACCAGTGGTCGTATGGGCAAGCTGGTCTGAACCGGCAGCAGCCCACCACTGGGACAACTCCATATGGCCAACTCGCTGCGGGGACAATTTGATGCATCTAGCCAAAAGAAGAGCTGGTTGAGTGAGTGGATGGGCAGAGTGCAGAGCAGCAGTGGCTTTCCATTTTCACCTCCCTGGCCACCATCGCCACAGCTATGGAGCTTTGTTCCGGATAGGCCAAGGACATCACCGGGTGATGAGGAAGTGGCGGCAGCCAGAGGCGTCCCATTTTCACACCATCTATTGCCACTGCCTCATGTCTCCAGTCCTGAGTTCGGGGTGATGGTGGCAGGGGGTGTGAAAATGGGAAGCCCTCACCTACCCGCTTGTTCTCCCAGCTCTCCTTCTGGTCACCCATGAAGAGTTGCCTCACTGAGTTGCAGGGACTTGGCGGCAGTGAGCTGGCCATGTCAAGTTGTCCTAAATCCTGCTGGCTAGGGATTTCAAGAGTTGCAGAGCACAGTATCTTGAAGTTATTAGCTTGGGGAAGACTGCCTACACTCCCTGTATGGTAAACTAGGGCTAGAGAATGAGAAACGACTTGATTTATTAGAAACAAATCTAATATGCAATATAAACAAGGGTAATGCAATTTGTCTTGTGTTAATAAGTTAAAGTCAAATAAAACATAACTAAAAGACAAAGAGAAAACTAGAAAGAAACTAAAAGATATTACCATCCCAGCTGATCACATTTTCAAAGCAGCATAGGGAAAAAGAAAAGGAAGAAAGAGAGATGCCCATTAAGATTTCTATGGAATATAGAATATATAACACTTTTCTCAAAGAAAATTTGTTTAATTTATTTAATATGTATTTAGGAAAGCAAAATAGGTATTTAAATTTTGCAAAAAAAAAAAAAAAAGCACACCTTTATAATAATAAGATAAAAATGTAAGATATTTCAATAAGAGATCAATAAATGTTGGTTCCCAACTTTTTTAAAAATACAAGATTATTTCATAATTGGAAGCCTCTAAGGAGCACCATATAGAGAGAGTTGAATGGCTTAAATCTTTCAGATTGCAAATCTCATGAGAAATTTGTTGCTCTACTCCCTCCTGAAATCTTGAGAGATTTTCATAAACTATTGGCACTCAGGCTGGCCAACACCCACAGAGTCTGTATCATTCACTGGAATCAGTTATAATAAGAGTAGCTCCAATTATAGCAGGGTTTAAATTGGTTTTGGAAAGGCACACAGGGGTTGCATTCCAGTAATGGCAGGTCCACCCTCCTTGCAGCGTATTATACTCGGACGTGATTGTCTGAATCCCATTCACACATTCATAAGCAAATATATGCAGATTTTTCAGACATAAATCTCTCGCTTCTTATACTGTTTCCACACATAATAATTAGACTTATAATTAACTGTTGCTTTACAGTACAAGACAAATTCTTGATATTTGTTAATATAGTATAGTTCCAGTGCAGGGGGAATTAATATGGAGGAGTCTGCAGCATTTAGAAAAATAACACATTTTCACCAACTCTCTTTGAAAATGATACTCCACAATACAAAGTAGAGGGTTTTTTTTTTAAAAAAAAGTGGTATAATCAGATTGCAAAGTAATAACAAGAGTTGCTCTCAAGTCCAAATATCTCCTAATCAGAAAAAAAATAAAATTCTCTGTATTGATTTGGGGAAGAAAGTGGTGGGCTGAACATGATTGGTTGGCAATTTGATCCATGTCACAGAGGTACTCCATGCTTATTGTAGGAAAATGATGTTTTTAAAATTATGTTGTGTTTAATTTAGACATATCAAGAAATAGCAAAAATATACAATGTGCTCTTGTTGAACATGTGCTTACATGTTGTACAAACATAGTATTGACAGAAAATATTAATTTTATTAAGCAACTGATAAACAGAAATGTGATATTGGCAATCTACTGCAGTAGTTATGCTGCAAATGTTACCATAGCTCATCTTAGACCCTACTGTTTATTTCATAGCAGGACAGATTTGGGGAAAATGAGAGAAAAAGAAAATTGCCAAACTTATTTTTATGTCAGCTTTAAGGGAAAAAGTAAAATAAGGCACAACCTCTCTTGTTCAAATGTCTTCTTTATATATATATATAATTTATATTTTTGTCTGCACTAGATACACATATACAGCCAACCAAACAAAAATCAAGACAGGCAAACTCTGGGTGAGATAACTGACATGGAGATAATGCTTCTTAACCATAGGATAATCTAGAGTATCTTGAATGAAGCTCAGTACATACTTGCTCATGCATAATTTCAGAAAGTTCTTTTGCCATCTCTCTATAGTTAGCTTTCATTTCTTCTTGATATTCTATCTGGTCTTCTTTTATAAGCCGTTCGTTTACTTCTAGAGCCTGCCCACAAGTTTCAATAAACTGTCTGAAATAAAAATGGAAGTAAAATAAAATAAAGTTAAAAGCATTCAAGTATCTTATGTCCAAGGAAAAAACAATATTTTCAGATTGCTTACCTGAAAATTTCCTTCAGTGATTTGACTTTATTGTCTGGATATCTTTTGGTGCTTGTATCATCCAAGAAAGCTCTGGCATATGCTAATGGACCAGCATTAACCTAAAAGAAAAATTGCTGTTCATTAATATAGGTTTTCCCTCTCCTGCTATGGGGTGAATCCATAGCAGGGAATCTGCTCGGTGTCTCATGCAGCTCTTGTGTGATCTGCAACAGGATGAAATATGCCATCTGAATAGGGCTACTTACAAAAAGGATGTCTCATTGTAAGACACAGTATGACTCAATGCAGACCATTTCAAACTCATTCCTCTTTTTTAGATTAGATTATGATTATTTAGGTTATTATTTTAATATAATGAATAGCAGATGTTGAATAATAAAGGAAGGGAAATGGTTTAATGGTTAAAAAAAAAGAAAAGAAATATACCAAATGAAAAATGTATGGCACTTACCTGGACACTAACACTACCCTGCAGCTTTAATTGAAGTTTGATCATATCAACTTCAGTTGATGAACAAAGTTGCCGGAGTTCTGCATTTTTTTTATTCATTTCATCAATGGCTACCTCAATTGGATTTAAATCTTTGTACTGTTGATACATTATGGGAATCCGCTTTTTTACATATGGAAAACAATTTATAACTAGAGACAGAAAGCAATTAATATGATTAAGTATGTGGTTAATTTCAATCACAAAGTTTTGAAAATAAAAAAAACCTTTTTTTTAAACTGGTAATGCAATTCTTTTTATATTGGGACGAAGTAGATTTTGTCTAAAATGCATATTCTAAAAAATCACCAGTTTGGAAATTAGTGTTCTTTTGTGTCCCGTCTACAGACAATCCTTAATATAGCTATCCCTGAATAACAAATAAGTATCAACAAATGATGTAATGCTTTTTTAAAAATGCACTTCTTATTTAGCATTTTTCCCATGAAAGGTGCGGCTGCAAGATTTCAGATCCCAGTTGCAAAATGAAGAAACTCCAGGTAGAAGCATTTTAAAAGTTATGGTAATGTCAAAATGTTCTTCTTGATATTCCTAGATGCTCAAAAAGCATTTGACAACGTGAACTGGAGATTCATGTTATTATTATTGGAGCAGATGGGTTTTGCTAAAAAATTTATTCAAGCAATAGAAGCCATATATAATAAACAGACAGCAAGGGTAATGATGGAGGGGGAACTTACAGATTTTATTAATATAAGGAAAGGCACAAGACAAGGATGCCCCCTATCTCCTTTGTTATTTGTGTTGACCTTGGAAGTGTTGAATAGAAATATTAGGGATGATAAAAACATAAAAGGTATGAAAATTAAGAAGGAAGAATTTAAGCTACAAGCTTTTGCTGATGATTTAGCTTTTATTTTGGAAGATCCGCTAGAAACAGCTCCAAAGTTATTGGAAAGGATAGAGGCATATGGAGAGGTGGCTGGTTTGAAAATAAATAAAGACAAAACAAAGATCTTGACAAAGAATATGCTATCGAGACAGAGAGAAGAATTGGCAGACCTTTTGAAAATTCAAGTTACAAATAAGGTTAAGTATCTGGGGATATATTTGACAACAAGATGTAGCACATTAAAGGAGAATAATTATATTAGACTTAAACAACAGATAACTGCAGATTTGAAGAAGTGGGAAAACTTGCAATTGTCATTAATAGGGAGAATTTCAACAATTAAGATGAATATCCTACCTAGAATTTTATTTTTGTTTCAAACAATACCAATTAGGCTTGGAAAAGATTATTTTGAAGATTTAAATAAAAGTATGTTGAAGTTTATATGGCAAGGTAAAAAAGCGAGAATAAAGTTAAAGCTTCTGCAAGATGCTAGAATTAGAGGAGGTTTTGGCCTGCCTAATTGGGAATTGTATTATCAAGCTGCAAGTTTGATGTGGGTGAAAGAATGGATAACATTAAGGAAACATAGGTTGTTGACATTAGAAGGGCATGACTTGCTGCTGGGCTGGCATGCTTTTTTATGGTATAAGGGAACTAAAACACAGGGTTATTTTCGAAGACATTATGTACGGGAGTCTTTGTGGTTGAATTGGGAGAAGATAAAAAGACAATGTTATTTGAAAATTCCAGTTTGGTTATCAACCATTGAAGCATTTTCCTATCCTATAATTTATAAGAAGGAACAAACAGTTAGATATGGGGAACTTTTAAATGAAAAGGGTGAACTTAAATCGATCCAAAACCTAGAGGAACAAGGTATAAAGATGAATTGGTTTTCATATGCACAAATACATTCAAGGTATGATGAAGATTCCAAAAAGGAGGGATTTTATGATAAACAGACTGATTTAGATAAGATCTTGATGGGTACTGATGAGAAGGTGATTAAAAAACTATATGGTTATTTACTGGGAATTAAATTGGAGGAAGAACAAGTTAAAGAAACTATGATTGTTTGGGGGAAGAATTTTGGACATGGGATCGATTTAGAGAAATGGCAGAAATTGTGGTCTCAAAATTATAAAATGACAATGTCAACAGCATATAAAGAAAATTTGTATAAGATGTTTTATAGGTGGCACTTTCCTCCGACAAGAATAGCAAGAATGTTCAAGAACAAATCTGAAAAATGTTGGAAATGTCGTATTACCATATGTGGTGGACTTGTGAGGATGCTAGAAAATATTGGACTATAATTCACATGTGGTTGGGAAAAATGACAAAGAAACATATAGACTTGAAACCGGAGATCTTCTTATTGGGAATTTTACCTGATATGTATAGTAAAGATTTGAAATACCTGATTGTAAATGTATTAACAGCGGCTAGGATTGTATTTGCTAAAAATTGGAAAAATGAGAAAATACCATTACAGGAAGAAATTATTAAGAAAATATTGGAATGTGCTGAGATGAGCAGATTGACATTTGAAATTAGAGAGCAAGAGGATAAACAATTTTATGAAATTTGGGATCTTTTTTATAAATGGCTAGATGATAAAATACGACAATAGAATATTTAGAATGTTAGAATGTTTTGCTATTATTTTGTTATTTGACATTATATTTATAAAAGGTTTTTTAAGGATTGATATGATATGAGGATAGGATTTGTTATAGAATAAATTGGTTTAAGGTATTGTTAGCTCATAAAGCATGAATGATTAAAAATAGAGTCAAAAACTTCTTTTTTTTTAAAGTGATATTGGGATATATAAGTTTGGATTGACAATATGAGTTGTTATGTAACATAATTGTAATTGAGACTACAGAACGAATGCACAAAAATGATGAACCAACTGACACACTTGATGTATATATGAGAGTTGATGTTTTTATGTTTTGTTTGTTTTGTTTGTCTGTAGAAAATTAATAAAATCTTTTTCAAAAAAAAAAAAAAAGATTTCAGATCCCAGTTGCAAAATGAAGAAACTCCAGGTAGAAGCATTTTAAAAGTTATGGTAATGTCAAAATGTTCTTATAAACATCATGACGCCCTCATACAGAAGCCCATGTAAATGGCCTTGGACATGTAATCCCCTGTAATGTTTCAGCTGTATACTGGGTACCAGATTATTTCTTGGTGTAATTATATCCTTTAAGGTCACAATAACTGTGACCAAAGTAATAAATAAAAGTCTCTTCCTATATTAGTCGGCACATGGTAAGATGAATCCAGGAGTGGGAAAAAAATCCCAGCAACCGGTTTGCTGCGGTTTGCTGCCTAGTTGCTGGGTAGGCATGGCCATGGTGAGCGTGGCCTACTGGTACTTCCGGTTAAGGCTGTTTTTCGCCTTCCTAGGGGTCTGAAGGCTTCCCTCGGGCCTCTGGGTGGGCGAAAACTGCCTCTCCCGGGCTCTGGAGGCCTTCTGAAAGCTGGAAACAGACCAGTTTTGCGACTTCTGATACTTCTAAGTAAGGGCGTTTTTTGCCTTCCCAAGGATCTACAGGCTTCCCTTGGGCCTCTGGGAGGGCAAAATGGTCTCCCCTGGGCTCTGGAGGCCCTCTGGACACCAGAAACAGGCCTGTTTCCGGACTTCCGGAAGGCCCGTTTTTCCCCCTCCCAGAGCCTCTGGGCGAACCCTGCACTTACCTGCATCGAAAATGGGCCACGTGGAGACTCCTGGGAGGGAGGGGCAGAGCCAGCTGGTTGGTTCAAATACTGGTTCAGCAAACCAAATGCAAATTTAACATCCGGTTCGCCTGAACCGGTGTGAACTGGTAGAACCCTGGATGAATCTATTGTAGAGCACTCTTGAGTTAAAAGGACTAGCATGGGAAGATTATAATTCTACTTTTTTCTAGGTTAGATTGCTTTAGTTTTTATCTTCTATCAACACAAATGCTTTAAAAAAACTCTTTGATTCTACTGCTGCTAAAATGTATTTTTTCTTTATTGCCTTCTAATTTGTTCTTGTACTTCACGGTACTTTTTCCTGATTAATTTTTCTTGATTTTACTAATTTTCATTTCACTGATTTTTCATTTTTATTGTCTGTAATTGTATATTTTTACATTACTTGATTTATATAAATCAGCTGGTTCAAGTATGGTACAAATTGAGAACAATTAACAGATTGTCATTAAGAAACTAGGATGTTTTGGTTTCTTAGTGAGAAAAAAAACATCCCTGACAGCTATCCAATCTTACTTAAGCAATCAATAATCATGGTGCAAGGGTAGTCATGAGTCAGCATATCATCTGGCCTTGACATATTCATAACTAAATTTATGGCAATTGAAAGGCCATAAAAACTAAGTTCTGTCGGAAAATCAGCTCTTTGTACGGCTACATTTGTTTAAAAGGACAGGATATGAATAAAAGACAAGACTCAAGCATGCACATAATGTGAATGTCTCACATAATGCCATAAATCAAAATATGTTTAACAATGTGAAAAGATACAAAACAGTCTTTTCCATTAGAATTGTTGTAAATGATGCTTTAATTTCAAATTTAAAGACTACCTTAAGAGATGTAGACAACTTAGAACTACTTTCATATTTACAAGAATGTGACTAATTCCGTCAGGACTCCTAGCTAAATAGGTCAAGGTCAGCATAGAAAAATGTTTACAGCATACCCTGTATTAGTTTTCAACACTCATATGTTCATAAAGGTACCTAAATATAATTGATTATGACTGATTCAATCCTACTTATCCTTGGTAGGAATAAAAACCCTATTCCAATTTCCTGCCAAATGGAATTGTGAGAGTTGGTAAGACATAAACACAAACCTTTAATAAGACACACATTGCTCTAAATCTGAGGGGAACAAAATAAGTTTGGTGGGTGGGTGGCAGGAGAAACAAGAGCTGCATTTTCTCTTTACTACCTGTAAGAATGATGCGTCGCTTGCATTGCTCTTCTACCACACCTCGTCTTTTGCCCAGCTGAGTAAAAGGCATTTCGAACATAAATCGGCGGATGTTGTGATTCCTTTCAAATTCCGTTTTTCTTTCCTGCAATTCCTTTTCTTCAAAATATGGAACTACATGTGTAACTTGAATATAGGCATATTTTGAATCCAAATCCTTCGGATTTACCTTCAAAAAATTGTAGATAATACAATGCTCAGTTATGAATATATAGTTATTTATTTATTAATTTAAGGCTTGATAGAATATTTTCATGAGAACTAAAAACACTATTTTGTTGAAAAATTGACATAAAAACCTTGATGTATTCAGTAGTATTACTAAGCTCAGACTAGCTTTATTACAATTATTAAAACAAATGAAGATCTGTAAAGCCTTAATTTATTCTATTTAAACAATGGCAACAGAAGATTTGATTTATTTATTAGGTTTACTATATTTAGATTTTGTTATAGCTTCTTCAATTCTTATAAAATAATATGTGGTCCTACTTTGTCAGAATCCTGGATCATCCTGACATTTTCAGATCCAAATTTATCTGAGTAGAGCTTTTGTAGCCTCTGGGAAATTTCTGAAAGAGATGTGAGCTTAGGTTCTTTGTAAATATATTCTTTTCCATCCTCATCTTCAAAGAATCCCTTTAAAAAAAATAACACATAATAGTTAAGTTCTGATTATATCAATATTCTATGTGTAATGCAATGTCAGTCTTTAATGTCAAGGATGAAGGAGAAAAAATATTGAAGAATAAAGCAGTAGGGTTGCATTAAAATGAATACACACAGCTATATAATGAATGTCATAAATATATGTGATGTTAATGTTTTCAGGAACATACATTTTTCCAATATATTGTTTGTATGCCTGTTTCACATGCCAAAGCACTTGTCCATGTTTAAAAGTTTGTGTATTTTGAAGTTTAACAAAACACTCTATAATATTTCATCATGTCATGCAGTACAACCCAATTGTGTGATTTTAAATCAAGGGTTAATTTAGCTGAATTATATCTTATTTTAAGGAAATGCTATAAATCATCATTGCTCACATATTCACTGATTTATTTATTTGAATAGGTTCCATGGAAGGTGAAACAGGTGTTTTCATTTAGAAAGCAGATCTATTGTTTTATAAATGACAGAAATAAATATCTGTATCTGAAAATGAAATGGTGCAGGGAATACAATATAGTATGTTTAAAATGCAGACTAAATTGACAACAATATCCACACCAGATTAAGCTTGTATGCAGTGATTATTACTGCACTGCTCGCTTTAAAAAGCAATATTTGTAATTACCTCCACATCTGTTTCACTGTCTGTAAACTGGTATTGCTATAGTCATAAGAGACAATAGAATAAATGGAGTGTTATATGTTTCAGTCCTGTCATAATTAAATTCTATCACCAACACATATTTTTCTCCAATAAGTGCACATACACATATACTCTTATATACACAATTTCCTTTATTTGGTTGCAAAGGAAATATATATATGTTAAAATAATGAGTATGCCTAAGTACAGAGGTATCTTTTCCAAGTGAAATTATATATTTTCACAAAAATTGAAACAAAGATCAGAAAAAAAATCTTCTCCATATCAAAACACTAAGTAATGTGCTTAATAATTTCATATTGATATTAGTAGAAAACTTACCGCTGCCTTAAGAAAGTAATCATAAAGAAAAAAGAAAAAAGCATAAAGTTTACTGATGAAGAGATTGTCCTTTCCAGAATACAACTGTTAGTTCTATAAACATTAATTGAAAGTACATGCAAATAGAAATAGATACAAACAGGTTTTAAAAGCATGCTGTTAGAATACAGGTAGACTTTGCTTAACAACTGCCCTGTTTAGTGACCATTCAAAGTTACAATTCTTGCTGAAAAAGTATTTTACAACCAATCCTCATATTCATGAGCAGCCCTGCAATGGCATGATGAACATTTGGGCACTTTGCAATCAGCAGGAATTTACGACCATCAAGAACATATCACAGTCATAATTGCCACTTGTACATTTCACAACCAACTTCCAAGAAGCAGACTCTATGGCAGCGGTCCCCAAACTTGGCAACTTTAAGATTTGTGGACGTTAATTCTGGGAGTTGAAATCCACAAGTCTTAAAGTTGCCAAGTTTGGAGACCTGCTCTATGGTAAAGTTGGCAGTAAAACTGAAAGTCACTCTCATGTGTTGTCTCAACAACCAGGGCAAGCTGTTTAACGACTGAATGAGAAGGGATGTATGCCCATCACAATCATATGAAGTTTCATTTAATGACTGCAATCTCCTAGAGATGTAGTTGCCAAACCCAATTGTGGTTGCTAAGTGAGGGCTACCGGTAGGTTGCATTCTTCAAGAGTTTAATTGGCATTGAGCAAAAACTACAACAGATAATGCTCACCTGTCCAAAAAAGGCAACTCTGAAATACGTTCCCAACAATCTCTTTCCTGTGTGCATAACTTCAGTAACTTTGCTATATGCCCGGTGCAATGTGTCATATAGATGAGCTAATTTCTAAAAATAGATACGAAATGTTTTTGTAAGTAAATACATTAATACATTTGGGTTATTAGAAACAGAATAAAATGTATTATCTACTTAAATTTTAAAAATTCAAAACGACGTTAGGTTTTCTTAAACTGGAACAAAAAAGGGTTTCATGTTAAAAATAACTTTTTAAATTATTAGCAGTGACATTTGTTGAAATATCTAACAGTCCCAGTTTCATTAAGTTAGGCAGGACTATATAACAACTGAAAAAATGAACTGTAAGCATCTCAAGTCTATAAAGACATATAGAAAAAAGGTAGTCTTCTTAATGAGCTTTGACTATATGGTAAACTATGTGCTCAACTATGAAGTCAACTCATTGCAGTGCAGAATCCCCATGGTCTGTCGTAAGTGTGAATCACCGCTGGAGCACTGCATTTGGCATAACCTTGAAACATGTTGGTATGTAGATTGGGGGGGGGAGTTTGATCGTTGTTTTGAACAGTTGTTAAATGGCCTGTCATTTCTCAAGGACTACCTGTATGGTCGGCTAGTCCTTGGAACTGGGCATTATTTTTTTACAATTTGAATGTACTACATCATTAAACAGTATAAAAATAAGTATCTGAAGTATTTATAGATTTAAATTAATACCTCAAAATCTCTTCGTTTTTCATAAATGGGAATTATAAGTTTATATATATCAGCAATCAGTTCATAACGTTCAGCCTTCCAAAGACCATCTGCACATTGTTCCAATAATTCCATCAATATTTCCTAGTTACAGAAAGGATGACAAGCAAACAGTCATTATTAATAGGAATGAATCTGTACCAATTTTATGAAGAAAAATATAGATGCATTTTACACTATCTATTGATACATCTATCTACCTCATATTTAAGCACGAGCAATATACAGCAAATATTCTAATAAAAAATTGCTCAAGAAGCAAACAGGCACGGCAAGTAACATTTAAATTTTTTATTATTTGTAATTTATTATTTTAAATTAGATTTATATTAACTCAGATTTATATTAACTTATATTAACTCAGTTTGATCTTTGTTTGATTAATATACTGCAGAACACCACATTCAATTCTTTTATTTTAATGTCAAAAGAATTTTCCATTTACCTCCATTTTCTTAGAACAAAATGGCAGAATCAATATATATTAAATTGACTGATAACATATCAGTGCATTTTTGTATTGGTTTATCATCAACTTGATATCTGTATTCCTAGAACAGATATATATATATATATATATATATATATATATATATATATATCTTTAATAGGGTCTAGAGTTCATGTAATTATCATAAGATAAAGTTCAGGACTCAGCAGAGTACATGCAATAATTATCAGCTAAGCTAAGCACTTATTCCCTATGTGGCAAAATGTAATAATCTGAAAATAATAAACAGTAGTTTTTACAGAAAGATTAAATCCAGATATTTTTCTAGAATAATTGATAGCAATGTTATTTTCATTGAGGTGGCATGTTTATTTATTCATACAAACTATTTCTTGATCATATAACAAGCTCTTTTAACATTCTTAAGTACAATATAGCAAACCATGGGTGAAGCTCTATGCAGTATTAACAATGTGGAAATGTGAAATTTTCATATTTTTTACAAGTTGCATTAATATTATCAAATCAGCTAATTAAATTGATGTGATAGAAAACTACCAGGTTTTAGCTTGTTTCCTTTGTGATTTCATTCTCTCAACTCTGGAACATCATACATTATTTGTTATATTTGGTAGTGAAGGCTTGTTTCATTGTTTGTAAAAAGGTGAGTTTTAAAGGATTTCACTAACTCAGAGTCTCATTTTAAATTTTAAAGCACTTTTCTAAAAAAATGTATGTTTGTTTGTTTGTTCTTAGCAATAAATGTACAGCTTAAGAACTGTAATAAATAAATAAATGAATTAAAAATGTAATGTTATTTGACAGCCCTATTTGGGCAAGTCAATAAAACAGATATTTCAGAAGTCAAGAAAATCAAAACGATAATGACTTGTAAGTATATAAACTAAGTTTGCATACTTCATTAAAGTGAACACCTTGCATCCCCACATCTTCCATCATTGAGGCCTCTTCATCTATATTTGGAGTGATTATTTTGAAACTGCTACAACCTTGTCTAAACATTCCTAAACATATAGGAAAAAACACGAAGAAAAATGCACAAATTAATCTGAAACAATTAGGGAGAGAGAGAATGTAAATCCCACAGATGAATAAAAATGGTCTCATAGCTACTGGTATATAGTTCAGCTGTGAGTTTTGTATAATTGTATCAGGATATATTTAGAAAGTGGTATGTATCAAATATTGGGAGTATTAAAACTATTTGTAACATTTTCTTCCAAAAAATGAGTTCAAGTGACTGCTGTTCTTAAAGACTACAAAAGAATTTTTTCATGGTAACAACAACAGCAACAAGGAAATTTTGTCAAAGAACCTATCAGAAATGACCTTCCAAGATATCTGAGTCTCAAGTCAATTTTACAAGGACACCTACTAGTTAAGTAACACTCCATGGTTTTTCATGACTAAGACTGAACAATACAAAGTCCTTTTATATGAGACAATTTGGGAGGTGGGTAGCATTAAGGTTCACTCCACCCAGAAATACACGTATTATGGTGTTATTGTCATAGCCAGAATTGTGTGAATTGTCTCTGGCATATCATGGAGGTGCTTTAAGCATTATGGGTGCATCACATCGAAAAATAGTTGTGAAAATAATGCCTCGGTTTTAGTTATTTTCCTGTAAATTTTATGGTTAAAGAGATGCACCAAATTTAGGAAAATAAAAAATAGCCTTTTCCTCTCTTGCTCACCTTTATGATCTACACTTCTCCATGTGTTTACCACAACTGCTGTCTAATCTGCATTGAGCCATATTTTCTTATTTTAATATATAGGCTTCCAAGGGCATATACAACCTAGGTTTTTGCATTTGGCAACATGGCAATGTTTCAAAACCACTAATCATCAGCAGATTCTTTTGGATGCTGTATAGGCCATGATTTAGACGCAGTTAATATTGCCATATTTCAAAGGGCACCTGAAATAACTTCTGAAATAGAAATGTGCTTTACAAAAAGTAAAGAACTGTTGTTGTTTTTCCAAGTAGCCATATGTGTTTCAGATTTATTTATTAGACTGTGTGATGAACTATGTGCTCGACTATAAACCAACTAATTGCCTATGGATTCTGAGAGGCCAAAATAATTTTAAAAATGCAGGTACAGATCGAGATTAACAGAGTTGGAATAATAAATTTAACATTCTGTATTATTTTTAACATATTTTAAAATATTTTACTGCCCCAAAATAACGATACATACCTTTCCGTAGAAGGTATTCAGCCACCAAAGCTGCTACATGAACATAGCACATTCCTGCCTATATTATGAATAGAAAGAAAGGATACTTATGATAAATTTGGGATTGTAAGATTTAAGTAATGGAAGAGGCAAAAAGCACTAAGCTATTTGTACAGGAACTTATTTCAGAAAACAAATCACTATTTCCACAGATAAGAGCAGACTGTTCTTCAAAGGCAAATATATAGATAATGCAATTTTCTCCTTAAGTTGAAATGAAGTTTCCCATGTTTTTAACTTTCTTGTTGTTTTAAAAAAATCTAATTACTACTACTTTTTGTTTAAATTATGAAACAGTACCATGATATCACTTAAAGGTACTTTCTTCTTGTTTACCTCTGAAAAATCTCCATTTTTAACATGAATTTTTGCCATGCTATCCAGCCATGTTTTCCTCAGCTCAGGTGTACTAGCGTAAGACTTTGCCAGACTATACTGAAGATCCACTAGCATTTCTGGATCATTCTCATGTTCCTTCATTTGTGCAGTAGCCATTAGGACTGTACGGATGCGTTTTGTCAGATCTTTTACATCAGAAGGAAAGGTAGTGTGCTATAATTGAAATAACATAATAAATAATGTGAGCACAAACAAGGGCCACAAAAGATGAGTAAACTGCAATGTATACACCCAATAGAGATAGAAGTCATCTTCAGGCATTTGCCTGAAAGCACAAAATGAAAAGCATAGGGTGGGTGCAAATGCTAATTCCATTCCATATTCTCTTCAACATCCATGTGTAAAGTTGTACTCTGAAGAAAACAACTCTTTGCAGTATTAGAAATTCAAACCATGCAGATATTCTGAATACATTTAAGGAACTTAATGTAAACGTCTCTTTGACTTGTTAGCTAATATGTGGATTTCACAGTCTATAGAGACTCCTGCAATAAATAATCAGAGTGGTATGTTTACTTATTATCATGTTGGGTTGTAAAGTTATAAATTAATTCACAAACTTTTGTCAGAGTTACAGAGAGTCAGGCAATTTGCAGCACTGAAGATTTCAGCCAACAGCCCACATTCAATATCAGAGTTCAAGGAGTGAGATTGTGAAAGGTAAAGGACGGTAAAATGGAACCTTGACAAGAACAAATTTATCTTTGAATTTTCTCACTGTATGGAGGTATTTAAGGGTACAAATGTCATCAATTAACTTTGCCAATATGGTAAATTTCTCTCAGTAAGACTGAATTTTCATACTCAAAATAGTTTTGAAGACCACATGATGTAGTAAAACTGACTGTATTACTGTGGTTCAGACTGACATATAGTACTTGACATAAACAAATCTTACATTTCTAGAAGTCTAATTTGTGTTCCTTCCCCTCAAATACAAAAAGCTTACCTTACGGAACCACATGGATAAAGGGGAATAAACTTCTAATAGTAGTTTGCAAGTTCCAAGAACTTCTGAACCTCCTTCACATTACACAGTACCACCAGAGTAATGTCAATTGACAAATTCTACATTCCATATTTTACAAACCTTAATATATTTATCATTGTTTGCACAGTTATTAATAATGGAAAGAGACTGCTGAAATCTGGTTCCTCCAATTCCAGCAACATCTGCAATCAGCTGACTCACAGAAATGATAACCTATTAAGATGCAAAAGCACAATTTTGGTTACTCATCAATATTCAAAATTCAAGAATTTGTAAATTATCTTACAATCTCAGCTTGAAAGCACGCAGTATAATTTAAATTAGCAATCATATTTTTTCCATATAAATACTGCTTTTAAAGCAATGTCACCCAAGCAATATTCATACCAAAAACTAGGGCATTTGTTTTTTTTCCCTGCCACTTAACATTTATTTTTGCAAATGTCATTGCAAAAATGACTATTATCAAGACAAATCAGATCATACTTACTGAAATTACATTGTTACAATTTGAAGAAAGAATTTAAAAATGGATAAAATAAATCGACTTTCCAAATGATATACAAGATATTAAAAATATACATGGTGATGCTAAGTAAGATCCTAGCCTGAATATATCCGATCATAAACTCTCTATGCCAAATATCTAAAACTTGGGTTTCCTGCAATGAAATATTATGCAAGGCCTCCCTTCCTTTCTCCAAAAATACCTCCGCAATTTTGCAAAAGAATTTGTATGATCATTAAAATGTCAAATAAGGTAGCCTATGCTGTATCATATAAAATCTATTCTGCAAACTGAATGTCAGTTAGCAAACTAAGTATCAAAATTCAATTTTTTACAAAGAATGGTGTATATATAAAACTTAATGCTTGATTAATAAGGATTATCTTTTGATATTTGTTATATATGACAACAGAATAACATCTGATAGAAAGTGTGTCTGTTTTCATGTATATATATCCATGCTCATAATCATGCATTATCTCCATTTGTTGTATGTATTTTAGCAAAGATAAACTCTCAGTTTAAAATCTTCAGAAATTTAAAGATAGTCTCATTGTTTTTTTCTTTATGAAACGAAGTATACTAACCTGTAAATGTGTCCTTACAAACGATCTCTTTTTAGTATAATCAAAATTATTCTTCATTAAAAAGTAAAGGAGCTGTGAAGCTTCAGTTCGAATTGAACTTAGTTTGGAGTTACAGCACTTCAAAATTTCACAGCATAGTGAAGAACACATATCAGCTCGCCCTTCATAAAAGGTAGAAGGGAACTGTAGAGCAGAAACATCTATTTATTTATTCTGTTTATTTATTCTGTTAAGACTAATTTAATCAAAGTAGAATGAAATAAAATCTTAATCCAAGTAATATGGTTTATGTACTTTCATGTTTTCTAAAGTTGAGCAAAATAAAAATATTGTTGGACATTAAACAGAAGAGAAATTAATTAGCAATGGCAATTAGCATTCAGGCTTATATATCATCCCACAGCACTTCGCAGAAATCTCTTGGTGATTTATAATGTAGAAGCATTATTTGCATACTACCCCCAACAATCTGGATCAAGTTATTCTGCTGTCTAAAAGATAGGCCTTGGCATTTGAAATAGTCGTACTGTATCTTTCGATTTAACATGTAGATCTATGATATGGGGGAAAGCATTTAACTGATTCCTAACAGTTAGAGAAATAAATAAAAAATGAAACCATACAGCAATTTAATATACACTATCAAGGAAATGAAATTAAAACTACTTACCTTAAAAATTAATGTCCTTAAAGCATTGAAAACATTTTTTAAAGCTGTTTCGGACTGATTTTTTTGTAGAAAGCAAATGTATACATCAAATACTTTTTTCATCAGCGGATTATGGCCATCATCCTTCAGCAACTGATTCTTAAAATTAATAAAATGTGTATTTTGAAAAAAAAAATAGAATTATTTACATTAAGGCATCTGTATATAGATCTGCTAATTAATTATCTTCACAAAGATCTGCATATAATAATTCAGGAATTCTTAATTACTACTGTTGTGAATGAATAATGTCAAATAAAGTTATCTTGAGCTTGAAGTCAAGTGCAGGGTTCTGGCCCTGCACTTCTGATTGGCTGTTAATGGCAGGATCGGATTGGTCCGTTCAGGAGCATCTGATTGGCCATTAACAGGCCATTCTCATTGGTTAACGGAGCTAGCGCTCCCAGATTGCTATTGGTTGAATAGTTAATAAGTTGCCTATATAAGGAAGGCTATAGCAGCCATCCAGTTGAGCTGTCACACCATGTAAATAAAGAGTTTGAAGTTCACTGTTTCTACCGGCTCGTCTCCATTATTCCCACCCATGCTCCAGACATAACACTGGCGACGAGGATGGGATTGGATGACATCAGAGCCAACGAAAACAATGACGAAGACAACCAAGCACGTGGCTGAAGCACACAACAGCGGAACCATGTCCGGCGGCGTAGTACCACCCGCTCCGTTCGATCCAGCTCAAGAGGACTGGGAGTCCTACATGGACCGTACCCAAATGTTTTTGGAAACGAATAATCTGAAGGATGCCACAACCGGGAAGAAACAGGCGGTATTCCTAACGCACTGTGGCCCGACGGTATTCAAAATGGCTAAGGCATTAGCGAAACCGGCTGAAGTAAAGGCCATGGACTGGGACGTCCTCGAACCGCTACTAAGGGCCCACTATGCACCGACCATTCCAACGCTCGTAAGATGACACGAGTTCTATCAAAGAAACCAGCGGAAAGGAGAAAGCGTTGCCGATTTCGTTGCAGACCTCCGGAACTTGGGAGGCCTTTGCGATTTCGCCGACCTAGAGGAGGCCTTGAGAGACCGAGTAGTTCTCGGGTTAGATGCTCTAAACGTACAGAGCAAAATAAAGGCTAAGGGCGACATTAGCCTTGCCGATGCCATCACTGAGGCTACGGCAGCAGAGGCGACCAAGAAGTCGGCTGCCCAACTACGCCAGAATTGCGCTCCAGCACACCAACCAGCCAGCGAAGTTTCACCTAAGTCAGAAGGACAGTTTCAGACGACCCACCATGAGGACCTCTCTTCGTCGTCAGACAGCGACGAAGAAGAGGTCCATAGCCTCCGGTCCAACCGGGACCGTTACCTGAAATCTCAGCAACCGTGAGCTGGCTGCGGGGCCAACCATTACCATTCCAATTGCAAATTCCGCGACGCACTCTGCCACGAGTGCGGGAAACGAGGTCATATCGGACGGGTCTGCAGAAGACTCCTCGGACCCAGCCAGGCCTCGAAGGGTACCAATCTCCGCCAATCGACAGGGAATCGCCCTGTAAGGCGAGAACCAGCAAACCACGCCAACACAAAACCGACCCGTGAATCGCCTAACGAGACGGGAAGAGGCCCACCAAACACTCACTATCGGCCACACCTCTTCGCTAGATGCTAAGAAAATTCGAGTCAAAGTGGACATCGAAAATCAGCCTTGCCAAATGGAAGTTGACTCGGGATCGTCTCTTTCAATGGTCTCCTGGAAGACCCTCAAGCAACTCATCCCCACTATCCGGCGCCAAGACCTTCAATTCCAACAGCTCGTGTTAAAGGACTACCAGGAGAACTGGATTCCAGTCGTAGGATCCAGTAGAGTCTGGGTTGCATTCAAGAACCGCACGGCGTACTTATCCCTGACGGTGATCGATAAGGACTGGCCTAGCCTGTTAGGCCTGCAATGGTTCGCGCCACTAGGCATTGAAGTGGCAGGCATTAACCGAATCGGCGGCAGTGACTGGGAGGAGGACCTCGCCCACGAATTCAGGGACATCTTCGCGGAAAAGCTAGGCGAGTACAAGGGGACCCCGATATCCTTTAGCCTTAATCCAAAGATAGCTCCCATCCGCCTTAAGCCTCGTCGAGTTCCGTTCACTCTAAAGCCGAAAATCGACGAACAGCTTGATAAATTGATAGCCCAGAGAGTTTTAAAGCCAACCGACCACTCCCCATGGGAAACGCCAATTGTGACACCAATTAAGCCGGATGGCTCCATTAGAATTTGTGGGGACTATCGAGCCACCCTAAACCACGCCCTGCAACAAAATCCATATCCGGTGCCGGTGGTGCAACACCTCCTCCATTCCCTGGGGGGCGGAAAAGTCTTCGCGAAACTAGACTTAGCTCAGGCTTATCAGCAACTGCCGGTTGATGAAAAAACGGCACAGGCACAGACTATCGTAACACACCGAGGTGCCTTTAAGTGTACGCGGCTTCAATTCAGAGTCAGTGTAGCCCCAGGGATCTTTCAGAGCCTAATGGAGAGACTATTGCAGGGGATCAAAGGCGTTGTCCCCTACTTTGACGATGTGCTCATTGCTGCCCCCACTCCAAAAATTTTACGGGATCGTTTAAGACTGGTTTTACAAAAATTCCAAGAAGCAGGCCTGAAAGTGAAGAAAAATAAGTGCAAACTGTGTACAGATCGTGTTGAATTCTTAGGGTACTTGATTGACGGTCAGGATATTCACCCTGCCGATAGCAAATTGAGAGCAATAAAAAACGCTCCCAGACCCCGGAACAAGGCCGACCTCCAGGCGTTCTTAGGCCTCATCAATTTCTATAATGTATTCTTGTCGCACAAGGCGACTGTCGCTGAACCTTTACATCGCCTACTAGATAAAAAAGCAATTTGGGTATGGGGTCACAGAGAAGAGCAGGCGTTCCGTAATGTAAAAAAACTACTGACTTCTGACGCTGTACTAATGCAGCACAATGAGACCTTGCCGTTAAATATCACATGTGATGCATCGCCTTTTGGAGTGGGCGCCATTTTGAGCCATGTATTACCTAACGGTAGTGAAGCCCCTGTTGCTTACTTTTCAAAAATTCTCTCGAAAACTGAGTGAACTTATAGCCAGATCGATAAAGAAACCCTGGCAATTGTATTGGCTGTTAAAAGATTCCATGAGTATGTGTACGGCCGGGCTTTTACCATTGTAACTGACCACAAACCATTGCTGGGGATAATCGCTGGGGATAAGCCAACTCCCTACATACTTTCTCCCAGGATGACCCGCTGGTCAGAATTCTTGGCTGTCTACAATTATCAGCTACAATATTGTCCCGGTAAAGCCATTCCCCACGCCGACGCATTGAGCTGTGCACCGCTCCCTGAAACCATCAACGATTCTGCACCAACGATGACAACGTTGCAGACCGAGACACTCCATACGCCGCCATTAACTGCCCGTGACATCGCGAGAGAAACAAAACGCGACCCCATCTTAGCACGAGTCCTCACATGGGTGGAACACGGATGGCCATTGGACCAAGTACCAGAAGACTTTGCACCATTCAAAAGTCGTCAAACAGACTTGTTCTCGCAGAAGGGCTGTATCATCTGAGGCGATAGAGTCGTTATTCCAGAATGACTTCAACAGGCACTGCTAAGAACCTTGCACGATGGCCACCCTGGCATCGTGCGCATGAAGGGCATTGCACGAATCTACGTGTGGTGGCCAGGCATCGACAGACAAATCGAATCGTGGGTTAAGACTTGCCAGAGTTGCCAATAAGTAAGCAATGCTCCTCCAAAGGCAACCCCAACCGAATGGGAGACGCCGCGGGGACCATGGTCCCGCATCCATCTGGATTTTGCTGGGCTGACCAAAGGCCACACGTTTTTGCTAACCGTCGACACCTATTCGAATTGGCTCGAGATTCACCGAATGAGGAACACAACCACCGAAGCGGTCATCAAAAAACTGGAAAGACTGTTTGCAACCCACAGATTACCAGACGTTCTGGTATCCGACAAGGGGCCCCAATTTACCGCGCTGTCTTTTGAGCAGTACCTGGCTGACCACGGTATCCGACATGCGCTTACTTCGCCTGCTCACCCTGCGGCCAATGGTAGGGCTGAGAGCATCGTACAATTTGTCAAAAGAACACTACAAAAGATAGACTACGGCAACATCGACGAGAAAATCAACCGAATCCTTTTCCTACACCACATCACACCTCACAGCGTCATCAACAAAACTCCCGCCGAGCTGCTAATGGGATGGAAGCTCCGCTCCCACCTCGACCGGTTACACCCAGCCTACGAACCAGAAAAACCACTCGGATCCAGCGGCCGATGCCGTACTTTCCAGGTAGGCGATTTAGTATTCGCTAAAAACTTATCAGGCAATCCGCTGTGGGTAGAAGCGACCATAATCCGCGTAACCGGCCCAAGATCATACCTTGTACAGTGCCCTGACGATAGACTTTGGAAGCGCCACATAGATCAACTACGATCACGGTTGTAGTCACGCAATTCCGAACTCCCTTATGACCAAACTGAGGGGGGGGGAAGATACAGAGGAAGACGAATTGCAACTAGAGGAAAATCTTTTTGAAGGGACTGATAACGGAACTGAAACGCAGGAACAGGAACCGGGGATGGGAGTGAGTTCACCTCAGGGAGTGGCCAGTGATATTGGTGATGACGGAAACACGAACTCTGAACTAGAGGCACCCCTATCGTTAAACAACGATCTACCTCAGCAGAAGTGCAGCCAAGCGCCAGGCACTTTGCGAAAATCAAAAAGACTGATAAAACAACCATCCTACCTCAAGGACTATGTAACCGTGCCCTGTAAGCAGAAGCCGGGGGAAAGGGGTGTTGTGAATGAATAATGTCAAATAAAGTTATCTTGAGCTTGAAGTCAAGTGCAGGGTTCTGGCCCTGCACTTCTGATTGGCTGTTAATGGCAGGATCGGATTGGTCCATTCAGGAGCATCTGATTGGCCATTAACAGGCCATTCTCATTGGTTAACGGAGCTAGCGCTCCCGGATTGCTATTGGTTGAATAGTTAATAAGTTGCCTATATAAGGAAGGCTATAGCAGCCATCCAGTTGAGCTGTCACACCATGTAAATAAAGAGTTTGAAGTTCACTGTTTCTACCGGCTCGTCTCCATTATTCGCACCATGCTCCAGACTTAACAACTACCATAAGCGAAATTTACAATATCCTGATGTTAACAATATCCTGATATATTATCAAATAATATTTTCAAAGTTTCCTTTTAACTAGATCCAGAGAAGATAGTCCTTGACTTACAACCAAAATTAGGAGCAGAACTTCTGCTGCTAAACAGTGCAGTTGTTAAATGAATCATGCCCAATTTTGCAACCTTTTTGCTGTAGTTTTTAAAGGGGTTTCTCTCATTGACTTTGCTTGTCGGAAGTCCCATGGGCAGGTTTCAAATGGCAATCCCATGATTTTAGGATACTGAGGCCTTTGCAAAGCACCCAGATGATGATCATTGGACCATAGGAATGCGGCAATGGTTATAAATGCAAGCTTTGCAGGTTGTAAGTAACTTGTCATTGCTGTCATTAGTTCAAATAGTTGTTAAACAAATTGTTGTAAGTCAAGGACTTACCTGAACATCAGCTTTTGTGCACGCAATATTAGTTTTGATTTGTCTATCTGAATAGCAATTTCACTTACTAGGTGCCAGTGCACATAGCACACTTTTTTTCCTCAAAGAAGTTATTAATGGTAATTCTATTAATAAACAGAAGTATTGATTAACAAATTAACTGCTAAAATTTCAGTTAATGGATAGTGTGACTTTTATCAGATTTCTGAGGGGGAGGGAAGTAGAACAGCCTTTAAAATATTACACAGTATAATACAGAAACTCAACCTTTTAGGAATACCAACAAGGAAACCTAAACACAATTATAAAATGAAGTTCTAGAGCAGGAATATAATCGTAAAATAGTACTGTTAGACACTGTTTTTATCAATATTAGTACACAACTGTACATATCTAAAACATACCTTAAATGCCACTGTGAACAAAGATAAAGTATTCAGAATCGTAAGGCCCACTTCAGTGGCAATATTGGCTTCAAGTAAAGATTGGTGAAGAACATCTGCTTCTGAATGGCCATAACCTGTATAAATTTGAAGTAACTTTTTTCTAGATCAATTTTATTTCAATTAATCAAGTGGTATTTATGTTACAGAATAGAGCTGGAGATATAGATAGCAACATTAACAAGATAATGCATGTAATATAATGCATATAACATCCATTTACCTTGATTGTTTTACAGAGAAATTTAATACTAAAGGGAACAATGTATTTCTAGTTCCCTAAACAGTAATGATAACTATTAATAATTGTAGATTGTGTTTTGTTATCTATCAGAAAATGTTCTAAAAATTATGAGAAACACTCAAATAGTCTTACAGTGTTATTTCTAAATCTGTGACTTGTCTTTTCTTTTTTATTTAACTAGAAAATGAAGACTGGATAAGAGTAGAAGGTTTAATATTTATTTGTTTATATAGAAAAATATTTATGCTGCTTACAGCATAATTTTTAGACAGAAAAACAGTCACCTTTAGAAAACAGTTTTTTAATTTGATTAAATTTATTAGTGTTATTAAGAAGCCTCTGACGGCAAACAATTTTACTTCAAATCTCCAAATATATTTAATTCTGTTGAAGATGAAATGAAAGAAAGAAGGAATGCCATAGCATTGTAACAAGCAGAACCTCCTTGTCTGGGTTGTTTTAGTGTCTTAAGACTCACTTAGAAATTGGGCTGCAACAGAGTTTTGAGCAATTTTGACCTGGTTTCATACCTAGACATCTCATGATCAAGAATTACCTTGATTTTTTTATATAGTTTAAGTTATTGCCTTATATATAAAACAAAGCAATTTATGAAATGAGTACACTTTCGATTCATTAGCTTGCAATTCCTATATTACAAATTCAATAGACCAAATCAATTCATTCTTAGATTTATTTACTCATCACTGCACTTGAACTTAATGGCCACAGAATATTTTTTATTATCCTAATAAAATAAACAAGTAAAATATAGCAAAGATTAAACACATAGTTTATTCAAATAATATACACATATGCCTATAAAAATAAATCAAGAGAAAATGAAATTCTTCAAGCTAGCAAACATAAAAAGTAGGCCATTTTATGAGCCAAGTGGTTACATTTGGCATTTTTAAAGAGAATCTGACACAATGAGGTTCTGGATTTTGGACTATTCAGAGTTGCTTCCATAGGATCCATCTGGAAACAAAAATATGGGATTGCTTCTGTCTGCATTTTTCCCTTTTAGGAACAGAGAAATAGCAGTAAAGGATTCGGAATTAAAAAATGAAGTTTATTCCTACTTGATATTATTACAAGCATTTTGTGTAAAACTTTCATTAATTGGAAACTATGGTTTGATGATAGCCATACTATATGAAAAATTGCAGCTTGGATTGTTAAAAAAAGGAAACAGTAAAGAACATAAACTGTGAAATGAAATAAATACATTAATTTCAAATACAAATATTAATGAAACCTGAAGCCTTTTTTAATGTATTATGGACAAACCAATAAAAAAACAGTATAGGATGCTATTTTTTAACATGGTGACCGCTGAAAGGATTGTTTATGTTAAGCATTGGAAGGAAAAGGGGATGCTGACTGTCAAAGAGTGGATTTTAGAATTGACTGATTTAGCAGAGATGGCAAAATTAACTGCTTAATTTAATTAACTGCTTAATTTAATTTAATTAATTAAATTAATTTAATTAACTTTAATTAATTAAGTTAATTAATTTAATTAATCTAATGAACTGTTTATATATATATATATATATATATATATATATCTCAGAAAAGGGTTGATTCGATTACTAGATAAATAAATTTCCACCTCAGGGATATTTATGTAATATAGCATTTTTGTTAAAGACCTGTTATATAAGGGAAGGAGGAAATAAGATTTTTTTTATACATCTTTCAGAATTCCACCAAGGTGGACTTTTTTTAATGTTTAATGTTAGATGTTTTTGATATTTTGGGGCTTTCTTTGTTTTTTGTACATGTGGTATTTACTCTTGTTGTCAAAAGTTTGTTGGGGGTTTTTGTTTTGTATTTTGCATTTTATCTTTGGAGATTAACAAATAAATATGTTAAAAAATTAATACATTAACAAAAATACGGATGAGTTATATTTTGCGAAATGAAAACAAAACGGATGAAAATGTAACATATAAACCTAAGTATATAATTTATTATTATAAAAGACTGAAAACATCATTGAAGTATACGGGGTGATAAAAAGTTTTGAATGTGGGACACAACTTTGTATAGTAATATCAAAAGTGGATCATTAGGTCATTGAGACATATGTAAATTAATGTTTATTGTAATATTAATTTGTAATGTCATTAAAGAGCATGATAAAGGGATGAGGTTTCATAGAATATAGAATATTTTGTTCAAAAACAGTGTTGAAAATTAATTGCTGAATATGATCAGAGCAGTATACAACAGTAATTATGCATGAGAAATGCTTACCAAACAATTAACAATGATGTCCTTCTAGTGGTTTATATCTATGGCTTAGTGTTTAAGGATACCTATAACCATGGTATGATGTGAATGTATATGTTTGTATTGTATTGGCTGTGAACCAGAACAACCTGAAGTGAAAGTTAGCAGATTGTAAAATACAACAAGAATGATCCAAAAATTAATGTATCAAAGAAAAAGGCTGATGTGTTTGACAAAGAAAATGAGGTAAATAAGATAGAAAGTCACATATCATGGCACAAAACCAGAAAAATTGTGTATCTTGCTAAAATCTATATACTACTAAAAGTCTCCTCTCAGTCTGTAACCTTTAATTAATTGAAACTGTGCATTATTAGGCAATACTCTTGAAGCAATGCACCTCAAATTGTACTTAACGAATACATCCAAAAGCCAGAATCCGTTACTCCTGTGGAACTGAAATTTAAAGAATCTTCAGAATAATTACATTAGCAAATTTGTGGTGGCTGCTACAGTCACCTGATTGTGATTTCCAACATATCCTTGCAGCTTCCCACAAACAAAATCAGTGAGGAAGCCAGAAGAAAGATGGAAGTCTCTCTCGCCAGAATAGAGTAACATGCCATGGGACAATTCAAAAAATAGAAAAGCTAAATTAATTTCAGTGGAAACATGACCATTAATAATAAAATTATTTCAAGCCAGAAATACAAGAATTACATTAATTTCAATGAAATGTGATCACCAATAATAAAAATAACTGAACAATATAGCTTTGAATTGTCCCACAGTGAGTTATCCTAGTCCAGGAGCGTCAAACTCAAGGCCCGTCGGCCAAATGCGGACCACGGGGTGCTTAGATCTGGCCTGGGGGCTGCTCTGGAAACAGCAAAGGACCAACCTGCGGTGCTTCTGCCAGCAAAGACGGAGGTCAGAAGGGCCATGCGCCCCCCCCCGCTCTATTTTTGCTGGCAGAGAGCTTACAAAACAAACTAAAAACAAAACAAAAGGAGAAATATTTCCCCTTGTGCATTTGAGCATGCAAGAAGGGACAGGAAAGGAGAAAGGGAAAGAAAAAGAAAAAGAAGGAAAGATGGGAAGAGAGCTGTGTGCTTCTTCACATCCAAACTAAATCATGGACTTTACATTTTCACAGTATTTTCAAACTACTGCAAAAGGTTCCTCTTAAACTCTCTGTCAAGACACGGTCACATAATCAACTAAGCACATTTCCCCATTTTAAGAGGACTCAGGAGAAACTGTAAACTGACACAATTCCCAGCAGCATTGGACACAATAAAAAGTTTTCAAGGTGAACATCATAGAATGTAAATACATAATTTTCATAATCTTTTTTTTATGTGGTAGTAACATTCCCACTGACTCTCTGTGCAATCTAGCGATCCTCTTAGATGCATGACTAAGAGGAGCAGGTGGCAGCTGTGGCTAAGAAGGTTTTTGCCCTGATCCATCTTGTGTGTCAATTGTGCCCAAGTGGCCCAGAATGCAGTGATGAGGTCAGTTTGGGATGTTCTACAGTACATTATTGCAATACCTCTGCTCTATGAGCTGAACTGGGTCCCAGTTATGTTCTGGCTGCAATTCAAGTGCTATGTGTCACCAATAAAGACCTGGATGGCATAGTATTGAGTTAATTGAGGGATCACCTGCCTCCAATTGTTTCTGCTAATCCTCCCAGAACTGACAGAGTAGGCATGCTCCAACTCCCCTGATTAAAGGGGAGTCATCTAATGTAGGGATCTCCAACCCCTGAACCATGGCCCAATACTGGGTATTGGGCTGCAGAAGTGGTGGGGGATGAGCCCCCAAATGGAGCTGCACATGTTTGACTGGGACTTGCACAGAGCCATCCGCTCCCCTCTGCCAGTATGCAAAGAAGGTTGGGGAAATCTGATCTAACAGGATCCAGAAAATATGTTTTATTTGTTATAGTGTCTGTTCTATGGAATATCATTCCACTCAGAAATAATGTGGACCACCACCAAGAATATATTCATAAGATTTGATCATGTAGAAAGAATGATCAAATTGCAAAAGAAATGTATGAATGGGTTGAAAGGAAGAAGAGAACTGAGAACGATGGATTTTGATAGAAACCCTCAAAGCAATTTCATCAAGACATTTGAAGAATAAAAGCAATACACAGACATAGTGAAAACAAGGATAAGAATAGATAGATATGAAAAAAAATCTACCGAAGAGTCTTTGTGTAAACCATTTTTTGCTAGGTTTCCTTCCCCCCCCCCCACACCTTGGCCTTTAATTTATTTTGTATTTTTTCCTTTTTTTATATTCTGCTCAATGCTGTGCACTCTAAAAGGGAATGTGACAGAAATATATGATTTATATTTGTGTGCGTTTATGTGCATATGTCATCATCATCCTAATTTTAGCCATCGTCTATCTACTGCAGGATGAAGGCCTTTTCCGCATGTTTCCAATCAATTTGGTATATGTATATTTATACATACATACATTATTTTAGCAAGGTGCCTGATCTTGACTTGATATTTTATTTTAGTCAGAAATTTAAATTAAAACTAAAACTAAACTTTTAGGTTTAGAAAACTTAAAAATTAAATTTTAAGAACTGTTAATGAGAAGTTCAAATAATAAAAGCAGTATACGGACATAGTTAGAGAGAGGATAGTTTACAAGGATAGACATATATGGAAAAATCTAGTAAATGGTCTTGGTGTAAGCCACTTTTAATTAGGTTTCCTTTTCTTTTTCTAAACCCTGGGCATAATTTCTTTCATTTATTATTTCTTCCACAGTTCTTCCTCAGTGCTGTATACCCTAAAAATGAATATGACAGGAATATATGAGTGTATAAGTTTGGCAGTCTGTATATATATGCATGTGTTATTTCACCAAACTGGCTGTTGTTAACTTGATATTTGTTATTAAAAATGTCTATTGAATGCTCTTCTTAGTAATAAAATTGAAATATTTTCAGAGGTGATTATTTCAAACCGTTTCAACAAAATCTGACTGTAACCCCATTTTCTTACCATTGTCTACAGAAATCCCAAGCAAACTTGATATTTTTCTCACACTGAAAACACAGAAAAAGTCACTTAATTACTGTGTGCTTCTTCACATCCAAACTAAATCATGGACTTTACATTTTCACAGTATTTTCAAACTACTGCAAAAGGTTCTTCTTAAACTCTATGTCAAAACATGATCACATAATCAACTAAGCACATTTCCCCATTTTAAGAGGACTCAGGAGAAACTGTAAACTGACACAATTCCCAGCAGCATTGGACACAATAAAAAGTTTTCAAGATGAACATCATAGAATGTAAATACATAATTTTCAAGTCTGTGAAGAGTATTTTTGATAGGTATGTATGTCAACCGTGTTTAACATTGTGTTTGCCTTTGGTGTTATTGCTGTCCAGTGAGCAGATTCATGTTTTGGTTTGACCTAGAAAACTAAAGTCCATGACATGTTCTGGTGTGGGTTTTGACCTGCCCCTGGTGTTGTGGTACCAGTTGAGATTTCAGCTGTTATGATGTCATGGAACTTACTGTGGCTAAATGAGAGAGAGTTATCCAGGCTGCTCAGCTGCTGTAATCTGGCATGCATCATCCCTGTTCTGTTACGGGAAACAGGCAATGTCTGAGATTTTCGATCATGAACTATGGGTCCCAACCCCTCCTGGTTCCTGCAAGATGAGTGAAATTGGACAGAAGCAAAAGTTAAACATGTTGCACTGCAGCATAAGTGGGGGAGAGTTAGTTAAGCAGCTCAAGCAAAAAAATTCCACTAGAGAATGAAAGTAGCTTCTTGTGTTTTCAGTTAATGTCCATGTGAACAAATTTAGCCAGCCAAAGCAATTATATATGGCCCACACTATATAGAGAAGGTGGCCCATACAATTTAATTCCCAACTGGAAATGTTGGATGGTCTTTTAACATTTTAAAATGTTGGATGGTTTTCAGATAGTCAGCCATGGTAGTCTAAAACCAGACTCAGTCAACAAAGATTAACTGTTTGACCAGTTGGTCCTGAGCTGTTTTGCACTGATTAGCACAAATAAGAAGTATTTTGCAAGCATTGCAGGAGGTTGTTTAAGTTAAAATAATGTAAAAGTTAAAATATATTGTGGGTCATACACATTTGTGAAAAGGAAAGGAAAGTCAACAGGTCTTTAATAAGCACGCATGCAATTAATGCAGAATTACATGAAAAATGCTAACGCCTATATCTTACCAGGCAGGAAGGGAGTAGAGCCATATATTTTGTTAAACTTGCCAGCAATCAAATGAAGGAAATAAGAAAATGATCTGAGTTAGCAATCAGTACAGACTAACCTCCTAGTGTGTACCACCACCAGAGCTGACAAGAAACGAAAACCAATACCAGAATTACACACTTCTCTGTTACTTTTAACTATAGGGTGTGTAAATATCGCATGCAATTTCTTTGCTAATACATTCCTTTGGTGCATTTCAATGTGTAGAATTAATATTTGTTGGTGAATTTCTTTCAACCCCACAAAATCAGAAACATGCATGTTTTTAATTTTAATTTCAATATTATCACATGCTGTCTGGATGATACTTTTTCTGTGCAATAGCCATTATTGTAATTAAATATTTTTTTTTTTTGCAATACAAGAACAAATCAAGGGAAAGATAGATTGAATTCACAGAAATTATCATTATATTTTAATACAGATAGTCTTCAACTTACAACCATAATTGAGCCCAAAATTTATGTTGTTAAGTGAGACATTTGTTGAGTGAGCTTTGTCCCATTTTACAACTTTTCTTGTCACAGTTGTTAAATGAATCACTGCAGTTGATAAGTTAGTAACTTGGTTGTTAAGTGAATCTGGCTTCCCCATTGACTGCTTGCCTGAAGGTTGCAAAAAGTGATCACATGAATTCAGGACATTGCAACCATCATAAGCATGAACTAGTTGCCAAGCATCTGAATTTTAGACACATGATCAAAAATGGAGATGTTACAAAGGTTGTAGTGTGAAAATGGTTCTAACTCACTAAATGAACTGTTGTAAGTTGAGGACTACCTGTATACAATATGATAATGCAATAATTATAGTGATTCGAGTCCACTGTGCTCTCACCCCAAATTTTATCAGCACAAACATTTACAGACCCAATTTTCACAATCAGGAAATATGTAGTCTGAATGCAAATCTGTTATCTTGAATTTACAACTTGAGATTGCAGGTGAAAGCTCTAGTGTTGGAAACCAGAAATTATTTTAAAATAATGTTTATTATTTTTATTATAATTATTATTAAATTTATATGCTGCCCATCTCAATATTCAAAGCAGCTTACAATATTAGAATGTAAATGATGGGTACCCTAAATATTTCTTGGATGGTCTACACCTGCAATTTGAAGTCATAATGCAAATTAGGCATCTCTGCAATTTCATAAAAACAGACTTATGAACCAAACAAACATAACTGAAAGAGACCCAGTATCAGTGTCTATTTTCAAATAATAATTAACTTCAGAAAACAGTAAATTCTTGCATCGTTATTCTTCCTTACACTTGCAAGAAATTGACATTTGTGTAAAGAAAAAGAAAAAAATCAGCAAAAATTCAGACAGGATTGTTTTAAATATATTTGAGTACAAGACATAAAAGAAAGAAAGAAAGCAATGCATGTTTGTATTCAGTATATCCAAACTAAGTCTTTAGAAAGTGGAGTGGGATCTCTGCAGTGTCACTGTCAGCCCCATCACTTCCCAGTTGGATGACAACTAATGAGATGATAGGAGATTGGATATAAGAGAGAAAACCCATGCTTCATTGAGTAAGGGGGTATTTCCATTACCCCTTGAAGAAGACTGGTGTGACTCTTGCTCAAGAAGCTATTGTTCAATCCAATTGTTTGGGGCAACTTTTGATGTGCCTACAAGTAACAGGTTTATTCCAAATTATCTGAGGAGGCTAATTTTTCAACATTAAAATGCTCTACTATTTTAATTAATTAATTAAGTAAATTGATATCAAAGCATAAAATATCAGCCTTAAGAGTGGTCAGGAATGGGAGGCATATATGATGATTCTTTCAAACTTCCTAGTGCCAAGAGAATACATAAAGCAGAATGAACAATTTAATTCAGGTGTCAAACACTGTATAACCACTTTCCTTAGCCAAATATTAGGTAATCTCTATAGCTACAATAATAATTAACAAAAAATTCTGTGAAATCAAAAAAATGTCAAGGTAGAACAAAAATACTGTACATTCAGGAGCCACAGATAACATGTCAGATAACTAAGTCTAAGTACTTACCTCTTTCTTGATATGCATTTTTCCCAATGTTAGATGTTAGTCAATCATCAAGATTTTAAAGCATTCTGTTGCAATAAAATAACACACTTGACTTATACACATTACCTGGCAATGTATCGTTTCCCCATGTACTGAAATTGATGTAAGCATACTCTGAAAGAAGACAGTAAGAATTATTATAGACATTATCTTCAAATATTAAATGCTAGCCATATACTGTAATAAGAATGTTTTTATTTCTGGGCTGATGGAAGGAATCAGGTAAAAAAATGAGATACATTTCATTTAGTCTTCATCAGAGCTTTCATTATTATTGTTGTTGTTGTTATTATTATTATTATTATTGGATGACTGAATGGATGAATTCATTATTTTAGGCTTCTGAACCAAGACTTTATATATTCTTGCAAGATTTCCTGTAGACACTACTGGGATTAAAATAAGCCCAGTGATTAATAATTAAAATATTAATAATATTAAGCTGGGTTTCAATGTTCAAATATTCAGAATACTTCATACCTATATAAAAATACAATAAAAAGAAGTGTTGGACTAAATGAAATTAATGAAAGGAGATCAGCAAATGAATTTCATATTGAATTTCAGAAGGACATAAACTAAAGGAGATTGATCATAAAAGCATAATAAAAATAAAATAAGGTCAACATGGGAGTGGCACAGAGTAGAGATTGAAAAAGAAGTCACCCTGATTTAGCTTACCTAGTCCTGGTTAACTATCCACAAACTGTGCTAATGTTAGAGTCAAAATAAGGGATAAATCATATTCTATCTCTTGAATCTGGGATTACCTCATTATGTACAGTGGGTACTTTTATAAATGAAATGTTTATGATATTACAATATCATAAACAACATTTAGAGAGCCAGTTTGGTATAGTAGTTAAGGTATCAGGCTAGAAACCAGAGCCTGTGAGTTCTAGTCCCACCTTAGGCACAAAAATAGTTGGGTAACTTTGGGCCATTCACTCATTCTCAGCCCTAGGAAAGCGGTAATAGTAAACCATTTGTGAAAAACCTTGCCAAGAAAACTGTAGGGCAGGCAGTCTTCAAGAATAGGACACAAATTAATAGAAATAGCAATAGCACTTAGATTTCACAGTGCTTTACAGCACCCCCTTTTTTTTACAACCACTTGGTTTACAGAGTCAGCATATTTCCCCCAATAATCTGGTCCTCATTTTACCGACCACAGAGAGATGGAAGGCTTGAGCCAGTAAGTCTCGCAATCAGCAGAATTAGCCTGCAATACTGCATTCTAGCCATTGCACCACAAAACAAAAACAATGTTTATCTTGAATTTTACATATAAGATTTATATTGTGCTGCTAATAGGGTAACTATATGATATATTTAAACTTACTCAGTAATAGTAAAAAAATCCATAAGTTCTGATGTTGAGGCCTTGTTCCAATATGTAAACAAAGCATCTACAAAGTATAAGAAAATAAAACTGTAATTAGAGCAATTATTTTTAGATTTAAGGAGCTAAAAAGAAGGTATAATTTTGTTACATAATATGAATCCTTCATTAAAAGTACTTACTAATCAATTTTGAGTATGGTATGTATGTACAATGTAGATACCTTTACAGAATAGTTAAGAACCAAATTCAAATTCTTCTCCAGAAACAAGTTGGGTTTTTGTACTACTGAAGACTGAGCAGAATTTATTACTGATTGACCAAGACCACCAGTACTCAGACAGTTTTAGACTTGAGGTTGACAATACTATGAAGTTAAATAAATCAGTTTCTGAGTACCGGTGATTTTGATCAATCAGTAATAAATTATTATTAAATTATACTGCCATAGAGCGGATATTCATGGAGTAATGATCTTTATACTTATATAGGAATATATATGTAAGTAGTGTTGGGAACTGTATGGAACATAACTATAAAAGTGATGATGTTAATTTTGATCCTGAGAATAAATCCATGGGGATTATAGTCTGTGGATATCATGGATATCCTTGAATCTGATTACCCTCTCAGCAACACTGAGAAAAATAGAATAATGTAGAATAACCACTGATGCAAATTGCTGCTATCCTAAATGAATAGACTTGAACCATACTTTCAGACACACAGTAGATGTGCTATTGGAATCTAACAAATGTCAAGAGAATTCCAGAATTTTGATATTTTAGTGCTGAGGAATTAGTCACCCCAAATCTTCAAATTCTGCGCTGCAATTGATTTGGAAATAACTGGTACCAAAAATGAAGCTGAAACAATTCCAAAGAAATAAGTAACACATCAACACATTTACACATGTGTATGTGTGTATGTGCGCGTATGTGCATTACAGTGGCTAAATAAAAATTGAGATAATATGAGACACTTAGCGCTCAGCTTTGCAGAGTTATAAGGAGGAGATCCTTTCTTGCCCCAAACAGCTAATACACAAAAGATTACTGCAAATGTATTATGAAAAACATGAGTTTCCTTTACCGTCTGTCATACTTTTTAAAACATGAAGGAAGCACATCAGTAAACTCCTTATCTCAGCTTGATCAAGTTTATCACAACGAACAACAGAACTTCCTGAAATGCAAGCTTGCTGGTTCTGAAACACAAGGCATTTAAATATTAACATAAAAAAATAATGCAAGTATCCCAATCCCTCAAAAAGAAGATAATTCTAACACTCATATGAGAACAGCACATTTTTCTGAGTCATTTTCCTACATTTGCAAGGCTGGAAGCATCCATCTATCATCCTTTGGATGCCTTTGGATGCTCTTCTATATAAAATTCCAGATTTGTAATATTAACTTTATATTTATTTTATTAATTCCTTAACACAATTTTTCTTTCTCCACAATCCCATAGAGCTGAGAAGGAGTGATGGGAAGAAAGTCACTTAATAAAGATGGACTTGAACCAGGACATCTCAATTCCTAATTCACCACGTTGATCACTGCCCTTCTAAAAAAAGTGCTTGCTTTAAAATAGTCAAGGATTTTTCTTCCCTACATTTTACAAGAGAATAACAGAGTTGGAAGGGACCTTGGGGGTCTTCTAATCCAACCCCCTCCTCAAGCAGGAGACCTATACCATTCCAGACAAGTGGTTGTCCAGTCTCTTCTTAAAAGCCTCCAGTGATGAAGCATCCACAACCTCTGAAGGCAAGCCATTCCATGGGCTAACTATTCCTACTGTTACTACATTTCTCCTTAGTTCTAGGTTGTTTCTCTCCTTAATTCATTTCCATCTATTATCTTGCTTCTTGTCTTGCCTTCAGAAATTGCTTTGGAAAATAGGTTGACCCCTCTTCTTTGTGGCAGCCCTTCAAACAGTGGAACACTGCTATCATATCATTCCTAGTCCTTGTTTTCAGTAGACTAGAGAAACCCAACTCCTGCAACCATCCATGTTTTAGCCCTCAGCTGCCTAATCATCTTTGTTGCTATTTTCTGCAATCTTTTCTGAGTCTCTATATCTTTTTTTATAACATGGTGATCAAAACTGGATGCTACAGTGTTCCAAGTGTGGTCTTACTAAGACTTTATAAAGCAACGCTAATACTTCACGTGATCTTGATTTTATTCTTCTGTTAATAGAATCAAGATCAACATATATTCAAAATATATTTGAATAGAAAAGTCTTCCCTCAATATAGCCTGGTCCCTTTCCGGCAAACATTTTTAATTCCTTCTATATCTGTTCTCTACACCATTGCCACACCTCTTTTTCTGTGCATCTGCTCTTGTCTTTCAGCATTTTTCTCTATCTCAAAGAATCAAGGCAAGCAAGGAGAGATATAGCTGATATAGCTAAGAAGATGAGTGCCAATCTGATCCAAAGACTAACAATTCCCTACTCATAATCTATAGATTGATCCATAACTAAATTTTTATGTATTGCATATGTAAGACAAACTGTGAGCTGTTAATGTTGAATTACATATTTCAGTTGCAAAACCAGAAATATATACACACAAAATACCAGTCAGTGCAAGGTGGAATTATACATTATAAACAAAGCACAGCAAACATGAAGAATAAAAATAATCCATCATAATTATTCACAAACATAGTTAAGACGTAAGATTTACTTCAGTAGGTAACTCAGAATATCTGACAGAGATGTTCACAACACAGTATTAAAAACTTGCATCATGCAAGGTAACGACAGTTTGACAAAATCCAGTTCAAACACATATATGCTTCAAATAATATATTTAGAACTAAGTTCTTCAATCCTTCATTTGTCTCTCCTCATGAATTGAATTTATTTCAATTTGGATTATCTTTGTCTTCAGTGATTATTTTTTTTACTCTATCATTGTTCTGATATACATATTTTTAATTATGTTTTGTTGATGTTTTATGCTATCCAGAATGTTGAGTGGATTGGGGGAAATTCTCATGATGGTTAAATAAATACATTCATTTTTCTTTTTACCTTGAAGATTAAATTATGCTTCTGAGGTAACCACAAAGTCTCATTCCTCTACGCTGTAATCACTTTCTACTATGTTTGGTGCTGGAAGAAAACTCTGTCCTCTATCTTGCACCAACTGGAGAAATTTAACTTAAACATGTCAACAAATAAGTTAAAAAGAGGCTATAAGATCAATTAGTAAAGCTAACTACCACCCTGAAAACCTATTAAATAAAGAACATTTTAAAAGTTTGAAAATCTTAATACTACAATCAATTGTTTCACATCAGAAATTAATCCATTAGCAAGAAGGGAATAGATTTAATGACAATTTTACAATGTGGTAGAAGCAGTTTTTAAAAGGTATTTAAAAATATAATTTTGTTTTATTGACATTCCCATATACATACACATATATGGTGTTGTTTATTGATTATTTGAGCTATTTTCTCTTAAAAATCTGCTTCAGTGGTTTAGAAAAATTGTCAGGATTCACTGCACTCTTACAGTCAAACCAACCAACCACAAAAACAAAACACCCAAATTCTACTTGTAATGGAAGAGTTGCATGACAATTTCTTTCTGGTAAGGACAGAGCTGTCAGTACTGAAAAATCCACCGTGACCCGTTTTTGCTTGGATAAATAGCGTTCTTCTACTCCACTTTTACACACTGCAGATGAAGAATGTCTCCTGAGCAGTTTTTCCCTCTGCCACAAGGCAGGTCAAGGAGAAAATTGATTAAACCAATGTTTTCTTAGTGTACAAGAATTAAGTCCCAATGCCAAAAGTAAAATGCCAATTAAAGGATAACTGTATATTATTATGTCAACCAAGTTATGCTTAGGCAATCTATCTGTAATATTTAATGACTATATTTTGCCACTGAAGATTTAATAAATGTTTTATTAAAAAGGTAAAAACGCTATGTTGACACTTTTTAAAAACATATTGTTCCTCTTGCAAGGTTTTTAGAATTAAGACAGAAATATGTCACACACACAAACTAAAGGAATTGGCTACAGAATATTGTAAATATGAGATTTTTCCAACTGAAAATATACTTAAATTTGTGTAAGACTGTGTAACTATACCATACACAGTATCTTATTTATGACAGAAATGAAAGTTAGCCTTTCTCCTTGGCAGAAACTATTTAATTATTTCAATCTAATTGGCCACCCAGCTCAACTTAATTACTTTATTTATTAAATTTAGATACTGCCCATCTCACAGAGTGACTTCGGGCATCTAACAATGTTAAAAGAAAATGTAAAAAACAGGAGAAAAAACCCCCAACATGCATAGAATCAGCAGCTGAGTTAACAACAGACCTATCAATCAGAAGTCAACATAACCAATGGGGTTTACATAACAGTTAGGAAGTCAGGAGGGATGGTTCAACCATTGCTCTTGACTTCCCAATTCAGTGACAAATCCTTGTCTGTACGAAAGGCAAACTGTCCTAACACTTGTAATAGAACAAAAAATACAAAAAAGTACAAATGCATTAGAAGTTCATACCTTGTCTAGAGAATTGTTCTTTTCACCATGTTTTTCTGGGAGACTGTTTCCTGAGTCTGTACTTATAAGAGAGCCTCTTGAATCTGCATTTCTCGCATAATTAACATTAGGAGTAGAACAAGTGTATGGGGGTGCTGAATAATGAAACGTATACAAAAGGGATGTGTTACAGTCTCAACTGATAAAGAAAAGTATTCCACAAAAACAGAAATTTCAAAAATAATTTTCTTCACAGTGATGTACTTTCTATCATCTCCTGTACCCAGTCTAGCAATACCCACTATTATTGGAAGGCTTAACTTACTTTTACCTCATCCCACAAGATTTACTTGGCGTAACATTTCCCTCAATTATGTACCAAGTCAGGGATAAACAGTTGGCCTGTGTATGATGAAATAGGGTTGAGGGAAGTATGAGGGTTAGGTGTATATTTAATACTAATGCTGAAAATGAGTAGCATGGCATTATCAATGGGAGAAATAGAACCTCTTAACAACACTGCTTCATTTTCAGTAATGGAAGTTATTGCTTCATGTTTACTTTTAGAACTTGAAATCAAATAGTCATATGTCCCATTTTCTCCTGCCATATACTTGATTTTAACCTCATAATCAAGTGAAATTAGCCCCTTAGAGAGTCAAATGTGGCCCTAGTCAAAAGCTTCACAGCAATATGCAAACTTGAGATGTCACCTCCCAACTTCAGTCATTATAATTATTCATTTAATTTCTCATAAGCCTGTATGTTGCAAGTCACTAAAAGCTTTATTTAAAAGTTTCTGAATTCCATATATGGTTACCAATGCCTGATATAGCACCAAACAAATCTTTCTGGAGGCTGCTGTCAAGGGCATTCACAGATTTTGGTGGAGTCATCAATGGATTTGCAGCTGGTAAATTAAGTGTTTCATCCTTTGCACCCTGTTAAAAAGATGCAAAATGTTTTTTTGTCATCTGTTGATATGTTTATTTTTTTATTAAAGAGATATGTGCTCCCTGAGATTTATGATAGTTTTATTTTTAAAAAAATATGCTTACACTGCTAGCAGCATTGATAGGGAAGGGTGAAATATCCTTGACATCAATTCGATGAACGTTTTCGATCAGTAGACCAAATATTGGCAGATACAAGGTAGCTATCCTCGCTTGATGACTCTGTAAAAGAATATTTAAGTTCATTATTAAACCAAATAAAAGCACATTAAATGTCCATAAATATGACCAGATATCTTCCAGTTTTAAGTTTTTCATTTAGTTATAACCATCAGGGCTTTGACGTTTAACACTTGAGAATCTACATTAACACAGCTACCAGAGAAGGATTTTAAATTAGATTCATGAATGTATTCTCTCTATATATTCCTGGTTACCAGTAGCCAATCTGATTAAATGCTTTAAGAGGTCAACACATTTCCAATTCCTAACATCTGTGAAATTCAAGTAACTTGGAGTGCTGAAATGATAGCATTTTCCAGATGTGGGAAAGAGAGTTGCCAATTATTCAATGGCCTGAGGAAAAGCAGTGTCCAAATTTAAGTTTAAAAAGTATAGATAAAACTGTGTTGAGTATTCTTCTAGAGAAAATCACAAGTTTAATGTTTACTCAATTATTGGGTAAATAAATATTATATTGTCTGTTCATAATAAATTCTTCTATAATATGAGAATCCATAAAAGTTAAAATTGCCCTTCAGATGGCAATACATTAGATGTTAAAACCAATCAGCTCTTTCCCCTTCATTGTCGGGTATTATCAGTTTATCAACACTGGAAACAAATTAGGATGTTACAGGTTTAGAAAGATCTCTATAAGGACAAGACCGTAAATATTTCAAGATTTTGAATAGCATAACATTTATTATTTTGAAAGCTTAATTTTTAAGAACTGGGATTCTACACTGCTCAAAAAAATAAAGGGAACACTTAAACAACACAATGTAACTCCAAGTCAATCCCACTTCTGTGAAATCAAATTGTCCACTTAGGTAGCAACACTGATCGACAATCAATTTCACATGCTGTTGTGCAAATGGAATAGACAACAGGTGGAAAGCATAGGCAGTTAGCAAGACATCCCCAATAAAGGAGTGGTTCTGCAGGTGGTGACCACAGACCACTTCTCAGTTCCTATGCTTTCTGGCTGGTGGTTTGGTCACTTTTGAATGCTGGCGGTGCTTTCACACTAGTGGTAGCATGAGACGGAGTCTACAACCCACACAAGTGGCTCAGGTAGTGCAGCTCATCCAAGGTGGCACCTCAATGCAAGCTGTGGCAAGAAAGTTTGCTGTGTCTGTCAGCGTAGTGTCTAGAGCATGGAGGCGCTACCAGGAGACAGGCCAGTACATCAGGAGATGTGGAGGAGGCCGTAGGAGGTCAACAACCCAGCATTAGGACCACTACCTCCACCTTTGTGCAAGGAGGGACAGGAGGAGCACTCCCAGAGCCCTGTAAAATGACCTTCAGCAGGCCACAAATGTGCATGTGGCTGTTCAAACGGTCAGAAACAGACTCCATGAGGGTGGTATGAGGGCCCGACGTCCAGAGGTGGGGGTTGTGCTTACAGCCCAACACCATGCAGGACATTTGGCATTTGCCAGAGAACACCAAGATTGGCAAATTCACCACTGGCACCCTGTGCTCTTCACAGATGAAAGCAGATTCACACTGAGCACATGTGACAGACGTGACAGGATCTGGAGACACCGTAGAGAATGTTCTGCTGCCTGCAACATCCTCCAGTGTGATCGGTTTGGCAGTGGGTCAGTAATGGTGTGTATCCTGACTGCCATTAGGTACCGAGATGAGATCCTCAGACCCCTTCTGAGACCATATGCTGGTGTGGTTGGCCCTGGGTTCCTTCTAATGCAAGACAATGCTAGACCTCATGTGGCTGGAGTGTGTCAGCAGTTCCTGCAAGACGAAGGCATTGATGCTATGGACTGGCCACCCGTTCCCCAGACCTGAATCCAATTGAGCATATCTGGGACATCATGTCTCGCTCATTCCATCAATGCCATGTTGCACCACAGACTGTCCAGGAGTTGGGGGATGCTTTAGTCCAGGTGTGGGAGAAGATCCCTCAAGAGACCATCCGCCACCTAATCAGGAGCATGCCCAGGCGTTGTAGGGAGGTCATACAGGCATGGAGGCCACACACATTACTGAGCCTCATTTTGACTTTGACATTACATCAAAGTTGGATCAGCCTGTAGTGTTTTTTTTCCACTTTAATTTTGAGTGTAACTCCAAATCCAGACCTCCATGGGTTGCTAAATTTGATTTCCATTGATAATTTTTGTGTGATTTTGTTATCAGCACATTCAACTATGTAATGAACAAAGTATTTAATAAGAATATTTCATTCATTCAGATCTAGGATGTCTTATTTTTGTGTTCCCTTTATTTTTTTGAGCAGTGTATTTCAAATTGAAAAGATAGCAAATTTAATCTGGTAAGAATTGATATCAGGCAAAAGATTTCCTAACAGTCATTTCCAGAGAGAAAATTAAATAAGGGCACAAGAAGGCAGTTGGATACTCTGTAAGCCTCCTACTAAGTACAATGTTTAAATCACAGCAGTGTAGATCTACTATATATACTTTATATAGTGAGTGGAGAAGCCAATAGTGCCTAGAACATCTTTACCATTAGAGCACAACAGTACATAGAGCCCTGGATTTAGACTATGTGTAAAAATTTCTGTGAATGCTCAATGTAATTAGAATCTTCTGTACATAAAGATATTAATAATTAACTTTACAAAGTAAACATTTTGGCAATCTGCTTACCTTCAAAGCGTATCTGTCATCAAAAGAATGTTTTATCATTAGATTCTTCAAAACTCCAATTGCAATTTGTCGTATCTCTCTGAATTCTTGCAATGCATTTCCCACTTCTCTGAGAAGCAGTCCCACCAAAAAGTGATGCTTGCAGAAGTCATCCGATAAGGAGTAGTCCAGCTGAAGATCTGAAATCAAGCATCACACAGTTTTATTTTATTTCTATGGTGGTCGTCTTCTTAGATGAGTCCAGAAATGGGTATAAAAGAAGACTGAAAAATCATCACAATAAATTCATCAATGCCTACAAACACAGACACTTTGACACATATGCAAACAACCCATTTAAAAAATGACATAATTTTAGAAAAAGAGAAAATCAGATAAATAACAATTTTCATATAAACCCTGGTAAGATTAAATGGCTGTAGGTGAATCTTTGTAAGAGGGATGTCTGTGGGCAGGTGGGGGAGGGTGTCTCTGCATCTGGGAGTTTACCATCTTTGGTCCTGGATGAGGTTGCACTATCCTAGACAGATCCAGTGTGAAATCTGGAAGTGTTCTCCTGAACTCCTCGGGGCTCCTGCTCAAAGAGCAAATGATAGTTGTGGCTTAGGAGGCCCTTTCCTTAACTTGGCGTTGTGTGCCAGTTACACCATTTGCATATATTCTCACCATCTCAAGGCTGACTCAGCCTTCCATCCGTCCGAGGTCAGAAAAATGAGGACCCAGATTGTTGTGGACAATACGCTGACTCTATAAACTGCTTAGAGAGGGCTGTAAGGCACTGTGAAGCGGTATATAAGTGTAACTGCTATTGCTGTATTGCAAACCAGAAATATCAGCATCCAAAAAGCTAGGTGTCTGCAGATATATTTTCTTACAAATAGCTGAAGTCTGAATATCTCTTCAGAACTACAGGTTTGAAATCAAGGGGTGCCAAAGTGGAAATAAATAAACTAATAGTTTTAAGGTTATTTCCCAGTGTACAAGAAACTGTTAAGATACACAGGCTTGAAGCACTGTGGATCACAGAACTATTTGTGCACTTCTCCAGAACTCTATCAAAACTAGATGTAATTTTTAAAAAAGTAGAACTACTACTAGCTGGGGAGTCCATGGGATACGGTTACATGTGTGCAACTTGCAAAAAATGGGTAGAACTTCAATTACAACAGCATAGCTGTGTCATGTTGACTTTTTTGACCACACCCTGTCTTTTCCCTGACTTCTAGGTTCTGCTACAATTGTAGCAAATGCTACAATAAATAACATCCTGCATTTTATTTTTTTCAGTTTATTGTAATATGCATTTTCATTTTGTTTCCAATGAAGGCCGATATGTCATGTTTTAAATGTTTATTTTAATAAACTCTAGCATGACTCAAACATGAAATTCCCGCATTTGCTTTTATATACACATTATTATAATTTCTAAAATCAAAGTTTATGATTGGGAAACACACTTCACACCTACCTCCAGGAATATCATACGACTCCACTGTAAGGAAAGCTAATTCAAAGAAAACAAGAAGCAAAGATAGACAAAAACTAACATGTTGTCGTTGACTCTCCTCATGCCTAACAAAGAAAGTAAGAAACTGAATTACATATTAAATTATCTATGTTTTTTACTTCATCATTGTACTGCCTACAGAACTGAAGCAGGAAGAAGAATTTATTATATTTATCAGACTACAGAATTCCAATATTTATCAGACTACAGAATTCCATATTTCTTAGAATATGAAGGATTTTTAAAAAGATATGTTTATTCTTTTAGGAATCTCAATTTAGTTGTATCAAATATAAATTTACCTTGGTATCTCTGAATCCTGCCTGTTCCAAATGGCATAGGAAGATTTAAAGGAATGTAGTGTTCGTGATTACATACTGCTCGGAGAAATTCAAATTTGAATTCAAAAAGAGCCTGTAAAACATATTATTGTTATAAGTTATGATCTACTAGATGTTAATCAAAAAAGGCAAGGAAAATAATCTTTAGATCACTGGCTCAATATCCTAGATATTAGCAAAGCAATGGCTATATGTCCTATATATACAGTATATAAAATCTTAAAGAATTGTATGGATGTAGACACTTGCATTTCAACACAATAATTATGGATTATTTACCCATTCTTGATTCATTTTCTATTTCTGCTACAGTTGCATAGATTGTGTATCAAGTATATTAACAGCAGCTTCTAATAATTTCTGAAACTGGTTCAAATCAAGTTATGAATAGATTTTGCAATTTTAGATACTGCCAGCGGATGGTAATATACAATGATATGTATCTTCTAACACAAAAAAGCCTCATCATCTAATAACTGATTTCAACTAAAATCCCATCATCAGTTAAAATCTTCCATATACCAGGTTTTTAAAATAAACTTTATGGTCTGGATTACTGCATTGTATCAATATAGCATTAGAAAAAGGATCAAGACAATTTTGCAGAACTAGCACGCCACAATTTAGTCTCATATATTACATTTTAATCCCTAACAGTCCAATTAAGTAAATCTGATATAGATGAGAATATACCACAAATATCCCCTAAAGCAACCCACGGGCTATGGCTTAATTATGCTTGCTAGTCATAGTATTCTGGATAAACAAGGTTTTTTTCCTGGTTAGGGAGGGAAGGTATGTTGTGGACATACTGTCAGTTAAACAATTCCCACTGGCGGAGATCAGGAAGGGAGCCTTCTCTGCTGTTGCCCTGCCCTTTGGAACATTCTCTCACCAGAGATGAGGGCCCCCTGAATCTCTTAAGACTGCTTGGGGCTCACAGAAGAGCATGCAGCCATGGGGCTGGTTAGGACTCTGAAGGACTACTTCACCTTTTCATTAACTTTTAATTAACTATCCTTGCCTCTGCTTTAAATTTTTATATTCAGTTTTTATATATCTTTATATAAAAACACCGCTCACAGTCCCTCTGTGAGGAAGATGGGCAGTTTCTAAATTTAATAAATAAATAGTTTTCTGAATCTAGACTACGTAGGAAAAATTTGCAGATGTTAATAACATTCCTATCAAGCTCGTTTGTTAAAGTTTATTGAAAAGTTCTTAGATACCTAATTAGCACTCTTTGTTGACTTTCTAACTGAAACTCAACATGTTAATATAAATCTCCTATCTTGAAGATAAGCTCAATTCAATTTAGTTATTGTTCAGTTACTGCAGGCTGCAGTAAGTAAGAAGATTCTGTGTAGATTATATGCACTACTTGATTTAGTGTTATGACTGCAATTGGACACAAAATTTCTGTTGCTAAGTGAGACAGTTTTTAGTGAGTTTTGCCCCATTTTAAGACCTTTCTTGTCACAATTACTGCAGTGAATCACTGCAGTTGTTAAGTTAGTAACATGGTTACATGAATCTGATTTCCCCATTGACTTTGCTTGTTAAAAGGTTGCAAAAGTGAACACATGACTTGGGACATTGCCACCACTATAAATATGAGTCAGTTCCCAAGAATCTCAATTTTGATCACATGAACATGGAGATGCAGCAATGGTCATAAGTGTGAAAAATGGTCATAAGTCATTTTTTTCAGTGCCATTGTAACTTTGAATGGTTACTAAATGATCTGTTGTAATCGAGGATTACCTATAGACAAGAATGACTGCAATTTCATTTGATTGGGGTTCTAAGAAGGATACAATGTCTTCCCTGAATTTATAAAAGAACCCCCCATTGAAAGATTTAGATATTTAGATATCTAAATATCCCTAAACATAATAGGAAAATACTATCTATTTCTCAATTCAAGAATTATATTTGCAGTATAATACGTACCTTTGGATCTCCTGGAGCAAAGAAGCTGATATAGTTGTTAATTTGCTTGAATATGAAACCTCTGTCCATAAAGGTGAAACATTGCTGCAAAAGCAAAGCAAAGCAAAGCAAAAACAAAACAAAAGAGTCACTGAAATTTACATTTCTTTGATATCTAAAAAAAAAAATCCTATGAGTTAAACTAGTCTAAAGGGCAAACAATAGCCAAATACCTATTATACCTTTTCACAGTACATACATTTTAGATTTGCAAATTAAAATAGTCTAATTTGAATAATGATATAGTTCAAGACCACTCAGTGTTAACCAATAAGTATTATTAAAAACCGAATGTATACAACTGGATTAATGCAGGATGAATGCTTCATTGATTACAGAAAAGCCTTCAATTGTATTGGTCATATCAAGTTGTGGAAAGTGCTCAGAAAAAGGAAAATCCCAGAACATCATGGGAAACGTATAATCAGGTCAGGAACCCTCAGTACACATACAGCATGGCAAAACAGACAGGCTCCAGGTTGGTAAAGAAACACAACAAATAGAACAGATTCTCCACTTCTTCATTCAATCTACATGAAATATATATTAAGGGAAGCTGGACTGGAAGAAGATTAATGTAATTTTAAAATTGGACAAAGAAACATCAATATCCACCACACCGTTGGCACTTTCTAATAGTCAAAAATGCACAGGATCTGGAATTAATGACAAGAAGTAGAGCAATCAACCTTAGAATTGACAATGAAGATTACTGAAATTATTCTCAAATGCCATGATGTGTCTATACCTACAAAAAATTGTTCAAGCCATGTTATTTCATGGAAGTGGAGGTTGGACTTCAAAGAATAAAGGATAGGGAGAGTATTGATGCCTTTGATGTTGGAAAAGACCTCTGAGAATACCATAGATAGTGAAGAAAACAAATGGATACCATTGAACAAATCAACCCAGAGTTCAGGGCACAAATGTCCAGTTCTCCCCTGAGATACAAATTGACAGGACATAAATGACTAAATGAGCTACTTTGGACATATTATGTTAAGACTTAGCTCTCTAAAAGAGGCTGTAAGGCTGCAAAAACCAGCAGCAAAGTGGATGGCTTAGCAGGGATGCATTTTGATCATTTTTTACTATGTATTATTTATGTTTTAAAATTGCACTGTGAGATTCTTGTAAGCTGCCAAATGAAATAGAAATGATTTCAATAAATAAATGCCCACAAAGATAATACATCTGAACAATTCACAGCCATTTGGAAGAACTAATGAGGACATACATACAGTCCACTTACTTTTATGAAGACAGCAAGACTATAGTTTGCATTCTTTGAAGCTTCTGGGTTATCCTTATATTTCTGAGTAATGTGGGGCATCAGCATATTGACAACAGTTTCCACGGCATGATGAAACGATGCTGGAAATCTCTGATTTCTCAGCAACTACAAACAGACGAATTAGAATTTAACAAATGGGAACACTGAAAAATTATCCTGTTTATCCATAACACATGTGTACAGTTTTCAATTCTGAAACAACTTCAGCTGCAAGAATTCTGTAGTGTTGAAAAATCTTGAAACACCTTTATCTAAATATCTATGAAGCTATAGGAAACACCATTCTAAAAATATTTATTCAACTAGTTTAGTGCAAGTAATAGTACTAACAACTTCTTGCAGTGAAAAATTATAGAAAAAGTAAGTACACTAACATGAGAGCATTTGGAATTATAAATCCAAATTAATTTATAGAATATATTTCAATAAGAAAAATAGATACAATTTTAAGTAAACAACTTCCCATTTGCTGCAGCTTTCTACAACTGTAGAGTACAACTATAGAGTACAATCTGTAGAGTACAATTCCCATCATTCTAGACAGCATTGCCACTGTTTTGTGGCCAGTAAATGGCAGCAGGGATTAGAAACAGATAGATCCATTTTTAAAGGTCAATGGGTACCATAACTTCTTGAAATAGCAGATCATTTACCTTTACTTTAGCATTTTCCAGTAGGTGTTGGGCCATTGATTTGATCAAAATTTCGAAGAAAAACCAGGAATACTATTGGAGAAACAAAAAGTAAGTAAATTAGGTTTTTTTAGTCTACCTTCTTTTTTATAAATAACTCAAAGCAGCAAACATATATGTAATACTCTTTCTTCTTCAATTTTCCCCACAACCACCCTGTGAGGTGAGTTGGGTAGAGAAAAGTGTCGGGCCCAAACTCACCAGAATGGCTTTCATGCCTAAGGTGAGACTATAACTCACATAATCTACTGTATATACATAATACAATTATATTTATAGGTAATACATAGTTTAGTATGTAAAAACAATGTAAGTTATTCACTTATATCTATAACTTATACAACTGTTATTGTCAATTATTAAGTGCTAAAATTGTTTTCAGATCTGAGAAACTCTTCAATTGATGATACAAACAAAACATCATTTTTCCTGATATACCTTAAGCAGCTTGTTGCTTGTGAGGAAGTCAGTACAAGGCTTCAAGATTGTTGTCATGGTTTTGGCAAGTTCTTCATGTACAGTTTTATATTCTGAAGCAATATAAGTTTCTCCTTTAAAAACGTACTTGGGATAAGAAAAATAAAAGAGCTTATATTACGCAAAAATATTCAGAGTTATGTTAATCATGCCATTTTTAAACAAAGCATATTTATATGATTGATACCTTGACATAGGATCTCAAATAGCTATCCAATCCTTCTTCATGACAGTGGGCAACCACATGGATAATAACCCTAAGTAAAATAAAGTTAACAATAAGAAATCTTCACACTCTAAATATTTTTAAAGTCAGCAATTGGCACATTACAGGCAGTCCTCAGCTTAAAAGCCATGGGGGCACTATGGTTAGAATTAGAATGCAGCATTGCAAGCTAATTCATCATGAAGTCCTTTGAAAAATTGGTGTGCCAGCACATCCTTTCTGGTCTTCTACATATATTTGATAAACACCAGTTTGCATACAGAAAAAATAGATCTACAGAGGACACTATAGCCATCACTCTTCACATTGCTCTGACTCATCTAGAACAGCGGGGACTCTATGTGGTGATGCTTTTTGTGGATTTTAGTTCTGCATTTAACACAATTCTTCCACATAGACTAGTGTCTGAACTTCTGGACCTTGGACTTTCTTATTCAATCTGCCTTTGGATTATGGATTTCCTGTCTGGCCGCTCACAGAAATTAGGTAATCATACCTTTTCAGCCCTTATTCTTAACACTGGTACACCACAGGGTTGCGTGTTGAGTCCCTTATTCATACTCTTCATGTGCATGACTGCATTCCTACTCACGCTAGTAATACTATTACTAAATTTGCAGATGATACAACAGTGGTAGGACTCATCTCTGGGGGGGATGAGTCTGCCTACCAAGATTAGGTGGACCGGTTGCTTTAGTGGTATGGAGACAATAACTTGGTCGTCAACACCAATAAGACCAAGGGCCTTATAGTGGATTATAGAAGGAACAGATCCGACATCCAGCCCTTGCTTTCAATGGAGACTGAGTGGAGCAAGTGGCCAGTTTTAAGTTTTTGGGTGTTACCATAAAAGAGGACCTGACCTGGGTTGCTCACATTGCAGCACTGGTCAAAAGGGCCAGCAGAGATTACACTACCTGAGACTTCTCAGAAAACAACAACTGAATGAAAAACTGCTGGTGACCTTCTACCGCTGCACCATAGAGAGCATTTTAACTTACTGTACCTCTGTATGGTTTGCCAATTGTACAGTGGCAGATAGGAAAGCACCCCAGAGGGTTAATGTCATTGCGCAGAAGATCATTGGTTGCCCTCTCCACTCTTTGGAAGAGCTTTATAGCTCCCGCTGCCTTAAGAAAGCTCAAAACATTCTCAAAGATCCATCTCATCCTGGGAACCCTTTTTTTTAAAATTACCATCTGTCAGACAGTACAGAATAATAAAAACAAGGACAAATAGGCTAAAAAACAGCTTCTATCCCAGGGCAGTAGCTCTTTTGAATTCTACTGTATAGTGCAGTGTTGATGTGGTGTTGGGGGTTTTCAGTTCAATGTGTGGAGTGTAAAGGTTGTGTGTTTGTGTTTATTTTCATGATCATGATGTGCACTGAAGATGGTGTTTGATTTCATTGTATGAGCTGCAGTGACAATAAAGTAAACTAAACTAAATTAATTCTGCTGACTTCTAGATCCTCACCACCTCAAGGTTGACTCAGCCTTCCATCTTTCTCAGGTCGGTAAAATGAGGACAATATGCTGACTCTGTAAACCACTTAAAGAGGGCTGTAAAACACTACGAAGCAGTATATAAGCCTAAGTGCTCTTGCTCTTGCTACAACCACAATTGGGGCTAGAATTTCCATTGAGTCATTGAAGTTGTTGAGTTGAGTTGGACCCCACTTTACAACAATTTTTACAGTGGTTAAGTGAATCCAGCTTCCCTGAAGCTTCTGGAAGCAAATTCCCAGTATATGTGAGTTACTGTGTGGTGAAGGAAAAGTCTTATAAATAAGCAATAGCAACAGAGCATGAGCATCTACTAAGTCTGTGCTTGCTAAGCATAAAGGCTGCTCTGAAGTAGAGTCAGGTGTGAGGGGTTGGAGAAGGTTAAGGAAAGTGTGCTTTGCCCAACTCCATTTGGTAGGCCAGCTGTAGACCTACCAGAAGGAGGAGAATCTCACAACAGGAATTCAAACCCTTATCATTATGTGTTTTGATCATTGCCAATGATCAAAATTTAACTGTATTAGTCTTTCCGAAACTAAAACAGGGTGAAGTATATATTCCAAAGAATTTACATTAGGTGATCACATGTCCATAACTGTTGGTTTTACTTTATATTAATAGTTTTGTGGTTCTCTATGTGTCGGTTTTACTCTTACCATGAAAGTTTCCATTCTGATCTTGTTGCTGATACTTTTAATTATTTTAAACTGCCAAAATCAATTATGTTGCATAAATAAATACCTTGTCACATTCACTGCAACATCTTCCTGAGTTGCTCTTGTAAGAACTCTAAACAACTGGTTTAAAATAGTAGGCAGAAATGCTATCATGACATGTCCCTCCATAGCATGAAGGCTCTAGAATAAAAACAGTGACACAAAGGGACTTTTTTTTCTAACATACTTATTTTCAAAACTAAATCAAGAATCTATGATTGCAATTCTATTAAACTTTAGTTCTACCAAGACTGACAAGATTTGCACCAAACTGAGAAGAGTTTAAACACAGAGTAAAAATTCAGTAACATAAGCAAGCCAATGTCTATGTTATTTCATAGTTTTCCAGAAGAATCAAGACAGATAAGAACAGGTAAGATGAGAAAATACTGTTTTACAGACATACTTTTACTCAAGTAATAAAATCAGAAGAAAAGCACCATGCTTCTGTACTGTTCTAATATGAAAGGTTGTTGAACATGCCCCATTAAAATTATAGTTGGGATATTTTAAACTAACTTTCTAAACAAGGTTAATATCTCAGACATGTAATATACTCACTTATTTAACAACTATCTTGGTTAGCAACCATTTGCAAATATGGTAGGGATAATAAATTCATTTTCCAACTAATGAGCATTTATGATCAAATTTTGTGTGCTTGACAATAATGCATGTTGTAGTGAGAGTAAAGTGAACATAGCTGTACAAGAGAACAGAATACTGAGTAACATTGTTCCACAGTTTATTGTTACAATTTAGGAGTACACTACATAGATAACTTTTGCCATGACTAATTCTCTGCCATGAATAGACATTGCTAATTGTAGCAAAATTAGGTTTCCATTCAATCCTGTCCACCTGGTTAAGATTTATTTTGTTGTAAAGTTATTATAAAACACACATTCTGACTCCCAGAATAGTGCACATAAACATATGAGTAGGAGTACCAATTTTGCATGCTGGTATGACAAAGTTCTCCTTATTAATATATGTAACCATTTTATTTTATTTTACACATTCCAAATTTGGTTGTTCTGAACTACCAGGATTGGCCTGGAGAAAATGTATGTGGTCATTAAGAGCTGATACCATCTTGATGGTATATAATCGGTTAATCAAGTCATCCAGAGCTGAAATTTACTTCAAACTTTTTTTTACATGTAAGGTTTTTCAATTTTTTTACTTTTTGACTGAATGTATTTTAACATGCCGTTGTGTTGGTAACCATTCAACTGTGCCCATCTAGTGCCCATCTTTTAGTCATCTTATAACATTTCATACCTTAAGATATTTCACAAGGTCACATCCTAAAGCTTGAGCGCCAGACATAGTTTTTTGACAGTAATGGAAGAAATTGTTTAAATGCTGGTCCTAGTAAAAGAAGAATAAACTATTTATATGACATCACTACTTCCGTTTTAAAAAGTCAATATTGACTAAGAGGAAAATGTTTTGACTTTCAAGAACTCAACAAAATTGAAAAACTTGTCCTTCCCTGTTGAGTTCTCATACATCATGTAATAATACAACTTTATTCATTTCAATTATGTAACACTTATTGCTCCTGAGCCTTCATTATTCTTGTACAAAATACTTGGAAGTGTTCATTTTTCTAATATTTCAAACACCAAAAATATTAAAATATGGAAACAAAGACCAATTCCTCACTTTGGATTTTCAGTAAGCGTATTATAACTACAAATGGGATCTCTGAGATGTACATTACACTTCTCTATTTCTATCTATTCATTACTTGGTAAATACTATATATGATCTCATTCCAAAGGTTAAGGATTGCACCAATTCAAAAGTTTGGCTCAAATTTCCTTGGTATTGCTGTTTCATAGCCCAGGATAATAATAGTTCTCGAAGACTTTTATGCCTGTAATTCATTATTTTACTTAATGAAAGCTGTGTCTAGTTATGATTTAATACTAATAGTAAGCATCCTCTTGAATGTTTTCAGGAAAGTAGGGTGCAAGAAAGAATAGCGAAGCCTAGGGCAAACATGTTCTCTTGGTCCTCCCTTTGTATTTTCTTACTTGCACAAAGTCCCATTACATAAAACTCGTAATTTTAATTTTGAAATGTTAGTGCTGAACAGATTTGTTTATCCAATGACCTTTCCCCCAGAAAGTCAGAGTATTGTCCTCATCTTGTGCTAATCTAAAAGCCAGCACAAAGACAGGAAAATCTGCTATATATTCTTTCCACTTGGACACTGTTAGTAAAGTTGGAACCCTGTCATGTGGGAAAGGCTATATGAGTTTACTTCCCTTTACTTCCCTTTCCTACACTTAAGCAAAGATTCATACATTTCCTCTGCCTTTTGTTCTCTGGGTTTATTGCTATAGTAAGATGGGCAAGCAAGATAATCAAAACTTGATTGTGTCATATTTTTCATAACTTATATTTTATAATTACAGAATTATAAAAATATAAGTTATTTGCAGATTAAATAAAATCTTGGTAAAATAGTGTAAATAATACCAACCTGTGTATATACAGTGGAAACTAGGTGAGTTGAAATTGTCAACAGTGGTTTGCCTCCATCTACCCATTTAATTTCAGGGCTGGAATACTGATATAAAAATAAAAGGTGGTAATTTAATGTATGAATACAAACCAGCTTTTTCTAATAGCAAAACCAAACAAATAAGATAGATATTATCTTGGGTTTTTTACTTTGCTTATGCCTGATTCTTGACTGTTAAGATATCCACTTGGAAGATAAGCAGATACTGGCATATGTTGTTCATTTGTCACCACTCTACCATCTTTTAACAACTGAAGCCAGGAATATCCAACTAGAAGGAATGTAAAGAGAAATTATATCTTTGTTGTATTTTCTAATAAGTTTTATGTTTAATTTTAGCTAAATATATCACCTATAAAAAATAACTCAATCAAACCTTGTGTTTCAATTATGTCCTTCTTCTTGGTGGTCCCTTTACTTGAACTGTCACAACTAACATGATAGAAGGTAAACAATAAATGGTGTTTTTCATGCAGCTGTGTGGGCAATTCTATTTTTACCTAAGAAGAAATAAAATGCAAGTTTTGGTTTGGAAAGTGTCTTTTAGCAGTAGCATATATAGTACAAATTTATAATATACAACACATAAGCATTATAATTTACCACTGGACCAGATTTAAGAGACTTTGTATTAACCTATAAGATCTTATAAACAATGAGGGACCAGCATACTGCCAAAATGGCCTAGTTCCTACTGTAACCAATTCAAGATTATCTGATTGTACCACATTTTATCAATAACTTCTTTGGGGTGAAGAAGGAAGAGAACCTTCCCTGTCATGGCATTTTAAAAGGATAACATAATAATCACTTAGAGTTAAAACTAGCACAATCTTATTTCATTTTATGTTCTTATTCAAAATATTTTTAATAAGGTTGAAATGTGATTTTATTTTCATAATTGTACTTCTACGTTACTTGTGGTTGCTGTTCTTTTCTGTTTTGCGAATTCAACTGGGTGGAGAACAAACTTCAAATCGTAATTCTTCCTACTGGAATCAGAGTGCTGCTAAGTTGGAAATTAGATGAAGGGAACTGAAATACTAGTGAGTTTACAAAAATTGATAAAATATTTGTTTTACATTTTAAAAAACAGGGTAGAATGCAATTATACACATTTCCCCATTAATTATCATATGATCTATTGCTACTTCATATTTTTTTCTTTCTGTACATGCTCACTATTTTCTTTTCTTTTTTAAGAAAAAATTAATTTTCTTGCAGAACATTTTCCTTAAAGAAAAGCACCTAATCACAAGAAGATCTTGCATATTTATCACACATAATCTTATAGAGTTGGAAAATGAGTTGATATCACTGTGTTATTTTATGGGTAGAAACTGAGGGTAGACAGTTTGAGAGCTGTCAAACTCCTGGCCCATGGGCCAGATGCATTATGCACTGGCCACGCCCATGCCTAGTTTAACAAAGGGGAAAAAAGTCATTGTGATGATGTGAGTTTGACAACCCTGCAGTAGACAGACTTATCTGCCTAATTCTGAATAAAAATGTTTAACATGTTTGCAAAGCAACTTCTTTCCTCTTAACCCACTGTGTTTCTGGAAAACAATTAAATTAGGCAAGGATTTTTGGAGCAAAGAAAGAAGACAAAGTTACCTCATCATAAAACTCTGGGTTTTGCTGGTGATGCAGAACTGCAACAAATGCTTGTCTTGTAAATATTGGACCCCCTGGTCTGCCATAGATGCACTAGGAATGAAAACGAAGAAGAAATGGCTGGTTTATACTGATCCTATTTTTTTAGATGTAATTTCTGAAATTTTTCATGTGAGATTTTTTGCAAAAAAACATTCTGGGCCTACAATCCCTACTCATGGTCACTCGTGTCCTAGTCACTTCTCATCTTGACTATTGCAACATGCTCCACATGGGGCTGCCCTTGAAGAGCATAAGGAAGCTCCAGTTGGTGCAAAATGCAGCAGCCTGCATGGTTTTGTGCAGATTTCAGTGTGCCCATGTATCATCTCTCCTGTGGGAGTTGCATTGGTTGCCGATTTGCTTCCGGGTGCAATTCAAGGTGCTGGTTAAATCACTTCATGGCTTGAGACAAGGTTATCTGAGGGATCTCTTGTTGGTCACAGTTGCGCGTCCCATTCCCTAGCCTAGGGAGATACACATGGTGGGACCCAGAAGAATGGCCTTTTCCATGGTAGCTTCCTTTCTCTGAAACATCATTCCCACAGAGATTAGAATGGCAACCATCCTAACACTCTTTTGGAAGGCACTGAAGACTTGGTTCTGCCAATGGGCCTGGGGAACACCGAATGGGGAGGAGCCCATTAAATGGCTGGTGTGATGTGTTGTCGCTGGGGTGGGGAGAATGGGGGATTATTATATTGTATTATTTTATGAATTTATTATGTGATTCTCTCTTTTATTAGCTTTATTGCTTTTATATGAGGTTTTTATATTCTTGTAAACCGCCTTGAGTCACCATGTGAGAATAGGCAGCAATATAAATTTCCTAAAATAAATCAGTAAATAAATAATGTTCTCGTTTTTTCTACAAGATAATGCAAGTTAGCAAAGCTTCTCCTTTAATTATGACTTAATGGATGAAAAAATGCTCAGAAAATATTCTGCCGACTGTTGCTATATTTAACAATACTTAACAGTATGGATGTGAAGCACTTTGGTAGGGGTAGGTGAGCCCAAGCTTGCTCTGTAGCACTTGTCAGCTTTCAGTCTAAAGTGCTACTGTACAACTTCTGGCATGTAACAATAAGCACTCTGTGATATATGGAATATATGATAAAAGGAATATTATTTCTTTAGAGATTGATTCTGATTGTATCAGAGTCTGTATCAGAGTCTGTATCAGAGTGAATATGTGAAGAAAGGGGAGATGATTTTTGTACTAACAGAGCAAAGTTCAAACTCTGCTACAACTGCTTTCTTCAAGGGGGAATTCCTTGTTTTTACTGATGTCATTTCATTATTCCTGTGAGGGATTTACAATTTGTATTTTTCTTGAACCTGATAACAATTCATGGGAAGCAATCCAGAGATGAGAAATGAATTGAAAATCTAAAAAACAAGGCAGAGTGATCTAATGTGCATAAACTGAGACTTGCTAAATTGCTTTTAATCCTTATTTAGTGTTTTATATCTCTTAAAGCAAAAGGTTTTTTTAAAAAAATATGGCATTTCTTACATAATATTGAGTACAGATTAGGAAAGTTACTAATAGAAAGTAAATAGAGTTCTTTGTATTGGCTTTCCCTATCTTGAAATTCAATTCTAAATACCAAAGAATATGCACACGCACACAAAAAACCAGCTGCGTTAAAGGGATGTATATTGACACAAATTACAACCACATATCACTGTGAATGTTGCAATTTTTAAAATGTCCTGAAAGATTGTTTTTGTTCAATATTATTCCTTAAATGTTAAAGTCTGAGACTCAAATCTTTGTTAAAACACCTAATGGGTAGGAAAAGTGTATTTCTTACATAGCTGCACCTACTCTAATTTAAACTAGAAAAATCACTGCTCTGCCTCAATATGAAAAATAACTTTACAAGAAATTGGTTGATTCTAATTTCAGGCAGCAAACTTATTAAAAATGGATGTTACCTCTTTTGTTTGTATTTCTACACATTTATGGAAAATAAATTTAATATAACATAGAAACTCAATTACTTAGCAGCTGTAGTTAACTTGATTTCTGCTTAACTTCTTATTTCACTGAAAAACAATTCCAACTCCATTTATTTCTATGAAAAAAGCAGAGTAGAATTGCGTGTAGCTTGTTCTTGTAACCAGATTTATTTGTGCTTATGTAAAACACAGAATATAATATTAAGAAACTTGAGGATGTATCTTAGATATTGCCCCATCATCTGTACTGTAAATTGGTATTAATGACTGAACAGCCACAAGCCAGATCAACATACCTTCAAAGGCTGAGAGTCTTCATCATCGGAATCTCTGAATTCTATGCACACTGCAATATTTCTTGCCTAAAAAGAGCACAGAAATTAAGTTTAGTTGCTTTTATTTTCAAGTACATAAATCAAATTTCCAACAATGAGACATGTTTTTTTACTCAGATTTAATTTAGCTCTGAATCTGAACATAATTAACAGACACATTAACCCACCTTTGCAAATGACTTCTGACTGTCATATTTCAAGTACTTTGGATAAACATAAAGGTGGTTGTTGTAGATAGTGAAAGGCTGAGTATGTTTTGGTATACAGGGAACAAATTCCTCGACTTCAAATGTTACTACTGCCTTGGAATTGTTTTCAAACTGTTTCATGGGAATGTATGATGAATTAACAAAATCTGAAAATATATTAGAATTGAATTTTAAAAATGGAAGAATAAAGCCATTGTAGCCACTTTTTACAATAGTTTTTTAATACTTACTTGGTACTTCTGGAGAAACATTATCAATTGTTATGTCTAGGTTTCCTAAAATAACTGGCAACTTAGACATCTTTTCAGGCCTATAAGAAAGAAACAAAAAACAAATATGACCTAACAGAAAAATAGTTGAGACAATATATTCAATCTCAATTATAAAAAAATACAAAGCATACTTCAAAAAAATAGTTCAACTTATTTCAAATTAAAATAACGATCTGGGCTCTGGGTCACCCTGAAAGAAGGGATGTTCATGGAACTAGCCTTTCTCTACCTCATAGAGATTGCTGGTATTTCAGTTTCCCATCCCTCCCAAAAGTCCCCAGAGAAATAGACAGTCTGTCCAACATAAGGTATTATGTCTTGCATGGTATAACAGAGCTGAGAAGCAGAATAAAATAAAGGAATCCTTCATCGTTTGCACAAAGTTCATTATGTTACGCTTTTCTCTCCTTCTGCGTGCCATTACTGTGTGAATGGTAAGTCCTTGACTTTTGGAGAGCTTTTCAGAAGGCAAACAATGGAAAAAGATAATCTAGCAACTTCTAGCAGAAGTTGAATTGTCCTCTGTCAGAGATTCTCCAGAGGAAGCTGCATTGAGTAGGAGATTGGACTAAATGAGTTTGAAAATCCCTTCCAAATCTAGTTTCATGAAATATGTTTGCATTTTGTATTCTAGAGAAATGAAGGTCTCTTCATAATGTGCAATACAACTTTATATCTGCAAACCCTAATGTGCATATTCATGCAGCTTTTAATTCAAAACATCCACAAAATGTTTTCACAAATTCCACAAATATTCACATCCACAGAATTTTCTTTGCAATTTTTAGTCTTTTCAAAAAATATCTTCTGCTACAATATTTTTACTTAACCTGTACATATGCAAGAAGATTTTCATTTTTTTCTATATATGGCTTTTTATAGTTTCAGACAACAGGAAGTCTTTCTCTTTAATTGTGTTTTGTTTTCATTTTACCAGTAAGAAAAATTTATAAATAGTATCCACTTTTGCAAGGAAACCTTCAGAACTCATGAGTCAGGTTTCAAACTCCTAATTCTTTCAGTGTGCTCTTAATACATCAAAACTAAATGTAAAATTATTGATTTTAAACTTTTTAATCGTGGAATATATATCATTACTAAAGACTTATGACATGCATATTTAAAGCCACTTTTGAATAAATCACATAGACAGGCTCAGTCCTAAATAAACTAATTAAAATTCAATCTAAAATACCAAAGAGGAAGTTGGTAATAACTCAATTGGAGACCCCCCCAAAAAGGCAGCATCAGACCATTCCATGCAACACAGTTTACTACCATTTAAATTAATGTGAATGATTTCATTTCTATGTAAAACAAAATACTCACTTTCTGAAATCAGCTAACAATTTAAGCATGTCTTCGTTGGAAAGTTTGTTACTGTCTTGTTTGTAAAGTGTAGAAAATCTTGCACTTTTGTCCAGTGTTCCAGCCATGTCCTTAAACAGTGTTCTGAAATACATGTTTTTTAAAATCAAAAATATTGATATAAATTTCATAGTAGAAAAATAAAGATAAGAGGCAGTTTAGAAAACATTAACACACAAATTTACCGAATTTAGTATAAATGGTTGAAAAGCGGTAGATTCCACTTCTAAATCATTTGTCACGAAAATTGAGTTGAGGCCAAACTAGAAATACATTTAAACCTTTACTTTTATTCAATAGGAGAGGGCACTCCCGTAAATTAATTTACCAATATAGGAGGTCACAACAATACAAGGCAGAGAGTTCTTGGATTAAATCAAGAACATTATCATGCATTACCTGGCTGCCCATGCAAATGGCATTCTGTATTGCCCTAGTCGTTGGCAAGCTTGCTTTGCATTTTTCAGAACCTTTTGAGCAACCTGTAAGCAATCAGAAAAAGAACTGAATTTTTAAAAATGCCCCCACATACATTTCTGCAATCCCTAATCTTACTGAAACTGAAATTTCTCCCACTCCCTTTTCTTAATTTACCAAACTACTATGGGCATCAAACTCTAAATCAAATTCAGCCTTAACTCCTAAAATTTATCTAAATGGTTGTTTCCCATGTTTTTTTATTACAATTAATTTCTTGTTTTCCAAACAAATCTTAAAACAAAAGCAATATTTGAGATTCCTTAACAGAGTATTCAAAACTTGATTTTACAATCTTTTTTAGTCTGCTTTGTCAACTGATAAACAAATTTCAGGACAGAAGGTGCAACTTTGCCTACAATCTGTCTTTGCCCATGTCTGCAAGTATAGGAATTAAACTGACAGTGAAATCTGGCAACTATGTCTTGAATATGTGTACTTTTCAATTGGATAATGTTGTTGAGTTAACAAGTTATAGATGAATTCAGAAATTAGAAATACCCAACAATCAAAGTAAATACCTTAGAAGAATCAGAACTTTTCATATATGGCTCAGCACAATGAGTAATGCTGCCTTGTAGAACTTTTTCTATTCTGGCCACTAGAAATATATCCGGGTGTGGACACGTTACTGAGAATATTCCCTAAAAACAAATTAATTGCTTCATTAATTCTTAAATATAAATATGGGACACTGATTTGTAATGAAACACTATTTTTTCCTTACTTGTTTGGGATATTGTAGTATAACATCTGAAATAATATCCTGAATTGGATGTAAGCAATCAGTATTCCCATTCAACAACTCCTGTGATGTATTAGCTAGCATTTGTCTCACTGTGCTATGATTCAAATCAACATGGAAATCTGATGAAATCTTCCGATTATGCTTAACATCGAATAGTGACAGTGAGATGAAAAATGGCTCTACCTGGACATTAAAAAAAGAAGACATGAACATAATAATGGCAAATGCTAATTTACTTGTAACAATAGATAGTGTAGAACTACCCATAGAAAAAGCAGGCAGCTTACATTCGTTGTTGGTCCCTCTTCATTTTCAGCCACACAGCTTTGTAGATTGAAAGATAAGTCATTGCACTTCACCAGAATTTTCTTCCCAAACTTCTCTTCAAATGGCTTAACTTCAGGCTCAATACCGGAGAAGTCTAGTTTCTTTAAAAGAAACAAACATTGAAAATAACCTTTAAATACTCAACATTATCTAAAAGCTTTGGATTTTTCCCTGCATTCAGTCTTACCTGTGCATCTGGGTCCAGTGCAAAGAGCTTAACCCTGCTTTCATTTTTGAATTTGAATTCAGAATCTCTGCAACTCTACAAAATAAAATGGCATTTTAAAATTAATATTTTTTTCCTTCTTTCTTTGCGGAATTTCCCTAGACTAAATAGATCTCTCAAGAACAGATGTTAAGTACTCTGTAGGACTAGTGATGATAACAGTATGAGATGACACAGGCCAGTTTGGGCTCTAGAATATTTCTCACAGGTATGGCCAACAGATTTTAGGTTTAAATCTTTCTTCCAAATAATCATCTCTAGGCATATTTCTATGTTCTCTGGATCATTTTAATCATTTAATCAATTAATTCTAATATTTGCCTCATAAACAGCACATTAATATACTGATGTGGAACAAGAAAAAATAAAGAATTGCAAATAAAACCAGTATAGTCACTTTCAATTCTCCTGACAGCAATTCCATCCTTTGTTTAATACTTTATACATTCTTCTTTCATCTAAATTCCAATCCCCATTAAAAATCGTTTCTCTGTATTTCTTTTATTTGTAACCGTGTGTGTGTGTGTGTGTGTGTGTGTGTGTGTGTATACACATGCACATATGTGTATATATGTAAATGTGTGTATTTGTTTATAAACACACATATACACAATACTATAGTTAATTTTATGGTAAGAGAAGTTTGATGATGTATAGTAGGAAATGAACAATACATTAAAGATACAATAACAGATCTAGTCTGGAGCATAAAAATATGGCAATTCTTTAATATGCTAGTATATTTCATTCTGCATTCTTTTACAAAAATAGAATCTATTTCTGTAAATTCTCCATTTACTTGCTTTTATAGTAAAATATAACCTTTCTGTCCAACTTTATTTCCTGTCTAGAATTATTCTGGTTCAGAAAAAGAAGATGACATTGGTAGAAAAGCCTTCAGTATACCAAGAACGGGATGGCAAATATTTCCTGCAAAGATTTATCTTGAAGCAGAACAGATGACCCTGTCATGAGTAGCCAGCTTTAAAAAATGAATGAAGACAGCATCTCCAACACAGAGAAATACAATTGCCAAGCCATTCTGTAGTGCTTGTTTCTACAGAAAATATATACAGTGTATATAAAACAGACTGATGCCAAGAAATGGAGCATAATTCACAAGGGCACTTATATTTTTGAAACCATCCAGAGATTAAACAAAATTAGTCTTACTGTAAATAGCAACAAAAAGTACATGGTTCAGAATACAGGGAGAATAGTACCTAAGAAAAACATAAGCCAAAATAGCTGCTGGCTCTCAAGGAAACAGGAAGCTGCATTTGAGGCACCAAGATTAGATATAATAAGCAGGTGTTCTGAATCTCAAGGGACAGTCAAATCTGAATCTCAAAGGACAGTCAAATCCCTTTCTATAGACTTCAACACTTCCTCCTTCACACTGTATTTTTTACTGAATTTAGAAAGAAATATTTTTGAATATATATCATAAGTATGTGTTTAGCTTCATGTGCATCAGTGGCTAAAACTATATACTAGTGATGGCTAACCTTTTTGGGCTCCTGTGCCATTTGAAGAAGGTCCAGAAGGCAATGCACATGGGTCCCCCATGTGCACACCCTGCATCTCTGCGCATGCTTGTGTGACCCCCATGCCCCACTTCTATGCGCATGAATCTCCCACACACCATGCTCGCCTGTGCATGTGTGCCAGGTACCCAACAATCAGCTGGTGGGCAGGCAGCGCGCATGCACAGGAGACCTGCTCTGGGCGAGGGCTTGCATGCCGGCATTAATGGCTCTGCGTGCCATAGGTTCACCATCAGGCTATATACCACACAAAACCATCTAGTCATCCCTATATCATACACAAATCCCATTTTGCTTTTCATGGCCATAAAAGACATTTCTAGAATAAAAAGTATGATGTGACTTCAATTAATTTAAGTCACATAGACAGCTTGTAGAAAATTGTTTAGTTCCTTTCCTAGTCCCAGAAAAAATGTTGGCATTCAGTCCCAAAGTTTTTTTTAAGGCTGTCCCTTATTGATATAAGTGTAATGTCCCAATACATGATAATATTCTATAACACATTATGTCCCAATTCTTACATTGGATTTTGAGATGCAGTACAGATGTTTACCTGATCTAAGCAGAATTTCCAAGGGGCAAGAGCATACAGCACATTGCAAAGAACAATTTCTTAGAATTGTTTTTATTTCTTAAACAGAGAGCTCCAAATAGGAGCAAACTTTCTGGCAAGAAGAATTCATCTGATAGTAACAAATAAAACAAATAAGAACTAAAATATTTAGTAAGAAATGGAGATGAAATTCCAGGCAAGTGTCTGCAGAGAGAGGACAATACAAAATAATATGTTCCGTTGTTTCAATTATTCCTCCACCACATGGACACAATCTCTGTTCCAAAGTGATCTTTTGGTACCTCCTTTCAATAACAGCTTGCTTTGAGTAAAAAGAGCTGAAGGCATGCAGAATGCTACTCAGAATCCTGCTTAATGTAGTTTTAGGAGCTGAACTCCACATATCGTAAAGTTGGCAAGGTTGAGAAATACTGAACTAAATTAAGAAGGAGAAGCTAAAAGTTTTTAACTATAGATCTGTCTGATGAAGATATCATTTGTTCAAATCTGATCCTCAAAATACTGCTTTAGTATATCACTCTTAGGGCTAAATCAGACTATTTTGAGTGTAATTTTTCTAAATATAAAACACTATTAAACTTAAAGTCCAATGAAAGTATTATCCCATTAATTTCTTATTCTATCAAAGATTAGATCTACTTAAAGATGACTCTGATTACTTTACAATTATCCAAATTAACTTTTTCTCTATATCTGCCTACCAAGAAAATCTAGCTTGAAATTATGAAAAAACAAAAACCCAACTCAAAAAGCATTTCTAGCAGTCTAAGTTTTATTTAACAACTATAATTGAAAAACAAACTTTCCTGGTAAATATCAACATTCTTTCCTTAGTAAGGTGCATAAACTAGCAATTTTCAAAATCCATTTTAGAATTCATTTAGAAATGAAGCATTCCAAAGAATATGGAATTTCTGCCCTTGATCACGGCAAACATCTTTGGATCCTGCTGCCTCAAGTGGCTGTTTAGTGACATCTTCCATCCTTCAAACCAGAAACAATTTGAAGTGTTCAGAGAGTAGTTTGAACTTTAAACAAAACCTGTTTCATCAAGAATACTATACCCTGGATACCTTAACTCATTTTTAATTTAAAGTATTTAATTCTAGAAATCAACAAACTGCTGCTGGGATAATAGTTTGGTACAGGTCAGAGGGGCAATTGTACATTCCAGAATATTCTATTTTTGCAGATTCTATTACATACAGTCATTTAATTTCATACTTTAAAAGAAAAAAAAAAGCACAAGAATACCTTCGCAATTTCAGGAAGGTAAGCATCTAAACCAGATGAGCTGTCTATCCTGTTTGGTTCATCTTCTGGAAATTAAAAAAAAAGTTATAGAAGTCCATTGATCACTATAGAAAAATATTACAACCAAGAACCTCACAAGCTTTCAAAAGTCTGGAAATTGGTAATCTTTCACACTATTCAGGAACAAAATTCAAATGGGCAATTTTCTCTTTTCTGTTTGATGTTGGACTGTATCTAATTTGTCACCATCACAGCAGCATTCTGGTACTTGTAAGAAGAGCCACCCATTGATTCTTAAGAATCACAGCAGCTTGATTTGTAAAAACTATAAATGAGATTCATCGTGGACATATTATTTGTTTATTTATAAATGTGTCTTGTTTTTGTTAATACATATCTCTACAGGTTACCGAAAACCTCTACCTCCACCAAAAAGAAGAAAGTAATGTATAAACTCCCTTTTTACAACCCTACAGTCCAGAGGTGCTATTCAGCAGGTTCTGACCAGTTCTGGAGAACCGGTAGTGAAATTTTGAGTAGTTCGGAGAACCGGCAAATAGCACCTCTGACTGGAGATTTTACAGTAACCTTCCCCTGTCACGCCCACCAAGCCACGCCCACAGAAACTGGTAGTAAAAAAAAATTGAATCCCACCACTGCTACAGTCCCTATTTGGGATAGAATCAGGGCGACTAGACATTTACTGGCCAGATACCCTTCTGAGCCTACATGGAGTTCAGAGCAGATTTTTTTTTTCTTTGTGCCCTTGGAGAGAAATACCTGCTGCTACCTAGGATTGAACTCTCAACTTCCAAGTAGAATGTGAGCATCTTCACCATTAGGCTATCACGCTGCTATTTGAAAATTACTTATACCCGATTATTAATTATAGCGAAAAACCTTTCTTTTCCTGAATAGCCTGAAAGTAACTTGAAAATAAGCATTTACCCTCATGGGACTCCTCATATCTCTTTTCTTGCATTGCTGCTTCAAAATTTAATTGAAGAATTTTGTTTAGAGTTGTAATCCATTCTTCCATTTCTGCTTCACTGTCTGCTGCAAGGAGATAGCTACTCTTGTCCTGCATCTTGAGCTCAAAGGCAAAACGACGGACTTTATTGTTCTGCAATATAATGAAAAAATATTAATCTAGCAGCTGCAGCAGATTTTCTTTTTCTCCATCATCCCTAATTTTGCATTGCTAAAAAGAAACTTTTAGGCCTAAAATAGTAAACTGTTCACTCTCAATGTTTGCATGAATAATGGACAGACTGAACAATATGATTTATTGTGGGCAGGGTTTAATTTCTTGTGTAAAAATCTGTTGTTTTCTGTATTTCTATTCTTTTTTTTTTTAAACAAATTTTATTAATTTTAAAGACAAACAACACATCATTAACCATTAAGTACATAAAACCTCTTAACATTATAAATTTGTATTTCTATTCTAATGTATATTGTGAGGGGGTTATGTGTGTGTATGTGTGTTTATGCTTTATTAAGATTTTCTTTTACTTTACTATTTTTATTGATTTTTCTCCTTTTGAGAGGTATGAGAAAGAAAAATTGAGACAGTGGCTTTTTATAATATCTGTCCAGTTCATAGAAATAATTTTTAAGATTAAATATAATAAAATTATACATATCCAAAAACCCATTTAAGTATTAAGAACCAAATATTTTCCAAATGACAACTAGTCTATTTAACTCAATTTAGCAATATTAGAACTTCTTTTATATGTCCAAAAAAGAAAAAGAAGTCAAAACAGGTCAAATAATTAATAATAATTTGGGAGTTCTATAGATTTATTCTGAACATATTGATTACAAGAAATTGTGCTACTGTGAATGAAGACTATGAAAAAAGCATTCAATTTTAGGAGTTGTGATAAAAAACAAAAACTAAAATATTTTCCATCTAAAAGTTCTAGTTTTTGTAATTAACCCATGGGCAAGTTTCCCAAAATATTCTGCCTGAGAAGTATTTTTAATTTATATAATAATGTGGAAGACCAGTAATGAAGGATGAGAAGAATGTTGTTTGCCAGAAAATGTAAGATAAAATATTGAAGGTTTCAGCTTATATTTTGCCCTGATTTTTGAAGACTTTGGCATTTTGGTTATTAGCTTAAAATTATAATTAACAAAATTCACACAAGAAATATTTCCAAGGGAAAAAATGCACATACTGATTGTGTTCACATACAATACTAAATTATGGTTTAGCACTTATAAGCAGAATACCCTGAATAATGATGGATTATATTCTTATTTTCTTCTTGTAGACTGCAGCAGCACTGGAGTTCAATGTTTTCAGTGAACATTGATGAACACTAAAACCTGCTGTTGAGTTTTTAAGTTGTCTGCTGGCTATAGTACTGTAATTCAAGATTCTATAATAGTGAAAATGAACTCTTCTGAACTATTCTCCCAAATGTGCCCAATAGAGAAATGGAGAACGCATGATCATGAAGTTTTATTCAAGCTTACTTGCTTCTAAATATAATGCTCAACCAGGTTTTAGTGTTATATGAACCAGATTACTGCAACAATATTATATTAAATTATTAAACAGAAGGAGAAAATCTGAAGGCAATTAATAAGAATGCATAATTCCAGGTTTGTTACATCAGAATAAGTTCCCAGCACTCTCTATGTATAGAATGCAAATGAAAAATAGCACTATTTTTGTTCTTTCTGGTGAGAAGATACTTTTTCAGTCTGTGTCAGTATTTTTCAAACTTGGCAGCCCACTAGATGCTCACAAAGATAAATTTCATAGCAACAATATGAAACAATATGGTGTAGTAGCCCCAATTCCTGAATATCTTATTTCAAAAAACACATGATTTTAGGTTTATTAATTCAACACTTAAACTGGAACTGTGTTATTAATATTAAGCTCTTATGAAAACACAGTCTTTTATAATACTAGCTCACTAAAAACATAAAGTCACTGTAATAAAAAAAATATTTCTATCACCCAGAGACCCAATAGTGCAATTCTAGTAAATTTATTCAAAAATAATCCCTGTTGCATTTAATGAATTTACACTCTATACAAGTAAATAAGCATAAAGGTGTCATTCCAAAGCACTAGGAGAAATACTATAGGTTTCTGCAAGAGTTGCACATCATATCAAGCAGTGTAATTCTCTACTTACTTGAACAACGCCCATGCAGGAATCCAAAAAAATTGAGCCTTTTGGTTCTTTTGATATTTTTTCATCTTTGTAGAAATTAAGATTATATGATCCATCACCAAGTTGAAGGAGATGAAAAAATCTTCTTTTAAATGACTAATATGTGAAAAATTAAATTATATTAAAAACAAAAGCAATGTGACATAGAAGACCAAAAGCATCTCTTTAATTGTACCACAACACTGCAAATCTTTTTATACATTAAGAAATATTACTGAGATCACAGTCAATATGCATTTGTACATTATACAGCATCACAGTATTTTACAAATAGACAAAAATTATACATACCCGCATAGTAACACTGATTGCACTGTTCATGTTCCCTTTGTATAACCATCCTTGTTTTGTAAGTCCACCCTTTTGAGATCCTAGAGATGCAGCATCCTATTAAAAAATAAAATTCACATAAACGCATGAGTAAAACATTTAAAATATTTTTTCAAGTCTGTAAAGAAATAAAATAACTAATAAACAAGTGCTTTGATCTAACTTTAACATGAAGAAACGTTCCCTATGCTATAAGACTATCGAGCATAACTCAATGTTGCCAATAGAAAAGAAACACAGTATTGTAACACTCATTCATTATGGTTTCCCATCCGTTGTTCAATATTAGATCATAAAAGTTAAAGTAAATTCTAAAAATACAGCTAAATCTCATTAATGAAATGAATAACCTACCGTATATACTCGAGTATAAGTCGAGTTTTTCAGCCCATTTTTTGTGCTGAAAAAACCGCCCTCGACTTATACTCGAGTCAGTTTCCCCTCTGAAAAAAAAATGGTGTGGAGCTCCGAAGCTGGGCAGCCACTTCCCTGCTTCTGTGTTTCCTTTGCAACTTTTAAGCATGGGAGGGGGAGGCTTTTCTGAGCTTTAGGCTGAGAAAGCAACGCAAGTGGAGGTCGCTCCACTCAGTTTCATTTCCTCAGCTCCAGCTGCTTTCAGTCCACTCGGGAGGAGGGGGAGGAGGGGGGGGGAGAGAGAGAGATATCATAAGAACGGCTCTTGGTTTTTTCTTGCAAGGGAGAGAGTGACTCCTGCCTACCACTGTCATCATCATCATCTTTTGCATTAGTGAATCAATCAAACCTTTCATGATAGTGAGATCGTTTCCCAAATTTCCCTTAAATCAGGGAAGAAATCAGAAACAAACCTTTGGGCTGAGAATAAGCTTGTTCCTATGATGCCATTTTTGTTCACTTCAGTGTGAAAAGTGTGAAAAAACACACTTCTTTTTCTTCATCTTCTTGTTCCCTATTTACTGGTCTCTTTCAAAGAGGAAATTGTGAACATCAAACTTATTCTCAACTGTCCTAGTGAAAGTTTTTATTGGCATCTATTTTTATTTTTGAAATTTACCAGTAGCTGCTGCATTTCCCACCCTCGACTTATACTCGAGTCAATAAGTTTTCCCAGGTTTTTGTGGTAAAATTGGGTGCCTCGACTTATATTCGGGTCGACTTATACTCGAGTATATACGGTAACTTTTATTGTTAGGTTAAAACACAGCAAAGAATTGAGTTAAGCACAGTATTCAGCAATTTTGTAGGTGATTTCAGAATGTTTTATATCTTTTAGGAAAAAGTCTAAATACCTTGGTCAAAACAGCCAGGCAATCACTCTATTAAGGACTGGATTAGCTGGGATTAATGTTCCTGATGTCCCATTTGTTATGGGCCCTTTGGAACAGCAGCTCCTCCCCAGATTAAATTGTCCTAATGCTGTTTGTTGGCCTTTCACAAGGCTTCAGAAATGGTTTTGTCACTGAGCACGGAGGTTCAGATACGATACATGATAGAGCAGTGATGGCTAACCTATGACACGCGTGTCACTCGTGACACGCTGAGGCACTTTGACTGACATGCCTGTTGGTGTGGGGAAAACCTGCACATTTAGAGGCTGCCTGTGCTCTGCTCCAAACCCTGCTCCCTGCTTGTTGCGTGGAGGTATGGTGTCACTGCTGCCTCAAGAGAACCAGTTTTAACCACCATAAACTGAGGTTTTCAGTTTCATTACCTCAGGAACGCTACAGGAGGAAAGGAGATCCATGAGGTTCACAGCCCTGTAAGGTGGCCTTCCGATTCCCACATCCTGCACCTGCAGCCCTGAGACCAGGGAGATGAGTTTCACAACCCTGTATGATCACCCCAGCCCAGTCCATCATAAACCAAATTATTGATATTTCTTGAAGTGACACACGACCCGAAGAAGGCTACACTTTTTCCCGATTTTCGACACACCAAGCTGAAAAGGTTAGCCATCACTGTGATAGAGCTTATACAATAGTTTCATTTGCTTGTTGTAGGTTTTTTTTTAACCTCAGCTACTCATTAAATGGGTACTATTGTCTTTTTTTGTTATATGTTTATTGTGCTTTTAACTGTTGTTAGCTGCCCAGATGTATGAAACTCGAATGGGTGGGAGTAAATTGAAATTAGAAACACATAAATCAAATATTAGCTTGACAATAAAAAAAGTACATAGAAGAGGCTAAAAAAACTCTCCTAGAGATAAATCTATAACTTGGAACTGGTTTCTAAACAAAGTCATAAATTCTTGTAAATCAGCATAAGCAAAGACCACACTAATAAACTATTAATTTCTAGAGAGTTGGAAGAAGCAAGGCAATGTACTATTTCTAAAAAAACTAAGGAAACTAGATTCTTAAGGGGAGGAAAGGAAGAAGAAAGGAACTATAAATAAATAGCAGATGGTATTAGAGAGAATAATCTTTCTTAAAAATATAGTAATAATTTTAATCTTTTTCACAATCTTTGCTATATAAATTCATCTATTCCTGTTTTTTTCCAAGGAGTATGAATTAATATACATCTGAGTGTTTTAATAATTCTTAAATTCTTGTTTTTGTGCCACCAACATATATACATTCATAGTAGCTTTCAAAGATAAGGTAATCTATGGTATGTGTATTTTAAATGTAAATATTTTAATGTTGCATACCATCTGGAAATTCACAGAATTATAAGGTGGTTTTAAAATAATAAACAGAATACATAAGGAGCAATCATGCACTTCCATCTAGAGTACAAACTATTTAAAATTCCTATGCCTCATACAGATCACTGGGGCAAAGTAATATATTATTCAATATATTTTAAAGATTTCAGGATAAAGTTACTTCTTATTAAACATAACATTTTGTTACTCCCAAAGGGGCCTATTGATCATAACATCAACTTAAAAATGAACTGAAGTCAAGTAATAAAAAAATAGACTTGCCTCATCCTTATCAGCTTCTTCATCAACTTCAAAAACATGAACTGGAAGCTTTTCTAATCTGTTCCCTTTGCTAAAAAAAAAGATACCATAACACACAATAATTATTACAATATTCCATACTGTAACAACTTGCCAGCATGTGAAAGTATGATTAAAATATACAGTACATGAGAGGCTCTATTATTACCTATATGAAGATAATAATAGTTTCAATTTGGCTTTTTTTCTTACTTTTGTATCTTGAATGCAAATATAGCTAAGATTTGCAAACAATTTCAAATTTGTTTTTACAAATGTAGGGAAAATCATTTAAAAGCCTACTAAACTAATTGTTGACATACTTCCTATAATCTATCAATATTAAATTTTTACCTGCTTAAAATGAGGACTTAAAACATATTATTTCTTCATTGAACTGACATTCTGCCTTTATAGGAAAATGGTTAACACAGCCACATAGATTTCTGCAGTTATCTGTATACAGTACTGATAGTATTCTTCAATTTTAAAAATTAATGATCAATTATAAATAAGCAGCATGTCTCTTGCTTCCCCCAAAACCATGAAAAAACCAACTGTAAATGCTCTTTCCATGTTATTTTTGTGAAACCCATATTGCAGGATTGAATCATTCTAAGAAATAAAACCTGGAAGCCAGGAAAAAAACATGTTTCCAAATCTGGCATGTTAGAATTGAAATGGAAGTAATTTTCAAGAATCTGCCACATTAAATATTAAAAGTTAACCACAAGCATTAGTAAGCATTAATATAAAGCTTAAGACAAAAATTACTTACTTTGGAAGCTGCCGAAAGTCTCCTGAATAATCTTCATATTTGAAATTGACAACATGCCAGTCAGAGATGTATGTCCTAATGCACTTTAAATCAGGACAAAAATTAAACTTTAGGTCACTTCTTTATGCAACAATACATTTATCTTAGTAATTTGAGCACTTGCTCCAATCACACTGCTATATTTATACTAATTAAGAAAAAAGGAATTTTCATTACAAGAAGCGGACAGGATTTTTGTCAATCTTAATCCATCTGTCTCTTAGATCCGTGCCTCTCCTAGCTGGTCAAGGCTGCCTAGGATAGATGTTTGATTGGGTGAGTGGTAAACTCTTCCTTGAGGGAGGGGGAATTGTGCCCCTTCATCATTTGTTTGGAGTGACCAAAATTGAAAGTTTATGCCTTTTTTTCTCTTATTGGTTAAGGTTATTTTTCCCCCATTGTGGCTTAATTCCTGTGATTTTAAGCCATTACTTTGATTCCTCTTAGGGTAGGAATTGCTAGATTTCTCACAATATAATCCTGATGGTGGTATATGAAGATGCAGAGGCATCCTTTATATAGCATGCCAGGGATCTGGAATCAGACTTGGCTGCCATACTTGGAGGTGTGTTCCTGGGCAGTTATTCACCTGTTCTCAATCCAGGTTGATTTCTAAGCCAAATAACAGCTCCCAAATTTCAGAACAGCCCTAATTCTGGCAAGATTTAATGCCCTCCCAGGAGCTATTCTTAGGAGGAATCTCATCCCATTTGAATAAACACTTTGCCCCTTACGAAGGAGTTCTGAATCACTAACCCATATTACTGTATTTTTACATTGCTCCTATTACAAAGATATTCTCCGTAGAACTGCTGCGAGCATCCAGAGAGTGGGAGGTGCTTCAGTCTTCACTTCTCACAGGCTGAGCTGAAATTGAGGAACGCCCTCCTCCTCCACGTGACTCCTCCATGCGTTCCCCCCAGTTTTAGCTCAGCCTTCGAGAAGCAGGCAGCTTTTTTCTCGTTCCTTGGCCGTTTCAGGTGATCGTTGAGAGTTGGATCAGGTTTGATTTCGCTCCCAGGAGGGAAGTAAGGGGTTGGAGCCCTTTGCCCACCCCACCCCTTCTAATCTATCCTCTGCCATTCCAAGCATGCTGGGCTCAGCCGCTTGGCCCTGTGCTGTATTTTAAAAGCACAATTGCGTCTTCCCCCCTAGAACGCCTCAGAGGAGGCAGCGCTTCCTCTCCCAGCTCTTTCCTTCGCTTGTTTGAAGTTGCGGTGGGCTGGTGCGCTTCTGAGCTGTGCGCTCTGAGCCGGGCGGCCATTTTGGGCACGCCTCGTGGCCGGCGCCATTTTGTTTTCTGAACAAGTAAGGCCTTCTTCTTTTTGGATTGAGAGTGAGCTGTGAGGTTTTTTTGTAGGCCCTTAGCGGGACCGTCAGGCCACGTGGAGCCTTTGTTTTTACTGAGAGAGCACTGTGGTCCCGTGCCCTGCTGTCTTTCTTAGAGTTAATATTGTTGGCTTTCTTCCTTGGTCCGCAGCTAGTTCAGAAGCGCAGGCATGTACTCTCCATGTTGTTGGGGGGCTGCCTATAGAGGCCCCTTTTTTCTTGTCTTGCCTTTCACAATTGCTTGGCCTCAGCGTTCATTTGGTCTATTTGGAATTAAGTTATTATTATTATTATTATTTTGCTGTACCTTTTTGGGGCTATTTGGTTTTCCTTACTTGAACCTGACCCCTTTTTTTGTATTTAATTGCCAGTGTATATATTCAGGTTTTTAATTTAGCTGCTAGAATTTTTTTCTGTTTTTTTATTGCATAAGGTTCAAAAAAAAAAAAAAGAGAAAGGAGATTTTTTTGAATAGATAATAGCTAGTTCTAGAATAAAATTTCTTTCAAAAAGGGGGACGTGACCCAATTTTAGGAAAACCGGTTTACGTTTGTAGGCCGAACTCCTAGGCGTGCCAACCGCCATTTTCTTTCAATACCATGGCAGAGGCTAATCCTACTGGCTCTTCTCTGAAGGCCAAGTCTAAGACGCACTACCTTCGCAGAAGGGACAAGGATTCTTCCAGTGCTTCTCAAAGAGATGCCTTACGACGTCATAAGGCCCTAGAAAGGGAATTTAGCAAGCGGGCTAAAAAGTCTCACTCTATAACATCTGCCTTTCCTTCTACCCCCCCCCCCCGCCGAGCCAACCATCTTCCTCTAGGGGCGGTACTTCCACCCGAGGCCGCCAGCCCTCCCATGTACCAGAGGCGACATTTACACCAACCGCTGCAGGCCTACACTCTGAGGATCCTGCTCCAATTATTATACCTGAGAACATCAGGGAATGGATGCAGTCTGCCATCCGTCAAGGTATAGCTGAAGGAATGCAGCAGCTCGCTAGACCGGATTCCCGAGGCTGAGTCTTTATCTGGGAGATCTCCTTCTGCACCAGCGTCACAGCATGGTCAGATACCTCCTCACATGGATGTTCCATTCCCAGAGGGGGAGGATACCCAAGAAGAAGAGGGAGTGGGCCTTGAACCGTTCGGAGAGTACGAAGGTTCTGACAGAGGTTCCTTACAGTATTCGGAACCCTTTCTGGAGGGGGACCTAATGGAGGGAGAAATGTCGGAAGATGAGGGTCTTTCTCCTGATCAACCGGCTGTTGTGGGTCTTTTTAAACCCCATTTATTTAAGTCCTTGCTATTTAAGGCAAAGAACATTTCAGGTCTGGCTTCTCAGCCTCCTTCTGAACCCCCTCCATCGAGTCCAGAAGGTCCTGATGACCTTATGTTTAGATAGCCGACAGTGGCAGCAGACATTATTCCGGCCCCCCCAATCTTCTCAGATCTGGTAGCAAAGCAGTTGGCCTCGGTGGGTCCTTCTCCGGCCCCTTCTAGTCAGGACAAGAGGTTGTTTACCCTGGATTCGGATTTCTCAGCTATGTTAGACACCCCGGAAGTAGATGATCCGATTATAAGGCTTGCTTCCTCTTCCAATCCTATCGATGCACTAGAGACACTGAAGCCGGAGGATAAGCGAGCGGAGATGGCGCTCTGGCGGGCTCACACCGCTGATGCCTGGGCTATCCGGTCGGCCACGGCCGCTTCCTTTTTCACCCGATCCTCCATCAGGTGGCTCAGACAGCTGAAGCAACACATTTCCCCAGCTGATACCAGAGCCCATCAAGATATTGCAAAGATCACGGCAGCGGCGGAATTTGCAGCCGACGCTACCTTTCATTCGGTTAAGTTCTCATCCCGAGCTATTTCTTCCCATGTTTCTGCCAGACGATTGCTTTGGCTTCGACACTGGCAGGCTGATATTAAAAATAAGTCTAAGTTGGCTTCAGCCCCCAAAGTAAAAGGGAAATTATTCGGGCCCGCTCTGGAGCCATTACTCCTGGAGACCCAAAATAAGAAAAAGTTTCTGCCTTCACTTTTTCGTAGGCAGGAAGCCAAGAGTTCCCAGTCCTTTCGGAGGGGCTCCTTTCGTCCCTCCTTCCAGTCATCATTCTCTCCTAGATTTCAGGGCTCTCCCTCATTCCAGCCGTCCTATCAGGACCGGGGCGACTCGGGAGACAGAGGCAAGAGAGGGGGCAGCTACAGAAGGCCCTTCAGGGGTTCCGGGAGTAGAGCGGCCCGCCGGCCCAGGTAGCATTGCAGGTTTTCTTACCATAGGCGGCCACCTCAGGCATTTTGCCGACAAGTGGGAGGAATCCACCTCTGATACTTGGGTTACAAATTCAGTGCGCTTTGGCTTGACCCTGCAGTTTCTCTCTCCTCCCCCCGAACATTTCAGGGTTTCACCCATTTCTAGGAATCCTACTAAACGGGCTCTTATGACTTCTGCCATCAAACATCTCTCTGATATTAGGGCTATTCAACCTGTACCCCCCTCCCAACAGGGAAGGGGTTTCTATTCACTTTTATTCTTGGTGCCTAAACATTCCGGGGGATGGAGACCCATTTTAGATCTTAAGAGGTTAAATCGTTTTATTGTACGCCATAAATTCAAAATGCAGACTCTGCAGTCGATTTTACAGGGCATCAGAGAAGGAGACTGGCTTACGTCAATTGACCTTTCCGAAGCTTATCTCCATATTCCCATTCATTCCTCGTATTCTAAATATCTCAGATTTTGTTATAATAATCAGCATTTCCAGTATGTAGCCCTCCCCTTTGGTTTAGCCTCAGCCCCGAGATCTTTCACTAAGGTGTTGGCGGCTATTGCAGCTCACCTTAGACAAATTCCCATCCGGATCCACTGTTACCTTGATGATATCCTGGTTGTATCCCCTTCCCGACATCAAGCCGAGAGCGATACTAGCGCTACCCTCTCGGTACTTCAGTCCCACGGGTTCTTAGTGAACTGGGAGAAGAGTCAGCTTACCCCCTCCACTAGTATATCCCATCTAGGGGCTGTGATTGACTCTGTTGAAGGAAGGGTCTTTCTCTCTCAGGAGAGACTTATTAGTATCAGCACCACTATCAGGGATATCCGGCGGATCGGGAAAGCATCGTTGCTCAATTTATCCAAACTGCTAGGGAAGCTAGTTTCCTGTATTTCCATTATTCCATGGGCTCGCTTGCATTCCAGATCTTTTCAATGGTTCCTCCTGCCGTATCAGCGTTCAGGAAGGAGCACGTCAAGGTTTATAGTGAAGGTCCCGCCGAAAGTTCTCGCCTCTCTCCTGTGGTGGACGCGACCATCTGTCAACAGAGGTCAGCTATTCCAGGAACCTCAAAGGGTTGTTCTCACGACAGACACAAGTCTTTCCGGATGGGGGGCCCATCTACAATCTCTCTCAGCACAGGGAGTTTGGACCCGTTCGGAGCGAAGTCGGAGCATCAACTGGTTGGAGCTTCATGCAGTGTACCTGGCTCTGCAAACATTCCTTCATCGGGTAAGGGGGCACCATGTCCTGGTCCTAACGGACAATACTACAACTAAGGCCCACATCAATCGGCAAGGGGGCACCCATTCCCTCCTTCTCATGAGAGAGGCTGAGCAACTGTGTCGATGGGCAGAAGCGCACCTCTTATCCATCAGAGCGGAGCACATCTCCGGGGCCTCCAACGTCCAAGCAGACTGGCTCAGCAGGGCAACACTGGATCAGGCAGAGTGGCGCCTGCACCCACATCTGTTCAGAGAAGCAGCAGCCAGGTTCGGTCAGCCCCTAGTAGACCTTTTTGCGTCTCCGCTCAACGCGCAAACACCGAGGTTCTTCTCCCATTATCCCTCCAGCGGAGCAGAGAATCACAATGCCTTGCGTTGCCCGTGGCCTCCCGGTCTACTGTACGCCTTCCCTCCGCTTCCATTAATTCCCAGGGTGATTCGAAAATTGATAGCCGAGAAAGCAGAGATCCTCATGGTGGCACCTTATTGGCCCAGGAGGCCGTGGTTTGCAGACCTCCGCAATCTGTCAGTATCTCTGCCATGGAGGATTCCGTTGGATCAGATTTCGCTGTCCCAAGGCCCGCTGCTCCATCCAGAGTCACAGTGGCTACAGTTGGCTGTTTGGAGGTTGAGCGGGAAAGGATGATTGAGGAAGGCTTATCAGCCCAGGTCATTAACACCATTTTGACGGCTAGAAGGCCTTCTACTACTCGCATTTATGAGGCTACCTGGAAAAGTTTCTGTAACTGGTGCCACAAATCATTCATCGACCCACGCTCTCCTTCAATTGCTCAGATCCTGGCCTTTTTACAAGATGGCCTAGATGGAGGTTTATCACCTAACACCTTAAGAAGGCAGGTAGCGGCTCTCTCAACGGTGGTTGCTGGCGGTCCTTTCGGTCCCCTTTCCCACCATCCTCGAATCAAGGCTTTTCTTAAAGGGGCTTCTAATTTGCGCCCGTCAGTAGTGCATAGGTACCCGACATGGGACCTTAATAAAGTTCTCCTGGCCTTGACTAGATCTCCCTTTGAGCCTCTCAGGGAGGCATCACTTCAATTTCTTACATTTAAAACAGTTTTTTTGGTGGCTATTACTTCGGCTAGAAGGATATCTGAAATTGCAGCTCTATCCGTGAGAAAAGATCTGTGCATTTTTCATTCAGATCGGGTGGTTCTGAGACCAGACCCAGCATTTATGCCGAAGATTAATTCACCATTCCACAGGGCGCAGGAGTTGGTCCTGCCTAATTTTTGTCCGAAGCCTCTGCGCAAGCAAGAGAGGCACTGGCACACCCTTGATGTTCGAAGGGCTTTGCATATTTACATTTGTCGTACGCAGTCCATCAGGAAGGCAGAGTCTCTATTTTTGTCATTTCAGCCAAAGACACTAGGCTGTAAGGTTTCTCCGTCCACGGTAGGCAGATGGATTAGGGCTACCATATCCAAGGCCTATTTAGTTCAAGATATTCCAGTTCCCAGTGGGGTTACCGCTCACTCCACCAGAAGTGCAGCTACCTCGGCAGCCTGGGCTACTCAGGCGTCTATTCTTGATATTTGCAGGGCGGCCACCTGGACTTCCCCATCTCCCTTTATAAGACATTATAAGATTGATGTTTACGCCTCAGCTGAAGCATCTTTTGGCAGGCGAGTTTTGCAGCAAGTGGTTAGAGATCCTGGGGAAGTTCCAATCCAGACGGACTCCCACCCGTAGGACACACTTGCTTTGGTATGTCCCACTCTCTGGATGCTCGCAGCAGTTCTACGGAGAATGGGCGTTGGTTCTTACCTGATACGCCTCTTCTCGTGGAACTGCGTAGAGCATCCAGCCCCACCCTGTTGGTCCGTCTGTAAAGGGGGAAAACCTGTTTCGGCCAATGATTTCTAATGTTGTAGTTCATGTTGTTTAATACTTAAGAGCAGAGGGTTGTTTTTGTCCTCTCGTCTTCGATAAAACTGGGGGGAACGCATGGAGGAGTCACGTGGAGGAGGAGGGCGTTCCTCAATTTCAGCTCAGCCTGTGAGAAGTGAAGACTGAAGCACCTCCCACTCTCTGGATGCTCTACACAGTTCCACGAGAAGAGGCGTATCAGGTAAGAACCAACGCCCATTCACTTGCAGCTAACAGTAGTCCATTTAGCTAGATTGTCAGGTCCTCCAGGTCCATTTTATTTATGGTTATTATCAGCGTACTGTGATTTTATTTCTCTTAACTTGGCTAAGTTTCGTTTTACTATTTGAAAAATATTCTAAATTTTAACTTCTCCAATACTGTACATGTCTTATTGTGGTTTTTATTTGCTATCTTGCTATTTGTTTTCCTTTTCTTTGTTCTTTGGAGCTGGTCATCAACTGCAATTTATATTGACTGTTTCCTAATATGATTTGATTGCCTAGTTGTCCCCTATGCCTATATTAAGTGTTGTACTTTATGATTCTTGATGAATGGGTCTCTTCTTTTTATGTACACTGAGAGCATATGCACCAAGACAAATTCCTTGTGTGTCTAATCAACACTTGGTCAATAAAGAATTCATGCATTCATTCAATAAAGTACAACTTCTTCTACTAAATTATGATGAATGACAAAAAAACTCTTTACTCCTATTAAAGTTGGAAACAACATAGCTGAAAAGTTTATTTTGGCACTCAATTTCCTAAAACATAATGGAGATGTTTTCTAAGAAACAGAGTATCTTATAGAAAGGGGAATTGTACTGCAATCTCTCTATAAGTCTGTACTACTGTATGAATGAATAAGAGGTCTGCCAGAATGATTTAAAGAGACATAATTATGAACAACTGACAGCAATAAATGACCGCAGAAACCAACTTGCTCAACCATCTAGCGATTTAATTGGACTGAATTTAGAATGAAGAGGCGACTGGATTCAGATTGACACAGATATATAATGTGATGTTTCAAAATGTACTCTCCAAGAGGAATTTAAAAGAGGAAAATCTCCACTTCTACTGTCCAAAATCTCTCTCACTTAAACACAAAGAGTTAAAGTGAATGCTCAGGTTCAAGAAGTAACTATTTTGTGCTATATTTATTAAATAAACAAAGCATTATTTTCTTTTCTCCTTTCTTTGTTCCTGAAATACCAAGTAACAAAGTAAAGCATACTATTCAGAATGTTGAAACAGCCTATTTCTTAAATATTCAGCACACTCCAAGCAGCTAGTTTGGAAGGAAATTTTACAAAACTCCAAACAGCTTCTAAAGTCTTACTGAATAGTAAGTACTTCAAGATTGCTACTCTAGCCAGCTGGAGCTCTGAGTAAAGGGTGGAGATGAATAAGAACACTTTATTGTTGTTTTGACTGGTTACAATAACAAAGCAAATTGTAATATAGACTTAAGTAACTAGGCATACCACCTCTGGACTGCAGAAATCCAGATGAGCTCCAGATGTCTATGAGATCTAAGAAACCTGATGCCATCTAATGACTATTTAGATTTTTATAGCCCAGAAGTGGTGCATGTCAGAAAGATACAAAAAAAAAAAAATACCTCTGTTACAAATAAGCTGTAAGCTTCTTTCTCTGCATTCTCTGGAATTGTAGAACATACATACTGGTGTTGTCGTTTCAATACTGCAGTCTTTAATGAAAAAAATACAGTCAGTAAGAACTTTATTCACAGGAGTGGGTTCTAATGTGTAAAAAAGGTAACCAAAAAATTTCTGCTAATTAGCACACCTCTTAATAAAAACTACTAAGTGACTCTGGGCCCATCATTCTCTTTCAGCCCAACTCACATCAAAGGATCGCAATTATGGGGAAAACAGGAGGAAAAGGGAATGTTTGGTATATTTCCTGCCTTGAGTTATTTATAAAAATAATAAAGGTGGAATAAAAAATTGAGTTAAAAAAAATAGTTGAAAGGCAAGCCTAGAGCTGGACACATGGTATTAGATCATTCTCTGATTTGTCGTATCTAGTAGGGAAAATATACTTCTAGACCAGAGTTTGCTAAAATCTTCAAATATTTTGGTAGTCCTTGGATTACAATAGAGATGCATCATCCATACCTATTGTCCTAAAAGTATTCTCAGCAAGAGTACACTTCCTTCACTTCTTCAAGTCATTAAAATTTTGAAATTTTGCTCTAGTGTGATGACATCCATGGAAATCCTCAGAATTCTTCAACTACATTCTTTTTTAATTAATGTCCTATAGCCATACATGTATTTATTTAACTTATAATCAGCATGTCACAACGACTTTTGTCAAATGCTTTGTTGAGATCAAGATCTATTAAGCCTACCTCACTTCCATATTCTAAGTAACAAAGCAATCTGATCAAAGTCCAAGATAAAGTTAATTTGGAAACAATTGTTCATGCTGGCAATTACCACACAGTTTTTGAAATCTGCTCGCTTGCTTTATAATCTGCTCTAGAATCTTTCCAGGTATTGATGTCAGGCAGATGGAACTCTTAATTCCTCAGATTCCCTCCTTATTGTTTTTAAAGATAAGAACATTTGCATTTAGTTCTCCAGGAGTTCCTAAATATAATGCACAAAGGTTTATCGAGAAATCAACTAAAGCCTAGGAAGTAATTCTTCTGCCCTGGACATTTAAAATCAGTATTTCTAAGTAGATTTTTAATAGTTTTATCTTTAATCCTATTTTCCTCATTGTTGTCATGATTTCCTCATGGAACTAAATATTCTATTGGAGAAAAGGGAACCAATATAGAAATAAATTTTGTCTTGTAGCATTTTGCAGCAATAGGTATATGGAGTCCCTTTTTTGTCTTTTAACACGTTTCAGCATCTTCAGTGCATTTTCAGTTTTTGCCTTCCTGACATTCCTGTTTCAGTTCTGGTCTACTGCATGTATTTGTTTTGGCGAGCAGGTTTTCTTTCCATTTTCTTTGCACACATTTTTTTAAAAAAATCAAAAAATTTTATTTCCTAAACTTCCTATGTGATTTTTAAAAATATTTTGCAAATGGTGATAATGCAAGTTGCCGTTTTATGTCGTATTTAAGTATGTGCATATTTTCTGAGTTTTAAATTCATTCCAATATTTTCAAAAGAAAGCATGAAAGCATGTCATCTATTTATTCAACAGATATTATTGCATGTTTTGCAGCAATTAATTTATTGTATACCTCCCAATCAGAATCTCCTAGTTGGATTCCAATAATACCATTGGTCATACATCACTTCTAAATTTAAAACTATCAGATTATAAATGCAAAGATACTGCAAAGATACTGCTATTATGAATAGCTCAGTGTTGATTCTAAAGCTTTATTGGACAACCTGTGATCCGTTTGATCAACATTTCAGATATATATTTTCTTAACTAAATAAACAGAATGACCACAGATGGACAAAAAAAGAGCGGGAGTAGGATTCGTCCGATTTCCTGCTAGCAACCCCATTGATTTTCTTTGTAGGAAGCTGGCAGGGAGTGTTGGAAATAACTGACTGTGGGCGATCATAGTGGCACAGCAGTGCTTGAACATCCACAACTTCACCAAATTACAATCTCATGGCAGTAATGGGTCGTAGATGTTGGGTGCATTCTTTATGTTAGCTCATTTGTGGTACATTGATTCAAAAATTATTGCCTTATGATATATTATTTTGGCTAACAAACATTTTATAGTAATACTAGCTCGATACCCATGCTTTGCTATGAAACTATGTAGCCCGGCTTAGTTTTTGGGGAGGAAAATAAGGGTGGGGGGAGAAATTCTGCCTCTGCCTATCAGCATCCATCAGTATTCATCTGGCTAGCATCCTGTCAGTGTGAGAGAGTTGAGGGCTGTTTGGAAACTGAAACAGTATTTGTTGTGTGAGCAAGAAGGAAACAGCAAGGAGCCTGGGTGTGGCTCAGCTAAACTATTCTATACTAAAGCTGCTTGGTGCTGTGAAGCTGAAACTGAAACTCCTCTCCTCTGCTGGTGTTTTGCATTTGGAACAGATTTCTTTTCAGGTGGGGAGGGGGAGTAGAACTCCTTAGCATCAGAGCATGTTAATAATAATATATGGACTAGTAATGCTCTGATGTCATTTTGAAAAATCCTTTCTTAGTGAGCACCTAGAAGCCAAGTGGAACACACATGCCAAAGCTCAAGTTTGTAGCTTTACAGTTCTGGAGATTCTGTGATGATGCTTAAGTGGCATTTCAGTTTTACAGAGAGAGAAGATTACTTGTTCTGAGAAGTATATTTTACATATACACAAATACATGCTTAACAATCATTGGTTTAGCCACTGTTTGAAGCTCCAAAGTTGCTGAAAAAAGTAACTTATGACCAGTGGTTGCACTTACATACACATGATTATCATGTGCGCCTTCCCAGATGTCTTCCAACAACCAAAGCCAATGGGGAAATCGACAGAAGGTTGCAAGTAATGCTTACATGATTTCTCACTTAATGACTCTAGGTAGTTTGCTTAACAACTGTAACTGGTATTGTTGGAGCTGCTGCCACTAAACAGGACAGGCAGGTGTTGTCTCATGTAACAACCACTTTGCTTAGCAATGGAGTTGCCAATCCCAAGGTACTTTTCATTACTAATAATATTACTACAATAAAAAGTATGCAGAATGTAGATATATAGAAATCTTCTTAGCTATAGCTGCCCAGAGTAATTTGGGAGTTGGGCAGCATATTATTATTATTAATAATTATTATTAATTATTATTATTATTATCATCATCATCATCATCATCATCCATCATCATCATTATTATTTTTAAATATTCTGTAGTGTGATTGTGATGTGGTGTTTGGGGCACTGTGCTGGAGTAGCTTTCAAATTTCATTGTATTTGTAGAATGCAATGACAATAAAGGTATTCTATTCTACACAAATTACAGGGACAATTATTTTGATATCATTGTTTTTTTTCTCTAAAGGAATCTAGGGCTATTTTCATATGACAGCTTTTGTATTACCATCTTTTTTTTTCACTTAATGAATTTGATGCAAAAATAGAAGGAAAGATTAGAAAACAGAGAATTATAAATGGAACATTACAAGATCCCTTCCTTCCCACTATTCCCCATCTCTGAAATACTGCATGGAGGAGGTAGAGACACTTCATAGTAACAGCCAAATCTAGAAGTAACTTAAGACATTAAATCTGTATTAGAGGTCAATGTTCTGGTAATAAATTCCAAGATGTTTAACTTTTAAAGTACATATGCACTTCCTATTGTTTATAGTCACACCTGTTTCCTGCATTTGATGTGGTTCCTTCTATAAATGTTCAACATATTTCTTATTGGATCTACTAAATATAGTTTTCTCCAAACATACAAGTAAATAGTTCAATTCCTTTAAAAGAGGAACGGGGTTCTTTAAAATACGAATTGTTTAGGCAAAACTAGTCATATATAAAAATAAAAACTTTGTCCCTGGGATAATAAATAAATACAATAAAACTATTTTTTAAAAAAAAAGTATTTCCAATTTTACTTTTTTTCAAAGGCTGAGAACAAATATAATCTAGGATGTATATCAAACTATGCATGCCACATAATTTGAGTTGAGCAGCCACATAAATGTATCAATTAATCATCATTAATGTTACATTATTTTATTCTGAAAATGATCTTTCCAAATAGAACAGGTAAAAAAATGATATTCCAAATAGCATTTGATTTTAAATTGTACCATATCAACACATTTTGAGAATGTCATTCTAGAAAATCTACTCTTTTTTAATGAAGTAACTTCATTAAAAATTACAATTAGAACAAAACTAATACCAAGTTGGAAAAAAAGTGCAGAAAAGAAAAAAAGAAGGAAAAATAGAAAAAATAGAAAAATAACAGTTAAAAAGAAAATATATATAAAGCAATGACTTGGTCCTTCAACATAAGTACAGTTTTAGTATCACATTCTCTTAAAATACAGCAAATGACATCATCTTCCCATAGTTGATCTCCATCTATAAACAAATCTTTAAAGTATTATCCTTTCAGTCCAAGGTATTTTCCCAAAAGGCAACTGGACTTTCAAGGTTTTTTCCCTTGAAAACATTTCACTTCTCATCCAAGAAACTTCTTCAGATCTGCTTTTTAGACAAGAAGCAAAATATTTTCAAGGGGGAAAAGAACAAGAATGCCCAGTTCTCTTTTGGAAAAGCAGTTTTGGGACAACTATGATGCAGATCATTGAGAGTCTCCATAGATATTCAGTCCTAGCATAGCAAAAGTCCATTGAAGTTTTTCAGAAGTAATATATGTATTTTAATCTTGATTAAATAAACCAACTTTATATTCCTTCCTAGCACATTTAACTATTCAAATAGATGTCCTTTTTTGGGTCTATTCTTACAAAATTCTTCAAAGCTTTAACAGTGTTCTTTTATGAATCTAATATAAGAAAATTTCCCAGGTTTTTTTTTCTACATCTGCATATTTGTATATCATTTTATTCTTAAAATGTAGGCCAGTATCCAGTGTGTTATTTTTTCCATGTCATTCTTGTAGCCAGTCACTTTTCAATCCACTTCCAAATCAGTCTCAATTTTGTAATATAAAACTTGCCCTCTTCCATAACATCCTTTAGAGTCTATCGACAGAGGCAGAGACTCTTAAAATTAACTTTTGGATACACTGTTCAAAAATATTCTTCAACATGCCCAGTGTTAAAATATTTTGTTTTTGTTTTTTCTGTATTTGTAAGTTGTATTTCAATGTATTCTTCTTTAATTGTAATCTTTACTTCCTTATGATTTCTGCTACTGACTAATTTTAAAGTTGTTATTTAAAAAAAAACTTCAAAACAAAAGCATTTTAATAAGGAATTCCAAAAATCTTTGTTTCAAATTTATCTAGACCCCTATGTGAAAATAGTTTCAAGTTTATCTTGACCCCATGTGGAACTTTCTAAAATCAGAGTTTTAATCACTCTTTTATTGTTCATTCCACAAAACATAATTCCTTAATCTTAGATTTAAAAGTTCCTTCACTGTGGATTCAAGAAAATTCATCTGGTGCTATAAAACCTGTTACTCCAAATGTTCATAATAAAGGCAGTTAACAAGCAATTTCTGAAAGTGATTAGAAAACAAAATATGTGAATCCAGTGTTCTTTCAAAGGCAATGACTGCAGTTTGAGCAAGATCTTTATTCCCTCATCTCCCAGAGCTCTAAACCTGCTGGAGACAATTTTGGGGGTATTCCTCACAAGAAGCAATTGTCTGGAGCATTTGTTGGTGATCTGAAGTACTCTTCTTGTCCAGGGAGGTATTATAAAAGAGCTGGTCGACTACTCAGTAGCTTTTCATTCTGTTGCATTTGTCAAGTCTGCTTTTTGCAGAACTGTCTTCAGTCTGCCAATTCTTCTCCTCAAACTACTATTGGCAGATCTATAAATTCCTATCTCTCACTGTCTATATTTGATTATGTATTGCTATTTATTCTACTGCTACTTCAGACAGTTTCTAAAATATTTTAATCGCATTGTTCAAACATCTTAATCATTTTCCCTCAACATAGCAAGAATGATGGTCATTTATAACATCATTTTTAAAATGACTAAATATCAATTCACCCAATTACTTTTTCTACTAACAACTTGATTTTGAAGACTACTGTTATCATCTTGGCCTACAACTCTACAAGGAACAGATTCTTCAAGTTATACAAAATGACCATTTGTTCATCTATTCAAGCAGTGACATATAGTTTGACATTGTTATACTGATATGACATCTTTGGTACTTCAGTCATTATATTTATTCAGGTAGGTTCTCTGCCTGAAGCAGTGACACCATATTTGTATCGTGTCCTGCTTCAGGTTTCAGCCACAAACCAATATGTAGTTTTTGGGGGGGAGTTTTATTTTCAAGCAACAGTACTGTAACAAGCACTATCAAACACCACAAAGGCTTGACTGTGAAGTTTGTTTTCAAAGAGGAGCATGCAGAAGAGTTATCTAACGTTTCAGGAATCTGTCCAAGTTGTAAGTTAGTCCAAGCATCTAATGTCCAAGAGTAGAAGTCACACACAGGAGTCATGCATGAGCCAGGTATTGTTTCCAGCAAAGGGATAAATCATGTCTTTTTAATAGGCTGCAGCCAGCTGCCACTAATTAGAATGTTTACTCCATTGCTTGGCAAGTAACCTAACAGACTTACTTTGCTCTATCTCTTGTCCACTTATCTACTGCAAGGACTGGGAGACCTTATGTCATCATCAACTGACAAGTCCAGCTGTTCAAGTAGTGCTTGTGATTGATCGGCCTCATGCAATGTCTGGCTCTGTCCCTCCTGAGGCTGACATTCCATACATTTAGATGCAGCAGCTTCTTCATCTTCAGATTCAGAATCTGAATGCAGAGTCTGGGTCATGACATATTATATATCAACAAATCTTTTAAAGATTCAGTTAGGTCCAAGATTTTTCCATGATTCATCTCTCCAGCTCATAGGTAGTCAACTTCAAATATTTGAAGCTTTTCCACTTCTGATTTTCTTAGGTTGCACACCTCACATTCTCTGCTGGCTCAGAATCTGCTCAGATGAGTAAAACTAGTTTCACAAGCCTTGGATCTTTTTTTCTTGTTAATTTTTCAGACCAACTAATCTCTTTGGATACTCTTTGTGGCTAATAATCACAATGTCATAAACAAATTGGAGTTGACCTTCAAAACTGTGATTAACAATGAAAAATCAGATCTATATCAGATATACAACAAAGCCAACATAGATCAATAGACAAATATGATCGTTCTCCCCTGGGAGGTGGGGAACAGCACTAGGAAAATGAGCAACAAATACACTTATCCATCCACTGTTAAGCTATCTGTTTCTAAAGGCTGTCTTTAATAGCTGTGTTTCCACATCACTTAAAAACTCACAAGTGACTTTGGGTTAATTCTCTGAAGAGATGATTGGATTTCCAAAACTGAGAAGGTATATAAAGTGAGTCATATCAGGTGATCTAGTCCTATCCTGTTTAAGACTTTAAAAGAAATAATCAACAATCAAGTTAAGCTCAAAAATAGAAAGATATCAATACTTCACCATTAACTACAGATTATGAGCAGTGATCTAACAAACCCCTTGAAATTTACTTAGACTTGATTCATTGTTTTATTAATTTATGATGTACCTAAACCACACAGCTGTACAATATTAGAAACTGGTAGATCAGCTACACTGTATGAACTATTTTCTTTCAAGCCTTAGTATTATAGTATTGTATAATAAATTTATACAATATAATTCAACATTAATAAAATTCAATGTTCATAAAAAATAAAAAGTACCTGAAAATCATCATATGGAAAAAGCAGCAGCTCACGCAAGCCATCGTTGATTATTTGAGTTTTCTTCTGAACAATTATGTTTTCATAGTCTATTGGCTCTATTACCTTTGGTTTTGCCTGAAAAGGGGAAAAAAAATTTTGATGAATAGAGATTTTTATGCTTATACCCATATATATTTTTAAATGCCATACATATCCATAAACCTATGCAATACAATCTCACTATGACTACTCAAAGTTAAATACCATTATTTATACTGGATTTATTCCCTAGTTAAGAGTGTACAGAATTACTGTTTTTATCAAGAAAGGTTTTGAACTTAAAATTATGTGTTAAAATTATATATGGAAAAATAAGCATTATGTTATCTATTAAGATGATATGTAGTTCATCTCTGTGTAAAGAAACAAATGCAACTGATTTTTATTCAGCTCATAGTCTTTCCATTAATTGATATCAGTTTCCCTGGTTATTGCATTTTAATCAATTAACTAATTTATTTTGCAATAACTGATTCAGAAATGTTAAGTGCAGCGTTGGGAGCTTTTAAATTCACGATCTGACCTTTTTTGCTTTCAGACAATCCAGCCAAAGGAAATGTGCCTTTATGGAATGAAGGCTGAGCAAAAACTGGGGACATTAAGGAGGAGCCTCAAGGAAGAGTGTCCTCAGAAATCAGCTCAGCCTATCGGATCAGAGAAGGAAGCACCTCCCATGCCTGGATACTCTGAACAGCTCATCTGGAGAACTATATGTAAACCACATCTTAACATTCTAATGTTCCTTTTTAAGATAGAATATATGTGGTATAGGGAGTGGTATTTAGACTGGATTTTGCCTTTTTATCCACCTATTGAGTCTTTTCCAAGGACCTTATTATTATTTTAAATTCATTGGCTGCCCATTGCCTCAGAGTGTCATACAACCAAAGGGGGGGGGGAGTAAAAATTGCTAAAAACATACAGATAACCCAGAGTTAAATTATCTAGTAAACAACAAAATCAACAAACTAAAACAAGGTCCATTAAACAAATAATAAACATCTTCCCAGGCCTGAGACCAAAAATTTTCAAAGTTTTTTGAAACTGTAGGAGAGAGGGCACTGTCCTTAACCCGGGGGGATGGGGCGGAGAGGGAATGCTGTTCTGGGGGGCAACAACAGGGTAGGTTTCTAGATTCTACAAGATGGAAATGTTTAATGAGGTGGACTTGGAGCACAACCATTCTGCTGGAATGCACTGAATGGACAGAAGCTATTGGGAGACAATCAATATCTCAGAAAGCGGGGCTCTGTGTCATACTCAAGTTCTTATGTTCAAGAGAAACTGAGTAAACTCCACTTCACAATTCTAAACCAAAGGATTCAGGGAGATAGCTTAGTTTAGTTTATTGTCATTGCACCTCGTACAACGAAATCAAACACCATCTTCAGTGTACATCATGACCATGAAAATAAACACAAACACACATCCTTCACACTCCACACTTTGAACCGAAAACCCGCAACACCTCACCAACACTGCGCTATACAGTAGAATTCAAAAGAGCTACTGCCCTGGAATGGAAGCTGTTTTTCAAGCTATTTGTGCTTGTAGGTGTAACTGTACTTTGACGTATGAGTCCAAATATAATCTTGCATCTCCCATATTTAATATAGAGCTTGAACTACTATTGTATTATAATTATTGGTAGCACTAGGCACTAAAAACTGTAGGAACATCTAGTTTCTTAATATAAAAACCTCATGCTAATAGCTTGAAAATTACTATAAAACAATCTAAATTGTTTAGATATAGAAACTGTTTTTATTACTCTTCATCTTAGAGTATGATTCTGTTTTCTAATCCTTCGATCATGAATCTAGACAAATCTCCAATTCCATTTCTGAAAATATTGTGGCATCAAACACAATTATATGTTTTATTTCATTTTTGGTGTTAGCTACAAAGGCTGTTTTGATGTAACAAAAAAAAAAAAAACCAGTTTACTTTTGAGCTTAAAAATTTCTCCAAATACCGGGAGAAGGCGGAGCTTCGTTCCGGCGATACAGCTGCGATCTCAGGGCTCTGAGATCGCAGCCGATATTTTCGCCCCTGGTCGGTCCTAACGGACCTAAACCGTCCCATAGAGACGGTGATCGTGAAGGGCATTGTTCCAGGATCCCAGAGATATCGCAAAATCTCTGGTTTGATCCGGAAGAAGCCCTTTTGCTGGCGGCGGAGAGGCAGCCTCCATAGCTGCTGAAGTCGGGACAGCTCCGGAAAGAAAGTGATTGGAGTGAAGTGTGTCGGCTGGGTGAGAAAAACTCTTTTGTGCTGTAAATTCGCTGAGGTTGGAAAGTTCATCCGATATAAAGAAGAAAGCTGTGAGATTTTTTTTTTGACTGAAATTGTTTTGAGCGGCGTTTTTTAAAGTGATGTCAAATTGAGGCTTGGGTTTTTTTTTTTTTCTTTTCTTTATACTTTTTGGGAAAGATTTTACCGTGACTTTGTAGGTAACCGGATTGAATTTTCTCTTATATATATTTTTATGCTCCCTTTGATTTTATGTTCCCTTTGATTTTTTAACTTTCTTTAGGATAGAGGCTCCCTTTGGCTATTTTTTTTTTTTTCTGTATATATTATTCCTTTTTTCTGGCGGGGGGGGGAGAAAGAGCATTAAGAAACTTTGTAACACTGCCAACTAGAGGCTTGAAAGTATCTTTATGTGAATTGGAGAGAATTGCAAAAAGACCTCATCTCAAGGACTTTTTAACGTGATAAGATAGAGGGAGAGCACAGCAAAATATTATTGCAGGTGCTTTCCTGGACTGTTATCAACAACACTTGAGGTTTGGCTTTGAAGCGGCTGGAGAAGAGAGTCATAACAAGAGCCTTGGATAAATAACAAAGTGCAGTGTGTTTTCTTATATATACCCCATTCGCTAGCCTTTTTTTAAATTTTAATTTTAGTAATATTTTTATTTTTGCCTTTTATTTTAAAGGGAAAGCCTCAGAGTTTTTTTTTTTCTTTTTTCTTCTTTATTTTTCTTTTCTTTTTTATTGGGACTTTTTTGCTTTGCATATTTATCTTTTTGGACTACTTTGTTGTTGTGGTTGTTGTTGTTGTTTTTTGTTTTTTTTTTGGATTATTGAGACTTTTTAATTGGATTAAGGTGTGAAGAATCTGAAGGAACTTTTTGTTCTTTTTTTCTCTTTTTGCTTTTTCTTTTTTCCTTTGCTCTTAATCAATATTATTATTTTTGGATTTGTTTCTTTTTTCCTTTCTATTTTTTCCTTTTTTATGGTGGACTATCTCGTAATTGGATTAGGGTCTAGAAGAACCTGAAGATCTTTTTTCTTCCTTTTTTTCTGTTTCTTCTTTGGCTTCGTGTTTTTTACTATTGGAGTTCTCCATTTTGGATTATAATTGGCTGCTCTACCAGTTGGATTAAAAGTTAAGAAGAATTTGAAGTTTTGGAAACATTGAAATGAGCAAGAAACCAATTCCATCTGGCATTTCTGCTTCTACCTCTGCTTCCCCACCAGCTGGAGGACAACGTTTAATTCAGACAATGTTGAAGCAAGATAAGGAACAAGAAAAAATAACTTTACAGTTACAGATGATTATGCAAGGAATCCAAGATCTCAAGACAAAATCAGATATCATTGAACAAAGAACAGGAAATATTGAACAAAGAACAGAAAATATTGAACAAAGAATAGAGAAGACTGATGAAAAAGTGGAAAATATTAAACAAATGATGGTTAAGTATGAGGAGAGATTTCAAAAAATTGAGGAAGAAGGAAAACAAAGAGAGAAGAAGATTGGAAATATTGACAGCAGATTAATAGCGGTTGAACAAGAAAAAGGTGGGATGTTGAGGTGGGAGATGGAAAGGTCAGAATTTTACCTCAGATTTCAAAATATAGAAGAGGAAAAAGGAGAAAATTTGGCAGCGGTAATGATAGAAATTTTGGCAGATGCTTTGGAAATTACAGAGGAAAAGATGATGGATGGAATAGATGAGATATATCGAGTCTATACAAGATATGCGATGAGAAATAAATTACCCAAGGAAGTCCATATTAGATTTACCAAAAAATCCATTAAAACGCAAATATTGCAAGTAGCAAGAGAGAAAACACTGAAATACAAGGGTAAAGAGGTTGTGGTTTTAAAACAAATACCCAGAAGAGTGAGAGAGATGAGAAGAGAATATCGATTTCTGACCAAAATACTATTGGAAAACGAAGTGAATTATAGATGGCTGATTCCAGAAGGACTAGTGTTTGGGTGGCAAGAGCAGAGATATAGAATTGATTCAATTGAGAAAGCAGAACTTTTTCATGCAGAATTCTTTGGAGGAAGAAAAGAGGAAGCAGAGAAAGAGGCCTTATCAATTGAGTTTCAAGATGAACAACTGGAGACTGAAAAAGAGAAAGGAGCAGCAGGGGGACAGATGGATGATAAAGAACAGCGTGAAGTGAGATCCACGAGAGCTGTTAGACCTAAATATAAAGCATAATCATGGAGGAAAAAAAACTGATTACAATGAATATAAACGGACTTAATTCAGCTGTTAAAAGAAGGAAAACTTTTCATAAACTAGAGAAATTAAAATTTGATATAATTTGTTTACAAGAAGTTCACATTAAAAAACAACATGAACAATTGTTATTACAGCCAAAATTAGGGAAAATATTTACCTCTTTGACTCAATGTAAGAAAAGAGGTGTGGTTTTATACATTAAAGAGGCTATTCCAGCAAAATTGATTTACTCGGATGAAGATGGAAGAGTATTAATGGTAGAAATAATGGATAATAATATAAAAATACTCTTGATTGCAATTTATGCTCCGAATGATAAACAAGAAGAGTTTTATAAAAAGCTGCACATGAAAATAATTGGACTGGACTATGTTAATATAATTATGATGGGAGATTTTAATGGAATTGTGGACAATAAACTGGACTATATAGCAACAACAACAAAGCAAAATAGAATGGCTCTCCCAAGGTCCTTTTTTAAAATGACAGATGAATTAACTTTAAAAGATATTTGGAGAGAAAGAAACGTTAAAGCTAAACAATATACTTTTTATTCAAATAGACATTTATCATGGTCCAGATTAGATATGATTTGGATCTCAACAGAACTAATATCTAATATTAAAGAAACAAATATTGAAACAAGTACCTGGGCAGATCATAGCCCAATGACAATTAAATGGAAGGGACAAAAAAAAAGATCGAGATGGACATTAAATAATACTATTTTAAAGGAGAAAGATTTTACACAATGGATGGAGAAGGAATTGGCTTTTTTCTTCAGAGAAAATAAAAAAGAAGATACTTCAACGCAAAATGTGTGGGACACTATGAAGGCATACGCTAGAGGTTTGATAATAGATTATACAAGAAAAAAGAATATTAGGAAAAGGCAAGCTTCTAAGGTCTTGGAAAATGAGTATAAAACTCTTGAAAAAGAATTACAGAAAATGCCACAGAAAAAGGATATTAAATTGAAGCTGGATGTAATCAAACATAAAATGGAATTAATAGAGAAAGAAGAACTGGCACAGAAAATTAGAAACTCTAAACAGAATTATTTTGAAGATGCAAATAAACCAGGTAGATGGCTAGCATATAAATTGAGAAAAGAGAAGGAATCAAGAAAAATATTGAAGTTAATAGATGAACAAGGCCAAGTTTGTTATGGGAATAAGGAGAAAAAAGAAATTATTCGAGATTTTTATGGGCAATTATATAAACAGGAGAATATTGATGAAGAAAAAGTCAAACAATATTTACAGGAAGCTAAGTTATCAAAGATACCTAAAGAGACTGAAGAAATGCTAGAAAGCAATATAACAATGATGGAACTAAATGAAGCATTTAAGAGACAAAATAATGGGAAAGCTCCGGGTCCAGATGGGCTTCCAGTAGAATTTTATAAAACATTTCAAGAATTATTGAGCATCCCATTGTTAGAAGTTATGAATGAAGTTATGTTAAAAAAGATGATACCTAAAACATGGTCAGAGGCTTATATTACACTCATACCAAAGGAAGAGACTGACCCATTGCAAATTAAGAATTATAGACCTATTTCTTTATTGAATGCAGACTATAAAATCTTTGCTTCAATCTGAGCAGAAAGACTTAAAAAATATTTAAATAATTTTATTCACTCAGATCAAAATGGATTTCTGCCAAAGAGACAAATTAGAGACAATATGAGAGTAATCTTGGACACTTTGGAATACTATGAGGCTCATCCTGAAAAGCAAATGGCTTTGATATTCCTAGATGCTCAAAAAGCATTTGACAATGTGAACTGGAGATTTATGTTATTATTATTGGAGCAGATGGGTTTCGCTAAAAAATTTATTCAAGCAATAGAAGCTATATACAATAAACAGACAGCAAGGGTAATGATGGAGGGGGAACTTACAGATTTTATTAATATAAGGAAAAGCACAAGACAAGGATGTCCCCTATCTCCTTTGCTATTTGTGTTGACCTTGGAAGTGTTGAATAGAAATATTAGGGATGATAAAAGCATAAAAGGAATGAAAATTAAGAAGGAAGAATTTAAGCTACAAGCTTTTGCTGATGATTTAGTTTTTATTTTGGAAGATCCGCTAGAAACAGCTCCAAAGTTACTGGAAAGGATAGAGACATATGGAGAGGTGGCTGGTTTGAAAATGAATAAAGACAAAACAAAGATTTTGACAAAGAATATGTTATTGAGACAGAGAGAAGAATTGGCAGATCTTTTGAAAATTCAAGTTACAAATAAGGTTAAGTATTTGGGGATATATTTGACAACAAGATGTAGCACATTAAAGGAGAATAATTATATTAAACTTAAACAACAGATAACTACAGATTTGAAGAAGTGGGAAAACTTGCAATTGTCATTAATAGGGAGAATTTCAACAATTAAGATGAATATCTTACCTAGAATTTTATTTTTGTTTCAAACAATACCAATTAGGCTTGGAAAAGACTATTTTGAAGATTTAAATAAAATTATGTTGAAGTTTATATGGCAAGGTAAAAAAGCGAGAATAAAGCTAAAGCTTTTGCAAGATGCTAGAATTAGAGGAGGTTTTGGTCTGCCTAATTGGGAATTGTATTATCAAGCTGCAAGTTTGATGTGGGTCAAAGAATGGATAACATTAAGGAAACATAGGTTGTTGACATTAGAAGGGCATGACTTGCTGTTGGGTTGGCATGCTTTTTTATGGTATAAGGGAACTAAAACACAGGGTTATTTTAGAAGACATTATGTACGGGAGTCTTTGTGGTTAAATTGGGAGAAGATAAAAAGACAATGTTATTTGAAAATTCCAGTTTGGTTATCGACCATTGAAGCATTTTCCTATCCTATAATTTACAAGAAGGAACAAACAGTTAGATATGGGGAACTTTTGGATGAAAAGGGTGAACTTAAATCGATCCAAAATTTAGAGGAACAAGGTATAAGGATGAATTGGTTTTCATATGCACAAATACACTCAAGGTATGATGAAGATTCTAAAACGGAGGGATTTTATGATAAACAGACTGATTTAGATAAGATCTTGATGGGTACTGATGAGAAGGTGATTAAAAAATTATATGGTTATTTACTGGGAATGAAATTAGAGGAAGAACAAGTCAAAGAAACTATGATTGTTTGGGGGAAGAATTTTGGATATGGGATTGATTTAGAGAAATGGCAGAAATTGTGGTCTCAAAATTATAAAATGACAATGTCAACAGCATATAAAGAAAACTTGTATAAGATGTTTTACAGGTGGCACTTTCCTCCGACAAGAATAGCAAGAATGTTTAAGAACAAATCTGAAAAATGCTGGAAATGTCATCAGATACCCGGCTCGTATTACCATATGTGGTGGACTTGTGAGGATGCTAGAAAATATTGGACTATAATTCGCATGTGGTTGGAAAAAATGACAAAGAAACATATAGATTTGAAACCAGAGATCTTCTTATTGGGAATCTTACCTGATATATATAGTAAAGATTTGAAATATCTGATTGTAAATGTATTAACAGCGGCCAGGATTGTATTTGCTAAAAATTGGAAGAATGAGAAAATACCATTACAGGAAGAAATTATTAAGAAAATATTGGAATGTGCTGAGATGAGCAGATTGACATTTGAAATTAGAGAGCAAGAGGATAAACAATTTTACGAAATTTGGGATCTTTTTTATAAATGGCTAGATGATAAAATACGATAATAGAATATTTAGAATGCTAGATAGTAAGGAATATCTTTATTTTGCTATTATTTTGCTATTTGATATTATATTTATAAAGGATTTTTTAGGATTGATTTGATATGACTAGATGATTTGTTATAGAGTAAACTGGTTTAAAGTATTGTTAGCTCATTAAGCATGAATGATTAAAAATATAGTCAAAAACTTCTTTTTTTAGTGATATTAGGATATATAAGTTTGGATTGACAATATGAGTTGTTATATAACATAATTGTAATTGAGACTACAGAATGAATGCACAAAAATGATGAACCAACTGACACACTGGATGTATATATAAGAGTTGATGTTTTTATGTTTTGTTTGTCTTGTTTGTTTGTAGAAAATTAATAAAACTTTTTCAAAAAAAAAAAAATTTCTCCAAATACCTAGGTTTCTTCAGAAAAAAACTAGGAAAGCTTAAATTCCAACAATTAGAATTGCATGGAGAATGTGAAATTAGATTTTAAAAACATTACATTTCTATTCTACATTGAAGTACAGTTCTAAAGTATTTCTAGGATAATGATTTCTTAGAAAAGTATTATAGAAGTACCATGATCTGCAGATAAGTTGGTCAAAGAAGATTACTTCACATAGTCTAATGCCTACCACATGGAGATACTGTCTTTGAATAATGTTATTGGAAGGAGTTCAAAAGAACAAAAGGTTACATTTTGAACAATTCATTATTGAAGGAGCGGCTGCAGAATTAAGACTGTGAAGCAAACTATTTTTTTAAGACTGCACACTATGTATCATTATAGCAGGAAAATATGCTTTGTTGATACAGCAGAGTACACTTAGTTCAAAGTATAACACCCACATTTTTAAAAAAATATAGACAAAATTCATTTTGAAAACACTAATAGCCCTTGCAAAAAGAGCAAAAGTAAAAGTAGTAAAAGAGCAAAATATAAATAGAGGATATTAACAATGATTTTTTAAAAAATCAGGAAGTACACATCTACATTTTTTGCTAGTTACAAAGCATGCTGAACATTATCTTCAACTAATTCATTTAAGTGATTTAGCTCAGAAAATGTACCAAGACAATTAGATGTCAGTTCATATATAGCCTTATAGAAATATTTTCACAGAAATGAATACTTAAATCTAAGTCTTCTGCAGATGGATAATTAAACATAAAAAGTGTTAAACACAGTTCAACACTTATTACCCATTATTACAACTGGGTAAGAAATAAATTATCTTTCTAACTAATAATGAAGTAATAGAGGCAACAAGCTCTTACATAGAGAAAAACATAAATTGGAACCTTCAATAGTATTTTATTACTGTCATAATTCCCACCTACAATATAGTAGTTTTATAGGTAATCCTTGACTTACAACAGTTCGTTTGGTGACTGAAGTTACAACAGCACTAAAAAAGATGTGTCTTATGACTGTTTTTCACAATTATGACCGTTGCAGCATTCTTATGATCTTGTGATCAAAATCCTGACGCCTGGCAACTGGTTCATATTTATAATAGTTGTGGTGTCCTGGAGACATGTGATCACCATTTGCAACCTTCCGATAAGCAGTCAATGGGGAAGCCAGATTCACTTAACAACCATCTTACCAACTGAACAACAGCAGTGATTCACTTAACAGCTGTGACAGGAAAGGTCGTAAAATGGCACAAAACTCATAGCAACAGAAATTTTAGGCTCAATTTTCGTAAGTCAAGGACTACCTATATTAGAAATAGCTTTCTTTATTATAAATATTTAATTTTCATCAATGCTTTGCTACTTCCCTAATGTGATGAATGCTGTAACAAAATGTGGATTGACATTCCTTTTTTCAGAAAGTTTAATTTTACAAAGACAATGACATCTAAAAAATTAATCTTCCAATGTTAATATTATTTTGAACTATCTTAGGATTATTTAATTATTTTAGGCAATAAAACTATTAGTATTTTGTTCACTGTCAGCTATATTTAACACAGACTATTTTGTTTCAGTGTTTAAGTTTTCCTGTATTGTGTTACATTTGTTTGTACTTTACAATCCACTAAATATTAAAAGAGCGAGACATTACACAGAAAGAACAAGTTCTGGAGTTCTTTTTTTTTTCAAAGCACAAAGAAATATAATTTTATTTTTTCTATGTTACTGAATTGAATATGGGTTAGCATAATAACAAGAATATTATGACACTATAATTTAAAAATATTATTACAAAAGACTCCTTATTTTTACCCAAACATTAGATAAAAAGATTAAAAACATTGTGGAGTCCTTGCTGTTGTCGGAGTTTGGTGGTTTTCCAGCAGACGTTTCATTACCCAACCAAGTTATCATCATCAATGCATCATGTAGTATCTACAAAAAAACCACCAAGTTCAGAGAACAGCAAGGGCACTACAGTTCAGCTCTAAAGTACAAATATTCTTTTCTATCAGTACTAAATACATTGTTTTTCACAATTTAGAAATCCCCACTATATTTTATAATACAAGAATTGAAGTAACTCTTCAATAACAATTTGGGAATACAATTTGGCAATCCAAGTTCAAATGTATAATGTCTTACATTGAGCTGATGCAGACTTTCAATTACCTTTCTTGCACTGAAGCAAAAAGTCAGCAAATAAAAGAAGTGGGGAGACAGCAAGCTATGGGCTTTTTTACAAAAATACTAGACTTAACTCCAAACTTTGTGAGGGACTTTTTACACTTCAACTTCGCATTATCAATATACAATGAAGGAAATGAAAGCAACCTCTACAGAGGCACACCCTTTCCTCCAGCTATTTCTCCTCCAATTGTGGATTGGCAGTCTTTGGGATTTCTCCTCTAATTCCAATTTCAATAGTTATTGAAATGTCATCAAATCAAGTTGAACTCATGGAGATTACATGAACAAATGTGCTTCATCTTGATCTGATTTTTGTAATAATTAACAGCTGTTTCTCAGGACACTCTTAATCATCTTGCTGTCCCTTCATCTCACATGTTGCCTTTTCCTTGTTTTATTCCCTCAGTTTTAGCAAGTATAGTCTGAACAAGTCTTTACAGTCAAATCCCAAAGAAATCTGAAGCATAATTGAAGCAATATTCTGTTTTTATGCTGTTGTGGATCAGGGATCCATGCTGACAGCAAAACAATTTGAAAGAGCAGTTGTTCTATATTGTTAAGTGGAAAGATTTTCAACACACATTATTGTTTTTGCATATGTTTCCTGAAAACTGTTTCCTGACAGTATCAAAACACGCCATGTCATGGAAAAGTTCACCATAGTAAAGCATTTGGTTAAGAAAGCTCTTTCAAATTGCTTTGCTGATAGCATGGATCCCTGATCCAGAATAATATAAAAACAGAATATTGTTTCAAATATGCTTCAGATTTGTTTGGGATTTGACTGTAAAGACTTGTTCAGAATATGCTTGGTAAAACTGAGGGAAGGAAAAGAAGAAAAAGGCAGCCTGAAACGGCAACACAAAATTGAAATATCTGCATGTAATATTAACTAGTTAAATGTCCAATATATTCCTATCCCAATTGGATATTAGTCAATATCATATAATAATCTATTTCTTTCTTCAAATGATGCCTTCAGAATGTTTTTCTTGTTGTTATACTGAACGTATATTCTCTGAATTTCTGGATACAAGGAAAACTATGTATCCCCACAGCAAGGCCTTATAGTAGATTCCCCCCGATATTTCCAGTAGAGCAGGACTCCCCAACCTTACTACAATCCTCAGCAGACCAGCAATGGCAGGAGATGATTTTTATGTGCAACCTAATTCCACACATGCACAAATGGGGCTTCACACACTCGCCTGCCGCTTATGTGCCCAGTTCCCAATGGGTCGTCGACCGGTTGCAGTCCTCGGACTGGGGGTTGGGGACCCGTGCAGTACAGCATTTGTGGTGTTTCAAAGACAGGAAGAACAGTAAACTGTCTTCCTGTCTGTCAATATTCTCTGATAGTTTTAATTCTGGACCATATTTCCCCCAAGCCTTTCCAGTCTCTCCAACTAACCCTGAAAAAGTTTTAAAAGATTGGGAATGGGAAAAAGCAGCAAATGATATTCAAATGCCTCTTGGTATTAGAATGGATATACACATTTCAGAAAACCATTATTTCCTTGTAATAGGTTTTCATATCTAGATCATTAAAGCTTTATGTGTAGAAATTGATTGATAGCATTGGATTTCTGTTAGTACTATAAATGCTAGTTGTAAAATCTATTTGACATTATGTCACAAGCTTAAACGCAGAATATATTTTCACCTCACTTAATTCAAAACCAGCTAAATTTCAGAAAAGCCAAATCAAAATATTAATCATTCTTATGGTTAAGACAAGACAATTTTTATTGTCATTTATTTCTGTGAATACACTGGCACTTTTAAAAAATGAAATTTTGATGCCCACTCTCAGAAGAAAATATATATACATGCCCATATACATATATCACATACACACACACACACACCACAATCCATTTTGAATATCCATTTTGATACTATATGGTACAAAGCTACTATTTTTATTAAGTAGAAACTTATATTAAGATATTTCATATAGCAAACATATTTTCTTCAAATGATGTATTTTCAGGTTTAAACATTGGACTAGTTAGACTACTAAAATAAATTTAAGATTCTGAAGTAACTGTTTTTTGTGCTCATGTATGTTTAGCCAACAAATGGTCATCTTATTCAAAATTTCCTATGAAAATAGCATGTTTTCTAATGCTTCATATACCTATATTTAGATCTAACATTGGATTTTAAATTAAACTAATTAACCTGATTGAAAAAACTCTTGTGAGGCATTTGTTTCAAACTCATCTGCGAGTTCAGATCTACAAAAAGAGGAAGGAAATTTCATCATCCCTAACAAAAGAATATGAGGACAATATATTGACTTTGTCATTTGCTACATTGATACCAACACTTTTACAGGAAAGCAGAATCTTTCTTTCTCATATTCTCTTAGAAATATTTTCCACTTATAAATAGCTTCACCATATGAGAAAAAGATTCTACTCTAGAAAAATTATAGATAATACTATATAATATTTTTTCTGCTGTTTTTATCCCACATCATAATTACTTCCTTTTCCTAAAATAAACTAAATTTTAAAATACCATTATAAAATCATACAAAATTTGAATATTGTGCCAGAAATCAAGGAAAAAAGCTGAAATTAAAAAGGGAAACCTGGAAGGGAAAAGAAACAACAAATAATACTTTTCCCCTAGAAAAATAATAATAAGGAGACCTTCTCAGGAGAACTTTCCTAGTATTATTCCCACAATAACAACACTAAGATAAGTTGGCCTGAAAAAGATTGAACTATTTTTTAGCGATCTCCATGGTTAAGCAGGCAAACCCAACACCTTATCATTACACTCTGTGGTTTTCCTATTTAAAATACAAGCTATGAGAAGCAAATAGATATGTCCTTTGCTATTCAACACCATAAAAATTATCAGAAAGCTGTAGAGAACTTGTTATAACCATAAAAAATATATGTACTTCTTCTCATCAACACGTCTCCAATAGGAATCTTTAAAGCTTATATCAGTCATTCCTACCTTTGTCTGGAAAAGTTGAATAAGTGGAGAAATGGAACTATACACATCAACAGAAACTGAAATATTGCAGTACATGATTATCTTTAGAAAATCTGCATTTAAGTTTGAGGTGTCCAAAATGACAGGTGTTAGTAATAACATAAAGCTAGTATTTGGAGAGAAATAGATGCAAATAATATATTCAAGAACAATGGCATAAGCAGCACTATCCCCAATATAGAAATTGACAATTCATATAGTTATATTCAGCTATTATCAGCACTACCAAAAAATTTCACCTTTCATGTATTTTAAAACCACTGAAGTCATTCTACCATTATATTGGAACACTGATAAATAGGATATGAACTTAGAATGAGAAAGAATTAGTTTTTTTTTTAAAGGCAGAAATAATAAAAATGGATCCAAGACTGCATTATAGCAACCCAAAAAATTGAAAGATTTAGACTCGATAAGGTGAGATCTATGACCAAATATTTTTAAAAATCAGTATATTTAATTGACACTGAATTGAATTGTAATCATAATATGACAGAAAGAAGTCTGAAGTTTTATGAATAACAAACCTCAAGGACAGGAAAAACCAAACACAAGTAGTTCTCAACTTATGACCAAAATTAAGCCCAAATTTTTTGTTGTTAAGTGAGACATTTATAAAGTGAATTTTACCCCATTTTACAACTTTTCTTGCCACAGTTGTTAACTGAATCAATGCAGTTGTTAAATTAGTTGCACAGTTACATGAATTTGGCTTTCCCATTGACTTTGCTTGTCAGAAGGTCACAAAATATAATCATATGACCCCAGGACACTGCAGTTCCCAAGCTGTTGAATTTGGATCATGTAACCATGGGGATGTTGCAATGATTGTAAATGTAAAAAAAGGTCATAAATCACTTTTTCCAGTGCTGTTGTAACTTCAAACGGTCACTAAATGAACCACTGAAAGTACATAATAATTTTCTCCCAGATCTCCATAGGTAACAAAAGAGTAGGTCCTGAAATACATATGAATTTATATATCACACCATATCCCATTCCAATCAAAATTGCATTACAGAATAGAGAGTCTGTTTTCAGTTCCACAAACAAGTGGAGGCAATACATAACTCAAGTTTCATAATAAAGTCTAAATAAATTCAATTAAATAACTCATATTAAAGAATGTGATAACATGTTATCTCATCTTGCTCAATATCATAAGACTACATAAGTTTATATTAATAAAATCTTTATAAGGGTTATAAGCTGGCATTTATATGATTCATATTCAAATTTCTGGTTGTTTGATATGTATTTGTTCCATTATTTAAGACTGTGGAAAAACAATCCCAAATGAGGTCAACAATAACAATGATATTTGTTTGGGTGTCATAAAGGAGTTGAACTATTAATAGATTTTTTCAAAAGAAATATTCTTAAATCAATACTTTTCAATACCCCAAGTTTCTGGATTAGTCTTTATCCTCTATTAATGTAAAATTTCACAATGCTTGTTTAAAATGTACAAAATCAAATATTGGCCTATAGAACTTCTATTAAAACATTTAGCTTATCCATACTAAGGTCAGAGATATAGTCTATTATTAAGAAATTAATGACCATTCCAAAGAATAGCTGAAGCACAGAATGGAGACCTGGCTGTTATGTAGAACACACTCCCAATAAGTATTGTGTTGGTTGGGTGTGGCTCACATCTCTGTTCAAATTTGTTTCCAATAAACATTTCCTTTGGACTTCCTTTAGTACATGTACTAATGAATTCTATATACAACTTTATCCCTTCAAAAATCTATGAGAATCTTTTTCTGACATAATCTTCATATTTATTTTGCAACAGAAAACATTTTTAGTTTGACCCAGTAGACATCAGTCATTTTTATATTCCTAAGGAATGCACCTAAATTTAAAATTGACTGCTTATCAATTATAACCAACATTGACTTGTAGTTACGATGTTTCAAGTGTCTGAACAACAATTTAAGAATTACATTTGGTTATTAGAGTGACTCTCCTGATAATAAGATCCACCATATAACTTCTGGTATCAGGTCAGAAATTATTGAGATGCAGTATTTTCTGCTTTCCATTATCTTCCCCATTTAAATAGCTAACCCAAAATTTACAAACAAAAATACATGTCAAGATTCACATACTATAGAAATTGCCTTTTGATGTCTTAACCACAGAAAGCAAAACATTTTCATTGCTCCTACTGAATATATATTCTATAGCTTGTTTTTAATTGCAGAGGTGTATTTAATCAAAGTCTAAAATTTTGAAATTGTGCACCTTAGTTTACAAGATAAAAATGGAACAATTTCTTCATTTGAAATATTAAATATAAGCATTGAAAGTTGAACTGGGTGCAGTAGAACATCAGTTTCATCATGTTTAAACTGGTAAGCTAGGATGACTTTCTGGTTTAAATGTATTTAAGTTCAACCAGTACTGACACATCACTTAGAAAAATGCTTTTCTAAAATATAAAAGAACAAACTATATATACATTCTTCAAAAATAACACAGCAAGAGACTGAAAGAGGGCATTAGAACTGTTCAATCTTAAATGCTATAATTTTTTTTCTCTCCCCTCTAAAAACCAAAAAACCAAAAAAAAAAAAAAAAAAACAACCAACAGCAACACAAAGACAATCAGCAAAAGAAAGAAAATAAAACACCTTACCAAAACCTGTACTGGAGTGTTCATGTCTGTTTCAGAAGCTGCTGCATCCAAACATTTTTTAGGAAAATCTGTAAGTTCCTTTTTAATATTTTTACTATTTGTTCTTGCCAGCATTCTTATCCAGAATATTTCAGACAAATGTAAATCTCAACAACTTTATCTTCTAACAGAAGCATACCAATGATAGAGCAAAAAGTAAACCTTCTGCCACCCTTAAAACTGCAGAGGGTAGTTGTATGACTCTGCTGAAGACTTAGTCCAGTTATGGTGAGAATGCATGACAGATAAAGGCCAGCCCTTGAGAAGAGGGAGGAAAGAGAGTGTGGGAGAAAAGGAGGTGGATCCATCTCGGCATAAAACTCACCAAACAGTTCTTCCCCGCACTCATAAAATGAAGCTAATAATCATATATTTTAAAATATTCTAAATCAGTAGTTTCTAAACAATTAAGTTCAACAATGCATTGTATTTATGTGTTTAGGGCTCTTTCAATCAGAGTACTTTTAAAATGAGACAATTTTTCTCATGGGAATAAAAAGAGACAAGAGAGTCCTATGATCATAGAATATGTGGGCTCTGCCAGCTTAAGTATTAAATGTTAGTGACTTTGAAATGCAATAAAAATATTATTTTATGGATTCCGATATGGAAAAGTAACATAATCAATTTCTCCAGCAGATGTTGCTGGTCTGACTAACTGAATTTATAAGTACCAATAATTTGGATTATATCAATAATCTGTGTTGTGTTGTGATTGGTGAGTTGGATCTGGACAGAGGACACCTAGATCAAGTTATCACTTTTCCTATAACTTCACTGGATAACTTTGGACAAATAAATTTCTTATCCCAGGCAAGCACTTCTCTTGGACTGATATTGTACAGGTAGTCCTTGATTTATGACCACAATTGAGCCCAAAATTTTTGTTGTTCTTAAGTGATCTTTGACACAATTTTACAACCTTTTGTGCCACAGTTGTTAAGTGAATCACTGTAGTTGTTAAATTAGTAACATGATTAAGTGAACTTAGCTTCCTCATTGACTTTGCTTGTCAGAAGGTGGTCACAAGCAACCATCATAAATATGAGTCAGTTTGCCAAGCATCTGCATTTTGATCATAGGACCATTGGGATGCTGCAATGATTGTTAAATGTGAAAAATGGCCATAAATCACTCTTTTCAGTGCCATTGTAACTTTGAACAGTCGCTAAATGAACTGTTGTAATTCAAGGACCACCTGTATTGAGAAAATTGGGAAAAATCTTATATATAACACCTTGAATTCCCCCAAAATATGTAGGTAATAATAAATAAACCAGAAGGATGGTACCTAACATGCAGATATGATATCCATACATACTCAAGAGTAAAGAGATAAAGGATTCAGGTTGATAAACCTAGGAACTGGCCTTAAAGAAAAGGGCATGTATGAATAGGGCAACAAGTTCTATTGGATCCAAATCATAGGACGAGAACTCATTCAGGCAATGTCTAACAATCATCCTGAAAATATCTAGAACAAGAATCAGGATAGTCTGGTGAGTTTCCTAAATAATTGCTGCGTACATGTACAGTTAAATGGAAAAATAACACTTGAATTAACTCTTCTAGTTCATTCTCCCAACATTTGTGCATATATATATATATATTCAATTGTAGCATAAACGCAAAGGTCACAAAATAATAATCTCTATACCCAGAGTTTTACATGAAATGTGATCTTTTTAAAAAATGGTTCAACTGTTCCAATGGAATACAACTTTGACACATTCAGGAATAGGTAGCTGGGCTGGCAATCCAAGCAAAAGGATATTTGGGGTGGGGGTGGGGGGTTGTCATAATGTTTTTGCAATTTGTCTGATGCTTGTATGCTCTGCAAAAGTGTTGCTGTTGTGGCTTTTTTAACCTGGACCATTGTGCCTCTTTTATTAATTCTATTAGATTAGAATTGATTACTAGCTTTCCAAATCAGAGGAGGTTCATTTTTTGATTTCCTTTAAGTCTACATTCAAACCAAAAACTGACCCCTTTCTCAACATATCTTTCTCCTCCTATTTTTCTCGCAATAATAATCCTATGAGGAGAGTTGGCTGAGGGAGAGCGACTGGCTAAAGTCTCCCAGCTAGCTTTCATGGCTAAAGCAGGACTTGAACTCACAGTCTCCTGCTTTCTAGCCTGGCGCCTTAACCACTAGACTAGACCAAACTCCATTGTTACAGTAGCTACATTGGCCTCCCATTCATTTTGACATAAATTTTAGTTATCACCTAACCCTATGACTTGGGAACTGTCTTTTCCAAATACATCGTATAAGCCAAACATTTATAGTTTGCTACTGCCTACTTCCAGGATGTCTTTTTTACTTCTGTTTATCCTGATGTTCCCTGGAATTCTCTCATGCAAGTACCAAGAAGTTCACATCTGTTTATATTCTGAGCTCAAACTCTGGAACATAAAATTAACATCTATTTTGTGGGTACTGGCTACACAAACACACACACAAACTCCACTATACCTGCAATACCTAGGAGCCCTGGTGGCACAATAGTTAGAATGCAATATTGCAGGCTAACTGCCCACAGTCTGGAGTTTGATCCTGACAAGGCTCAAGGTTGACTCAACTTTCCATAATTCCGAGGTTGATAAAATGAGAGCCAGATTGTTGGAGGCAATATGCTGACACCGTAAACTGCACGGAGCTGTAAAGCTCCGTGGAGCAGTATATAAGTCTAAGTGCTATTGCTAATGCCTTCGGTATTTACTAGTAATGCAAAATGCAAAAGACAATTCAGAGCAATCTAATTCAACCCTGCAAAAGTGGAAAGAAAAAGCAGAAGAGGAAGAGGACCAAGCAGGAAGGTCAATAGACTCAATTACAATGGTGATGAGCCAAGCATTTGGAAGACTTGAAAGACTGGGTTAGGCATAAACAGTCACGGTGAAAATCTATGTATGTTACGTGTTTGCTGAGACCAAACAGGATGCACTGAAAAAGATAACAAGCCTCAAGTAAAGACAATAGCCTCTTTCCACTTCCAAGCAATCAGTATTGAAGATAGGCTACCTATGATTCAAGAGATAGTAAACAGCCATCAACACGAATAGTTATTGAAAACCTGATTTTCCCTTTAAAACACATCTCTTTACAACTACACTTTTAGGTAGGGTCTTAAAGAGTTGTTTTACTTTTTTAGGGGGTGCCTTTGAAGAATCTGTGCTTCTTGCCTTACTTCTTACTTTATTCTTCGGCAAGTCCGCAATAGTTTCTAGACAATTTTTTGACAGTGATTTGCCAATACCTTCTTCCTAGAGCTGAGAGGGAGTCACTGGCCCAAGGTCACTCAGAGTGTGGGTCAGGGTATGATACTACCCCATTCAGAGCTGACGTGTAATTTGAGTATCATCCTAGGCTCATGACTCCTACTTGATGAGTTAGGTCAGAGCTGTGCTAGAAATCTTTGGACTATTCATTTTGTATGCCAAATTGTGCCTTCTCCTTAACCAGATCTTGCTCATGGTCATTAATACCTTGGTCATTTCCCATTTAAATTTACTGTTATTATGTATGGGGCTGCCCTTGATGACCCCCTAGAAGTTACAACTGGTCTAAAATGCAGTGGAGGATACCATGTTGGATGTCCATTTAACACCCCTGTTGTGTGAGCTGCACTGGCTCCCAGTCTTCTTCAAGATGCAATTCAAGGTGTAGGTTATCATCTTTAAATTCCTACATAGCATGAGATCAGGTTAATTGTGGGACCATTCTCCACAAATCTTTCTGCACAAAGGTTGGACGCATTCCTTCCCTGAAACATTGTGATCTTGTGGGTTCTCAGAAGCATGTCTTCTTTACTGCAGCCCCTATCCTACCCTTTCCCCTTGTGATCCAACAAGCCTTCATCCTTTTAATCTTCAACTGAACATTTAACATTTGAAATTTCTCTCAAGCACTGAGATTGGGTGATATATACAGTATAATTGCATATATTATTTAAATTGTAAATAAGCTGTCCATAGTTTGGCTTAAAAAACATATGTGTTAAATAAATAAAACCAGTTTTATTTTTTTAAATTAACCACAAGTGCTCTGGAAATTAGTAAATAGAGAATGAAGGCAAAGGCTGGTAGCTAAGATGGACCTAGAGGACTCTGGCTTTTAAAATACTATGGGTACAGTAAATTGGGCAGTATTTAAATTGTTAGTTGGCTGATGACCTGAAATTCAGAGAAAGACTGCAAGCCCTGGAGGACCATTAAATCATAAAAGAAGGAAGTGCAAGTAGAATTTGGCTCTTCAACATAGATGATCCCTCAGGGATTGAAGATGACAGATGATCAAAGGTTTTACCAACCAGAGAACAGCCAGCAGCCAGCCTAACTCAACAAAGGGGAAACTGCTACCAGTACCTATATGTTCTTCCTTAATTTGAAATTAGTTAGTAGGAAGTAAAGTGGGATGGGGAAAAAGTTTGCAGTTTAGTATCTCAAGTCATTGTACCTTACTTGGAAATGGGAAGAAGGAGGCAAAAGAAACTCAATCTTGGAGTCTCTAGCCATAAATAAACCTTGTTTGCTCTTCTAAGGAATGAAGCTTGGAAACTGAAAGTAAATGATTAGCAAATATTTGGGTTTGTCTGGTGGTTTGAATAAAAGAAATAATATTTCTAAAATACTGAGTTTTTATCAGAAATACTGAGTTTCTAATAAAACTAGAAAACTCATTGAAAGCTTTTGTGCCTCTGGATGATAGTCTTAAAGTAGGACATTATTCAAATTAACTGCCATTACCACAACTGGTAATAGCCAATTGCACAATTTAGCTCTTTGCTATGGAATAGCCATAAAGCCCCAGAATTTTAGATGATCTAATTGTGAGAGTCGAAAAAAAACTCACTTTTAATGTAACTATGTCATGCATATTTTTCTTTGTCTCTCTCAAAAGTGTCTCTTCTGATATTTTTTTGTCCCAAACTGAAGAACACCAGTTGCTACACAGTAGTTCTTGACTTACAATCACAATTAAGCCAACAGTTGTTAAATGGTTTTTTTTTTTACAAACTTTCTTGCTACAGTTGTTAAGTGAATCACTGCATTGTTAAGTTAGTAACAAGGTGAAGTAAATCTGGCTTCCCTATTGACTTTGCTTGTCAGAAGATCACAAAACATGATCCTGAGACACTGCAACCATCATAAATATGAGTTAGTTGCCAAGTGTTTGAATTCTGATGCTGCAACAGTCGTAAGAGTGAAAAGCGGTTGTAAGTCACTTTTTTTCATTGTAACTTAACGGTCACTAAATGAATTGTTGTAAGACAAGGACTACCTATACTCTTTTCTTGCAGGGCCTCTGTTCCAGTCCTGTTCCAGTTTTGGTTGACCAGTTTTAATATTTTAATATTTTCCATAATCATAAGCCATTCTGTTAAAACAGGGGTGGGCAAACTTTTTGGCTTGGGGGCCTCATTGACTTTTAAAATTTGACAGACGGGCTGGGTCAGCACAAGATACATACATATAAAAAACTGCAAAATCTCTGCAAAATCAAGTCACTGCGCCTAATGCACCACCTGGTGTCGAAATGCCTGTCATTACAAGTCAAAATCAAATGAATGCAATCATTCAATCATTCACATCAAACCTTAATTCTGTACCAATCTTCGGCAGGCTGGATTAAAAAGACCAACGGGCCGGATGTGGCCCGCGGGCCGTAGTTTGCCCACCCCTGTGTTAAAACAATAAAAATCATTTAGTTATAAATAAAAGGTATTGTATTTCATTTCTATTTAAATGTCCCTTTTTTCTACAAATGTTAAATCAGACAAAGGTGGATCGAGCAATGTCCTATTACAGGAATACAGAAAGTAAAGCAGATTGCCAAGTCTCTTGAAGTAGAGATCAGGCCATTGCTTAGGTAACTGTTATTTATGTTTCTGAAATAGAGCAAACGGAGCATATCTTCAGATGAAAAAGATGACCAGGAATGGCTTCTCCATTCTGAAAAGGAATGATCATTTTCACTTATATACGTTTCTCACCAAAAAAAAAAAAAAAATTATGCACCAAGCCATATTTCCCAGAAAGTCTTCCAGTCTTCAGAATTAAAACTGAAAGATGATGAGAGCTCCAGAGCAAGAAAAAGTTAAATGCAATAAAGTACTTCTATGATTAGACATTAGCATCAAAATCAGAATTCATAGAAATGAAAATGGAGATACTCCATGGCACTAAAAAGCAGAAATACAAACCTAAAGAATTCATCTAGGAAAACAACCAAATAAAAAAATTCAAGATTCTGTTCTGCTCATTTTATTTTCAGGAAATAATAGAGGAAGAGGGAGAAGTTTGAGAAACACTATTTTTAGCATTTGGGTTTTAATCACAATATGATAATATTTATTCTATTTGTTTGGCAGATTTTGATTAGAAGTACTCTTGATCAGTTTTGATTAAATGCAGCTTTTAGTATTCAGTATTTCCTTCAAACAGTTCCAGAGAAATGATGGATTTATATCTATTTATAAATAAATGTTTAAGAGCCAAAAACTTAATTCTTCCTTGTACAATCTTTTCAAAATGAAGCATATTTATAATTTGACTTGATGGCTAAACAAAGAAAACAATGTGTTTTCTTTTAAAAAAAATCAAATGCATTGTTTATTAAAATTTAAAGTGTACCTCTGAAATGACTTCACTTCTTTAACTCTGATATGCTTTTTGTGGGATTAATTTAAAGAATATTTCTGCAGTTGCTGTCAAATCGTTCTACATACAGGTACTATTCAACTTACAACTGACCACTTAGTAGTGGCCATTCAAAGTTACAATGGGCCTATCTGGTAGCTACTTACAACCCAGATTCAAAATTCTGACACCCTCCCTCCACAGTCACATGACTGAAGTTCAGGAGTTGCCAACTGGGCCACATTTACAGATGTTTGCAGCATTTCATGATCATATAACCATGTTTTATGACAGTTTTCCTAAAAACCAGCATTTACTTTACATTTTCAGCAAAACTATGCCCACAGCGAACCCTTACCCCAGCATTCATTTACCAACTGCTGCAAAAATGAACATGAAATTGTGTTGGTATTGTGACCAACCTGTTTTATGACCATCACAAAGTACAATCGTAATGGGCAGGTTCCATTACAGTTATAAGTTGAATGCTACACGTACTGGATTGTTCTCTATAATATATTGCTTGTAAATTGTATAGAACTATTTCTTTAGATATTTTAAAATCCCGCCTTTATTATTTTTATAAATAACCCCAGGTGGAAAACAGACCTAATACTACTTCCCCTTCCTTTTTTCACCACAACCACCCTGTGAGGTGAGTTGAACTGAGAGAGAGGGCAAAGAGGCTAAGTCCCCAGTCAACTTTTATGGCTAAGGCATGACTAGAACTCCTGATATCTTAACTACTAGACCAAAATGGCATCATGCCATATCATATTTATAGTATATACAAATGATACTTTTTCAAAATCTAAGGTAATTGGCTATAAAGTTTGTAACCAGGATAGCCCAAAATCAATTCACTACCTTCCTCAAATGCTTTGTCATACAGGTGGTCCTTGCTGAATGACCAAAGTTACCACAGCCACGGAACAAGTGCTTTAATGGCCCATAAAGTGCCCATGGTTGTGCCCGTGTTCCCTGTGTTTACATGACAACATGCCAAGTCAGCTTTACAACCCACTGTCTGTGGTCACATGACTGTGATTCATGGGGGGGTGGAGTTTGCTGGGTTTTGGCCAAAAAAACCACCAAAAACCACCCAATGGGTTTGTTTAACAACTGTGGCATTTGCCTAATGACTGCCACAATAAAGGTCATAAATTACTTCCTGTCCAGAGATGGTATTCAGCAGGTTCTGACCAGTTCTGGAGAACCGGCAGCCAAAATTTTGAGTCATTCGAAGAACCAGCAAACACCACCTCTGACTGGTCCCGCCCCACCCCCATCTATTCTCTGCCTCTCAAGTCCTAGCTGATCAGCTGGGTCTTCTTTTGTTGCCCTGCACAGGAGAACGGAGCTGGAAAGCAGGTTAGTGGGGTGGGGAGGGGAGGGGATTTTTCAGTAATCTTCCCCCAGGAGTGGGGAGGGAATGGGGATTTTGCAGTATCCTTCCCCTGCCATGCCCACCAAGCTATGCCACACCCACAGAACTGGTAGTAAACATTTTTGAATCCCACCACTGTTCCTCTCACATGGGTGTCTAGACTTACAACTGCAATGGCTTATGACTCTAATTCTGGCCTCAATTATGATCATGATTCAAGGGCTGCTAGCAAATTGCAGCGTAAGAAAAGTTAGTGAAATGGTAGCATGGATGCACCAAGATTATAACAGTTCTTACCCAAGTGGTAGGTGGCTTTTCTGTTAGAAGAGTATCAATATTGTTTCACTTGAAATGGTTTAACAGATAGTTTATATTCTGTATTTTTTAAAAAAGTTTACTCTGTACTTAACATAATTATCTTGTTTTTAAAAATTACATATCTTCGTAAAAATGACTTTGGTCAGAAAGGCAGTTGATAATCATCTTAATAAATATTATAGTATATATTCAAAGACTTATTTTACATTCACTGATATATTAATACTCAGTGCATCTTTTCTCAAAAATATGGTTCATATAAAGTAAAACAAAGTAAAGAAAATATTGGGAGAATTTAAAAATAATTCATAATAAAGATTTTGTCTAGTTAATTTTCCTTTAGGTTAATATGTATTTTTTTCAAATCAGGCTTAATAAAATAGCATAATCAGTACTGTGCTATATTCATTATTAATGTCGGAAGACATTAAAATGCTACTTGTTATGCACGTGGATTTTCTGCATTAATAAATGCTACATTACCACTCCCTCAAATGCTAATAAAATAAGCCTAATGCTGAGATACATCAGATTGCTAAGTATGCATTATTTAACAATTGCCTTATGCTATATATGCACTTTATTATAAAAATAAAAACATACTTGAAAAGTTCTTCCTTCTAAATGCTTTGCTTATCTTTATAAGAATCACTTCATCTTTATAGTAAGAATACCTTATTTTACTGTATTCTTCTATCTTCTACTACATTATAATATCTGCTTTTCCAGACACATGCTTTGGACATTCATAAAACAACACTGAGAATGCTAAAAATAGTACTGCATAGACATACTGAGAAAAAATATCAATATTTTACTAAAATATTGCTTATAAATGGTATCAACAGCATTTTAGCATGTTGTACTATTATTAAAATAACAATAAAGATGCAACAGCAACAGAATCAGAATGGATGGAGAATTTCAAAAGCGTCAGATACAGAATATATAAAATAAATTTAAAATATCTTAATGAAGCACATCAACATTTACCAAAAATGAATGGATCAGTATCCCAGAGTCTTCTTTTGTTAAGCTATTTGCTGTATATTCCAGAGCTTTATTTTCTCTTTGATGTTTGCAAATATATGAACAGTTTCTCTCAATAACTGTACGAATACCTTTAAACAAAACAACACTAGTTGTGCAACCCATTACAATTTCTCTGCAGCCTGTTTTCCAGCTAATGTTTCCAGAATATATATTCCTTTAATTCACAAGCATGGTTTTCTTCAGCCACTCCAGCAGTATATATCTATTAAGATTTAATAGCACTATATTTTAAGCTTACGTAGAAGAATGCCAAAAATCTTTTGAAGATATCAGCAAGAGCCACACCTCATAATGCAGCCATGCCTCCAACAGAATCCTTCCTAAAATGCTCGAAAAACAAATAGATAAAAAAAATGCAGCACTCCTAACTAAGCTGTCTTGATTTCCATTTGTCAATGTTGACAAATTTTTCGAAGCCAAAAGAGAAAAAGGGAAAGGGAAAAAAAAGCACCCTGCTGCAGCTTCTAGTGTCAGGCACAAAGAATTCTCTCATCTCTGGGAGAAAAGCATTCTCCCAGAATGCTTAGCTTAGAATTTGCACCAGCAGACAATTTTTTTTGTGTCAACCTAAATACTGAGGTGCTGGATTTGGAGTGGGTGGGGGTGTTAAGATTCCTGCTGAAAGAATATTTGACCTTGTACAAAAAGAGATGCAGAAGATATGCCCATCTGTTGCTGCTATAGGAACTATTCGATACGTGCAACAGTGGAAGCTTATTTTAAATATCCAGATATACATGTACTGTAAATAGTAAACCACTAGAGAGCAGACAACAGAGCATTTAAAAAAAAAACTTTTTTAAATGAATTCAGTGTAAGCAGCATTGCAGTTACTGGAATATGAAATAATATAGGTTATTTTTTTCATTCATACATTTCCAAATAAAGAAAACTGTAAGAGTCTTAAAGTGCTAACTGAGAAGCAATTTCTACAGAGTTTAAGGAAGCTTAATTACTGTTTACAGAGACAATTCTATACCTGTGAACCCAGGAATAACCCTACAGACCCACCATTTCTAGGTGGATCTGTAGAGGATTCTTTTCATTTTCAAATCACACTTCAGTATGTGAAGACCTTGTTTGCTGAATAGGTCACAATATCTGGGCTTTCATCTAACACTACCCATATACCAAAAATACATAAACCACAGTAGCTGGTCTGACACAATACCTGAAACCAAGCCAACCACATTTTCTCTTTGTATAACATCTCAATCTAAAAATATAGCTAAGCGTGTCACAGATTATATAGCGGAAAAATACACATTTGAGGTCATGATATGAGCTTGATGGTTTTTAATTCTTAGAGAATGAGTTATTTTCAAAATAACAAATCATCTTTTGTAGTAATCTATTTTCACTATTCAATTTCCAGATCTGATTCTAACAAATTTTTCATTAATGACTCAAATGAATGTTTGCATTAAGCACTCACTGCTCTAATGTACTTATGTAATAAATTTAAATTTTAACTTAAGTTTTACTTCTTGACCTATGTAATTTATGCCTACTGCACAGATTATAGCCCAACATACAAATTTAATGAAAATTACAGAATTATTGTATTAGAAGTAACAATAAGTAAGTTACATCTTCAAGTTATAATCTTTGTGACCATAAACATTCTGACTTATTCTGTTATTTTACTGTAGTCATAATCAATCCAGTGTTTCTAGTTTTGACTATTTTGTTCTAATCAAATTGTTGAATTGATTGTGTAATGCTTTGTTGGCCAATGACCAAATTAAAATTTTGATTTAATTTGATTTGCTAATACAAGCTTATTAGAAACGTCTAGCCTGTGTGTTAATTCTGATACAGTGGAGATTACAACTTAGTTTGGCTTCAGAGCTTGGTTGCAGTCCTAAAATCCACTTCGGAATGGACATATAATTTCTCCATCCAGTCCATCACTACTTCAGCAGTACACAGCCAGAATAACCTTCATACTGCTACCTGATTGTTGAACTTGCTTAAAATTCAGTATTAAGAGTATGCATTTATGTAAATCAAATCTATTTGAAATTAAAATCTGCTATGTCCTACTTGGGGGCATGGTGACCTATTTTTAAGACTTTGAATTTAATTTAACTAATACATTTATTTTTCTTAATCAGTTAAGAAAAATCAATGCTGCTAAGAAAAATCAGGAAACAGCATTCTTTCTTTAAAAATGTGTACTGCATTTCTCCATCAAAAGGAGGATAATAATAATAATAATAATAATAATAATAATAATAATAATAATAAACAACCAGAAAACAGTAAAAATAAAATAAAAATTCAGAAAATAAGACTAGAACAGGATAACATAAAGTGCCTCAATCAGTGGTGAGGGGAAATGATTAATTAGTATAAACATTTATAGGCTTTTAAAGATGGCCTGCTACTTCAAAAATATATTTTACAGAAAGCATTTTGAAGGAGGGGGGTGTTATTCATTGTATCTCATAAAATGTCGCCAATTAACCTTTTTCTTTTTTCTTTGAGAGCAATAATATACCTTTTTACTTTAGCTAAAGTCATAAGGAACGTCGCTTAGGAGATTTTAACAGTTGCAATGGCATTCAAAATATATACATTCCATTGCCCATTACTGGCAAAAATAACATCGCAAAACAGCCCAAATACCACCCCACCCTTCAAACATGTGTTATAGCAGAAATAAATATTTTCTAAAGAGTTCTTTTATAGCAATAACACTTAAAATTGTATACTGCTTCATAATGCTTTACAGCACTTTCTAAGTGGTTTACACACTTAACATATTGTCCCCAACAATCTGGAACTTCATTTGACTGATCTCGGAGGGATGGAAAGATGAGTCAACCTTGAGCCTGTCAAAATCGAACTCCTGGCAGCAGGCAAAGTCAGCCTGTAATACTGTATACTAACCACCACAGCTTTTTCATAAAAAGGTTGTTAACAGATATTTTCAAATATCAGTTTTTCTGCTTAATATTAACATTTTGAGAAAGGAACACACAAATCCTGACATATAGCAAATAGTGTATGTAAGAATATTAATATAAATACATAATACTACTACAAAAGTTAAAAACTCCAAAATGTCTTAAATGAAAAGTAAAAGTAAAAATTCCCATTTTAACCAATGGAAAACAGGATACACAACAGCTTGAGGGAGCAAATCTGTAGGAAGATGATAGTAAATAACATGTATTAAAAACCTCTCTGAATTGCATGTGACATGATAATATTGCTTTATCAGTTGGTTATGTGTGGAAACTAAAAAGTCAATATTACTTTCTATATTCAACCATTTATATTGCACATTATAGAGTGAACACATTAAAATTGCTTATCCATAAGACCATAAAAGGCACTCTAATGGATACATTTTTAAAAAAACACACTTTAGATGTTATTACTGTTCAACAGTATCTTCAGTAACAAACTACAGTATATGAGTTTGAATAAGAAACTATATTTTTTATAAATGTTTAAATTTTTATAAACATGTTTATAAAAATATATTAAAGGGTATGCAAATTTTTCACTTTAACTATAAATTGTATAAACCTTAAATCTTTAAAATTTAAATCTTGAATCTTTTAGTTGTATGAAACTATGAAATAGTACTCCATCTAGTGGTTAGAGTTTATGCATAGATTTAATTGTAGATAGTTCACTTTTGTATGTTTTCTTGAAACTTAGAAATTCATGTATCGTTCCGGTTTCGCGTGGCTTCGGTGGCAACTGGAATTCGCGACTGTCCGCAATTCCTGCTGCGCTTGCCGCCAAAGTGCCCCCAACCGAAATGGGTCAGGGGGATATGGCTGCCCTGTAGAGGCAGCCGAAGAGAGAGTGGATCTGGCCAGGGGATTGGCCCCCTCCAACAGCAGACCCCCTCCTTGCCCAGAAAAACCCCTTTTTCCCAAGGTGGTGGAGCGGCAGTCATGGCCACCACGAAGAAGCCTGCAGCCGGGTAAGATTGGTGCTGGAGGAAGCAGGAAAGTGAAAGTGCTGGCTGAGCCGGATCAATCAACAACTTTTAAACACCCTGGAAACTGAATCGTTTGAATTGCCAGAAAGATACATTGTTCCTAAGAAGATCGGAAAGCGGTGGAGAAAGCTGTCAAGAGGAAAAAACTTTTTTTTTTTACTTCACTCTCCCACCCCATAGAAACAGCAGATGAAGATTTGGAAAATTTATTTGGGCTCTGAAGGTAACTTAATTTGAAAGCTAAAACTAAGGGGTAAAGGATTCCTGGACATTGGATTTAACAACTTAAGAAATCGGAAAACCCTTATTGAAGGTATGGATTTCTGACCATTTAAAAGAAAATTGTTGTTGTAAGTGGGAAGGGAGAGGGAAAAAAATGGAGCAGAAGTTGAAAAGGAGGAGACTGCCTAGAACTTTAAAGAAAGATATATTGTAATTGGAACTCTTTGATTAAATAATAACCCCAGAAAGAGAAATAGAAGAAAGAAAAGAAGTACTAAAAGAAATAGTCTATTTGGATGCTTTGGTAACTTTGGAATTTCTTGGAATTATTCTTGATTAAAAATACTTGGGTGGCTGTTTTGGAAAAAGTTTTTCTCTTCACGGTGGCATTGCTTGTGGATGAACTAAAAATTGAATATAAAAAATATAAAAAAGAAGAACAAGATGGAAAAGATACTTTGGGCATTCTATTTCAATTTCTAGAAATGGCGGTATGCACTTATGAAAAGTTGACTACGCAGCAGGATGATTGGGACAAAGAAGAAGAAGAAGCCATCTTTGAATAATGGGTTCTTTTTGGGGAGGAGGAGAAAGAGGAAAAGAAAAAGGGGATTTTAAGGTCTGAAAAAACAACCAAAAAAGAGAAAAATGAGATGAAAGGTGGATATAAGATTAGAAAACAACAGAAAGGGAGTAAGCAAAAGAAGAAAAGGGAGGAGGAGAGACAAGGGGGTAAAAAGGGCAAGGAAAAGAATAAGCAAGAGAGAAGAAAGGAGGGGATGAGAAGCCTTAATGGCGGGAAACAAGACTTAAAGAAATAAAGCCTAGTTAGAGACAATGGGTAAATTTAATTAAAAAGGGGATTCTGGAAGGTACATAAGATTGTGTTTTTATATGTGTATCTAGAGTAAAATGTTTAAGATATAAATGATTATCAATATATATGATTAGCTTTTTAATGATATGGATAGGGGTTATATATGCTTTTATTTAGTTATTGTTGTGTTTTTACCCTTCTCATAAAATTTATTGTGTAACTTTAGAATGTACAAAACAGAATCCCAACATAAATTAAGTGTTATTTTAACTAAATTTAAGCTAGGGGAATGAGTCAAAGGCGTCACTCCAATCAGTGTACAGGAGAAGTATATTAAAAGAGAAAAGATGAATGGATAGCTGGAAACAGAACAGACAAAGAATGATAAATATTATGAACTGAATTGAAATAAGATAAATAAAATAAAATTAAGAAAGATAAAAGGGGGGAGAAGCTACATAGAAAATTGAAAATGGTAATAAGATATGGAATGATATATAAAGTGACTATGATTTCTGAAATTTGTGTCTGTGCAAAGAGTTTTAATCCGGGATCAAGCAGCCTTCAGAAAAGATATTTTATGTTTTTTTTTATGTTTTGTATGTTGGGGTATTGTTTATGAAAGGCAATAAAACTTTAATTAGCAAGGAATATAATCTGGATAATAGAATGAAAAGGAGAAGTTGGGATAAGATACGAAGTTGAACAAATAACGTAAATATCGATATTACAATTTGGAACTATTTTGTATGCTCTATTGGGTTTTTTTAGAAAAGATTTTTTATGTTATTATGCCTTGATTGTTTGTGTATTGTTTTTATAAAACTAATAAAATTTGTTTGCAAAAAAAAAAAAGAAAGAAATTCATGTATCAATCAACTTTCTTCTGAGGCTAGGGTAAAAGACAAAAATCTACTTTCCTTCACTAGATACTAACCAATACGGAAGGCGCAATACTAGGAAACAGACATTAGATTATGGAGGAAAGTGATTATGTAATATTCAAGTAATTGATTGTAAGTACAGTTGAACACGTATCTTGGATTGAAAAAAAGCACATTTTAATGAATGGAGAAATAGGAATAAGAGAACCTAATGGAAAAGGAAGCTCAAGATGAATGGACACTCTTTTAAAAAAGGAATAATAAATGTACAAAATGGAAGATGGTTTTATGTTTTTTTATGTATTGTCTGTTTATGTTTGTCTTAAAATAAAAAAAAATATTAAAAAAAGGAATAATAAAAACACAATTTCAAATCATTCCCACGTGGAAAAAAAAAATATAGCGAAAGTACCAATGTGACCATCCAGTGTAGAGAGGCAAAAAGGCTAGATATAAAGAAAGAGATCCAGATTCTCAAGAAGGAGTACTGTACACACCAAGTAGTCCAGAACTTTAAAGAAGGTATCAAGAATTGTAAGATTTCAGAGGAGTGGAGATTGCAAAGAAAAAAAAATTAGAAGCTTCTTAAATCAGTTCAAATAGAAAAGAAAAGAATCAATGTACTTGGTACTCAATGAAGACATTAAAATACTATCAACTCCTGTCAGTGTTCAACAAAAAAAAAGTATAGGTAGTCCTCGCTTAGCAAACACTTGTTTAGTGAATGTTCAAAATTATGTCAGTTCTGAGCAAGATTTACAACTGCCACAAGTTGCAGCCGTTACTGCTTTCCCGTGATCCTATTTTGAGTGATCCTATCACGTGATCCTATTTTGAGTGCAGCTTCCCACGGTCACATGATCACCATTTGCAACCTTCATTGGCAGCTTCCATCAAGCAAAATCAATGGGAAAACTGGTAAGAAGTCACAAATTGCAATTCACTAAATGATTGCAACCAGAACTACTAGAACTGCCATTAAATGATTGCAACCAGAACTACTAGAACTGCCATTATAAGATAGTGTGGTCAACTCACTTTGCAATCATGTTGTTTAACATTGGAGTTCATGGTCCCAATTATAACAAATAATTGAGGGCTATGTATATTCTACAGGGAAAGTCTGAAAAAAGGAAAAAGAAGCACAAATGTAACATGGAACTAACTGAAACAGGATTATAAAGTATCTCTACTCTGAATGAGTTTAAGTCCTCCAAACAGAATGAACTGCATGCTATGGCTCCAAAGAAACTAATTCATGGTTGTCATTTTATATAGTAACTTTAAAATATCTGAGATAATGAAAATGTTGTTTCCAACTCTAAAAAACAGAGGGCAGATATTGAGAATTAAACTAATCTCGTACCGCCATTTGGGAAAGTTGTAAAATAGATGACATAGAGAGTTATTTGTAGACAAACTAAAAACAATGTAATATTTACCCGAAATCAGCATGAATTTGTCACACACAAATCTCCATTAGCTAATCTTATTTTGAATTTTACAAAACACCCATGTCATTCTATTCAGCTAATTAACTGTGGCTGCATGGCATAGCAATTAACTGAATACATAGCTGGTTCAAAAATTAAGTTCAGAATGTGCTTTTTAATGGTTCCTAATTAAACTGGAGCGAGCTGATCGATGGGCTGAGGATAAAGATCAGTCCTGGAGAAAAGGGTGCAGAGAATGTTTATCAAATTAGGATATTACATAAAATTGGGTAAGAAAGCTAATAGCTTATAGAATAGAAATAACATAAAAACCATCATGAGATACTATCTTGATTCGGGAGAAAAGATGTTGACAAATAATTAATTTCCAATAGGAGTCAGCGTTGTAATCTGACATCAGAAAAGACAAATGCAGTTTTAGAATGCATCAATAGAATGGGTGTTGGTAGAAGTTACCCTGAACGCCCTTTCTATCTATGCTGCGAGAGAGACCAGGATGGGTTGACTCCTTCCTATGATGCCATATAGCTGAGTCTGTACTAAGATATAAAAGCTAGCCCCCAGAAGAGACCCCAGCTTTGGCGAAGATACTTGACAGACCGAAAGGTGTCTCTGAAAGCACAAAATGAAAACAGAAATATGACTTACCCTCTCTGGATGAATCAAGGGAGGGGCTGGGCTCTCTCGCAGCATAGATAGAAAGGGCGTTCAGGGTAACACCCATTCTCCTCCATGCTGCATCGAGAGCCCAGGATGGGAGATACCAAAGCTTGCATGTCCACGGGTGGGTCCTCGTCCGGCTCATCAGACCAACTGTTGAACCACTTGTTGAAGCACCCGTCTGCTGAAGGCTGCAGTTGCCGAGGCAAAGACATCCAGACGGTACTATCTGATGAAAGGAGATGGAGATGTCCACATGGCCATAGGACAGATCTCCTCCAAGGGTGCTTGGGTCGCCCAGGCAGCCGAAGTGGCCATGTTTCTGGTAGAGTGCGCCATCAGACCTCGAGGAACCGGAAAGGCCGCAGCTTTGTAGGCCTGCTCAATGCAAGATCTGACCCATCTGGTAATAGTAGGAGAAGAGGCTTTGTGCCCCAAGTGAGAAGGGAAAAGGAAACAAAATGGCTTCAGACTTCCTGAAGGAGAAGTGCGCTTAATGCATATTCTAAGAGTCCTACCTACGTCTAGCGAGTGCCACTGCTGCTCTAAGTCATGGTGTGGGAGGGGGCAGAAGCCAGGCAACATAATGTCCTAGGACCTGTGAAACAGGTGTTAACCCTTGGAACCCTTTTGAAAACCTCCTGACTGAAGGGTGATAGGATAAGGAAGGAAGCGAATCCCATGAAAGAACCGAGGAGAGGGCCTCAACCTGCCTGCGTAAAGGTGTTGGAGGTCAAACCTTTCTCCAGATCATGCTGAAGGAATCTAAGAACCTCTTCCAACTGGGCTAAAGCAGGAGAGAGACTCTCCCTAAGGCACCATCGGGAAGAGCCTTCCAAGTGGTATCATAGATGCACCTTGTGGGAGATTTGCAAGATGCCAGGATAGTGATGATGACCCTTTCAGGAAGATCAGCCACCCCTAGCCGCTGCTGCTCAAGTGCCACATGGTCAGCTTGAGCCACTGGGGCTCCGGGTAGAGCAGACTCTCCTGATGAAGGGAGATTAGATGGGCTGGAATCCTCCAAGGAGAAGCCACTGACAGGTTGACCAGGTCCGCAAACCAGGGCGTCCTTGGCCAATAGGGTACCAGGAGGAGGAGTTCCGCTCGTTCCTCCAACATCTCCCAAATTACTGCTGGAATGATAGGAGCGGGGGAAAGGCATAGAGGAGACTTTTGGGCCATCTGCACCGAAGGGCATTGGTCCCCTCTGCTCCCTGGCAAGGAAACCTGGTGAAGAATCTGGTGACCTGGGCAATTTGAGGAGTGGAGAAGATCCACATCCGGTGTTCCAAATCTGAGGGAAAGGTCCCTGAATAGAGAAGGAGGAATAGACCATTCTGCCTGGTTGACTAGGCTCCTGCTGAGCCAGTCGGCCTGGGAGTTGTTGATCCCGGAGAAGTGGCCCACTGAGATCGACAACAGGTGTTGCTCTGCCCATAACCCCAACCATAGAGCTTCTCCCATGAGGGCTTTGGACCTCACCCCCCCCCCCGTCGGTTGACATGAGCCATGGCGGCCATGTTGTCCATAAGGACTAGAACATGAGAGCCGGTCACTGGGTGCCTGAAATGCTTGAAAGCTAGAAAAATGGCTCTGAGCTCTAGCCAATTTATGGGAAGGCCCTGCTCTGACCTGGACCAAGTTCCTGAGCTATCTGGCCCTGCATATGGGAACCCCAAGCCAGGAGGCTGGCAATGGTGGTTATCACTAGATTAACAGGGAACACCACCAATTGAGAGATCTCCGGATTTGTGGCGGGAGTGGGACCTTGATGGATGAGTGGCTGGTTCCTGCTCGTTGGTAGGGAAGCAGGAAACATTAGAGTGGACAGGAGTGGAAAAATCCATGGCTCAGGTGATATGACAGGGTAATTTGCAGATCCCAATGGGCTGCATGGATGAAGGAGGACAGAATCAAAATGTTGTCCAAGTAGCATTGGATCCTCACTGGAACAGAAAGCAGAGACACCATCAATGTTGCCAGAACCTTCGTGAAGACCCTTGAAGCCGATGAGAGGCCGAAGGGAAGTGCTCGACACTGGTAATGGGTATTCTGATAACAGAAACAGAAAAACTGGCAATGATGAGGCCAAATGGGGATGTAGAGGTAAGCCTCCATGAGATCAGTGGAAGAGAGGAGATCGCCCTCCCAACACTCTCTAAAATAGAATGCAGAGTCTGCATTTTAAATAGCCTGTATTTTACAAATTGGTTGAGAAATTTTAGATACAGGATAGTTCGCTCCCCACCCTGAGGCTTTGGGAACGATGAAAGGCGAGAATAAAGCCCACGTCCCCATTGAGTGGGGGGAACAGGTTTGAATAGCTCGGATTTCAAGAAGGAGTTGAATGGCCTGATTCATGAGGTCTTGCCTTGAAATGTCCCAAGAGACAGGACAGATCAAAAAAAAATTGGGGGAGGGGGTGCATTAGGAAGTCCAATTATAATCCTGACCTAATAGTGCTGAGCACGCAGGCATCCGCCGTTGACTCCTCCCATTTGGAGGCAAAGAAGGCTAGGCGACCTCCGATGAGTGGGGAGAACGAGGGATTACTTAGAGCGATGGCAGGAACGACCCCCACCCTCCCGAAAGGGCTGTTTACCAGTATAAGGAACTGGGCGATAGTCAGCTCTCTTCCCAAAGGAAGAGAGAATTTTACGTTTATCTCTGGTTTCGATGAGATAAGATTCCAGAGCATCACCAAAAAGCTTATCGCCCACAAATGGAACTGAAACCAGCTTCCATTTACAGTGTGACTCCACCTGCCAATTTCTGAACCATAAAAGTCTTCTTGCTGCTACTGAAGATGCCATGGCCCTAGATGCAAATTTGGCCGAATTGAGAGTGGCATCTGCAGTGAATTCTGCCGCTGCGATAATCTTATTAAGGTCTTGGTGAGACCGAAGGTCAGATGTAGGCAATCTAATCTGGAGTTGGTGCAGCCACCGTATGGATGCCCATGTGAGAGTGCCAGAAAATGGGAACGAGGCCAGAACCAGAGTGTCAACAGAAGGCACTTCCAGGGAATTGTCCAGGGCTGCACTGATGTTGTAGAAATGCTTATCCAGAGAAGATGGGTGAGGACCTGCTGAAGGGGAAGCGCACTGTTCCTTGACCATGTCCAGGAACAAAGTGGGAGAAGACAAAACCTTTGCATGCACTACAGGCTTGGAGAAGAATGAGTCTCCCTGGCTAGAGGGAATTCCTTGTGGCTCGGGAGCCACTTCCTCTGGCAACAGCTTGGCAGTGACCAAGGCCATGCTGAGTAATGGCCTGAAGAGAGAAGAATTGAAGACCAATGCAAAGGATGTCTGCTCTGGGTGAGAGTCCTCTTCCTCTGAAATATTTTGGTCAAAGGTCTCGCCTTCTTCACGTTCTGAACAAGAGGAATCACTGTGTTCAGATGGTGAAGCCCTTCCCTCCTCATCAACCTCCTCCCATTCTGGTCGAGAAGAATGGACCCTGAGGTCCTGGGGCCTGTGTAAATCAGGGTGATGAGGCAACTTATAGATTGAGAAGGGAGAAGGGCCTGAACCCTTTCTGAGGTCGAAGGATTTGCTTGAAGCCTTGCACCAATCCCTGCCTAATGGCCAAAGAGACAACATCTTGGATATCCCCTGGTCTATGCTCAAAGGTAGGGGCAGAAGGCCGTAGGCCCGCTGCTAAGGGAGTGAGGGTGGCTTCAGGCCTAGATTGAGAAGAGGTTCGAGGCCTGGAAGGAGGGGGAGGAGCATAGGGCCCAGAAGCCTGTTGGAAATAAGGCCTAGATCTGCTTAGATCCTGAAGATCATTGTACTGCAAAAGCCTCAGGAGACAGGCTCATAGATAACTTCTCCCCTGGGAGGGCTTGGCTGGGGCCCACAGGTATCACCTGAAATATGCTGTAGTTGCACTCCCTTCTGTTGAATAGTTCTGTTGAACTGCCTCTCTAGGGCTGCATGTCTGCGCTTTTCTGCCCTCAACTCAGCCTGAGTTGCCTTCTTAGGGACTAGAGCCTTAGCTCTGATTTTAGCAGCCACCTCCCTCTGGACTGATTGGGTGCTTTGCCTACAACTTTTTCTCTTATTGGCATAAGAGACTATACCACTGGGGGGGGGGGAGAGACTCTGCCTGACCCTTATCTTGCTCCATTTGAAGAATAAAGGCTCTTACGATGGAAAGAAACTGTTTATAATTTTTTTGTATTAAGCCCCTTAGGGTATAAATTGGCCCCCGGGCTTACAAAATGGCCGCTCACCTCGTGGTGGAAGGCTTCAATCCAAGATGGCCACTGACTATGGGAAACAGGCTCCGAGATAGAAGAATTTCTCCTTAGGCTATAAAGAGCCCCAAGTGAAGTCAGCAAAGGAAAGGGCAGCCTCTGGCCACATGATCAGCTGGCTGATGCTGGTATCGGTTTGCCGATCGCTTTTTACGACTGCTCAAATCGCAGGCGTGGGGGAGGTCTACAGACGCTGCCCAACTTGCCTGAACAGCACTCTGGCAACGCTGCTCCCAACCCTGCAGGAGAGAGAGCCCTGCTCTCCTAGAAGAGCAGCTGCCCAGATACTGGGAGCTGCTGAAATGAGGAAAAAAGGTACTGAAGATCGCTGGTGAGTACTATCTACAGAACCTCAGCTGGCTGAAGCTGTTATTGGTTTGCCGATCGCTTTTTACGACCGCTCAAACCGCAGGCGTGGGGGAGGTCTACCGACACTGCCCAACTTGCCTGAACAGCGCTCTGGCAACGCTGCTCCCAACCTTGCTTGAAACGAGGAAAAAACGACACTGAAGATCGCTGGTGAGTGTTATCTAACAGAAGCTGTCAGAGACACAGCTACTGACTGAATGGAGCTGAGTCAAAAGCTGGGGTCTTTTCCGGGGGCTGGCTTTTATATCTTAGTACAGACTCAGCTAAATGACGTCATAGGGGGGAGTCAACCCATCCTGGGCTCTTGATGCAGCATGGAGGAGAAGTTTTCAACTTCCATTTTGGTTAAATGCCACTTCAATTATTATGTCCAGTTCTGGATACCTCTCCTTAAGATGGTTTGGAGAAAATTAAGAGTGAGAATATCCAGAAAACTAGAAAGTTAATCCTATGAAAAAAGATTTAAGGTGCTGAGTTTGTCTAGAAAAGATGACTGGATGAAGAAATGAGAGTACTCAATTACTTGAAAGGATGTCACAGAGACAAAGACTTAAGGCCCCTTCATTATTATTTCACAGTATAGAGCATAGGATAATAGATATGTTCCAACTAAAATCTTGGGGAAAAAATATTTCCTAGCACCAACAGCAGTTTTTCAACAGAATCAATTACCCATAAATGTAGTAATCTCACCTATATTCATGTAGAAGGTTGACAGGCATCTGTCTGATATGAATTACAAGAGCCGTGATGGCACAGTGGTTAGAATGCAATATTGCAGGATAATTCTGCTGTCTGCCAGGAGTTCGATTCTGATCGCCTCAAGGTTGACTCAGCCTTCCATCTTTTCTGAGGTCAATAAAATTAGGATCCAGATTGTTGGGGACAATATGCTGACTCTGTAAACTGCTTAGAGAGGGCTGAAAAACACCATGACGCGGTATATAAGTCTAAGTACTATTGCTGTTAATTTGAACATTTACACAAACAAGTGCTTCAGTAGGTGGCTACACTTAGCTTGGAAGGTGAACAAGGGCAGGCTTGTTAGTATTTGGATGGGATACCTGGGTTGTAGATGAAAAGTTGAAGAAACATCCAAGAAGACAACAACAGCATTTCTGTCATGGTCCTGGGAACTCATTTAAGCATAAATTAATTATTGGTCCTTATTACATGAAGCTACAGTCAATGTTACTTATTTATTTAATTAATATCACCTATTTGTGGCCCCTAACCTGCTTCTGTAAGTTTAGCAACATAATAAACCAAACTGGAAAATGGCTTTATGTTTTATGAAGCAGTAAATATCACTAAAAGACAACTTACCTATTTCTCCATGTTCTCATATAACGTTAAGGATTTCCTACACTTTTATGTAAGACCTTTCAAGTATTGTAGAAGAAAGAGAATTTGTTTTCTTTTGTTTGTTTCAACTGTCTAGGACTCTTCACTAGTTTGGTGTAAATTTCGAGGTCAAAATAGATCAAGGCAGTTCAGGATAGTTTGGAAATAATTTGTAGTAAATTTGCTACTTTAATTCCCTTTCTGTGATTCAGAATTCTCCATGACTTATCAAATCATTGTTAATAATTCTATATTCATTCTGAAAATACTTGGAGAGACTGGTAGAGATTTGTGGCAATGATTTTTTAAAAATTTCAAAGATTATTTTGTTACTTGAAGGAGGCAAGATAAAAGCATCTATAACTGTGTGGCTATTATTTCATTTTTCAACAATAAAATATGAAATTTAGGCATTTGTTGAGCAAAACAAAAATACTTGATTGTGAATATTCAAAAATGATTTAATTTCAAAAGTTATAAGTCTTTCTGATTAACCATGTGTTGGCAACATCAAAATATCCTGATACTTTTTATTGGGAAGGCTGTGGCTTATATCAGATTTAATACCATGACTTTGTATCATGGTTAAAATGTAGGCCCTTATCCCCATATTTCTAGATCTACTTTCCTTAGCTGATAACACTGTAATTTATTGCCTTTTATACATTTTCCCTTTTTAGACTTAAAATATTTGGATTTCCCTTCATGATGATTTAGGTTTATCAGATTTATTTATTGTTTTGATATATACATGGCTACCCAACTCAAATTCATTACTCTGGGAGGTTAACAGTTAAAAAAAGCACCATAAATCAACATATAATAATACAAGTAGTACATATATAATTGCATAGTTAAGGCAAAACTTAAAACAACCAGCAACAAATTAACACAACCACTGCATTGAATCATCCAAATTTCCAAAGTTGGTGATAGCTTAAATTATTTAGAGACAGAAGACATGACAAGCTAAAATTAAGCAACAGAAGACTAGAGTATTAGTTAGCAATGCCCTGATTTCTGAATGACTAAATCTAATATGCTGAAAGTTTTGCTGGCTCCCCATTTGATAAAGGAAAATATAATGGCCAGGAAAAAAAGTGAAAGGGCTACTGTATAGAGTTATGTCTAGAATAGATGGTTAAAAACTCTGGGTGTGCATAATACCTCTGACACAGCAAACTATAATTATTTGTTTTACTTGCTCAGCAAACCTGCATCATTCACTCTTGTTCGAAAAGTCATCTATGAAGTTTTGAACAAGTATTAAATAGGTTGACTGCTAATGATTTGAGGATGGAGAGAAATTAACTTATTTAACTTTTCCTCTAAAACAAAACAGTCCTTAAACCAATTAGAAAGTTGAAATAACTATAAAATGCCTTTGGATAGGATATGAGGATCAGCTATTATCACACATACCTCTTAAATAACTCATCACATTTAACTTTTATGTTTCTCTTCACAAACCCAACTTTCGCTTCCATATAACAAAGTGGGCAAAAGCACACTCTATACGCAACCATTTTTCCATCTATCAAGATTCATTTCTTGCAAGAAACCACATATTGCCTATTTTTTTTACCAGCATTTGAGCTTTACTATATCATAGAGTCTAATAATACATGCTGTAAATAATTTGGTTCCAAGCCAAAAATATTAACATTCTCCCCTCCACACACATACACATTCTATATATTCCTATGTCCTCAATCAGCAAAATCTAATGTTATTATAAACATTGGGTATGTATGTATTCATAAAAATATTAAACAACCAGGGAAATAACACTCATTTTTGTCTTATTCACTGTTGAGCACATTTGCTAGGCATTCAATGTAATTTCACATCAGTTACACCTCAAAATCATACTGCTTGTGTTGCATTCAGGAACTAACCTTCAGATATTCATTAAACATATCCATAACTCAATCCTATTTACTTTATCATATGCTTTCCACAATCAATAAATATATAATAGATTTCTTTCTCAAATGTATACATTTCTCAGAAATTTCCAAAGAACAAAATTCTGACCTGCACATATCTTGCCCAACTCAAAGCTAAACACTTCCAACATTCTGCTTACTAACACCTTCGTAATAAGACTTTTCCCTGGCACAGCAAAAAAGCTAATTTATTTGCTATCGATCTTAATGTAATAGAACAATAACAACAATTCTTAACAATTCTTCTTGGGACAAAATATTAAAAATGCAACCTCTCCTCGAATTGCTTACCCTAAGCCAAGGTAACAAGTCTTCTATCGTAATGTACAGATCTAAATACATGATAAGCAGTCATTCCATAAGCAAAAACAGCCATATTTTAATATGTTTTCAGTTATAGCTACAGTCTTACCATTTTACAACATTTGTATATGTTTTATGACTTCATTATTTTTCTCATGGATGCTAACATTTGTAGCATTGTCTTCAAACCTGCTCTTCAATTCCACTAACATTTCTATGCAAATCCTGTATATATTCCTTCTGACAACTTCTGACTTCATTTTCATCTCAGATAATTTGATACAGTAATGCTGCTGGAGGCTCCATATTTTTTTCTCATTTCCAAAACAAACTTTTATAGAACTTGTTGCATATTCCATCTACGTCTTTTTCATTCTTTCTTGACTACATCCTCTACAACTATCTTCCATCTCTACATTCTAGATTTGTACATCAATTATACTTTTATATGCATTTTTTAATTCACAGTCTCTTTCATTTGGTCATTCCACCAAGCATTATTTTTCATATTCCTCTTTATCATAACTCCATATACTTTTATGTGGTACTCTGAAACACAATTCTGTTCACCAAAAGAAGGCAGTTTTATGCCTTCTTTCCTTCTGATAACTTTCCATTTTTTTTCAGTTAGGAAACTAATCTATCTTATAATAATTTTTCATAACAAAAATGCTATTTTCCTACATACCTATTTCTTTGTCAAGATCTACCCTTGATACCATAATCTACCTTCAGAATCATGAATCATTGCTCTACCACTATTTCTCTTAGTCATGGTTTTCTATTCATTTCTTTTCTACATGTAAGCATCAATGGAATTATCTTAAATCATGTATTCAGAATATTTTTCTAAAGATTCATCAAACATTGACAAATTCATATTCATCCTTGCATTGCCAAATCACTTAATTGCTTTTTGTAACTCTCTCTGCTCATTCCTATTTACTCATGTTACTTAGAAAGTAAGTTTCCCCAGATCACTCTTATATAGAATGTTATAGTTTTTGCCAAAATTCATTCCTCTAGTATGACAAATGGCAAGCATATGTCACCAACCATTCCTACTTTCATTTACACCCTTAAGAACAGAGATCAGTAATTCATTCATGGTTAAACCTATGTTTTCACTTTCCTGAATATATTCATCAACCTCATAAGATCAGACCATCTCCATTTAGCTCTGTTATACCCTTTTAGTTTCTCTAAGTTTCATAGAAATACCTTTTTCCTTCCTGTTCTAAGCATACTCACATTCTATAAGAGACAATATAACTATGTGAGTCCCATCAAGTGGAAATACACGCAACAACATATAGACATATAGCCAAGATATAGTTTAGCAAACAATGCTAAACTGTATCAATGTAATAGAAAGATACAACCAAATCATTACTGACTAGGTTACTCTCAACCTACAAAGGTTGAAACCCATATGACCAATCCTAACAGCACTAAGATCCATAAGAGATCTAATCCTAAATTTTTTTGAAAGGACCAGTGGTGCATAATTTGAACTTTTTACCAAGACAGGAGACAATATAAAATAACATGCAACTTGCAATCACCAAAAACACAATCATGTAATATAGCTGTCCTTAAGTAACCTTAATAAAATTATTCCAAGCCTGCAGTCTTGATTAGAAAATTCATTAAACTATATTTAATATATCTGCAGCAATGCTTATCAAACCTGAATTACCTAATGAGCTGAAAACTATTTGATTTATAACCTATCGACTTAAAATTATGAACTGTCAAGTCAGTGTCTTGACAGTGTCTTATTGAGTACATAATGCTTCCTTCTATTTGTCCCCACATCAAATGAGGTGGGTTGGGATGAGAGATAGAGACACTCTCATTTTCTACAAAGTCACCAAGCTACCTTCCATGTCTAAAGAAAGACTAGAATTAACAGTCTCTGAAATTCAAAGAAATTAAATGTCTATTTTTAAGGGTTAGAACTATATCAAGTGTTCGTGGTTTCACCATTCATCACAAGGGAGTAAGATTCTTTATCCTGGGACATGTATATTCACCTTCATTCGTAAGGTTCTTTAATATCACCATCAAATTTTGTGATTTATCCAATCATGAATAGCTTCTACTGTATTATATGTTTCTATGTGTGCCTTTGACTTCTGGCAAGTACCTGGAGAAGTCCCTGCAGTTTTCTTGGCAAGATTTTGGAAGTGGTATGCCACTGCCTGCTTTCCAGAACTGAGGAAGAGTGACTGGCCCAATCTAGTTGGCTTTGTGCCAAAGGCAGGACAAGAACTCAGTCTCCTTGTATTACCCTAGATACAGATTTATCCTTAACTTATCTGGGTGAAAATGAGCAAGCAGCTCTTTGAATATCATCATACTGTAGGAGAAAGAGCTGGAGACAATCAAAGCTGTCAGAGTGGTACTTTATTCCTTGTATGTCAAAGATCTATAACCTACAGTCTACTTACAATAGATGCTCATTCCCACAGAAAAAGAAAAGTGGTAAGTGCACAGAGTAAAACACTAACTTGGTTTAAATAGTTTGATTTAAACTGTCATGTTAATCCATCAAGATTTCACCCTCACATTTGTCATGATTCTATCAGCTTCTTTCTTTTGATCCTACCAACTTTTTAAGACAAACCCTCTAAAACTTCTAACCTTGTTACAAAAAGTCCATGAAACATTTCAGTTGGTAACAAAATAAAAACAAAACAGGGAAGACTGTTTAAAAAAAATAGTGTTAAAGAGAAATACAGTACTAGGCTGTATATCCCCTTTTTCATCTTGTCATCTTTCCTACTATCTTCTACTGCTTTCTTATGATTTATCAGTTGTTGTTTGTAACTTATGATTAATGATTGTAACTATGATTATGACCTATGGCCTATTACTTCCTGTTTATATGTACACTGAGTTTATGAACTGGAGACCAATTCCTTGCGTGTCCTATCACACTTCACCAACAAACTATTCGTATTCTTATTCTTATTCTATTCTCCATTCTATTCTATTCTATCCTATTCAATTTCTTTCTATTCCTATTCCTATTCCAATCCTATCCTATCCTGAGCATGAAAGCTTAAAACTTTCAACTAAAAAGATGTAGTGCTTTATTATTATTATTATTATTATTATTATTATTATTATTATTATTATTATTATTATTATTATTATTATTATTATTATTTTCCAAAGCCACTGCTGAAGGTGTTTCACAACAGCTACCTTTTTTATTCCACCCTTCAACTCCTGGAATCCTCTCCTTCCCAAGTTTTCCAACCACTCATTCATTCATAGGTATCGCGGGAAGGAAACGAAGGCGGGTCTCCTTTGTGAATGGACGGAAGTTTTCACAGAAAAGGGAAAACCCGAACGTCTGGAGCCAGCTGCTGCAGATGGGAAGGGATCAACACCCCCCCACCCACCTCCCCTCCTTCCCGTTCCTGTGTATTCAGTGTTTCGAAGCAGGGAACGGGAAACAGGTCTCCGCTGAACGGGAGAGGGGAAAGAACCAAAGGTGGGGAAAGGCGAGCCGGAAGCGGGCGGTGCTAGATCATCCCCGCGAGCGGAGGGGTTTTGGTTTTATTTTATTTTATTTTCTTCCCCCCACTACCCGAATCAGCCTCGGAAATTCCGGCCCGGCGACTCGGTTCGGAAAGGGATCTTGCCATTCATCGGGACGGGGAGAAGCAGCGAGATCCAAACGGAGCGCCTTGGTCCATGCCTTCCCTTCCTTCTTTCGCACCTTTCGCAGAGCGAGGTCAGACACGCTTCTCTCCCCCCACCCCACCCCCCGGACGAGGAAGACGCGGGGAGACACGTCTGAAGGCACCGACGGGCCGATGATACGGGCGAACCCGCGCCTGCTTTCAGACAGACAGGAGGGCGGGCGGGCAGGCTGGCCGGTGGGGGTGTCTGGCCACCAACCTCCAAACGGGACAGGACTGGGGGGAACAACTCAGAGGTGGCTGCTGTCTCTCCCCCCCCCCACACGCACCCCGTCCAAGGGAGGAAGGGGCGCAGAGGGTGGAGGAGGGTCTCTGAACCCACCGCCTGGCTCGAGGAAACCTTCCCGGGGTCCGCCGCTCGCCCTTTCGCCGCCACTCACCACAAAAACCGAACTCCGCACCACTTCGGAGACGCTTTGCCGCAACTCGGCGGCCGTGCCCGGCTTGCTGAGCCCCCGCGTGAACTTCCGAGTCTCCGAGGAGGAGAAGGAGGAGGAGGAGGAGAAGGCGGCGGACTGAAGAGACATCGTCGCCATCCTTCCCGCCTCGGTCCTTCTCTCCCGGCCCGGCCACCTCTCAGGGCGCCGCCTCGCCGGCGCTGGGGCGCCCCACCCCCCTCAGTAGTCCCTCGTCAAGCGCAGTCGTCCGGTCCGCCCGCCGGTGCCTCTCGTGTCGCAATTGGTTCGGCGCCGGCTGGCCTCGCGCCGCCGCTCCTGTCAGGTAGCCCCTCCCTTTCGCGAGGCACCGCCCGCAGCCGCCGCCGCTGCTCCCCCGGCTCCAAACACTGGCACGCTCGGGAGGCAGCGATCCCTCTGAGAGTTGATTGGCGCAAGCGGAATGGAGGAGGCGTGGCCCTGCTCTTTCCAGTAAGACGTGGTGTCGCTTTAAATAAAAGTGCGCGGTGTCCGCCTAAACCCATTTCCTTACACGGCCTCTGATTGGGCAATGCGATTACCTGTGCGGTTGCCCCATTACCCCCCATCCAAGGAGTAGTCCCCGCCCCCTGCTAAAGGCTTGGGGCGTGGCCAGCGAAGAGCGGAAATTCCATTCTCTCCCAAGCAATGACCTCGTTTCTCCGCCCCCCCCCCGCCCTCCCCAGTTAGACTTTTCGTGATCTGGTCATTTAGGGAAGGAGAGCAGCACGGAAGGGTCCTTTTCAGACAACCGCATCGTTCTGGGGTTTGTTTTTCTGCCTCTTAGAGCAGACATCGAAAATCCAAGCATGACGGCTCCATTCAGCTCACGGAGCTCCAAATAAATAAATTACGCCAATGTGGACGTAACGTAAATGAAAATTGTCTTTCTTTTAATATGGGAAACTATTGACAAGGAATTCAAATATAGTGGACTTCCAAATCACATAAATACCCCCTTCAATTTTTTTAAATCAAAACAGCATTTTTAAAATAGGCGTTTTAATGCAATACTTGTAGGCGTTTGCAGAAGTTCCATTTTCATCACCTATCACGAAGCGAGTTCTCACAAGCAGTGATCCTTTGACAGCTCTGTATACACAAACTGTTACTACTACTTTAAAAATTTAATAGAGTCAGGTCATGGCTTTGATCCATAATAATGTACTCTCTACTATTTAAAAAAAAACACCCTAATCTAGCAGAAAGTCAAGTCCAGGTAGTCCTTGACATACAACAGTTCATTTAATGGCCAAAGTTGCAACAGCACTGAAAAAAGGGACTTATCGTTTTTCACAGTTTTTTATAGAAAAGAAAAGAAAAGAATACAACACAACACAACACAATACAATACCTTTATTGTCATTGCATTCCATGAATACAATGAAATTTGAAGTTCTGACCTTTGCAGCAACTCCATGATCATGTGGTCAAAAAAATCAGATGCTTGGCAGTTGGTTCATCCTTATGACCGTTGTTGCTGTGCCTCAAGGACATGTGATCTCCTTTTGTGACAAGCCAAGTCAAGGGGGAAGCCAGTTTCACTTAATAACCGGGTTAGCAACTTATCAATTATAGTGATTCACTTAACAACTATGGCAACAAAAGTCGTGAAATAGGGCAAAACCCACTTAATAACTGTCTCACTTAGCAACAGAAATTTTGGGCTCCATTGTGGTCATAAGTTGAGGACTAGCTGTACCTTTCCATGTAATAAAAATACATTTTCCTATTACTCAACTATATTATGAAACTGGAATAACTTCACCCTTTCGTATTGCATTGAGATATCATACACAAGTATATAAGGGGTAGATATTGTAACATCATAATGCACATTTTGTCATAACAGTATGTTGCGTTTTATATATTTGTAAACTATGAGTTATACAATTTTGGTGCCATATAAATTGATTATGTACTATCAAGTTGGTGCCAAATCTTCACAACCATATACATACATACATACATACATACATACATACATACATACATATATATATATATTCTCTATAATGGTCTGTCTCTGATCTGATTTTGTGGTGTTCCAACAGTAAACTCATTGCCACCGTAACTGGGTCAACCATCTTGTCACTAGTCTTTTCCTTTTTTTTTTTTCTTCCCTTTTTCCTAGCATGACAGGTTTTTCCAAAATAAACTAGGTCTTACTTTGCATAGTGTGTCCAAAGTAAGATAATTTGAGCCTGGACATTTATGCCTGAAATGAAATTGTTATTGATGTGAGCGATAATCCTTTAGTTTATTTTCTTGGCTAAATACATTAAATTATTAAAGCAGCTTAGGGAGGGTAGCTAACTGGAACTGGCCTCATTTTTCATATATCCAGCTTACAAGATATCTGCTGTTCAGAACATATTTATTAATTCACTGAGATCCCATCACCTCTACTGGACTTTCACATTAACTGAAGAAGGGCAGAATGAAATAAACCTCCCCTGAGTGATCTATAGCTTCTTATAGACTCATCCGAGCATCTCTGTGGTGATAGAAAGTTTCTCTTCATTACTGATATCAATGGTTGGATGATGCAGCAAGACCCTATAAATTATTAGAAGTAGAAATGGCCATACACTAGTTTAAAAAAAAGTTATGCTTCATACTTCTCTTTTCCCAAATGATAGGAGAAGTGAAGTGCAATGCCTCTCTCAGTTTCTTCCCGTCTCCTCTTGCCTTACTTTGAACAGTCCTCTCTCAAAGAAAAGAAATAGTACAGATTCTTGGTCGAGCTGCTTGTGCAATTTCTGCTTTATTAGATTAGAATACAATAAAAGAGGCAGTAAATGAACAGTAAGTGCCACTTAACACCTAAACCAGGGCTCCCCAACCTTGACATCTTTAATACTTGTGGACTTCAGCTCTCAGAATTCCTCAGCCAGCTATCCTCAGCCAACCAGCTATGATGGCTGGAGAATTCTGGGAGTTGAAGTCCACAAGTCTCAAAGTTACCAAGTTTGGAGACCTCTAACCTAAACCCATAAAAAAATTCAGAGTAGCTGTTGCTTCCCACAGGAAAAATGTAAAGCTGAAATCTGCCTAGTTTCAAATGGGCCACCTTGAAATCCTCTTCAGTGCTTTTGAACTAATTATCAGTACCGGTAGTTCTTGACTGACAACCATTCGAAGTTACCACAGCATTGCAATAAGTGACTTATGAGCATTTTTCACACTTATGAACATTGCAGTTTCTAAAGCTTAAACATATCTAAAGAAAAGTATTTCACACAGAACAGTTGACTAAGCTTGGACCTCTGCCAGCAAGCAATTTTTCTTTTACATTCTCAAGTCAAATCCTGTTCCTTTTTAAAATAGTAGTGGCTGTTCTGTATCTTCTCCAAACAATAAGTTCTAATTGACTCAGAAATGGAGATCCTGTATTATATTTGCTATTTTTAAAAATCAGCTATTTATTCATAAGTAGCTGACCTTTAAAAAAATTATATTCTTCCGGTAGAGAAAACACCCTGCTAACAAAAGTTTTTTAAGCTATTGGTAGTTTCCTTTTTTGCCATGTGTGTACATGTAGTTCTCAACTTACAACAGTTCATTTAGTGACCATTCGCAGTTACCACAGCATTGAAATAAATGACTTATGAGTGAATTTCATACTTATGACCATTGCAGCATCCCCATGTAATTCAGGCACTTGGCAACTGACTCATATTTATGACAGTAGCAGTATTCTGGGGTCATGTGATCATCTTTTGGTAACTTCCGACAAGCAAAATCAATGGGGAAGCCATATTCACTTAACAACCATATTACCAACTTAACAACTGCAGTGATTTAGTAGCAGGAAGGTTGTAAAATGAGGCAAAACTACTTGCCTCACTTAGCAAGAGAAATAATGGGCTCAATTGTGGTCATAACTCAAGGACTATCTGTAATTTGGTGAAGGGCAGTGAATTAGGGGACATGTTTAATATTGACAAGGTGTATAAGATGAAATGCATGCCCTCATTAACTGAATAGAGAGAAACAGAATGCAATTCAGAGCAAAATAAGTAAGTTGTCCAGGGAGAAGTTTGTGTGTCTGTATGCAAAATCTCTCTCTCTCTCTCTCACACACACACACACACATACACATACACACGTATGTATCTTTCTTATCCACACTCCCCATTGGTGATGTACAACTTTATCAATAAAATTAAAATCAGAATTAATTTAAGATTAAAAAGTTTTAAAATTATAAAAATAACATGAAATTTCAAAAGGTGAGTTTTGGGGAATTCACAGTTGCTAATACAGGTAGGGGAATTCTCATGGAGCCAGCCAGCTCCATGATTGTATACGCCTCTGTGTCCTCCATGCAAGGCCGCACAGCCAAATTTTGACCCCTCTGCGGAAGTCCAAGAGAGCTGGGGCCTGCCTCATCTCCGAGGGAAGGATGTTCCGCAATGCAGGGGCAGTGGCAGAGAAGGCTCTCTTCCTAGACCCCGCCAATCAAAATTCTGTTGCATAACCCCCCTGCCTGAACAAGTGAGACAGGCTGATATAATGGAACGAAGGTGGTTCCATAGGTTACCTATTTAAATTACGATATAAATTAACATAAACAAATGCATGCAAATATGTTGCATTCATTTTGTTCTTTTCAGTGATGCATGTTCTCTTCTTAGACAGTGTATACATGACACAGCCAAGCACATCTAGGTTTTCTAGAGTCTTTCTTCTCTTTTGACATCAGACAAAAGATGGAGAGTCTTTCCCATCGATAGCTGTTTAGCCAGAGCCATGCGATAATAAAAAAAGATACTTTCAGTAATAATAATGCATTAGATCAGGGGTGTCAAACTTAATTTCATCAGGGTTGTGTTTGACTCACGGGACTGGGATGGGCATGGCCAGCTCAACATACTCATGTTGGGGGTGACTGTGGTGACCCAAATGCTCTGCCAACAAAAACAGGCTCCCAAGCTCCATTTTTGGCTGCCATAGCCTGCAGCCCACTGCCAACAAAAATGGAACTCAGGAGGGCCACCCTCGCAAGCTCTATTTTCACTGACAGAAGCACCATGGGCCGGTTTCCAGGGTTGCCCCATGGGCCAGATCCAGCCCCGTGCCTTGAGTTTGGCACCCCTGCATTAGATTATCTTATGCCTAAAGGGATCCAAATCTGTTGAATTTGAGCAGAGCTAAATTTAATTTTAATTAAAAAAAAAATTAGTATGACATGAATCTGCTATGGTTTTCCCGGCATTAATGTATGGCTGTGAGGGCTGAACTACATGGGAGCCTGAGCGCTGAAGAATTGATGCTTTCGAATTGTGGTGTTGTGGAAGACTCTTGAGAATCCCTTGGAGTGCAAGGAGAGCAAATCAGTCAATTCTAAAGAAAATCAACCCTTACTATCCTTTGGAAAGACAGATACTGAACCAGAAGTTCAAATATTTCAGTCATTAAATGAGGAGAAAGGACTCATTGGAAAAGATCCTAATGTTGGGAAGGATTGATGGCAAAAGGAAAAGGGAACTCAGAGGATGAGACTGTTGTGTATATACCATAGTTAATAAAGTATGAGCTTGAGGTAAAGTGCAGGGTTCTGGCCCTGCACTTCTGATTGGCTGTTAGGCGGCCAGATCGGATTGGTTAGTTCTGAGGAATCCGATTGGCCCTTAACAGAGAATTCTTATTGGTTAAAAGAGCTAGCGTTTAGAGCTCGTCATTGGACAAATCTTGCAAGGGTTGCCTATATAAGGCAGAGTTCACTGTTGTTGGTTTGAGAAGTCACTATGTAAATAAAGAGCTGAAAGTTCACTGTTCAGAGGCTGTCTCCATTTATTTCGACCCATGTTCAGTACTTAACACTGGCGACGAAAGTGGGATTTGGAAACGTCTGAACCGAAGAAGCCAGGAAGCAACACCGAGCACGTGACAGATGACGCCAACAACAGAACCATGTCTGGCGGCATCGTACCACCCGCTCTGTTTGATCCAAACCAAGAGGATTGGGAATCCTACATGGATCGCTTCCAAATGTTTCTCGAGATGAACAATTTGGAGGACGCCATGCCAGCAAAGAAAAGGGTGTTGTTCCTTACACATTGCGGCCCAGCCATATTTAAGATGGCTAAAGCACTCGCCAAACCTCGAGAAGTGAAAGCCATGAGCTGGGACGACCTCGAACCCATCCTGAGAGGCCATTACGCGCCAACCGTGCCTACACTCGTGAGACACCACGAGTTTTATCAGAGGAACCAACGAAAAGGGGAAAGTGTGGCTGATTTCGTGGTGGACCTCCGAAATTTAGGGGGCCTCTGCGGGTTCGCCGATTTAGAAGAGGCACTAAGAGATCGAATAGTTCTGGGACTAGATGCACTAGGCTTGCAAAGCAAGCTGATGGCGAAGGGCGACATCAGCCTTGCTGATGCCATCGCCGAAGCCATGGATGCAGAGGCGACCAAAAAGTAGGCTGCACAACTACGGCAAAGCCGCACTCCGGTAACACCACCGACCAGCAATATCTCACCTAGCACAGAAGGGCAGCTATTAACAACGCATCACGAGGACCTCTCTTTGTCGTCAGACAGTGACAAAGAAGGGGTCCATCGAATGCAGTCCGACCGGGACCCTCGCCCAAAGCCCTTACGCCCTTGCGCTGGCTGTGGAGCCAACCATACCAGGGCCGAATGCAAATTCCGCGACGCACTCTGCCATGAGTACGGAAAACGAGGCCACATCGGCCAGGTCTGCCGCAGCTTACCAGGACTCAGCCAGGCCTCAAAAGGGGCCAACTATCGCCAATCGAAGGAAACCATCCTGTAAGGCGAGAACCAGTAAACCACTCCTACAAAAATCGAGCTTTGCAGAGAGAAGAGGCTCACCATACTATCACTATCGGTCACGCCTCAGCCTTGGACACTAAGAAAATCCAAGTCACGGAAGCCATCGAGAACCAGCCTTTCCACATGGAGGTCGATTCGGGATCGTCCCCCTCGATGGTGTCCTGGAGGACACTCAAGCAACTCATCCCCACAATTCAACGCCAAGACCTCCAATTTCAACGCCTCATCCTCAAGGACTACCAAGGGAATCGAATCCCCGTTGTCGGGTCTTGCCGAGTCCGAGTCTCCTTCAAGAAGCATACAGCGTACTTACCCCTAACAGTCATCGATAGAGATAGGCCTAGCCTACTAGGCCTCCAATGGTTCGCGCCACTCGGCATTGAAGTGGCTGGCGTGAACCGAGTCAGTGGTTGTGAGTGGGAGGAAGACCTCATCTCTGAGTTCAGTGACGTCTTCGCGGACAGCTTAGGCGAGTATAAGGGGACCCCGATCTCATTCAGTCTAGATCCAAAAGTAGCTCCCATTCGCTTGAAGCCCCGTTGAGTTCCGTTCGCTCTTAAAGCAAAAATCGACGAACAACTCGACAAGCTAATTGCTCAAGGGGTGTTGAAGCCCATCGATCACTCTCCATGGGAAACCCCTATTGTAACACCCATTAAGCCAGACGGGTCAATCCAAATTTGTGGGGATTACCGGGCCACTTTGAACCACACCTTACAGCAGAATGCGTATCCAGTTCCGGTGGTGCAGCACCTCCTCCATTCCTTGGGGGGCGGGAAGGTTTTCGCTAAATTGGATTTAGCTCAAGCTTATCAACAATTACCAGTGGATGAAAAAACGGCTCGAGCCCAGACTATTGTAACGCACAGGGGTGCCTTTAAATGTACCCGATTGCAATTCGGAGTTAGTGTAGCCCCGGGGATCTTCCAGAGCCTTATGGAAAGGTTATTACAAGGAATCAAGGGCGTGGTCCCTTATTTTGATGACGTATTAATTGCAGCCCCTACCCAAAAAATCTTACAGGACCGTTTGAAATGCGTTCTAAAAAAATTCTAAGAGGCCGGACTTAAGGTGAAAAAAAACAACAAATGTCAATTGTATACTGACAGTGTTGAGTTTCTAGGGTACCGGATTGATAGCCAGGGCATTCATCCTACCGAGAGTAAATTAAAAGTGATTAAAAACGCTCCCAGGCCACGCAACAAGGCCAATCTCCAGGCGTTCTTAGGCCTCATTAATTTCTATAATGTATTTTTACCGCACAAGGCAACTGTCGCTGAACCGTTACACCGATTATTAAATAAGAAAGCATTGTGGGTATGGGGTTACCGGGAAGAGCAAGCGTTTCGGAATGTTAAAAAACTGCTCACATCTGACTCTGTACTTATGCAGTATAACGAGACTTTGACGTTAGTTATAACCTGCGATGCATCGCCTTTCGGGGTGGGCGCCATTTTGAGCCATGTACTGCCTAATGGGAAGCCCCTGTTGCATACTTTTCGAAGACTCTTTCACAAGCAGAACGGAACTATGAACAAATTGATAAAGAAGCCCTCACAATCGTCTCAGCTGTAAAAAAATTTCATGAATATGTGTATGGAAGGACATTTACCATTATAACTGACCACAAACCGTTGCTAGGGATAATAGCCGGGGACAAGCCAACCCCGTACATATTATCCCCTAGAATGACCTGATGTCAGAATTCCTAGCTGCTTATAATTATCAGCTGCAATATTGCCCGGGGAAAGCCATTCCCCATGCCGATGCATTAAGCCAAGCACCGCTTCCAGAGACTCTCGATGATCCGGCACCAACAGCAACCACGTTGCAGATCGAAACACTCAACTCGCCGCCTATGACCGCCCGAGACATCACGAGAGAAACCAAATGAGACCACACCCTGGCTCGAGTCCTAGGCTGGGTAGAACGTGGATGGCCATTGGACCAAGTACCAGATGACTTCGCACCATTCAAATCTCGACAGACTGAACTTTTTTGCCAAAAAGGCTGTATCATCTGGGGTGATAGAGTTGTTGTCCCAGAGCGAATCCGGAAAACGCTGCTGCGAATTCTGCATGAGGGCCACTCCGGCATCGTGCGAATGAAGGCACTTGCACGAAGCTACGCATGGTGGCCGGGCATGGACCGGCAAATCGAGCAGTGGGTTAAAGCGTGTCTCAATTGCGAACAAGTCAGCAACACCCCACCAAAAGCCATGCCTACTGAATGGGAGATGCCACGTGGACCCTGGTCCAGAATCCACCTGGATTTCGCGGGGCCAACCAAGGGCTATACCTTCCTGCTGACAGTCGACGCATACTCCAATTGGCTAGAAATTCATCGTATGACGACTATGACCTCCGAGGCAGTGATCAAGATTCTAAACAGACTCTTTGAAACCCATGGATTGCCAGACGTCCTGGTGTCCGATAATGGGCCACAGTTTATGGCACTAATGTTCGAGCAGTACCTTGCTGACCGCGGCATCCGCCATGCACTCACCTCACCTGCGCACCCTGCGACCAATGGCCGAGCTGAATGCATGGTCCAATTTGTAAAAAAGACTTTGCAAAAAGTGGACCATGAAAATATCGATGACAAGGTCAACCAAATTCTCTTTTTGCAACACATAACTCCACATAGCGTCACCGGCAGAACTCCCGCCGAACTACTGATGGGACGAAGACTCCGCTCCCACATCGACCAGTTGCACCCTGCTTACGAACCGGAAAAGCCAATAGGATCCAGCGGCCGCTGTCGCACCTTCCAGGTAGGAGACCTCGTTTACGCACGAAACTTATCGGGCGACCCGTTATGGATAGAGGCGACAGTAGTACGAGTAACCGGCCCCAAATCCTACATGGTGAAATGCTGTGACAATAAATTGTGGAAATGGCATATCGACCAATTGCGGTCACGACTTGCAACGGCCAGTCAACAACTCCCCCATGACCAAACTGGGGGGGAGGAGGTACGGAAGAAGATGAAGTTCCAGGGAACCTGCTCGAAGGGAACGACGAACTAAGTGATACTCAGGAAATGAAGCAGGAAGAAGAAACGTTTGCACCGCAAGAAATTGCAGCTGAGCAAGAGGCAGAACCACTGCCAAACAACAATCTACCTCAACAGGATTGCAACCAACCAATCCAACGAAAATCCGAAAGACTTAAAAGACAACCGTCCTATCTAAGGGACTATATAACTACACCGTAATTAAGAAGCCAGGGGGAAGGGGTGTTGTGTATGTACCATAGTTAATAAAGTATGAGCTTGAGGTAAAGTGCAGGGTTCTGGCCCTCACTTCTGATTGGCTGTTAGGCGGCCAGATCGGATTGGTTAGTTCTGAGGAATCCGATTGGCCCTTAACAGAGAATTCTTATTGGTTAAAAGAGCTAGCGTTTAGAGCTCGTCATTGGGCAAATCTTGCAAGGGTTGCCTATATAAGGCAGAGTTCACTGTTGTTGGTTTGAGAAGTCACTATGTAAATAAAGAGCTGAAAGTTCACTGTTCAGAGGCTGTCTCCATTTATTTCGACCCATGTTCAGTACTTAACAGAGACGGCTAGATAGTGTCATTGACACAATGAACACGAATTTGGACAAACTCCAGGAGGAGATGAGAGCCTAGCATGCTATGGTCCATTGGGCCACAAAGTCAGACACAACTTAATGACTGAACAACGATGACAACAATATTAATCTGTAACAATCGTAGAAAGAAAATCAGTTTAGTGTCGTGGTTAAGGTATCAGGCTAGAAACTGGGAGACTCTGAGTTTAAAGACAGCTGAAAAATCTGGATCAGTCCCTGCTCTCTTAGCCACAGAAGCAGCAGTGGCAAACCACTTCCGAAAAATCTTGCGAAGAAAACTGCAGAGACTTGTCTGAGCAATTTCCTAGAATCAACACTGACTCTAAAGCACTAACTCCCCCCTCACTCCGAAAAAAATAAAATTCAAAAAATCTAAGCCTATATAGACCAGATGTGACAATTCACATTTTGCTAAATTGTGCTGACGAAACTAGTTGGCAGGTTGTAGCTCAACAAAATGTGGAGAAGGATAGGAAATTTAATTAGTGCTTTTGCAGAAGTAATATTTACCAAAATTAATGAGGTTTACTCCCAGATATATGAAAACAATATTAAAGTCCTATTTGTTCTTTTGGATGGCCATAAAATAAGAATTTAGGACCACAAAAATGTAATAAGTATTGTTTTAAAACAGCAAAATAACAATTAAAATCTGATAATACTACAAAATCCTTTGAACCGGTTACTTTAAATTTTTTTGCAAATCTTGAAAAGTGTAGATAATTATAAATAATCCTATAATTATAAATAAACTTATGCATTACATATCTAATGCACATTTTAATAAAAGTTCAGAATATATTCTTGATCTTATTTCTTTTTGACAGAAGCTGTGCTTTAGAGCAATAGTTCTATATAACAGAGAAAGGTTGACAAATTCCACTTTTGGGAGTTGATTGTTGTAGACTGACAATTTGTGCTCTTGCACACAAGTGTATCCCCAAAACACATACAAATATTTATATACATCTGAGTAAATGAAAACACACATCCATGCAGCATGCAGGAAATTGCACTGTAAATCATTCTGTTGGCAATTCAAGAACTGCTCATAGCTAAACAATTAACCGGGATCTTGTCCAAAGAACACCATTGTTCTGAAATAGCTGGTAGCTAGTAGACTGAAAATTTAATTCTCACAGGTTCTGCCTATTAACTCTCATGTTTGCACAATTTTTGCTTAAATCATCTGGATTATACCAAAAAGCCCATCTGCCTTAACAGCTCTTTTAAGTTTTATCCAAAGCAAACCCAAAATAATAATTTCTTCCCAGATCAGCATTATACACCCATTTTATCCATTCCGGCTTAGCATTCTGTGTGAAGCCAGCTCGCTTGTTCAATAAAATATTATTTAAAAATCCTGTCTTTACTGATATGTAAACAAGGCCAGCGAGATTTCTTTTCAGTATCATCCATTGCTCCACTATTGTTCAAAAATTGTATAAATGTACATCTAATATATTGTATTTTATACCGGGGTGCCCAGTTCACTGGTCTGTGAAATGGCATGGGCTGCAACATGCTAGAAACCAGGCTGCACAAACAAGCAAAGCCCCATCCACGGGATGCAGGCAGCACCCAAAACCACGTCCCTCCCAGTCCGCAGAAAATCCTCTCCCCATGGAAGTGATCCCTGGTGCCCCAAAGGTACTGTGCCATTGTTTTATACTGTATGTGAAAGCTCTTTGAAATATTCTATTAAAATTAATATTTTCTTAGCAGATGGAGGCATCTTCAAGTCGAACACAGCGTCTTATGATTCTGTGGACACATCTTCTGGGTGTAGTTTTCTTGCAAATGTGCATATGCCATGCCCTTTTCGGGGATGCTTTTCAATCTGATCTACAGTCTTGGTCTTCTACCCTGGCTGTGTTTTGGTTCCAAGATAAAAGGACAGCCGGGCACAGTCAGGGGGTGGGATTCAAATTTCTTAACAACCTGTTCTGTGGGCGTGGCCTAATTTGTGGGTGGGGCTTGGTGGTCATGTGACTGGATGGGCGCAACTTGCTGACTGGGCATGGCTTGGTAGTCACATGACTGGGTGGGCGTGGCTTGTATGTAAATATTGTAAATGTTTATATAAATATCGAATTTTGTATAAAAAAAGAGCAACTTTTACCCAAAATCAGGCAAAGCAGGCAGGCAGATTGAGTTGCTCCCAGAATTACAGATTCACTCAGAGATCTACCATTCTGCAATCTGCTGCCTGAGTCTATCACATAAAATTTGCTGGCAAGCAAACTCACAAAATTAACTCACAACACACCATGCATGTAAATATTTAATCTTTTATTTTAAAAAAGCAACTTTTACCCAAATCAGGCAAAAGAGGCAGGCAGATTGAGTTGCTCACAGAATTACAGATTCATTCAGAGATCTATCTTTCTGCAATCTACTACCTGAGTCTGCACTGAAAAATAGAACTAGGAAGATTCAGCTCTGCTTTTAGATTATCTAGAAAGCAAGAAATTCAATTTCCTGCTTTCTAGCTAATCTAAATCTCCCACACAGCTGATATTCCGAACAGCTGATGGTCAGGGGAAAAAAAGAAAAATAGCAACTTAGCAGACAAGTTGGATGGCGCTCATGCCAGGTAAGGAGTGATGGGGTGGGGCAGGGTGGGGCCAGCCAATGGTGAAATTTGTTGGTTCTCCAAACTGCGCAGAATTGTAACAACCGATTCGATAGAACCGGTGCGACCAGGTAGAATCCCACCCCTGGACGCAGCCACATATGAGACAAAATATTCTTAATGTATTATATCCTTATTCTGGAGTAAATGATATTTAATTAATTTATACTGATTTAATTAAGCACAATCATTGCATATACCCAGATTAAAAACTAATAACACGAACTACTATTAAATAGGGTACACTTAACTGTTCTTATTCTAGAAATTGTAGTTCAAGAATTTCCCAACTTGATCTGTATATGATGCTGAGCTTAACTGGGGAGTTTGTGCAAATCACTGCTGGGATGGGGAGGTATGTGCCCATTGCAAATTCTGAAATTAAAACTTTGAGACAGGACAAATCATTTTGGATACCTCTATTATGTAACAGAACATTATGCAGATTCAGAAAAATCACTTGTGTTTCACCTGCATTTAATTAGTTTTGATTTAAGGAGAAGACAAGATTGAGCAAGTCAGGATAATATTCAGCTGCAAAATCTGGCAGTTTGTACAGCTTAAATATATCTGCAGAAAAGTATTTCACACAGAATAGTTGACTAAGCTTGGATCTCTGCCAGCAAGCAATTTTTCTTTTACATTCTCAAGTCAAGTCCTGTTTCTTTTTAAAGTAGTAGTGCACTCACTGGCTGTTATATATCTTCTCCAAACAGTAAGTTCTTATTGACTCAAAAATAGAGATCCTGTATCATGTTTTCTATTTTTAAAAAGCAGGTATTTATTCATAAATAGCTGACCTTCAAAAAATGCTATTCTTCTGGTAGATAAAACACCTTGCTGGCAAAGGTTTTCAAGCTATTGTTAGTTTCCTCTTTTTTTGTCCTGTGTCTACAGATAGTCCTCAACTTATAACAATTCATTTAGTGACTGTTCGAAGTTACAACAGCAGTGAGAAAAGTGACTTATGACCATTTTTCACACTTACAACCATTGTAACATCCCCATGGTCACATGATCAAAATTCAGACCCTTGGCAACTGACTCATATTTATGACATTTGCAATGTCCCAGAGTCATGCGATCACCTTTTCTGACCTTCTGACAAGCGAAGTTAATGGGAAAGCCAGATTCATTTAACAACCATGTTACTAAATTAGCAGCTTCAGTGATTCACTTAACAACTGTGACAGGAAAAGTCTTAAAATGAAGCAAAACTCACTTGTCAAATGTCTCACTTAGCAACATAAATTTTGGGCTCAATTGTGGTTATAAGTTGAGGATTAACTGTATAATGTAATGTGGGTTTTTAAATTCTTGGAAATGCAATATTATTTATTCAGGTAATTTGCAGGATTAAAGTTTTGGTAGGTTTCTTTCAGGCAATGGTGTTTAAGTTAGTCACTTCTTAACCTCCAACCATAGTAACATGTAAACAGAACCATACTTTTACTACACTTACTTACTTAATCTCAAATATTTTAGTATACCAATAGTATTCTTTATATAATTGAACAAAGGCATAGAAATTGTATCACAGTTTCAGGGACCAACATTTTTCATTAATTGTTCCCACAACAGTCAGGACACTGTTCAGAAAAAACTCTGGAGCATTTAAAAAGCGCCTTGCAGTTTAGCAGTGTCTTGTGATAGTGTTTTGGCTGAGGTGTGGTCTATATCTTAAATATAACAATCTGGTCTAACTACTATGCTAAGGATAGCTGGCTGTAAAATCTTTCTTCTTGTACCAAAGTGTTGGAAGAAAAAATTTACTCCCCACTGCTTGAGCCTTTTCACCAGATGGTGTCAGTTTGCCATATGCAATTCTTTCACAGCTCAGCTTTATTCCCAGAGTAATTTTATTTTTGCTCTCTATAAAGAAACCGAAGCCAGATACTACATTTCTTTTACTTAGAGAACAGAGAAACAAGGCCAACCCCAAATGGTTAATCTGCACCAGATATAGAAGTCAAATGAATTTGTTAGATTTATAGTTATACCTTTCTTCCACGAGCGCATAAGCTTCACTGATCCTAAGAAAGGATCTGTGAGTCTGACTGCAGTTTCAAAAACATTTCATCTGAGTGCGAAATAAATCAGATGATTTGCCAAATAGAGACAACATCATGAATTCATGCTGCCTGGAACTGTTTTTGGAGAAAGCAATCTTGGAAATGACTACACTTTAACAGAGTAAAAGTCTTGCTACCTCATCTGTTTCAGTTCTAATGAATCCATCCAATTTACTTTTTGTACATCCTAGTATATTTTATATTTTATATTTTATATTTTATATTTTATATTTTATATTTTATATTTTATATTTTATATTTTATATTTTATATTTTATATTTTATATTTTATATTTTATATTTTATTATTAATTATTATTATTATTATTATTTTATATTTTATATTTTATTATTATTATTATTATTATTTATTTTTTCTCTAGAATTGTTTCTGTTCTGTACGGTCATTTACATTCTTGTAGATACCGCGCTGTGATTGGTCAAAGCGTGCAGGGATCCGATTGGTCGAGCGAGCCGCTCTGATTGGCCCGCTGCGGATCTCCCGTGATTGGTGGAAACTAATCGCGGGAGATTCAAAGCAGTGCCATTGGCTGCGGCCACCGCGGCTTGGGAATAAAAAGCCGCAGTTTTTCCCCTGGAACCCGAGCCGTTTTCGGGACCAATAAATGAGCTGAACCAAGTCACTGAGTCATGGTCTCCTTGCCGCACCGGACATAACACTGGCGACGAAGGTGGGATTCCAAGGCTAATTCCCCACCAACACGTGTCCCGAGGAAGCGAGACCGACGAGATGGCCAGCATCGCACCGCCCGCACCCTTCAATCCCACTACCGAGGACTGGAAATCATACACAGACAGATTCCTCATGTTCCTCGAATGTAGCAACATGAAGGACACCACCGGGCCGAAGAAAAGAGCTGTCTTCCTGACACACTGCGGGCCCGCAGTGTTCAAGATGGCAAAAGCTCTAGCTAAACCCGCGGACGTCAAGGAGATGGCCTGGGCCGACCTCAAACCATTGCTTCGGAACCACTATGCCCCCACTGTGCCCACCCTCATCAGGCGGCACGATTTCTACTGGCAGGACCAGAGAGCGGGCGAGAGCATCAACGATTTTGTGGCTGAACTGCGAAGCCTAGGGGGCATGTGCAGGTTCTCGGACATGGATGAGGCCTTACGGGACCACGTCGTACTCGGACTCCGAGACCCAGTCCTACAGAGCTGACTGATGGCCAAAGGAGACATCGCCCTCGCCGATGCCATCGCTGAAGCCACCGCAGCCGAGGCAACCCGGAAATCGGCGAACCGCATGCGGAGACCAGACACCGGAGACCGCACCATGACCACCGACCCAGGACGGGCGACCGAGGCCCACCCGGAAGCAAGTCACCGCGAGACCACCACCCATCATGGCGAATTCCACTCCACCTCCAACACCACGGACGAGGAGGAGGAGATCCACCAGCTCCAGGAGGGACGTGACCAGCGAAATCGGCGGGGTCGTAAGTCGGGGACCGCATGTGCCGGGTGTGGAGGTGACCACCCTCGAGCAGAGTGCCGTTTCTTCAATGCAGTCTGCCAGGACTGCGACAAAAAGGGTCACATCGCCCGAGTCTGCCAATTGAGGAAGGCCTACAGCCCCAGACGGTGGGACCACAGAGAGCGGAGATGGGACAACACACCCCCCAGAGCCAGAGATCACCAAGCCAACAGCTGATGGGACTGGAGCGGACGGAACCGACGAGGTGGCGAAACCCGGCGGAAGGAGGAAACCCACCAGACGGTTATCATCGGCCACGCATCAACCACTGACGCTTGAAAAGTCTACGTGGAGGTAGGCATCGAAGGCGAGCCATGCAAAATGGAGGTGGACTCCGGGTCCTCCCTCTCCATGGTCGCCTGGCAAGAAATCAAATGCTTGGTGCCTACCATCCACAAGAAGGGGCTGGAGAACCAGAGACTAATAATCAAGGACTACCAGGGAAATCGCATCCCGGTAGTCGGAACCGGACAATTCAAGGTAACATTCAAGGGCCGCACTGCAAAGCTTCCCCTGACGATCGTGGACCAAGACCGACCCAGCCTTTTGGGACTGCAATGGTTCACACCGCTTGGCATCGAAGTCACGGGCATCAACCACACCGCCGAGACCGATTGGGAACAGCAACTGGCACGGGACTTCCAGGAAGCAAGTACCAAGGGCCCCCCATCTCCTTCAGCCTAGACCCCAACATCCCCCCGATATGCCTAAAACCAAGGCGGGTACCCTTTTTTACTCAGGCCAAAAATAGATGAGCAAATTGACAAGCTCGTCAAGCAAGGGGTCCTACAACCAGTTGACCACGCCCAGTGGGAGACCCCAATAGTCACCCCAATCAAGCCCGATGGGTCAGTAAGAATCTGCGGGGACTATAAGGCCACCCTAAATTGCGCCTTACAACAAAGCGCCTACCCCATCCCAGTAGTGCAGCACCTTCTACACTCACTGGGGGGAGGCAAGGTTTTTGCGAAGCTCGACCTGGCACAAGCATACCAACAGCTGCCATTCGACGCAGAAACCGCTGAGGCGCAAACCATAGTCACCCACCGGGGAGCGTTTTGCTGTAACCGACTCCAGTTTGGAGTCAGCGTGGCACCTGGAATTTTCCAGAGCCTCATGGAGAGGCTGTTGCAAGGAATTAAGGGGGTGGTGCCCTACTTCAACGACGTGCTGGTGTCGGCAACCAACCAGCTAGAACTAGAGGGTCGGCTAAGGGAGGTGCTAACGAAGTTCAAGGAAACCGGGCTAAAAGTGAAGAGAGAAAAATGCCAGTTTTACACAGAGCGGGTCGAGTTCCTGGGGTACCTCCTAGACCGGCACGGCATCCACCCAACTGCAAACAAAATCAAAGCCATTAAGGAGGCCCCCACACCCAGGAATAAAATGGAACTGCAGGCATTTCTGGGACTGCTTAATTTTTACAATGTTTTCCTGCCCCAAAAGGCGATCGCGGCAGACCTTTGCATAGGCTTTTGGACAAGGCGGCCACCTGGACTTGGGGGAAACACGAGGAAGCCGCCTTCAGGAAAACCAAGGACCTGCTCACCTCAGATGGCATCCTCATCCAATACAATGAGACCCTACCACTTGCCGTCACATGCGACGCCTCACCCTTCAGCGTCGGCGCCATCCTCAGCCACACACTCCCGGATGGAAGAGAAGCACCCATTGCTTTCTTCTCGAGGACACTCACCAAACCAGAGAGGAACTATAGCCAGCTGGACAAGGAGGCTCTAGCCATCGTCGCAGCAGTGAAGAGGTTCCACGAGTACCTCTACGGCTGCACGTTCACCATTATCACAGACCACAAGCCGCTGGTAGATGCTTACTCCAACTGGTTGGAGGTAAGCAACATGAAAACCACCACCACGGAGGCCATGACCAAGGAACTTAGCAAGCTATTCGCAACCCATGGCCTCCCAGATGTCATCGTGTCAGACAACGGGCCCCAATTCACCTCGCTAGAATTTGAAAAATTCCTAGCAGAACGGGGCATACGACACGCATTGACAGCGCCGGCACATCCGGCGGCAAACGGAAGGGTGGAACGGATGGTTCAATTTATGAAAAAAACCATCCAAAAAATCGAACACGGGAAAATCCAAGAAAAAATAAATACAATGCTCTTCATACAACATATAACCCCAAACACAACAACGAACAAAAGCCCGGCAGAGCTACTAATGGGGAGGAAAATAAGGTCCCCACTAGACAGGCTGCACCCCACATACAACCCGGAGAAACCCCCCAACTCCTCTAGCAAGCACCAGTCCTTTGCACCAGGCGACGCCATCTACACAAAGAACCTAACCCGAGACCCACTATGGGTACCAGCAACCATAACCCAACTGACAGGCCCTTGCTCGTACCGGCTGGAAACAACCAACGGACGAGCCTGGAAACGCCACATCGATCAACTAAGATCAAGAACAATCACAGGAAACACAACCGACACGCAACCAAACACAGACAACCCCCCTAATACAAGCCAAGAGGGGAGTGAATACCCCGGGAACCAGAACCCAATAGAAAGAAACCAGCAACACTTACCGACTGACAGCCAGCTCGAAGCCTCACCAGGAAGAAGAAGCAGGCCAGCTCAACCAGCCCAGAAAGACTAGGCGGGAGCGGCAGAAACCGCAGCTCAACCAGCCCGGGTAGACCGGGAGGGAGCTGCGACAAAAGGCCCGGCGAGACCTTCCAGGCAGTTCCAGCGATGAGGCCGAGAGCAACAGAGAATCCGACCGAACCGGCCGGGAGCCAAGCAACAACTGACCTGCGCAGGTCCAGTAGGCAAGTACGGAGCCCCACCTACTTACGGGACTACGTCACGTAGGACCAAACTAAGAGGGGAGGGGTGTTCTGTACGGTCATTTACATTCTTGTAGATACCGCGCTGTGATTGGTCAAAGCGCGCAGGGATCTGATTGGTCGAGCGAGCCGCTCTGATTGGCCCGCTGCGGATCTCCCGCGATTGGTGGAAACTAATCGCGGGAGATTCAAAGCAGTGCCATTGGCCGCGGCCGCTGCAGCTTGGGAATAAAAAGCCGCAGTTTTTCCCCCGGAACCCAAGCCGTTCTCGGGACGAATAAATGAGCTGAACCAAGTCACTGAGTCATGGTCTCCTTGCCGCGCCGGACATAACAGTTTCCTTCTTAATTTCATTTTTCTATACACCAATGAAACAGGAAAATTACTCCAAAGAACATCCAAAGATATGGGTGAAATTCATTTGCAATAACTGCTGTCTTAACACTTTTGGCATACAGAAGGCTATGAGGCTAAGTACCTGAGGTTAGAGAATCACACAGCATGAAAAAAATAAATAGTATTCTATGCAAAATGTTCAGGAAAGACTGTGAATCAAAATTCCAACAAGGCCTTAAGTGATCTGTAGTCTCCCTGAATATTTCAGCAGTTTGTAGTTTCAGTAGTTTCAATGGTTTGAAGACAAGGAGAAATTCTATGTAGCTCAAACTACAAAGGGCAATTCTTTTCGTTAGTCCACAATTATCTTTGGACCTTTTTATCATGGTAACTTCTTTGTTTCTTGACAACTTAAGAATACCGAAACAAACCTACTTCCTGAAAGTCGGGATTTTAAAATCAAACATTTGATTTCTGCTGTCAAGCAAACTTGAGATCTGTCTACAACCTATTTACTCAGATCAGTTGTACTTAGTTTTGAAATGACAAGGTAGCAGTGAGTCAGAGTAAACATGGAGAAGAACTATTTCTAAGGCTTACAAAAAAGCCAACAAACCAATTACAATCATACTGATGTGCCTAAGAAATATAACTGAAGGTTTGGAAATTTTGTTCAAACTACCGTATATACTCGAGTATAAGCCGAGTTTTTCAGCCCACTTTTTGTGCTGAAAAAACCGCCCTCGGCTTATACTCGAGTCAGATTCCCCTCTGTGTGTGTGGGGGGGTGGATTTTAACAGAGGGAAGATGTAGGGAGAAGGCAAAAGCGAGGCTGAGAAAACAACGCGAGCCGAGGTTGCTTCGGCTCCACTCAGCTTCGTTTCCTCAGCTCCAGCTGCAAGAAAAAAGCAAGGCTCTCTCCCTTGCAAGAAAAAAGCAAGAGCTGTTCTTATGATATCTCCCGCTCTCTCTCTCTCACCATAATACAGTCAAGCCCTTTCCAGCACGCGGGATCCGCCCCCGCTGCTTTGCACCTTGCAAATGCAAAAACCCCAGGATTTTGCATTTGCAAGGTGCAAAGTGGCGAAGTGTGTGTGTGTCTGTCTGTCTGTCTGTCTGTGTGTGTGTGTGTGTGTGTCTCTCTCTCTCTCTCTGTTCCTCGCACCAGCGCACCTTCCTTCCACTGCTACGCCTTTGGGCTGCTTTGTGCCTCCCTCCCTCCCCGGTTGAAACTGCGGACGGCTGCTCCGGAGGCGAGCGCGGTAGCTCCCATACAACAGGCGGGTAAAGGAGCCGCTCGCCACCAAGTCAGCGGCGCTTTGCAAGAAGAGCAAGAGAAGGAGGTGAGGAGGTGAGGTGAAGCGCGGCCCGGCTCGGCTCTGCAAAAGGCTGCGCCTGCAATGCCGCCCCGGGCGCTGAGCGAGGCTGACTAGCGGCTCCCGGGCTGTTTGGGAGTGGGAAGCAGCTGTGCCCTTGGCGGCCAGGGGAATGGGGACCCTGCCTGAGCGGGAGGCGGCGGCGGCGGTGGGGTCTTTCCAGTTAGGATCCAGGGGCGGCAGCCGCCCGGGCGTCCTCCTCTCGTCTTTCGGCCGGCCGTTTGCAAGGCTCAGCGAGTCGCGGTCTCTGCCATCGCGGCTGTGATCGCCTCCCATCAGGGCGCTCGTCTGGAGAAGGCGGCGGTGGCACACACACATAGAGAGAGAGAGCGATTGAGAGCGAGACAGAGGGTTGGCAGGGTTTGTTAGCAAGACAGCAGAGAAGCTGTCTGTGGAGTTGTCGGGGGAGCCCAGGAGGAAAGCGAAGGGCGGGCTGGGCTCCAGCAAGGCTTTTCCTTCCCTTCAGACTGCAGTGCGAGCTGGGAAGGGAATTGCCAGCAACTCTCGGTCGCCTCGGCCACGGCGTCCACTTCGGGTTTCTCCCAGCACGTCAAGCAGCCACGAAAGTGCGCGCAGGGGGAGGGGGGGTTACTCGAGCAGGCTGGAAGGAGGAGGTGTGCACCGGGTGACTTCCCACACGGGAAGTCATCTTAAGTTACCTCCGCCGTCGCAAGAGCGGTCAGTATTCTCATTCACACTCTTTCTCACTCACTCTCTCTCTCTTTTTTTTTGCAAAGGCCACCCCCCCGCACCCCTCTGGCAGCAGCAGGCAGAGAAAGCCCCGCTTCCCCCTGGCCTGTCTCGGGGAGAGGAAGCGAAGGGCCTCGTCTCGGCTCCTGTCCTTCTCAGATACCTCTGGGTTTTTTTCTCCCTTCCAACTGGACCATGGCGATGTCCTTGAGCAAGTCTTAAAATGCCGGTGATGAGGGGCCTCCTGGCTCCCCAAAACACCTTCCTGGATACCATAGCAACCCGCTTTGATGGCACGCATGAGTTGGCTTCCCACTCTTTTTTTTTAACTCTCCTCCTCCTCCTCCTCCTCCTCCTCCTCTCCTCTCCCCTTGTTGTCTGGTCTTCCCTAAGGAAACTCGAGGGCTCACACTTCCAGGTGTTTCTCCCTGTCTTTCTCCCTGTCAATGATCTTTTCTTCCCTTCCCTTCTCTCAGCCCCATCCTCCTTCACCTTTGTCACCACAATCCTGAACAGATGAAGTTTGTACTTCTCAAGAAAGGTTGGATGTTCCTTTTGAGGAGGGAACCTAGTGTGACATCTGTATGTTGACCTACTACTGAGCCATGGCATGTGTGCACATGCAATGGAGGCATGAGGGAGAGCTGTGAAAGAGATGGTGGCTCTCCAAAACAGGATGTACATGCAGCACATACACATGCTTTTTTCTTGCAAGGGAGAGAGTGACTCCTGCCTCCCACTGTCATCATCATCATCTTTTGGGTTAGTGAATCAAATAAACCTTTCATGATAGTGAGATCGTTTCCCAAATTTCTCTTAAATCAGGGAAGAAATCAGAAACAAACCTTTGGACTGAGAATAAGCCTGTTCCTATGATGCCATTTTTGTTCACTGCAGTGTGAAAAATGTGAAAAAGCACACTTCTTTTTCTTCATCTTCTTGTTCCCTATTTACTGGTCTCTTTCAAAGAGGAAATTGTGAACATCAAACTTATTCTCAACTGTCCTAGTGAAAGTTTTAATTAGACAATAATTCCCTCCCGTGGCATTATTATGGATTATTTGAGAAACACTTTGCCATGGAAAAATGTTAAGAATGTGAACATGTTTGATTTTAAATGTAATGCCAGTTAAGTTCTAAAGTTTCCTAAGAGGACTTTCATCTGTCAGGCACTTCATCTGTCATGCACTAAAAAATTAGTTTGTGGAAAGCGAAACGGTGTGAATGTGTGTCTGAAACTAACCTCATTTACATTTTAAAGCACTCTAGCCTGAATGAATATCCACTTTTGTCCATAAATATAACATAAGATGATGAGGAGGAATCCAGTTTTGAAGGATTTTAACTCTTGTGCTTTAGCTTGGTTGCTGATTGAGCTAAGGTTTTTGTACTTTTAAAGTTATTGTTGATACCATATTGCTTTTGTTGGCTCTCTTTTCCACTTACAGAGCTAGTTTACTGTTTTTCTTTGAAATAAATATTCAAAAACATTTAACCTACTGATGCCTCAATTAATGTAATTTTATTGGTATCTCTTTTTATTTTTGAAATTTACCAGTAGCTGCTGCATTTCCCACCCTCGACTTATACTCGAGTCAATAAGTTTTCCCAGTTTTTTGTGGTAAAATTGGGTGCCTCGACTTATATTCGGGTCGACTTATACTCGAATATATACGGTAATCTCGTATTGGCTTTCAGATCATAATGCCACAACTCAAAGTTTCTCTTTTGGCCCTTGGGGAAATTTCTTAGGAGGTTTCTTTTTTTTAAATAACAACTTAATTTTCAACTATTTTTCCTTAACCATGTGATAATGGTCAACAAATGACAATAATATAGTGATTTCAGACAATACATAATAGTTAACTAACAGCAACGATGGAAAGTTGATTTGAATGTTTTATGAAACTGGAAATTTTCATCTTGTTGCTTCTTTCACTAAAATATTACAGCAATTAACTCTTGTTCAGCATTTTCAGGGATTTTTATTTTAAACTCTGTAGAGTACTGTAGAGAGAATTAATACTGTAGAGAGAATTAATGGACATCATATGGACTTTGGAAACAGTTGCTAAGTTGTCAAGCCATGTCTCTTCCTAAGAAAACTTCTTTGTTTCTTGACAACTTAAGAATACTAAAACAAACCTACTTCCTGAAAGTCAGGATTTTAAAATCAAACATTTGATTTCTGCTGTCAAGCAAACTTGGAATCTGTCTGCAACCTATTTACTCAGATAAAGAATATTTACGTAGATAAAGAACCTGAATGACCAGGAAAAAATGGAAGATAATTCTACTATGGCTGTCTTCACACATTGCTTTAACTGTAGTTTCATGAGTACAGCACAGTGGCCAGGGTTATACAGTGCTAAACTATAAACTGTGGTTTCAATGTTAAGTCCTAACCAAACGAATGACATTATATCTTATGATCCCCAATACATTTTCCTTATAGATATATACCAGTAGGAGGAGGGACCAGTGAAAAAAGATCAGGGCGACTCAGGAAAAGCATTAGTGTAAAAAAACAAACAAACCAATGTCTTTATCTATTAATAAGCTGAAATGTTACTAAATAGCATAAGCTATCAATCTTTAATTTTTCCAACAAATATTAGACCCAAGTAACTATCCCTTGACATTTTTCATATAGAACATACAGGTATGTCCATGATTGTCTGTTTCCTGCTTACTGGGAGGCAAATCCCATCGATATCAGTGGGGCTAACTTCCAAATAGAAGTATTAAGACTGTGGCAATGTTCAGCATTTGTGACACAAACAAACCAACAAATCTTTAATCTTTGGTTACAAAATTATTCTTTGCTCATGAGTTACTCAGTATCCAATCATTATTACAGCTGTGAACACTCATCAAGATGATGAAACCAGCAGATTTAGCAAGTTAATTGGAAATCTAATCCTGCAAGAATTGCTATTCTGTAATTATATTTGTAAGAATGCATATGTGAAATTACTGAACATGTTAATAACAATACGTGATTGTATATCTCACTGAATAATTAAGTGGGTATATTTTAGAAGAGTGCAAGTGAAAATACCCTTAATAAACATGGAGATGTTTATTAAGTCTTTCTGATACTACTGTGGACTTCATGAGGTGATCTTTGAACTTCTGAGCAGCTGAAGTGCCCATAAATACCTCCACAGCTGACATAACAGAGTTTTCATACCTATTAGCTGAAACTGATGACCCTAAATGTTTCAGTAATTGTTTAATTGTTCCTCTAATTGGGTGGTGTAGGGGTTAAAAGAAAATCTGAATTTTAGGGTCCAAGACTGCAATTTTTGTTGCTGGGGTTTTACTACCCCAAACAGACCCTATGCACAATCTGGGAGTCCTCCAAGACCAGAGATGTCAAACTCACATCATCACAGCAGCATCATGTGACATATCAGGACTTTTTTCCCATTTGCTAAACCGGGCGTTGGCGTGGCCAGCACATGATGCATCCGCCCCGTGGATCGGGAGTTTGACAGCCCTGTCCTAGACTCACAACTTCTGCTTGATGAGCAGATGACGGTTGTGGCTAGGAGAACCTTTTTACAGCTTCATGTTGTGTAACAGTTGCTCCCGTTACTGGATCTGTTCTGTCCTTAATTAACATTCTTGAGATCCCCGCGCTTTGATTGGCCAAAGCGCGGGGCACTCTGATTGGTCAGGCAAGCCGCGCCGATTGGCTTGCTAAGAATCTCCCGCGATTGGTCAATTCGAATCGCGGGAGATTCAAAGTGGTGCCATTGGCCGCGGCCGCCGCGGCTAAAAGAATAAAAGCCGCGAACCTTTTGCAAAGCGCCAGTTCGGTTCCTACTTTAATAAAAGAGCATGATTTGAAGTCACCGACTCCTGGCATCATTTTCGAGGACACGACACTGGCGACGAGGGTGGGATTCAGACCCTGAACCGAACCACGTGTCCGACGGAAGCCAGACGAATCACCACGATGGTGAAAATCGCACCCCCCGCACCCTTCAACCCCGCCACCGAGGACTGGGAATCGTACTCCGACCAATTCCGCATGTTCCTCGAGTGCAGCGATCTGAAGGACGCCACCAGCCCCATGAAGCGCGCTGTCTTCCTGACCCACTGCAGGACCGAGGTATTCAAGATGGCCAAGGCACTTGCCAAACCCGCCGATGCGACCGCGATGGACTGGGACGTCCTCGAGCCAATACTTCGGCGGCACTACGCTCCAGAGGTACCCATCCTGATCCGACGCAACGAATTCTACCGTCGGGACCAACGGTCGGGTGAGAGTTTCAGCAACTTCGTCGCCGAACTACGACGCCTAGGGGGGCTCTGCGAATTCGACAACCTGAACGACGCCCTGCGAGACAGAATCGTGCTTGGTTTGTGGGACCCCGTCCTCCAGAGCCGGCTGATGGCCAAGGGCAACATCAGCCTAACAAACACCCTCACCGCAGCCACAGCCACCGAAGCAACCCGAACATCCGCCGACCGCATGCGCAGACCGAACGCTGGGGACCGCAGCGGGAACAACAACCCTGCAAGGTCGGCCGAGGCCCAATCCGAGATGACCACCCACCAGGGCGATTTCCACTCGGCATCGGGCACTTCCGATAACGAGGAGGACATTCATCGCCTCCAGACAGGCCGCGACCCACGGAACCGGCGGGGTCGTAAGTCGAGGACCAACTGTGCCGGTTGCGAAGGCGACCACCCCAGGTCCGAATGCCAGTTTTTCGAGTCGATCTGCCGGCATTGTGACAAGAAGGGACACATCGCCTGTGTCTGCCACCTTAAAAAGAACAGCAGCCCGGCCCGATGGGACCAGAGCGACCAGAGGAGAGAGAGCACACCACCCCGGACCAGAGATCGCCCCTTGGACAACAGATGGGACCGTAACGGACGATCCCTACAAGGCGGCGATAACCGGCGAAGAGAGGAGACCCATCAGACGGTCACCATCGGCCACGCCATAACCAATGACACCCGGAAGGTCCACGTGGAGGTAGGCATCGAGGGCCAGCCATGCAAAATGGAGGTGGACTCTGGGTCCTACCTCTCCATGATAGCATGGCATGAAAAAAAGCGCTTGGTGCCTACCATCCAAAGGAGGAACCTAGACAGCCAGAGACTCATCGTAAAGGACTACCAAGGAAACCGCATCCCGGTAGTTGGAACCAAACACTTCAACATCACATATAAAGGGCACACCGAAAGGCTTCCCCTGACAATCATCGACCGCGACCGCCCAAGCCTACTGGGACTGCAATGGTTCGCCCCGCTCGGCATCACAGTCATGGGAGTCGACCACGTCACCGACGACAGCTGGGAGCAACAACTGGCCTGGGAATTCCAAGAGGTCTTCGACGGAAACCTAGGCAAGTACCGAGGGCCCCTTATATCATTCAGCCTAGACCCAAACGTTCCCCCAAAACGCCTGAAACCAAGGCGGGTGCCATTGGGTGCAAACCCAAGATAGAGGAGCAAATTGACAAGCTCGTCAAGCAAGGGGTCCTACAGCCAATAGACCATGCCCGATGGGAGACCCCCATAGTCACCCCGATCAAGCCCGATGGGTCGGTGAGGATCTGTGGGGACTATAAGGCCACCCTAAATGGCGCGCTGCAACAAAGCGCCTACCCCGTCCCAGTAGTGCAACACCTACTGCACTCACTGGGAGGGGGCAAGGTTTTTGCCAAGCTCGACCTCGCCCAGGCTTACCAACAGTTGCCAGTCGACGAGCAAACGGCAGAAGCGCAAACCATAGTCACCCACCGGGGAGCATTTAAATGCAACCGACTCCAATTCGGAGTCAGCGTGGCACCGGGAATATTCCAAAGCCTAATAGAAAGACTATTGCAAGACATCAAGGGGGTGGTACCTTACTTCGACGACGTCCTAGTGTCGGCAACCAACCAAGCCGAACTAGACGGTCGCCTAAGGGAGGTCCTAACCAAATTCAAAGAGACCGGGCTCAAAGTAAAGAGGGAGAAATGCCAATTATACATGGAATGGGTTGAATTCCTAGGATACCTCCTAGACCGCCACGGGATTCACCCCACAAACCAAAAGATCAAGGCCATCAAAGAAGCCCCCACACCCAAGTCGAAGACGGAACTACAGGCATTCCTGGGGCTACTTAACTTTTACAATGTTTTCCTGCCCCAAAAGGCGACGGTGGCGGAGCCCTTGCATTGGCTCCTGGACAAGGCGGCGACTTGGACTTGGGGGAAACGCGAGCAAGCCGCCTTCCAAAGAACAAAGGACCTCCTCACTTCGGACGCCGTCCTTATACAGTATAACGAGACCCTACCTCTGGCCGTCACATGCAACGCATCACCCTTCGGCGTCAGCGCTGTCCTCAGCCATACCCTCCCCGACGGAAAAGAAGCGCCCATTGCGTTCTTTTCAAGGACCCTCACCAAACCGGAGCGGAACTATAGCCAGCTGGACAAAGAGGCTCTGGCTATCGTTGCCGCCGTAAAAAGATTCCACGAGTACCTCTATGGCCGGACATTCACCATCATAACCGACCACAAGCCGCTGCTGGGAATCCTTGCAGGAAACCGGGCCACCCCGAACATTCTGTCTCCCCGAATGACAAGGTGGTCCGAGTTCCTGGCAGCCTACAACTACGGACTCATACACAGACCGGGTAAGACGATGTCCCATGCAGACGCCTTAAGCCGCTCGCCGCTACCGGAACCTGACACCGACCCAGCACCCACGACGACCACCCTCAGTATAGAGACTCTACCCAACCTGCCCATAACCGCGTCAGACATTGCCCGAGAGACTAATAAAGACAAACGTCTGGCGTGGGTGTTGCATTGGGTAGAGAAAGGGTGGCCGGAAAGAGACAACCACGAGTCCGTCAAAACATTCCGAAACCGGCAAACGGAACTCCCATTATTAAAAGGGTGCATACTATGGGGGGATAGGGTGGTCATTCCAGAAAAACTACAAGGGAAGGTTCTGGAACTACTACACGAGGGGCACCCTGGCATCGTTAGGACTAAAGCCCTGGCCAGAAGTTACGCTTGGTGGCCAGGGATGGACAAACAAATTGAGACCTGGGTAGCAAGGTGCCAACGATGCCAGGAAACTAGGCCAAGCCCACCCATAGCACCCGTCCTAGAGTGGGAAACCCCAAGGGGACCTTGGTCTAGGATCCATATAGACTTCGCCGGGCCCACAAAAGGACACACCTTCCTTATAACAGTAGACGCTTACTCCAACTGGCTGGAGGTAAGCAACATGAAAACAACAACCACGGAGGCCGTGATCAAGGAACTCTGCAAACTCTTTGCAACGCACAGCCTCCCAGACATCGTCGTTTCCGACAACAGGCCCCAATTCACCTCGCTGGAATTCGAAAAATTCCTTGTGGAAAGGGGCATCCGCCACACGCTGACAGCACCGGCACACCCAGCGGCGAATGGTAGGGCGGAACAGATGGTGCAATTCACTAAGAAAACCATCCGGAAAATAGACCACGGGGAGATCCAGGAGAAAATAAACAAACTACTCTTCACCCAACACATAACCCCAAATACCACAATGAATAAGAGCCCAGCCGAACTATTAATGGGGAGGAAATTAAGGTCCCCACTCGACAGGTTACACCCCACGTATAACCCGGAGAAGCCCCCAGACTCAAACAGCAAACACCGAACTTTCGCACCCGGTGACCCCGTATACACAAGAAACCTGACGGGAGACCCACTATGGGTACCGGCCGTCATCACACAAATAACAGGCCCACACTCGTACCGGCTACAAACAGCAGACGGACGAGCCTGGAAACGCCACATCGACCAATTAAGGTCGAGGACTACCAACCAAGAGACCACCGACGCACAAACAGGCAAAACCGACCCCCACAACACAAACCAAGGGGGGAGGGAATACCCAGGGGACCAAAACCAAAGAAGAATAAACCAGCCATACTTACCGGAAAGCAGCCAGCAGGACCCCTCGCCAGGAAGAGACAGCCAGGCCAGCTCAACCGACCCGGGGAGACCGAGCGGGAGCAGCAAAACCCGCAGCTCAACCAACCCGGGAGGCCCAGGAGGGAGCTACGGAGAGCGGCCCGGCCCGACCGACCAGCCGGTTCCCACGACGGCATCAGGAGCAACAGAGATCCCGACTGAACCGGCCGGGATCCAACCTACGACTGAGCTGCGCAGGTCCAGTAGGCTCAGACGGAGCCCCGCCTACCTACGTGACTACGCGACGTAAGAACTAAACCAAGAGGGGAGGGGTGTTCTGTCCTTAATTAGCATTCTTGAGATCCCCGCGCTTTGATTGGCCGCAGCTAAAAGAATAAAAGCCGCGAACCTTTTGCAAAGCACCAGTTCAGTTCCTACTTTAATAAAAGAGCATGATTTGAAGTCACCGACTCCTGGCATCATTTTCGAGGACACGACAGGATCAGTAGGCCCTGTTCACAGTCCCTCATGTCCTAGTCACTTCCAGATTGTACTATTACACTGCACTCTACATGGACATGCCCTTGAAGAGTTTCTGGAAGCTTCAGCTGGTACAGAATGCAGTGGTACAGGCAGTTATGTCGGCTCTTAAAACACACATGTGAAATTACTGCTCTACAAATTGCATTGATTGACAGTTTTTTTCCAAGTCCAACTCAAGGTGCTGGTTTGACCTTTAAAGCCCTTCATGACACAGGACCAGGTTCTCTCCTCACCTAGGATTTGTATTTTTTTTTGTAATATTTACTTTTTAATGCAACTTTTTTGTATTTTTATCATTGTGGTTTATACGTGTGGTTTTATCCATTTCTTTTGTGCCTCATCCAGAGTTGGCTTTGGTGAAATGGGCAGCTAAATACATTTGATAGATAGATAGATCAATCAATGCTGATCAGAATCCATTTTTTTCAATAACAATATTCTGGAAACAGTTTGGCCTTCGTAGCTGCATTCAAAGTTTCTGTGCTCAAAGCAACTAATATACTTGTGCTTCTTTGTCAATGGGGGAAAGCAATAACAGTAAATTTTATGCATGTAAGCTGTATTTAATTGTGTTGAAACAATAAAATAGTGTTCTTCTGTAAACACAGTGGGGCCAGCATTTTTAATGAAACTTTGATAGTTTGTGAATAAATGAACTATGAAGCTAGCAATGAAAAAGTCAGCCGCTCTTCTTTGTCCTTTGTATTGACCATGAAATATATTATATCTGAGTCTTATTCATTGGAATCATATACAGCCTTTCAACAAATTAAGCTAAACCAATGGATTTCACATTTCTTATATCCTAGAAACAGCTGGCATTGGAAAGAATGAGAAGAAATGAATGGAAGGAGGGAGAGACAGAAATATCTGAAATCAGTTAGCAAACTGAATTCATAAGGACCGCAGCAGGTGTTCCATTTTCAGGGGAAACCCAAGTAAGGAGCAACATTTTGAGGAGTGAGGCCTGTCCCTAGGCATATAATAGGAAACGTATAATGTACAATAGAAAATGTCATTTTTTTGTGGATGCCATAGTACCTGGGGAAGTAGCAGTAGCATGGAAGACAAAGAATGTAATCAAAAGAACAGTGGAGGTGGTGGTGATGTTTAGGGAGATAAACAGTGAAGTCAATCACTCAGAGTCACCTTGAACCATGAGATGGGCAGTAGATAAACTTAATAATTAAATAAAATGGCAATGAAATCAGATTGAATTTAGGGAGCATCTTAACCAATCGACTCAGAGCCTGAATTGGGCAAGGTCCTACACTTGCTGATACATCACAAACCACAAAGGGAAGAAAAGTCAACCTGACAACTCAAAAGAAAGAAATAGACCCAGCAAATTAGATACCTGGCAGTCAAAAGGGGACAAACGATTGACTGGCTCTTTGTGTCGAATTATGTCCTCTTTCCCGAAGCTCTCTTTGCATGCTGGGTTGATTTACTGGCTCACCTGTAAACTGGATATTGACTGCTCTTGGGCTTTCCCTGAATGTATGATTTATTCCTCTGGACTCTTGGAGGAGTAAGCTGTCCTGTCTACACTGAAACAGGAAGCTTTAAATCTTCAGTATGCTTTTATGTAACTTCAGTTAATGATTTAAGACTGCAATAAATACCTTGAATTTATAGCAGAAGCTGTCTGTGGTATAATTGGCGGCACACAACAACTGGGATAAACAACCACCCACATTGGTCTTGATTGGTCATTTGGCATCGGCATATAAGAGTTCTGGTGTTAGTCTGAAAATTGATTTTTCTTTATATTGACCACAAAGAAAGAAAATAGATCTGTTTACCATCTCTTCTTTTCTTTTTATCATTCATGTAGAACCATAATTGTTGAGTCACTTCCACTATGTAACAGTAGAGTTTTGTTGGATGTTTCCAGGTTAAATTTCAAGCAATAAATATTATTTACTTATTATTATTGATTTATTAGATATATGTGCTGCCCAGGCTTGTCTAATACACTTAATGCTGAGTGAGCAAGTAGTATGCTAATTTAAAATCGCACATGCCAAATATACACATGGATGCAAAGTTGGTATTAATTATAATTTTAATAAAAATACCTGACATTTCATCATGGGAAATAAGAGCATGAAAAACTCAGATTGCTTTTGAAATGTTAGGTATTAATAAACAACAGCAGCAGTTGTCCCTTACAATTTTTCATATTTGGCTTGAATAAAATGAAATTATATGTAGGCCTAGTAAAATTATGCTTTTTTTATGTACTCAGTAGTAGGTTTGGCTGAGAATTGGACCATGGGTGTAACTAAAGGGCTTTTTATTTCTTCAGTAATTCTTAGTGTAGAATCTATTTTGTCTTCATAATACTACATTTTACAACTTTATTCACAGGAAAGTTTTCTATCAGAGCTAGAAAAGCTGACATTGCTTTTTTTTGTTGTTTTTTTGAAAAGAATTTTATTTATTTTCTACAAACAAACAAGACAAACAGAGTTTAACAGAGTTAAAACATCAACTCTCATATGTACATCCAGTGTGTCGGTTGGTTCATCAGTTTTGTGCATTCATTTTGTAGTCTCAATTACAATTATGTTACATAACAACTCATATTGTTTCAATCCAAACTTATATATCCTAATATCGCTAAAAAAAAGAAATTTTTGACTATACTTTTAATCATTCATGCTTTATGAGATAACAATACTTTAAACAGTTTATTCTATAACAAATCATATAATCATACCAAATCAATCCTAAAAACACTTTATAAATATAGTGTCAAATAACAAAGGCAAGAAAAAAAAATAAAGATATTCCTTACTGTCTAACATTCTAAATATTCTATTATCGTATTTTATCATCTAGCCATTGGTAAAAAAGATCCCAAATTTCATAAAATTGTTTATCCTCTTGCTCTCTAATTTGCTCTCTAAATGTCAATTTACTCATCTCAGCACATTCCAATATTTTCTTAATAATTTCTTCCTGTAATGGTATTTTCTCATTCTTCCAATTTTTAGCAAATACAATCCTAGCCGCTGTTAATACATTTACAATCAGGTATTTCAAATCTTTACTATATGTGTTAAGTCTGGAGCATGGGTGCGAATAATGGAGACTAGCCGGTAGAAACAGTGAACTTCAAACTCTTTATTTACATGGTGTGACAGCTCAACTCGAGGGCTGCTATAGCCTTCCTTATATAGGCAACTTATTAACTATTCAACCAATAGCGAAGTAAGCAGGCGAAGTAAGCGCATGTTGGATACCGCGGTCAGCCAGGTACTGTTCAAAAGACAGCGTGGTAAATTGGGGCCCGTTGTCGGATACCAGAACATCTGGTAATCCGTGGGTTGCAAACAGCCTTTCCAGTCTTTTGATGACCACTTCGGTGGTCGTGTTCCTCATTCGGTGAATCTCGAGCCAATTCGAGTAGGTGTCGACGGTTAGCAAAAATGTGTGGCCTTTGGTCGGCCCAGCAAAATCCAGATGGATGCGGGACCAGGATCCCCGTGGCGTCTCCCATTCGGTTGGGGTTGCCTTTGGTGGAGCGTTGCTTACTTCTTGGCATCTCTGGCAAGTCTTAATCCACGATTCGATTTGTCTGTCGATGCCTGGCCACCACGCGTAGCTTCGTGCGAGGCCCTTCATGCGCACGATGCCAGGGTGGCCATCGTGCAAGGTTTTCAGCAGTGCCTGTTGGAGTCATTCTGGGATAACGACTCTATCGCCACAGATGATACATCCCTTCTGTGAGAACAACTCTGTTTGACGACTTTTAAATGGTGCGAAGTCGTCTGGTACTTGGTCCAATGGCCATCCGTGTTCCACCCATGTGAGGACTCGTGCTAAGATGGGGTTGCGTTTTGTTTCTCTCACGATGTCATGGGCAGTTAATGGCGGCGTATGGAGTATCTCGATCTGCAACGTTGTCATCGTTGGTGCAGGATCGTTGATGGTTTCAGGGAGCGGTGCACAGCTCAACGCGTCGGCGTGGGGAATGGCTTTACTGGGACGATATTGTAGCTGATAATTGTAGGCAGCCAAGAATTCTGACCAGCGGGTCATCCTGGGAGAAAGTATGTAGGGAGTTGGCTTATCCCCAGCGATGATCCCCCACAATGGTTTGTGGTCAGTTACAATGGTAAAAGCCCGGCCGTACACATACTCATGGAATCTTTTAACAGCTGATACAATTGCCAGGGCTTCTTTATCGATCTGGCTATAATTTCACTCAGTTTTCGAGAGCGTTTTTGAAAAGTAAGTAACAGGGGCTTCGCTACCGTTAGGTAATACATGGCTCAAAATGGCGCCCACTCCAAAAGGCGATGCATCACATGTTATTTAACGGCAAAGTCTCATTGTACTGCATTAGTACAGCGTCAGAAGTCAGTAGTTTTTTTACATTATAGAACGCCTGCTCTTCTCTGTGACCCCATACCCAAATTGCTTTTTTATCTAGTAGGCGATGTAAAGGTTCAGCAACAGTCGCCTTGTGCGGCAAGAATACATTATAGAAATTAATGAGGCCTAAGAACGCCTGGAGGTTGGCCTTGTTCCTGGGTCTGGGAGTGTTTTTTATTGCTCTCAATTTGTTATCGATAGGGTGAATACCCTGACTGTCAATCAAGTACCCTAAGAATTCAACACGATCTGTACACAGTTTGCACTTATTTTTCTTCACTTTCAGGCCTGCTTCTGGAATTTTTGTAAAACCAGTCTTAAATGATCCCGTAAAATTTTTGGAGTGGGGGCAGCAATGAGCACATCATCAAAATAGGGGACAATGCCTTTGATCCCGTGCAATAGTCTCTCCATTAGGCTCTGAAAGATCCCTGGGGCCACACTGACTCCGAATTGAAGCTGTGTACACTTAAAGGCACCTCGGTGCCTTTAAGTCTGATAGTCTGTGCCTGTGCTGTTTTTTCGTCAACTGGCAGTTGCTGATAGGCCTGAGCTAAGTCTAGTTTAGCAAAGACTTTTCCGCCCCCCAGGGAATGGAGGATGTGTTGCACCACCGGCACTGGATATGGATTTTTTTGCAGGGCGTGGTTTAGGGTGGCTCGATAGTCCCCACAAATTCTAATGGAGCCGTCCGGCTTAATTGGGGTCACGATTGGTGTTTCCCATGGAGAGTGGTCGGTTGGCTTTAAAACTCCCTGGGCAATCAACTTATCAAGCTGTTCGTCAATTTTTGGCTTTAGAGTGAATGGAACTCGACGAGGCTTAAGGCGGATGGGAGCTATCTTTGGATTAAGGGTAAAGGATATCGGGGTCCCCTTGTACTCGCCTAGCTTTTCCACGAAGACGTCCCTAAATTCATGGGCAAGGTCTTCCTCCCAGTCACTGCCGCCGATTCGGTTAATGCCTGCCACTTCAATGCCTAGTGGTGCAAACCATTGTAGGCCTAACAGACTAGGCCGGTCCTTATCGATCACTGTCAGGGGTAAGTACGCCGTGCGGTTCTTGAATGCAACCCGGACTCGACTGGATCCTGCAACTGGAATTCGGTTCCCCTGGTAGTCCTTCAACATAAGCCGTTAGAATTGAAGCTCTTGGCGCCGGATAGTGGGGATGAGTTGCTTGAGGGTCTTCCATGAGATCATTGAAAGAGATGATCCTGAGTCAACTTCCATTTGGCAGGGCCGATTTTCAATGTTCACGTTGACCCGAATTTTCTTAGTGTCTAATGAAGAGGCATGGCCAATAGTGAGTGTTTGGTGGGCTTCTTCCCGTCTCACTAGACGACTCATGGTTCGGTTTCTATAGGAGTGGTTTACTGGTTCTCACCTTACAGGGTGATTCCCTGTTGATTGGTGGAGATTGGTCCCTTTCGAGGTCTGGCTGGGTCCGAGGAGGCTTCTGCAGACCCGTCCGATGTGGCCTCGTTTCCCGCACTCGTGGCAGAGCGCGTCGCAGAATTTGCAATCGGAGCGGTAATGGTTGGCCCCGCAGCCAGTGCACGTTTGCTGGGACTTTGGGTGTCGGTCCCGATCGGACCGCAGGCAATGGACCTCTTCTTCATTGCTATCTGACGATGAAGAGAGGTCGTCATGGTGGGCCATCGGTAGCCGCCCTTCTGCATTAGGTGAAACTTCGCCAGCTGGTTGGTGTGTTGGAGTGCAATTTCAGCGTAGTTGGGCAGCCAACTTCTTGGTTGCCTCCGCTGCTGTAGCTTCAGCTATGGCGTCCTTAAGGGTGATGTCCCCCTTTGCCATTATTTTGCTCTGTATGTTTAGAGCATCTAACCCGAGAACTACTCGGTCTCTCAAGGCCTCCTCTAGGTCGGCGAAATCGCAAAGCCCTCCCAAGTTCCGGAGGTCTGCAACGAAATCGGCAACGCTTTCTCCTTTCTGCTGGTTTCTTTGATAGAACTCGTGTCGTCTTATGAGCGTTGGAACGGTCGGTGCATAATGGGCCCTTAGTAGCGGTTCGAGGATGTTCCAGTCCATGGCCTTCACTTCAGCCGGTTTCGCTAATGCCTTAGCCATTTTGAATACTGTCGGGCCGCAGTGCGCTAGGAATACCACCCGTTTCTTCCCGGTTGTGGCATCCTTCAGATTATTCGTTTCCAAAAACTTTTGGAAACGGTCCATGTAGGACTCCCAGTCCTCTTGAGCGGGATCGAATGGAGTGGGTGGTACTACGCCGCCGGACATGGTTCTGCCGTTGTGTGCTTCAGCCACGTGCTTAGTTGTCTTCGTCGTCGTTTTAGTTGGCTCTGATGTCATCCAATCCCATCCTCGTCACCAGTGTTAAGTCTGGAGCATGGGTGTGAATAATGGAGACGAGCCGGTAGAAACAGTGAACTTCAAACTCTTTATTTACATGGTGTGACAGCTCAACTCGAGGGCTGCTATAGCCTTCCTTATATAGACAACTTATTAACTATTCAACCAATAGCAATCCGGGAGCGCTAACTCCTTTAACCAATGAGAATGGCTTCTTAATGGCCAATCAGATGCTCCTGAACGGACCAATCCGATCCTGCCATTAACAGCCAATTAGAAGTGCAGGGCCAGAACCCTGCATTTGACTTTAAGATAACTTTATTTGGCATTATTCATTCATAACAATATGTATCAGGTAAAATTCCCAATAAGAAGATCTCTGGTTTCAAGTCTATGTGTTTCTTTGTCATTTTTCCAACCACATGCGAATTTTAGTCCAATATTTTCTAGCGTCCTCACAAGTCCACCACATATGGTAATGTGAGCCAGGTATCTGATGAAATTTCCAGCATTTTTCAGATTTGTTCTTAAACATTCTTGCTATTCTTGTCGGGGGAAAGTGCCACCTGTAAAACATCTTATACAAATGTAAAGATAAAACAAATATAAAGATAAAACAAATATTTTGACAAAGAACATGCTACTGAGACAAAGAGAAGAACTGGCAGACCTTTTGAAAATCCAAGTTACAAATAAGGTTAAGTATCTGGGGATATATTTGACAGCAAGATGTAGCACATTAAAAGAGAATAATTATATTAAACTCAAACAACAGATAGCTACAGATTTGAAGAAATGGGAAAATTTGCAATTGTCATTAATAGGGAGAATTTCAACAATTAAGATGAATATTTTACCCAGAATTCTATTTCTGTACCAAACAATACCAATTAGGCTTGGAAAAGACTATTTTGAAGATTTAAATAAAATCATGTTGCAGTTTATATGGCAAGGTAAAAAAGCGAGAATAAAGCTAAAGCTTTTGCAAGACGCTAGAATTAGAGGAGGTTTTGGCCTGCCTAATTGGGAATTGTATTATCAAGCTGCAAGTCTGATGTGGGTCAAAGAATGGATAACATTAAGAAAGCATAGATTGTTGACATTAGAAGGGCATGATTTGCTGTTGGGCTGGCATGCTTTTTTATGGTTTAAGGGAACTAAAACACAGGGTTATTTTAGAAGACATTATATACGGGAGTCTTTGTGGTTAAACTGGGAGAAGATAAAAAGACAATGTTATTTGAAAATTCCAGTTTGGTTATCGACTATTGAAGCATTTTCCTATCCTATAATTTATAAGAAGGAACAAACAGTTAGATATGGGGAACTATTGGATGAAAAGGGTGAACTTAAATCAATCCAAAACTTAGAGGAACAAGGTATAAGGATGAATTGGTTTTCATATGCGCAAATACATTCAAGGTATGATGAAGATTTTAAAACGGAGGGATTCTATGATAAACAAGATGATTTAGATAAGATCTTGATGGGTACTGATGAGAAGGTGATTAAAAAATTATATGGTTATTTACTGGGAATTAAATTAGAGGAAGAACAAGTTAAAGAAACTATGATTGTTTGGGAGAAGAATTTTGGATATGGGATTGATTTAGAGAAATGGCAAAAATTGTGGTCTCAAAATTATAAAATGACAATGTGCGGTATCTGCCATCCCGCATCTGATGGGCGGCTCATGAAAGGGAGCGAAGGGAAGAGAAACGACAGGAAGCGAAGTTTCCTCTTGATGTGCGCGCCCTGAATGTCTTGGCACACGCTCTTTTATTGTGCTTTTTTACAAGAAAATGATTTAATTAAAAAGCTCAAGTCAAACATGTTAATCTCATCAGGATGTGCATGTTTACAAAGCTGCATACCGGACAGATTATTTACAAAGTGGATAAGCTTATTTAACAAACGTCTATCTCCTTGTCTCTTGTACGTGCCTTGCAAAGGTCACTGAAGAGACAGAAGTTAATGATTATACGTGAATGATACAATGTTGCAAATGCTTGAATGATACATAGTTGCAATGATACATAGTTGCAATCACATGAATGATACATAGTTACAACAACAATGTCAACAGCATATAAAAAAAAGCTGACATTGTTTTATCATGCAAAAATTGCAGAAAAATAGATGTTCATGTTATTTCATTGGACAGAAATAATACTGAATAATTAGAAATACAGCTATAAGTAATGAGTGAACAAAATATAGGTTACCTTAACTGAAACAAGCTTACTCATCTCAGGCAGCTCAGTTTAAATAATTGGAAAATATATTTATAGATTTTGATTTGAAAGAAAGCCCATATTTCTGCCCCAATTTCAGTTAACACAATAATAGAAGTTATATCGTTTTCAAACAGCGTGATTTTCAAACATTGAGCAATCAACTCAGAATGTTTCTTTCAAAACATGAAGGAAGAAAGATTTATACCTGATCAGCTTTAATGAAATTTGACTAAATTTGAGGGGTTTATTAGTCTATTTAACACTCTTTTTGTTTCTTTCAATTGTAGTAATGCACACTCTGTAGTTGATGCTTTTTTGATGAAGCACAAAGGAAATGGATGTAGGAACCTGTTTTACTGACTCATTTCACATTAAGAACCATTTATTAGCTTTCCATGCTTAAATATATTCATCTTTCTGTATGCCCATATGGTAAATATTTTTTAATGTAATAGATAGTGTATGTATATAAAATACAGTATAATAAACATTTTATATAAAAGAAAAAATAAAAGTTTCATGGATGATTACCAGTATGTTTTTAGCAGCTATAAATTCTCCAGCCTTCAACAAATCCTTAAGCAGAACTAGAGAATCGACAATTGTGTAATTTTCAGTCCCAGCAAGTACCCCTAGGCTGAGGAGAACTAGAGGGCAATAAACCAGGTCAGCATTCCTTTGGATTTTTGGAACAATAATGCCCAAACAACCATAATCCTCAGTAGGCAGACAAATTAATATAATAGAGATCATTGTTTATTAAAGTTATTATTCTGCTGATGTCTCAGCAGATCACGATGAAAGATAAAGTAAAAATTAAACTAGCAATATTGAAAATAATGAACATGGGTTTTATGGAATGTACTCTATAGGGCAGTGTTTCATTTAAAATTGTGGCAGAAGGAATACATTATAAAAGCCAGCCAAAGTCTTCTGAAGATGCTTTCCAGAGTCCCGGACAGCTATAGAAACAACTTGGCAGCAAGCCCAAGGCTTTTTAGAACAGGTATAAGATGACTCATGAATTGATCCAGTACACTTGTCAGTTTCTCAGTACTGTTCATCAAATATTGAAATATCCCAGAGAGGGTAATTAGGCTAGCAAATATTCAAAATGGCCAATAGTTTTCCACGGCTAATCTTAGAACTGAAAAAGACCATAAGCAGTGGTGGTATTCAGCAGGTTCTGACCAGTTCTGGAGAATCAGTAGTGGAAATTTTGAGTAGTTCAGAGAACCGGCAAATACCATCTCTAACTGGTCCCGCCCCCATCTATTCTCCTATTCCTGAGTCCCAGTTGATTGGCTGGGTCTTCTTTGGTTGCTCTGCACAGGAGAATGGAGCTGGAAAGCAGGTTAGTGGGGTTAGGGTTAGGGCAGTAACCTTCCCCCAGGAATGGGAGGGAATGGAGATTTTACAGTATCCTTCCCCTGCCACACCCACCAAGCCAAACCACACCCACCAAGCCACGCCCACAGAACTGGTAGTAAAAAATGTTGAATCCCACCACTGACCATAAGCCCATCTCAATTTATTGTGAATAATAAATGAGAGCAGGGAATCTATCTCAGGGCCTGATCTGGAACTTGGACATTTTTCAAAAGTGGGCCACCCAGAAATAATCCAATCCAATTCCATGTTCAGATCTAGATTGCAATTCAGAGAATTAGAGCTCCATTTCCCCAAAATATAGTGTTTGGGTTTCACCAGAATTGTACGGACTATGCAAATTCTTTTTCTTATAGAAGATAGAGTGTGATGGAATTTGCAATGGCAATAGAACCATTTGTGGGAAATGTCTTATTAGATTTCAAGCAGAAGTGATGATCAGAAGCATTTCTATGGAATAAATGGGATTGCATTTTTGGGTTTTGAAAAAGAAATTAACTCAGTAGCCATTCTCACAAAATAAGTTAGTTGCTAGCTTGAATAATAGAGCTGGTGGAAAAGGGTAAATCATGCAGGGTCTCTTTGAGCCTCCATGATTTTTCCACATATGGGTAGTCCTCAACTTACAACAGTTCATGTGGTGCCATTCAAAGTCACAATGGCACTGAAAAAAGTAACTTATGATTGTTTCACATTTTTGACCAATGGAGCATCTCCATCATTGGTGGTATTCAGCAGGTCCTGACCAGTTCTGGAGAACCGGTAGTGGAAATTTTGAGTAGTTCGGAGAACCGGCAAATACCACCTCTGACTGGAGATTTTAAAGTATCCTTCCCCTGCCACGCCCACCAAGCCATGCCCATAGAACTGGTAGTATTGAAATGTAAAAACCTGGAACCATACTGTTCGCAAAAAAGAGATTTTTAAAAAAATATAAAAATAAAAAAATCATTAAGTAAAAAATAAAAAAAGAACTGGTAGTAAAAAAATTTGAATCACTAATCTCCATGGTCATGTGATCAAAATTCAGGCGCTTGGCAATCAAAAAGATCTACAATGGTTGTAGTTTCCCGGGGTCATGTGATCACCTTTGCGATTTTTTTGATAAAATCAATGAGGAAGCCAGAATCACTTTAACAACTGTGTTACTAACTTAACAACTGCGGTGATTCATCTAACTGTACAAGAAAAGTTATAAAATGGGGCAAAGTCCACTTAACAACTGTCTCACTTAGCAACAGAAATGTTGAGATCAATTATGGCTGTAAGTCGAGAACTACCTATATAATAATTAATGGTATTCTGATTATAAATGCTGTTGTGATCACAGGACAGGGCTGTTGGCCACTTAGACCAATTGAGCCCAAAATCTTTGTTGCCAAGTGAAACATTTGTTAAGTGAATTTTGCCTCATTTTACGACTTTTCATGCCACAAGTGTTAAGTGAATCATTGCAGTTGTTAAGTTAGTAACACCCTTGAGTTTGCTTGTGATAAGGTCATAACATCACATGACCTTACGGCAGTGAAGCCGTCATAGATATGAGTCAGTTGCCAGGCATCTGAATTTTGATCGTGTGACTGTGGGGATGCTGCAACACAAGAGCACAAGGAAAGAGACAGGCACCATACCATCCAGATCCAAGGGATTTATCCCCAACCAAAAGGCAAGAGTTCAGATAATCGTCGTAGGAAGCCGAAAGAGATTTTGTAAGTGTGAACAATGGTCATAAGTCACTTTTTTCAGTGCTATTGTAACTTTGAATGGTCACTAAATGAACTGTTGTAAGTCAAGAACTACCTATATTCTTTCTCTTCCCCAATGAGAAATATTTTTTATTTTCCCTTCTTTTTCACAGTGCTGTTGCAATGCCTGCAATAGATTGCAACTCTGAAGTAACATTTCAGAGCTGCTTATCTCATAAAAATGAACATTTGTTATACATTATCTTACTCCATCTTGTTATTTGGACTTTTGCCCAATTTGAGACACATTCGTAGTATGGAATAATATTTCTCAAGCACTTAAACAGTCCGAAGACCAGAGACAATTAATAAAGGTACTTTCAATTGTGAAGATTTTAAGCAAGCTACATCCAACCTGTTTTTTTTTTTTATTAGAACATCAAAGTCCATTATCCAGGTTTCACTGCAGAAGGGTTAGTGTAAGTGATAAATGAGGCTATGCCTTTCTTTTATTATGATACTTCATACACATATAAAAGGGGCGGAGATTGCTGTGCAACAGCACAATGCTCTTTTTATTATTTAACATTGGGTCCTTTACACACTTCTGCAAATATCACCAAAGAGCACAAGGAAAGAGACAGGCACCATACCATCCAGATCCAAGATATTTATCCCCAACCAAAAGGCAAGAGTTCAGATAATCGTCGTAGGAAGCCGAAATAGATTTTTTTCCAGCATTGGCTTACTTTCAAAAGGTAAATTTATTCCAGAGTGTTCATCCTCTACACAGCATGCTTGCATCTATTTTATGCATCATGGAGAGAGCAGTAAGACAAGTAGTCCTTTACTCCAGAAGTGTCTTTCCCTGTTGGTGCATCTTTTAGTTACAGTTTTTAATCCTCCTGCCACAAGTGCCTTTAGTTTAGAGCAGGGGTGTCCAACCTTGGCAACTTTAAGACTTGTGGACTTCAACTCCCAGAATTCCTCAGCCAGCTTTGAAGTCCACAAGTCTTAAAGTTGCCAAGGTTGGACACCCCTGGTTTAGAGATTTAATCAGGATCTACAGCTGCAATTCTTGGAGTCTCCTGACAACTCCCTCTGCATGCTAAATGAAGGCTTTCTAGGCCTTCTTTGGTTTTTTGAGATTCTCCAGGCTCTTCTTTTTCTTCATGAATCTTCTGCTGAAACTTGCTGAGAATTCAGTTCAGGAGATCTATGATTTATGGTTATGTCCAGGTGTGAAATTTGGCAACTAGATTCTGGTACTACTAGCAAATCCACAAAAGTTTCATTATATCTACTCAGCCTATGTCATCTTGATGGAATCAATTGATCACTAGATTCTATGTGCATATCCAATAACTGACCACACAGAACCACTGTAATTCACCATCAGCAATAACCCCATCTCAATTTAACCTTCCCCTTGCATTTTCTAATAGTTCTTGGAAAGTATTGGCTTTGGGCTCATGTTGACATTATCTTTGATTTATCTTGAATTAAATGTATAACTTGCAAAGGTCAGAACTTCATTGGTCCTTGCTTGACTCTCAGTGGCTCTTCAGTCTTCTCCAAATTTGTAAACATGATAATGTATTTGGGGAAATTGTGATGGAATGTTGTGTGGCTTCCCAGGAGGGAGCAAGTGCATTCCAAAGGAGCAAGAAACATCACACTTTAGATCTTTTGTGTGGGAGGAAAAGGGGGAAAGACAGTTTCTCCCTAATAGTTCCCACAGTGTGGTTTATGGTGCAAATAGTCTGCTTTTGTCTGGCAAAGTTTCTGTCTGTAAATGAGGAACAATAAAGGAAACTACTTAAAGAATTTCAATGTGTCTTTCTCGGATTTTGGAGCCTGACAAAAATAAAGGTCCCGACTTTGCTCTCTATCAATCCTCTTTTTGCAGAAACAATCTTAGTCTATCACTCAATGTACCGTCCAAAAGAATTATGCCAGTCCTCCCTGTCTTTTGGATTAAAAAATATTAATCCAAGAACCAAAAATACCAGACCTCCAGTTAATACTATTTTTAGAAGGAAAGAAAATGTTATAATAACACAAGAATTCCAATTAGCACCGTACTTTCAGATAACACAGCTATATATATAAGCAATTTAGGGCAGCAAATCTCTTGTCTGTTTTCTCCTGCTTGCAGCCATAACTACTTCAGGCAACTGAAGTAGCTTCTGGACTAATGTCAAATTCTTTCATTGATGTGCCAATTTGAATTGTGGGAAGGTTCATCCAAGAGAAGGTAGCAGGTAGCACCATTATAAGAAGACAGTTAAAAGGCAATGTATACATGAGATTACAGTCATTCACCCAGAGACAAAATCATTACAGCATCCCTTGGAAAGATTAATTAGGCAGCCTCTGGATCTATTTCTGAAGAACTTTGTGGTAAGCAGGCTAAGCATGAGTAAGAATTCATTTATATAAGCATCACAATGTTGCAATAAGGGTGAAAAAAATGGTTTATTTCTCAGATTTTATTGCCTATGATGAGAACTGTCCTGGCCCCTGATTTAATATTACTTGATTATTTGGGGAAGGAATGGACTACATTGGCTGCAAGGCCAATGCAACAAATACTCTTTGGCCAGCTCCTCCAGCCTGTGAGCTTGACCAGCTACTTGCTAGATCTGGGTTTCTCCTGAATACAGTTAAGGCTGCCTGGCAGGTGGCATCAGCTTCCTTCAGAATGGTCAGTCAACTGGGCCTTGAAGGAAGCTGTGGTGCACCCTGGTCACCAGTTAGCTTCCAGGTGATTCAAGGTGCTGGTTCTCCCCCATAAAGCCCTTCATGGCATAATAGGTCCTGGCTGTTTGAGGGACCATTTTATCTCAGTCTGTTTCTGCTCATCCAGTAAAATCATGCAGCGTGGATATCTTCTGACTCCCATGACATCTAATAAGACCCAGGAATTCAATACCTGCCCTTTGGAAGGATATCCACCCAGAGATTCACAACAGCTCCCACCCTAATGTCATAATGAAAAACCTGTTCTTCCAGAGTTTGGGAAAACATGGTTGAAGAGTTGGCATTAGATAATGTTGGTTTTTTATGGTCGATTGTGTTAGAGAGATGCCTGCAGTGTGAACAGCTGCATAGATATGCAGGTTTTAAAGAAAAATTTGAAGAAATAATAATTATCTATTAAAATGTAAGTCCTCATTTCTTATTCCCATATAATTATTTCTGATTTTCCTTCCTTTTTTCCCAATCTTATTGAAGGCAAGACAATTTGCGCAACTTCAGGCTCAGCATTATTTTTCGCCTCCTCACCCCCTCCACACTCCCCACACCTTGCCAACTTCCTACATTCCTTCTCCTAGTCTCTCATGATTACTCTTTTTGTTTCTCACCATTTGGGGCTTCATTAATTATTTCATTCGCTTAATTTATATTCAGAACAACATTTTTTAGCAATGACTAAACAGCCTCTCCTCCTCTTGCTGAAGAAAAGCTAACTAAGCATCTAGCTCATGAATCATGCATATTATAATAAGCCAATTTTGACTGACAACATATTCATTCACCCAGTGCAAAAAACCCAATGAAAAATAGTGCTTTATATTAACTCAGAGCAATAGACTGGGTGCAACAGACAATATGGCACTGTATTGGAAGCATTGGAAATGTTCTTTCTTGGTCTTACTTGGGAGATGTCAGGACTGAACCTAGGGATCTATGGATGCCAAGCACCTGTGAACACCTTGGATAATTTTGCTTGATGCTTCTCATTCACTTGGCATCTTCCCTATCATGTAATCTGATTGGCAGATTTTCATACTGATAAATTAATTATTATTTTTTTCTGTGCTTTTGAGTCAACTTTGACTCTTTGTGATTAGTCTCTGCAGTTTTCTTAGCAAGATATTTGGAAGTGGTTTGCCCCTTACTTTTTTCCTAGGTCTGAAGGAGAGAGAGAGAGAGAGAGAGAGAGAGTGATTAGCTGAAGATCACACAACTGGTTTTTTGTCTGAAGTAGGACTAGAACTACTGTCCTGGTTTTTAGCTTCATGCCTAAGCCACTAAACCAGTGGTTCCCAAAGTGGGTGGTGGGATGCCTTAGGGGGCGCTAAGAGGCAAGGAGGCTGGCAGGGGGGTGCTAAGAGGTGGCATGGGGGTGTTCGAGGCACCGGACTTGCAGATTCACCCATTGACTAGCACCCATTGACTGCTCCAGAGCTGATGCCTCCAATGCGGAAGTGGTGGCATGTTACGTGCCGCCAGCCGTGTTCAATGAGCCACCCGCCCTGCTGCCTCTTAGCGTCCCTCTGCTGGCCCCCTTGGGGATGCTAAGAGGCGGCAGGGGGGCATTCGAGGCGCCGGTCCTGCAGGTTCACCCATTGACTGTAACACTGCTCCGGAGTCGGCGCCTCCAATGCGGAAGCAGTGGTACGTTATGTGCCGCTGCGGCAGCGTTCAATGCACTGTCCCCCTGCCACCTCTAAGTGTCCCCAAGGGGGCCGACAGAGGGGTGCTAAGAGGCAGCAGGGGGGCGTTTGAGGCACCAGCCAGCCCTGCAGGTTCACCCATTGAGGCTCCGGCTTCGGAGCAGTGCAACAGTCAATGGGTGAACCTGCAGGGCCGGCACCTCGAATGCCCTCTGTCACTTCTTAGTGTCCCCAAGGGGGCCAGCAGAAGGGCACTAAGAGGCAGCAGGGGGGCATCGCGTCAAACGCAGCCATGGCGGCATGTAATGTGCTACCGCTTCCGCATTGGAGGCGCCGGCTCCAGAGCAGTGCTAGTCAATGGGTGAAACTGCAGGGCCGGCCGGCTCCTCGAATGCCCCCCTGCTGCCTCTTAGCTCCCCTCTGCCGGCCCCCTAGGGGACGCTAAGAGGCGGCAGGGTGGGGTTTGAGATGCTGGCCCTGCAGGTTTACCCATTGACTATACTAATGCTCTAGAACCAGTGCCTCGAATGCGGCAGCACATTGGGAAAAGCTGCTGCCACTGCTTTACTAAAGTGTCACCGCTGTCGCATTCTGACTGTCTGTCTGTCCGTCCGTCCATCCATCCATCCAAAAGGTCTGTCTGTTTGCCTGCCTGCCTGCCTTCCTGCCTACCTACCTACCTGTCTGTCTGTCTCTCTCCATCCATCCAACCATGTTCGAAGCGCCGGCCCTGCAGGCACATTGGGAAAGTAGAGCAAAGTCAGTCTGAGAGGGAGGGAGGGAGGGAAGGAGAGAGAGAGAGAGAAAGAGAAAGAGAAAGACCTGATGCATCAGATTGAATGAGGCCTAGTTTAGACTGAGGCCCTTTTCCACATTGAAACATCTTCGCCAGCACATTGAAACATCTTTGGCTTCTATTAAAGGTTTTGTGGACGAAACATAGTCAAGACTATCAGGAAGCTCTCACATTTTGTTGAGGCTTTAAACAGGATCCATTGGACCAGATCTCCACCCTAAAAATTACTTTTCCCCAATGTATTACAGTGCCGCTTCTGAAGAAGGCAAAACCAATATATACTGATAAATTACAAGAACACACACACACACACCCTTCTAACCCTGCTGGAGCAGGTGATTGGACTAGAATAGATATCTCATTATCTTTGTCCTCCCTCCCTCCTTTTTTATTTCTTTTTCTTTCTGTCCCTTCCTTCCATCAGACCCTCTTTCTTTGTCCCTTTTTCTTTCTTTCCCTTTTCTCTTTATTTTCTTTCTCTCTTTCTTTTCTCTCTCTTTTTCCCTCTCTCAGGCTCATCCCTTTGGATCAGGGGTCGCCAAACTTTTGGACCTCAGGGACCACCAAACTCATAATTTTAAATCCCGGAGACCACTAATATGAATTTTGACTGACGGTGCCTTTCTGGCATTGGTGGGAGAGAGTAAGAGAGAGATCTGATCCAACCTCTCTCTCTCCCTCTCTCTCAAATACACAGGCAGGGGTGGGATTTAGACCTCTGATCTAAAGCTGTCAAAATTCCAAAAACTGGTCAAGTAGTTCAGGGGAGGCCAGTCATAAATTAGAACACTTGCTAAACAACCGGTTATTAAATGAGGACCACTTGTATTTGGTTTGCCAGTCACCTGGCCACGCCCACCCAGTCACATGACCAGCAAGCCATGCCTACCATCATGTGACCAGCAAACCACACCTTCAAAGTAGGCCACACCCACAGAAATTTGAATCCCACCCCTGGGTAGGGGGCACTGAGGATGAGTTTGTAGCACCAAGGAGGCAATGGACCGAAAAAGTTAGGGCACCACTGCACTAAACCAAACAGGCTCCTTAATGATCTGCACTCAGAAAAGCTTCATCTGCAGCCTCATAGAACCTGGTAAATACATACATACAATGCAATGCAGTGAACAATGACAATGTTAGATGAAAATGGGTTTGAAAAATTTGCAGAGTGATTGTTTATATGTCTTTTTTCTCCACATAATCCCTTATTTTGCACATCCAAAATTTAGTGTTTCCAACAATCATTTTTAAAATGTTTGTCTGGATGAAAAAGTTAATAATTGAACCACTCTGACAGAGACTTCCCAGAGAATATGTATACTAGTCATATCTATCCTTCATTATTATTAGCCAAGGTGCCAATGTCATTTTGGAATGCATCAGATTCAAGAGATATTGAAAACACATACATTTCCAAGCCAGCAGTTTATTTGTGGTCATTTAGCTCTTTTCTGGGTTAGCACAACACACAGGACCATGAAATAACTGGAATTTATAGTAGAATGAGGCTCACCAGTTTGCCATAACTTTCCTTACATTGTTGATCCAAATATTTGAGAGCATCCACTTGAGGAAAATTGCCTAAGATGAGCCTAAAAGGGTTTTAGGCAAATTTCCCTGTGAATTCCATCTAATACTTGATGAAAAAGTCACCACAAAGAGGCTTTGGAATTCTAGATTAAATATGACAAGTTTCAAGGGTCTCTTCTGACTTTCTCTCCTTTTTATTCATATTTATATATAATTTCTTTATTGCATTTATATGTCAGGAGGCATACTTAGGCTGGTAGTAGTCTACTAAGTTCATCTCAGCAAGTGTTCTAGTGAGTTAGATATGGCTGAAAGGGTTGTAAAAGTCATCCAATAAGATCCATGTTGATCCCAGATCTCTCCAATCCAAATCAGTTAACCATCATACTGCACTGACTCCCATATTTGTCACATTCCTGGTACTAGAAAGGAATCTATTCATTCATCTCTTTGTCCCTACTTGTTTCTCTCTTTTTTTCATTCTTTCCCCATGTGCCCTTTTGAATCTTTATTCTGAGATGTTACATCATAACTGTATTACTGCATTTTGTATTATGTCCCAATTAATTTCTTGATAATCTTGTTCTGGACATCCCTGTCCTCACCAAAACTTAATAGAAATAGAAGAAATGTTGGTTTGCATACCTGTTTTCTTGCTAGGCGTATATGAAATACTTTACTTGCATGCGAACAACACATTCTTGCAATACTTGAGTGTGGTAAAATACACAGGGTGTTGCCTTTAGTGTAATGCTGGCAGTAATACACAGATAAATTGTTCTCAGCCTAGTCCACTTTTTCATAAGTCATTTAATCTTTACCGGCTAATAGCTTGGGTTCACGAAATTGGAATAATCCATAAACTAATCATCCACATTTGAGCCAGTGACGGCAAAACTTTTGAGTTCAGTGCATCAAAAATTGAGGAAACGCCTATCTTGACTCTGTTGGTGTGTTACCATCTCCTCCCATGTATAAAAGAGAAATAATTCTTTACATATTAACTTATTTTAAATATATGTGGTCCAATCATATTACCTTCAGGCAAAGTTCTCTTTCTGTTGACCAACACTCCCCTCTCCTGGGGCCTACCTAAGACAACTTAAGAGTGGCATAAGGCCTTCATTCTTGAAGCAGCTTTGGAGAACATTTTTCTGTGGCATTTGCAGCCTCCAAAACCATACAAAAGCACACCCCGTTCTATTTTTGGAGGTCCAGAACTCACACAAGAGCACAACCCATTTGCACGCAGCCTCTACCGTCCCCCAAAATATGTGAGAACAGGGTGTGTTTTCAAGAATAGTTGTCAGGTACTGGTGAAAGTTGGTGTGTCATCTAAATGTCATGCCATGTCATCTTTGACATGTGTGACATATGTTTGCCATCACTTTTTTTGTAGCCATATGTTATACAAAAACTCAGTTTTTCTGATTAGTTTATAACACAGCTAATTGTGTTCATCCCACAAGCCATAGTTAATTTAATGAAGTTAAATGGGTTGCATGAATCACTGACTCCTTAGATGAAATCAAAGAACTGCATATGACTGTTGCAAATAGATGTCTTAAAAGTTTTAAAATATAAACTTAAAACTGTGGACAGAATAAAGGTACCCTGAGAGGGATGGGAATATTCTGACTTCTTCATCACAACTATATTAGCCTCTTGGATTTGTTCAATCACTGATTTGCCTGGGTAACTTTTCCTTTCAAGCAAGCAACGGAATTAGTTATGTTTCTCTGATTTTTTAACATCTTTGTCCCAGTGCAAATTAGTGCATAACATCACTTCCAGGTTCTTCAGTAACAGATTGTGATGTTTTAAGCATGCAAACAACTTGTACAAACTGGAACTATGTTAGCTGTATTAGCACTTGACATAAGTCCAGCTGTATGTTGTGCCAAGTCTGCTAATACAAATGTTTATTAAAGAATGGTAAATGCAACTTCCAAAGTAAACAAATATCCTAGGACCTTTGACAATTATTATTCAAAACTTTTGAATTTCAGTATTAATGAAATAGGTTTTCCACCAATAATAATTTGTGGGATAAAAACAAATAATTAATAAACTTAATAACATAGATCTCCCCCTTGTAATCTAAAATCCAGGCAAAGTGAACAGTGAAGAAGCAACCCAAAACTGCTATTCAAAGGAGAACAATCCATGTTTGAAGGTTTAAAATTTTTCTTTTTATAATTTCCTTCCTGTTGGGTGGTTTGGCAAATCATTTTTTTCTCTTATATATATAGATAGCACAGGCTACAAAAACACCCTTTTCAATGGCTGACAGAATAAAAAAAGGGGGAATACAAATGGAATGCCATAATAAGGTATCCTATAGTTTAAATATAAAGAATCAGACACAACGTTTAGGTAACATATTTATTTTCAACAAAGCCTTGAGTTGTGATTAAACAGCTGCATAGTGTAAGGGGATCAAACAAAGGCATTCTCATTATCAAAACTAAACAATTTACCATGTCGTATGAATATTTTCAAACTATGCCAGAAACTCAGCCAGAGTTAAGCATTGCATGTTTGCAGTTGGTCAACTATTAAGTTTCTTTAAGCACCACTGCAATTCCTGATTTTATAATGTAACAAGTGCAGGAGAATTTCAGTAGTGAAATGAGACATGACACAAAACTCTTTTGAAAAAGTGTTAATTACAGTATCTTATCATCAGCTATAGCCATTGTAGTACGATTACTATGCACAACACAATGGCAGCCTCCATCATTGCAATTGTATGTGGTTTAGAAAGAAATCAAGAGGCTACTATAAAGCCTTTTTTGCTTGGGCCATTGTACTGAAAAGTATTGGCTTTTTGTTTTCTGAAAGCCTCTGAACAGCTATTCATAAGCATCTGTAGCCAGCTGATTACATCCCTGGAAAGGGCTATTGTTTGGATGCTGTGTTTTCAGCCTCAAAAGGTCAGGAGTTTACAAAAAGGAAGCGCAAGTAATATTTAATGTTATTTTTGTCATCCTCTTGTCTTCTAATGGCAGCAGGTATACAGCATGCCCATTTATGAGATGCAGCTGTGAAGAGGATGAACCTAGAACCAAAAAGAGTTCTGAAAACTGTGTCTGTGAGGAACGAATTTGAAAGGGCACATGCTGATATCAGTTATAGAAAGAGGCCTTGTGTCTTGACATGCTATTCTTAACAGTTACAAAGCTATTGTCAACTCCCAAGATGTCTTGGAGATAGCTGGAATAGAAACAAGTGTCTTGTTCAATAATATTTGCTTGTATGTAGTCCTTAATATGGAATGGTATAGGGTCTCTTGCTTAAACAGGGAGTTGGAGTAGAAGACCTCCACAGTCCCTTCCAGCTCTATTCTGATTGAAACATTCTCAATAAAAAGGAAATAGTAGGAAACTCAGTTAACACTGAATTCATCCTAGAAGGTCATCAGGCTACCCATCTCCTTTGCACAATTATCTGCATCATGTGGCATTTTATTGCTTTCATGACTGAAAGGGCTCATTTTCACCTGCAAGTCCGTGTCACAGGATATCCCTGAAAATGTAACAGTAAAGTGTACTGGCTCACAGGCTGAATTATCCATGCATTGTATGACATGTATATAGATACACTCAGCTCAAGCATGCAGAGAATTATTACCAATGACATGGTCTACAATTTTATTTAGGTCATAGTCTAGTATTATAAGGATACTATTATTAAAATATTGCATATATATATATATATATATATATATATATCTGGCATTCAGCTTTGTTCGGGTATTTTCCCACGTGGTGCTTTTAAAGTTGTAACAACGTTTCAGCAGAATCTCATCTGCCATCATCAGGCTTCTGTATGGTGTTTCTCTGTGAGTCAGACTTTTACAGTGGTTTCAGATTTAAATTTGGGGCAGTGTTCTGCTACTAGTATCTTCTGTCTGTTTTTTTTGGGGGGGGGCTCTTTTTGTATCTTGATTGGCTGGCAACATTGTGTTACTTTATTGGAGGCCTTTAGTGCAGCTTGGCTTCGGGTAAATGGACGGCTATCATTCGTTAGGAAGCTGGGTTTCATCTGGGTAACACAATGTTGCCAGCCAATCAAGATACAAAAAGAGCCCCCCCCCCAAAAAAAAACAACAGACAGAAGATACTAGTAGCAGAACACAGCAAACTCCAAGACCAATAAACACAGACCAAGACTCTCAACCAATCAGGAGGAAGAAAAAACCATTCTGACACAGCAATAGGCTGCCCCAAATTTAAATCTGAAACCACTGTAAAAGTCTGACTCACAGAGAAACACCATACAGAAGCCTGATGATGGCAGATGAGATTCTGCTGAAACGTTGCTACAACTTTAAAAGCACCACGTGGGAAAATACCCGAACAAAGCTGAATGCCAGACATGTAAGTACCCGCGAAAACTTAAGAAAACAAATATATATATATATATATATATAAATGCAATATTTTAATAATAGTATCCTTATAATACTAGACTATGACCTAAATAAAATTGTAGACCATGTCATTGGTAATAATTCTCTGCATGCTTGAGCTGAGTGTATCTATATACATGTCATACAATGCATGGATAATTCAGCCTGTGAGCCAGTACACTTTACTGTTACATTTTCAGGGATATCCTGTGACACGGACTTGCAGGTGAAAATGAGCCCTTTCAGTCATGAAAGCAATAAAATGCCACATGATGCAGATAATTGTGCAAAGGAGATGGGTAGCCTGATGACCTTCTAGGATGAATACACACACACATACATATACACACATATATATATGTGGATCTTTGGTTATTCGGGTTTTCTCCCGCGTAAGATTGGAAGTATCTGGGCAACGTTTCGATGAAGTCTCATTCATCATCTTCAGGCTTGGTCTTCAGCTCTGTGCTTCTCAGAGTGATGTGAGCTTGCAGCTGCTTCTTCCTTTTAACTGCTAGTGGGGGTGTGACTTGATTGGGTGGGGGCTTGGCTGTGTTCTGATTGGGTGGGGGTGTGTTCTGATTGGTTGGGGGTTTGGCTGTATTCTGATTGGTTGGGGGTTGGCTGTGTCCTGATTGGCTGGAGGTGTGTTTTGTTCAGGTGGGGGTTTGGTTGTGCTCAGGTTAGTCTCAGTTGCTGGGGGAAGATGCAGCACGACCACGAACTCGAAGCCAAACAGCAAGATCACAGCTCACCAGTTCAAATCCCCCAGCAACTAAGACTAACCTGAGCACAACCAAGCCCCCACCTGAACAAAACACACCTCCAGCCAATCAGGACACAGCCAACCCCCAACCAATCAGAATACAGCCAAACCCCCACCCAATCAGAACACCCCCCCCACCCAATCAGAACACAGCCAAGCCCCCACCCAATCAAGTCACACCCCCACTAGCACTTAAAAGGAAGAAGCAGCTGCAAGCTCACATCACTCTGAGAAGCACAGAGCTGAAGACCAAGCCTGAAGATGATGAATGAGACTTCATCGAAACATTGCCTAGATACTTCCAATCTTACGCGGGACAAAACCCGAATAACCAAAGATCCACATACAAATACCCAGAAAACAAATATATATATATATATATATTCAATATTTATCTCAAACTCTATAATATAGCCAGCATTATTATCATCCATTACTAATATACAATTCCTCCTCCAAGGAAATCTGAGTAATGTGCATAGCCTGTCATAAATTAATGGCAAAGAAGGATTTGATTTCACTCGTTATTCTTAAATCCTAACTCATTTAGCCAGATTTAGCTCTGTGTCCAGAAAAGCCCCCAGTGGCCTAAATTATCCAGGAGCTGATTCCCATAAAATCGCCTTGATAGGTAGGCAGGATTTTGTCCTTAATTCATATGACAGTGAGTTGTTACAAATAATTGTTGCAATTATCCTATTTCATTCCAATAATTAATAGTTTTACTTTTCTTTGAGGCATGCATTAATTTTACCAGTTTAGATGTCTTTTCTAAGTTGGTTTTTAACATAGAACAATGGAGTCCTAAGAAAGAGGGAGCCCTTTTGTATTATATCATGCCCCCATACATGTCATAATATCTGTATTGCCCTGCTATGACAGCTTAAAAGAAGGTAAACTGCATATACGTATACCATTAAAAATGGAAGGCATGAAAATGTATGCATGTGATGATTTCAATTCTTTATTGAGACACAGGAAACAAATGCCATTTTGCAGCCCAGTTTGATTAATCTGTTTTCCTTCCTCCTAATTATTAACATGGATAGGAATCTCCTTTTCATCCATAAGCACATTTCAGAAGCTCAAGAGCTACAGGCTTTACATAACATATTAAGTGATTAAGCCCTGTGCAGGTCGTCCTCAACTTACAACTGTTCATTTAGTGACCAAAGTAACAATAGCACTGAATAAAGTGACTTATGACTATTTTTCAGTTATAATCATTCCAGCATTCCTATGGTCATCATAGATAGCAATAAATAGTGCTTAGACTCATATGCCACTTTACAGTGCTTTACAGCCCTCTCTATGCAATTTACAGAGTCAGCATAATCTGTCCTCCTTATTTGACAATTGTCAACTGTGCTTGCCAACTGGTTCACACTTATGACTGTTGCTGTGTACCAAGGTCATATGATCCCCTTTTGCTTTCTACTGACAAGCAATGTCAATGGGGATGCCAGATTCACTTAACAACTGGGTTACTAACTTAACAACTTCAGTGATTCACTTAGCAACTGTGGCCAGAAAGGTCGTAAAAATGGGGCATAACTCCCTTAACCCATGTCTCACTTACCAACATAAATTTTGGGCTCAATTGCAGTCGTAAGCTAAGGACTCCCTGTAGTTTACACCAGCATTTCTCAACCTTGGCAACTTTAAGACAGAATCAGAATAGAGCTGAAGGTCTTCTAGTCCAGCTCCCTGCTCAAGCAGCAGATCTTTATATCATTTCAGACAAGTGACCGTCAGACAGGTGACACCTGTCAAGGCAGGTGACCCTCAATTCCCAGAATTCCCCGGCTGCACCCAAAGGACCCTGCAACCACTTCCACGGTTGAGTTTTTTTCTGCAAATACGCACCGAGCTTGCACCTTAACTTCCAAGGCTGCAGTTCCGCAGCAAATGGCAGCATCCCGCTGACCTTTAATACTATATGCAGGGTCAACAAGGGACGACTCCTCGAATCTAGGGAAACCCTAAGCACGTAGGCTGGACGGGGAAGTCAAACAAAACAGAAGGGAAACCCCAGCCGGCCCTTCCGCAGCGCTGCCAATGCCAAGGAAACGTCCATGGGCGCGACTGCAGTCACCGGGGCCACTCGACGGGATGCTCCCCTGTGCATTTCCAAGCAGGCCGGGACTCCTATCGCGCTCAGCTAGGCTGACTTCAATCCGAACCGCCCACCCCAAAGAGGCAGAGGCCTATTTAGACGGAGACGTGCAAGAACCGAGAGAAACCGCGGCTTCGCCCGTCCGGGAAGAAGAGGAAACGGCAGCTCCGGCAGGGGGCGCTGTGTGGGGCTCTCCCTGCCCTGCCGGCTTTGACCCATCCCGGCCGCCTTAGGAGGAGCTCCCGGCGCGGCCGTCTCCGAGGCTGCTCGGCCTCCGGAGGGGGGTGGGAAATCAGCGGAGCGGCGGCTTTCCCGAGGCCAGGCGCATCGCCAGGGCAACCATTTGCCCCCCCTCCCCGCCAGGGACCATGTTCACCAGCACGGGCTCCAGCGGGCTGTGTAAGTATCGACGTGCCTCCCCCGCCCGGGAGGAGGGGCCGCTCCATAAAGCAAAAGGTCGGGAGCCAAGCTGCGCGGTGAGGCGACTCCTTGCCTTCCTGCTTCGCTGTGGGAACGGCCTCTCCCTTCAGGGGCTGAACCTCCATCCCGGTGCTCTTTCCCGGCCCGAGCGGGGACGCCTCTTGCCAGCCAGGGAAGGAACGTGGCTTTAAGTCATATCGGCTTAGGTTAGGGGTCCCCAACCGTGGCAACTTTAAGACTTATGGACTTCAACTCCCAGAATTCCTCCAGCCAGCCATGCTGCAGGTTGGATACCGTGCTGACTGGCTGGGGAATTCTGGGAGTTGAAGTCTTTACGTTGCAAAGGTTGGAGATCTCTGCCTTCGGGAATATCTCGAGCGGCTCTTGCGACTCAGTTAAATAAAGGGGGTCTTCAAAATGGCTGGGGCATTCTGGGAGTTGAAGTGTACAAGTTTTAAAAGTTGCCAAGTTTGGAGAACCCCCCCTCCCCCTGGGTTAAATTAACCTGAATAGAGGTAAAGCAACTCTCTCCTTTCTAGCCAGTGCTGCTTTGATGTATGCTTTCAGCTAAGATTTTGCTTGGTGTCTTCCCTCAGGGTGAATCTCAGAATAACTTCATTGTCACTTTGAATGTACATTAATTGGCATACATTAAAATGAAATTCTGTTGCATACAGCCCTCAAAGTGTCACCACCTCCAATGTACCCTACAATCTTGTAAATGAAGAGAAACATAGCTCCTTATCTTTTTCTTTATAATTGGATTTATATTACAGGTACTTCACGACTAAACAACCACAATCGAGCCCAACATTTAAGTTGCTGAGTGAGATATGTGTCAAGTCAGCTTTGCCCCCATTTTACAACTTTTCTTGCCACAGTTGTTAAGTGAATCTGGCATCCCCATTGACTGCTTGTCAGAAGGTTGCAAGAGTTGATCATAGGACCCTGGGACATAGCAATTATCATAAATATGAATCAGTTGCCAAGCATCTTAAGTTGTGATCACATGCCCGTGGGGATGCTGCAACTGTCATAAGTGAGAAAAGGGGTCATAAGCCACTTTTTTCACTGCTGTTGTAACTTTGAACGGTTGCTAAACAAAGAAGAAGAAGAAGAAAAGAAGAAGAGGAGGAGGAACAACAACAACAGCTTTATTGTCATTGTACAAGTACAGCGAAACTGGATGCACCCCAGCAACTGTTTGCAATACAATAAAACCAGAGCATTTAAAGATGAAGATAAGAAAAATAGAGTACCAGCATCTCCATTTGCAGTTAGAGAGTACAATATCTACGAATGTACATACAATATACATCCAATACTGACCGTGACGCTTTGCCGAGTGTAATACACAAGAGATGGATTGTACTGTAATATGTTATTATATATCTGAATGAGGTATTGCAATTTCACATCATAAGGTAAACAGTTGCTAAATAAACTGTTGTAAGTCAAGGACTACCTGTGCTCCATTTTTTCACTCTGTTACCATCCAGGTGGCCTGCAACAGGAAAAGGTGCAAAATGTAAACAGAACGGTTAGAATTAAAACCTAACATTTAAGTAACAAACACTTGGTGGAAGAGATGTAGTTTCCTCAACTTTCTAATTTTGACAGTCAAGTGGGTGACCATAAGGGTTTCTCAACCTTAGCAATTTTAAGAGCTGTGAAGTTCAACACCCAGAATTCCCTAGTCAGCTTGCTAAATGCAAACCTATTCTTGCATACCAATAATGGAATTTCCAATAATAAAGATATCTTCACTTTTACAAGTAGTTTTTTAGTAGGAGAGATCAGTAGTGTTGGTAATGAAAAGCTGGACTTTGGTATCAATGGGATGCTTTATCCTGTATGAGTTTACACTCTCTCAGCAGAAGCAAGTTTGCAGTTTGAATGTACTCCCTGATCCCAGCTGTAACTGGACTTTCAAGTAGCAGCTGTGGTGAGGAGCATGTTTACACAACTATGATCAGAATGCCAACTGCAAACTTTCCCGAACCAGCCAGATTTAGCAGCAGTTATCCAGCCCTTATTACCACCCAACCTGATTATAGCAATGCACGTGGAGCTTCCCTCGAAGTGGATCCAGAAAATACAACTTGTGCAAAATTCAACTTCTAGGTTGATGACAGATACAGTATATAGGAAGCATCATGATACCATATGAAAGATCTGTTCTAGTAGCCAGTTGTCCAGTGATTATAATTCAAAGTATCCATATTGCTCTATAAGGCCCGACTTTACAGCTTAGGGACTGCTCCCCCCCCCTCCAGATATAAATTCTATTGAATAAGCTTATTCCAAACAATAATGCATAGGACTGGGCCAGCAGGGATTAAAATAAATTTTAACTGTGACCTAATTAAATTGCCTAGTGAATGGTTTTAAGCCACTGTAAGTTGCTATGTTTGCATAAGTACATTAAACCATGCACCATGGTTTAGAAACCACAGTGACAGGGTTCACAAAACATTAAACCACAAAACCAGATTAACTATTTTAAAGTTTAATTGGTGTGTGAATCCAATCTGTGCTTACATTTCCATGACTCACTGGATACAATCGCACAACACCTTTTACTGGACTATTTCTAGCCCAACATGTTGAACAAATATAGAAACATGCCAGTTCAGGTGAGAAATTTTTCTAATACCGTTCCCCAATTAAATGGTATTGTACAATGCAGGAACATAGTAACTTTGAGCTGGTTGTGAACTGTTCAGTTAGTTCTCCAGGTAAATTAAGCACAAGTGCAAAGTGGCTAACAATGTAAGTTAAAAACTAGAACCTGAGTGCTCTGTACAAAAGGAACAACTATATTTCTACAATATGGTAATTAGTTGAACTTAGCAATGGTCAGTTTGATATTTCCTTTTTTGATAATTATTTTGAGCTAAAATAAACCATAATGTTCACATAACAACGTGGTTTACTAAATAGAATGTCTTCAAGTTTTCTGCATGGTTAGTGAATTGTATATGAGCTCAGTGCTTATAGTATATTTATAGTGATCTAAATTAGACCAGATTTAAAAAAACATTAATGAAGATATGAAAGAAATATTAATATATGATGCTAATGTGATTTTATAGAAAATGCTTGTTGATGCAAATTAAATATGAGGATACCAATTCACTATGTCTATGTTCATATCCTCAAGCAGAGCTTGCTGTAATCCTGATTTGTTAAAAAATGTACAAAGCTTAATTCATGTGTTGCACTAAGGCAGGAGTGTCAAGCTTGTGGCCTGCAGGCCAGATGCGTCATGCACTGGCCACACCCACCCATTTTAGTGAAGGGGAAAAAAGTTGCGATATATCATGTGATGACATGTTGTCATGAGTTTGATACACCTACACTAAGGCTAAACAAGGGCAAAATAAGAATAATTTGCTTTACACATTGTTTTCAAGTAGAGCTTATCCATTAACATCTCTTAATATAGAAACATCCTTTCTTAAATAGAGGAGGAAATGTCCCCCGTCCCCCCCGGAACTGTTAACATTGAAGCAGTTTTAAGAGGCATTGTTTAAATAGTATTTTTCTAGCAGACTGTCATTTTTATACCATTCTAGGAAATCAAAATATATATATTGCAATAGTTCTTAAATCTTTTTAAATGGCATGTACTCATACTTCAAAATGTTTTTCTAATCTTGAGAGTGTATAACAGAAGGACAATCTCCCTTTAATTCAGTTGTTTAATTTATACAGTGGAATAGTGTTATTCTAAAATGAAATTCATGCCCCTTTCATTTGTATGACAGCTGAATTTGAGTTATTCAGTGGGTAGAATGTAGAATGTTGTATGCAAAAGAGATTAGAATATAACAATCAGAATGTTAAATTGCAGAATTTTTGGTAAATTATTAAATACATCCATATTTCTGTGTACAAACTATTAACAATTGTTTTAATAAAGTAACAGGAAATAAAACATCAGATAAGAACCACAGCATTGTAATAGGTAGAGCATAAGGTATGCATAAACAAAGCAGTAAAATTAACCTGGAAATATTGCACTCATGGTAGAAATTAATATGAATATTTATCATTCTCACCTTCCACATTAAGTTATGATTAGATGTAAATCCCATAAGCTACTATTTCTTTCCAGTTAATTATAAAAAAGGAAGCTGAAGTATTCATTATAGATAAAAATGCCCCAAGCCACAAAGGAACTTTCCAGGCATTCTTAACAAATGGAAATGGTAGCTGGCTATAACCCAATGCTTTGCCCAAAGGAATGCCACTAATCAAGAAAAATGAAAACAAAACAACTTAGAAGAGTGATAGGGAACCTTCAGTGTTTCTTAACAAGGAAGGAACAATCCCAGTGATTTTATGATTAGGTGAATCTTCCCTGGCAGTTATTTTGCAAGAGCTCCCAAAACATGTTCTCAAAATCCTAAACAGATTGACTTCCACAAGTAACTTATTCCTCCCTTAATGACTAGTGGTATATTTGGAAAGACAATAGAGATCTTGCTGTCAGATCCCTTCCTTGCCTTACAAGCAATCTGCCTTATTCAAATTATAGCATCTCAGATGGGTAGTGAACTCATTTGGGAAGAAAGGACAACATACCATTTACTGCATTGTAAATGTCCTTTTCCCCCCTCTCCCCTTAATTCCATCTTGTTTTTTTCCAGATCTCATGTTGATTTCAACTAACAATTCATTTATCTTACAGAAATCCATCCTTATAGTACAAGGGTCTTCAAAATTGGCAAGTTTAAGACTTGTGGACTTCAACTCCCAGAATTCCTGAGCTAACATGACTGAAGGAGGAATTCTGGGAGTTGAAGTCCACAAGTCTTAAAGCTGTCAAGTTTGAAGACCCCTGTTAGTAGAACACTCTTTGATAGTAAAAGTTTCTTCTGTTTCTATTCTGTGATCTCTGTGCTGTTGGGCTGAACACTCACCCACCCCAATGCTTATGCTAAGAACATTGAGTAATCTGAGAATAACAATCTGAGAATAACAATATTGTTTTTCTGAGAATATCAATATTGTAAGCAATTTATTTTCCTTTAAATCAATATTTAGAAGTACATCAGGTATTTTGTTAGCACACTTTACAAAGCTCTAACTTGCTTGTGTATTTCAATCTGATTTCTTCTAATCGAAGAAAAGGAAGAGAATGTTTTTATATTTCCAGGGCATTCCTATAGGAGACTGGAATTTTGTTTCTTGCAGACTCTGGATTCAGGCATCAGGTTGGACTGAATTTTCCCAGACAAAGCCAAAGTGCTGCATCATTTTCTGGCTTAGTTTGAGCTTTTGAAATGAATTAGGTGGTTCCTGCATGCACCTAGTTGGTTTTGTTTTCGTAACTTGAACCAAAATTTGGATAATATGAGGTGGAAAGTTCTTTTAGTAGTGTAATAGATTTAATTGTAAACATAAAATGTTTATTTTAAATTAGTACTTAATTGCTTTTTTAAATGTTTTAAGAATCCTCACCATAACTTTATTGGATATGTGTGTATTTTTTTTCTTTTGAAGATAAAGCACCTCTCTCAAAGGGACTATTAATAATACCAAGCATCTTCTCGCTACTGCTGGCTCTACTCTTTCAGCATTATCAAAAGTTCTTTACCTACAATCTGCAAGCAGTAAAAGAGGAATTTCAGGTAAGCAGCAATTGATTTATAATATTGTGACATGGGATAAGCATGGGACTGGTGTTCTTTATTTTTTTAATATGAGTTCTGGTGTGAATATTTTGAACTTTAAATTTAGAATGATGTCGCACTCCATACCACAACCAATAGCAGAGCAACATTCATGCAAAATGTAGATATGTGAGAAATGAGTTGTGGCTGCAGTGTGGGAAGGAGGAAGTCTCTAATTTCTTGTTAGTTTTGCTAACAATTAATTAACGTGTGTTTTGTTGAAACTCTTCACAATTAAAATCAGATAAAAATGTTTTCAAAGATGTTGAGTTAATCCAAAGGTGATGCTGTGGAGAAAAACATTGTCCCAAATGTATTTCAGATGAGGGGAACTTGAGTTGACAGTAGTAATACTGCTAGATTTTGTGCTTTATATATTATACTAGGTGGCATCTCTAAACCCGGGACACCAGCCCCTATACATCTTAATTAATGTATCTACTCCAGATAGTCTTTTCAGCAAAATTCCTGGCCTAAAAATGAGTGTATATTTGCACACACATTTTTGGGAGAGAAAAAAAGGGTTATTCTTTGTTGTGTGTTAAAACTGAAAGGCTGGGACTATGGACCGTTCTTATTTTCTTTTTCTCCCACCCTCAAATTGATATTGGATAATGGAATTATATTAATACTTATGACAGTGATAACTTGTGCCTTTAAGCACGTAGAAAGTAGTTGGAATGAACAAGTGATGAGGAATTGGAGTCCTTCTAGTGCCAGTTTCTGCTTGTCTCTCAGTAGTGGTTCTTTTTACTTTCTTGCTCTCTTCCCAGCTGAATTTAACTTAGAATGCTTTGGACTCTGGATGAATGAAAAATGATGCATACAGCAATTGGGGGGAAAGTCCTCCTTGTTTCATTTCAGACAGAGATCTGTTCCCTCTCCCTGCTGTGTTTATAATTAAGACAGAAAAAAAATATAGGTTTGCTTAGCAGCATATACCCTGTTTCTCCAATAATACGGCCTCCCCCAATAGGAAGTCCCAGCATGTTTTATAGGCATGAAATGAAATTAAGCCCCTCCCCCCAAATTAAGGCCTATATTAAAACATGTGAGATGGGGGGGAATGGTGGGGGGGCTTGCCGTTAGGAAGTAGTTTTGTTGCACACCCAGATATGGTGCTGCCTGCGTTGACCCCGAAACGAAGTGCCCCACCAACGCCAAGGTCAACATCCAAGCTGTCGACGCCCGCCTGCCTGAAGATGCAAGGGAGGGGAATTAAGTCACCCCCGAAAAGACAACCTAGCCATTTTGGGGGGGCTCAAAAAAAAAAAGACCCGGCCTTATTATATGAGAAACACGGTACTATGGAGCTTATTCTGAAAATAATATCTGATAATAGGGCCTCAAGGAAAAAAAGTTAACATGGGCAAAATATTTATAGCTACCTTTAAGCATACTTTAAAGCCTGGGGAGCTGAAGCACGCTAACATTTTTCATTTCCTTGTATCTTTAAATGGAGATGAAATGTAATACTTGTTCCAACAATAGCACTGTCCTTGCTAGAAGGATTCTTTTTGACAACTATTAACAGCATGTTGTGTCCTTGTGTGTTTTACACCTTTACTGTGCTATGGGCTGGTGGTTTTTGGAGTGTAGGAAGAACTTCTGTAGATAAATGGAGCAGAACTATAACTGGAAAATGTGACTTCAGTTAACATAATTTATAAAGTGAAGGTTATAAGGAAAAGAATCTATTCATATACTGCCTTTTTTTTTTTTTTGTAAAATAGCTTAGGGAAAAGAGAAGTTGACATTTGGAAGCTACATTTTGTCATCTCTCATTATGACACAAACATGTTTTGGAGTTGGCAGGAGATGGAATCTGCCTCCTGTCCCTGAACAGAAATGGGGATGCTGAATTTCAGTGACAAACCACCAGAAATGTTGATGCTACTTCCTGCCATTTCATGAGAGAAAACAAAACATTGGTGTTTCAACATATATTTAACTTCATTGTCTTCAGAAATACAGAAGGAAATTTGTAGAAAAACTTGCCTTCTTCATCATTCCAATATCATCCTGCCTGCTGCACCTCCCTCTGCTTTTTAAAGTTCATCTACCAGCTGCTAAAGTTTGCCTGCTATATATTAAATTTCCATAAAATGCAAGTGGAAACTGTTAAGTCTGGAGCATGGGTGCGAATAATGGAGAGGAGCCGGTAGAAACAGTGAACTTCAAACTCTTTATTTACATGGTGTGACAGTTCAAACTTGATGGCTGTTATAGCCTTCCTTATATAGGCAACTTATTAACTATTCAACCAATAGCAATCCAGGAGTGCTAACTCCGTTAACCAATGAGAATGACCTGTTAATGGCCAATCAGATTCTCCTGAACGGACCAATCTGATCTTGCCATTAACAGCCAATCAGAAGTGCAGGGTCAGAACCCTGCACTTGACTTCAAGCTCAAGATAACTTTATTTAACATTTATTTATTCACAACACCCCTTTCCCCTGGCTTCTGCTTATGGGGTGCGGTCACGTAGTCCTTGAGGTAGGACGGTTGTTTTATTAGTCTTTTTGATTTTCGCTGTGCGCCTGGCATTTGGCCGCACTCTTGTTGAGGTAGAGCGTTGTTTGGCGAAAGGGGTGCCTCTGGTTCAGAGTTCGTGTTTCTGTTGTCACCAATATCTTCGGCAACTCCCTGAGGTGAACTCACTCCCATCCCTGGTTCCTGTTCCCGCGTTTCTGTTCCGCTATCGCTCCCTTCAAAAAGATTTTCCTCTAGTTGAAATTCGTCTTCCTCTGTATCTCCCCCCCCTTCAGTTTGGTTATAAGGGAGTTCGGAATTGCCTGACTGCAGCCTCGATCGTAGTTGATCGATATGGCGCTTCCAAAGTCTATCGTCAGGGCACTGTACAAGGTATGATCTTGGGCCGGTTACACGGATTACCATCGCTTCTACCCACAGCGGATCGCCCAATAAGTTTTTAGCGAATACTAAATCGCCTACCTGGAAGGTACGACATCGGCTGCTGGATCCGGTTCATAGGCTGGATGTAACTGGTCGAGGTGGGAGCAGAGCTTCCGTCCCATTAGCAGCTCGGCGGGAGTTTTGTTGGTGACACTGTGAGGTGTGATGTGCTGTAGAAAAAGGATTTGGTTGATTTTCTCGTCGATGTTGTCGTAGTCTATTTTTTGTAGCGTTTTCTTGACGAATTGTACCATGTGCTCAGCCCTACCATTGGCCGCAGGGTGCGCAGGTGAAGTGAGCGCATGTTGGATACCGCGGTCAGCCAGGTACTGCTCAAAGGACAGCGTGGTAAATTGGGGCCCGTTGTCGGATACCAGAATGTCGGGTAATCCGTGGGTTGCAAACAGTCTTTCCAGTCTTTTGATGACCGCTTCGGTGGTCATGTTCCTCATTCGGTGGATTTCGAGCCAATTCGAGTAGGCGTCTACGGTTAACAAGAAGGTGTGGCCTTTGGTCGGCCCAGCAAAATCTAGATGGATACGGGACCAGGGTCACCGCGGTGTCTCCCATTCGGTTGGGATTGCCTTTGGTGGAGCGTTGCTTACTTCTTGGCATCTCTGGCAAGTTTTGACCCACGATTCGATTTGTCTGTCAATGCCTGGCCACCATGCGTAGCTTCGTGCAAGGGCCTTCATGCGCACGATGCCAGGGTGGCCATCATGCAAGGTTCTTAGCAGTGCCTGTTGGAGTCGTTCTGGGATAACGACTCTATCGCCCCAGATGATACAGCCCTTTTGAGAAAACAACTCTGTTTGACGACTTTTGAATGGTGCGAAGTTGTCTGGTACTTGGTCCAATGGCCATCCGCATTCTACCCACGTGAGGACTTGTGCTAAGATGGGGTCACAAGGCTAATGTCGCCCTTAGCCATTATTTTGCTCCGCACGTTTAGAGCATCTAATCCTAGAACTACTCGGTCTCTCAAAGCCTCTTCTAGGTCGGCGAAATCGCAGAGGCCTCCCAAGTTTCGGAGGTCCGCAACGAAATCGGCAACGCTTTCTCCTTTCCGCTGGTTTCTTTGGTAGAATTCGTGCTGTCTTACGAGCGTTGGAATGCTCGGTGCATAGTGGGCCCTTAGTAGCGGTTCGAGGACGTCCCAGTCCATGGCCTTCACTTCAGCCGGTTTTGCTAGCGCCTTGGCCATCTTGAATACGGTCGGCCCGCAATGCGTCAGGAATATCGCCCGTTTCTTCCCGGTTGTGGCATCCTTCAGATTATTTGTTTCCAATATTTGCAATGTTGGACTCCCAGTCCTCTTGCGCTGGGTCGAACGGAGCGCGTGGTACTACGCCGCTGGACATGGTTCCGCCGTTGTGCATTTCAGCCACGTGCTCGGTTGTCTTCTTCGTTGTTTAGTTCTGACGTCTCCACATCCCATCCTCGTTGCCAGTGATAAGTCTGGAGCATGAGTGCGAATAATGGAGATGAGCCGGTAGAAACAGTGAACTTCAAACTCTTTATTTACATGGTGTGACAGCTCAAACTCGATGGCTGCCAGAGCCTTCCTTATATAAGCAACTTATTAACTATTCAACCAATAGCAATCCGGGAGCGCTAGCTCCGTTAACCAATGAGAATGGCCTGTTAATGGCCAATCAGATTCTCCTGAACGGACCAATCCGATCTTGCCATTAACAGCCAATCAGAAGTGCAGGGCCAGAACCCTGCACTTGACTTCAAGCTCAAGATAACTTTATTTAACATTTATTCATTCACAACAGAAACTATGACTACTGTTTTATTACCTTTTAGATTTGGAGGCTGCTGTGGGGACGAACAGTGTGCCTTGATCTTAAAGACACTTTCTGCAGTAGTTTACTTATCTACAACTTCAGAATATTTGAAAGGCGGTATGGCAGTAGAAAATTTTCAGTAAGTTCATGTTCTCGTTTTGTTCTCATGTTTCATAAGTCATATATTTACATTCCTTATTTGTCTTTTTCCTATTCCAGTATTTAGTACAACAGGTATTCAAAAATTCTAGGGAGTTATTTTTATATTTCCATTTTAAAATGGATTTTTAAGTAATAAAGTGAACAAAATGATTGCTATTTTATTAGCTCAGTTAAACTTAATTTTAGAAAAAAGATACCTCCTAAAATACTTTGAACCTCAACAAAAGGCGATAGTGGAAAAGCTTGGTCTGTTTCTAAGCTAAGTTGGTTGCTACGCAAATGTATCATGAGAAAAATAGTGGAAGCCCAGAAATGCGTTTTAAAGGTTGGGACCCATACTATGGAAACCTTGCCCCCAAATTACATGATGCTCCAGTTTTGTCTACTTTTTGCAATGCAGTAAAAACACCCATTTTGGGGAGCTCTAAGTGGAAATAATGAACCCAAGCTGCTTTTACAAATTATTTTTTTGTAATACAGGTAGCCCTCAACATAACTGGGATCAAACTCTTGGTTGTATAGCATAACAGTTAAGCGAGATGTCATACAACTGGTTCACTTAACAGTTGCAGCCATTAAAACACCTTGCAGGTCATTAAGCAGAGAAGAGTCTCAGATAAGGAACGTGGAAGTGCCTTGAGGTTGGGAAGACTATGGGAGCCCGGCAAGTAACTCTTCACTGAAAGTCCTCCCTGTTAAAATCCAAGCAGAATTTTCAGCCCCTGAACAGGGAGAAACTGGCACGTGATCTGCGGTGGACCTCTTAGGCTCTCTTCCAGTCCCCTGAGGCTTCCTGGACTCCTTAACTGCATTTGCCTTTCTGGTCATGGCTGAAAATCTTGCTTGGATTTTGGCTCCTTCTCACCCTGGGAACTGGCTGAAAGAGCTCCCTGCCAAAGGAGTTCAGCCTTGTGCCTGCTTGGATTTTGGCAGAGTTCCTTCAGAACTCTTGGCAGACAATAGTAGCTTGCAATCTTCTTTGACTCCCCCGTTGAGGGCGATCACAGGATCACGGGGTGCTTGGCAACCTGTCATAAGGGCAAACAAATGGCTAAAGCACCCGGATCAAAATCATGTGACCACAGAAGGGCTTTCTATCAGGGTCCCCAACCTCTACCAGGCTGTGAGCTGTTCAGAAGTGGACTGCGGAAGTGGCAGGCAAATGCGTGCACACACGTCGCCCTTGTGTGAGCAGCAGGCAAGTGCATGTGCGCCTGCTCCATTTGTGTGAGCAACATTTGTGCCCACTACTCGTGCAAATGGAGCTGTGTGCTCATGTGCATGCTTGCCCACCTCTCTCACAGAACCATTGTTACCCCCCCACCCCCCGGGTCTGCAAAGCCAGAAAGGTTGGGGAACTTTGCTTTATATAGTGTAATGTATATGTTTATATATTGTAAAGCACCCTTTCCAAGGCTGTCATTAATTTGGATTGCCATAAAGTGAACCATCATAAGTTAAGAACTTACTAGTGTTAAGGAAGTAATACATATAGTGTTATACATATATTTGTTTTTATTTGTCCATATCTAATATATAGACTAGTACATAGCAGCCTGAATGAATAAATGGCCATTTCTATTCTAAGTTAGCAGTTGAAGATGCACTCTCTGTGTGAGTGCATGAATATGAACTGAAGTGTATAAATTGGGTCTTGGTTTGCTCCTGTTCTATCTTGCAGAAATCCACAGGACGGTACCTTTAGAGATCAATAATAAAGGTCCTGGACAGCAGGAACTTGGACAGAATTCAGCTAACAGAGCAATTTGCTCCGAGGTTTTACGAGTTACGTATATCCTCATTTAACATGTATCACTTACCTCAAGTGCTGTCTTCTTGAGAATAGGTGTCAGTATTCAAAAGATCACCTTTCATTTGTCGAACTTCACACTCTATTTCTGATGTGTTTTGGGAAGGAATATATTGCTACTTCCTAAAAAGTAGAAATGCCTATTTGGGACATTGCTGTATTGTAATTGCTTCTTGTGGATACCAGGCCAGAGTATAGTGCTCCATTTTCAGGGGCTCTAGATTATTATTTTCTTAGATTAGTAATTATTACTACTGTGTTAGGTCCTGGCCTGATGTCAAAGTTTATGCTGATATTGTACTTTCTGCATGCCTCCCTGTGATCCCCAGGTTTCTCTCGATGCCTTCCTTACAAAGCTGTGCTGTGTTTATTAGTTGAAGCCAAGGCTTGTGACCATTTTGTAGACTAATTCCATATATTTGTTACAATTCATAAGCAGTATGGTTACCTCCTTCTTTAGTTAGCATTAAAATGCTTCAATTAGCTTTAAAAGCACTGTAGTTTTAATAAATTACTAGATGAAAATGGCATGTAGCAAAATAATATGCTGCTTAAATATTTTGTGACCAGTGTAGATCATGGTTGTACAACCTTTTGACTTGCCAGGGTGCATTGAGTGAAGAGGAGTTGTCTTGTTGCATATAAAATATATAGTTAATGTATATAAATAACAGGCTTCCTTTATTTTTTATTATCTTGTGGGGCCCCATTACTAGTTGTCCAGGGTCACATGTGGCCTGTAGGCCACATATCGTATAGATATAACTACCTGGACTGTCCATTCCATTCCATTGTGAATGCCTTGGAAGAGTCACAGATAATTTATGCATTGTAAGTGAAATTAATGCATAACATGTATCTGGTTGTGGTTCTCAGAAAGTGAAAATTCTTGTCATCAGCCATTCATTTGTGTCTGACCCTCGGTCACTCTATGGATCACCACTCTCTATGCCTGTCTGCCTTACACTGCTTCTGTCAGATCCTTCATGGTCATCCCAGTGTCATCTTTTATAGTGTCCAGCTAGCGGGTATTAGGTTGGCCCCTTCTTTTTTGCCACTGATCACTCCCAGCATGATTGACTTTTCAAGGGAGTCAGCTCTCATGAAAAAATATCTGTTTGGTGATTTTGGCTTCAAGTGATATTTTTGGTGATGTTCAGTCTTGGACTTCTTTATTATTTTTGCAGTCCATGGGATGCATAATAGTCACCTCCAGCACCACAGTTCAGAGGCGCCCACCCTTCTCCTATCAGCCTTTTTCGCAGCCATAAATAACAATTGAAAAAAATTATTGCATTAACTAATCTGCATTTGGTTGTAAGGCATTTGTCTTTACTCTTCCAGATGTTATTCATGCCAGATATTGTAGTTCTTCCATGTGCTATGCACCTTCTGATCTCCACACTGCAGCCACCATTTTGGGTGATTTTAGAGCCAGGAAAATCAATTCTTTACTGCTTAGATCGTCTGCAGTCTGACCTGTGTGTCTCTACAGTTGTCATTTGCCTTTGTTTTCTTGATGTTAACGTGCAGTCCAAATTTTCCATTTTTATCTTTGGCTCTCAGAATTAACCATTCCAGATCATTCTTGCTTTCCATGTTGTATCTGAGGTTGTTGATATTCCTACCACCAATTTTAACCCCAATGGTAGATTCCTCCAAATGTGCATTTCTCATAACTATTTCTGTGTACATGTTGACTAGGATAGGTGACAGGATGCAACCTTGCCACAAGTGCCTTTTTCAATTCTGAACCATTTTGTGTGTCCATATTCCTGGCTGCCTGATCACAGCAGAATGACTGAATGAGCAGGATGTGGTCTGGTGATATTCGCAGTTCTTTGAGGCAGTTCCAGAGCTTGTCATGGTCAACACAATTGAAGGCTTTTATGTAGTCAATGAAGCACAGAAGTAGAGATCTTTTGGTATTCCATTGCTTTTTCCATCATCCAACATAGAGTGGCAATATGATCATGTGTTCTTCTTCCTTTCTGAAATCCTGCTTGTACATCAGGCAGTTCCCTCTTGGTGGTTGGATTCAAACGTTGCTGGATTATCTTCAAGAGAATTTTACTTACCTGTGATATCAAGGCTTTGGTTTGGTGGTTGAAACAGTCTTTCATGTCACCTTTCTTTGGTATTGGATGTTCTGACCCAAGTCACACAGACAAGGCAGGTCTGCTCATTACTCACCACAGTGACAATCCACCCACCAGTGGTGATGGAGAAATTCCGCTCGAGCCCTCAGTTTTCCCTGGATTTACAAAACTAGATCCCAGCCGGCCCACAAGGCAAGAGGGAGGTAACAATACCAACAAGTCCAGAGTTCCAACAACCAAAGCACACTCCAAGAGTGCAAAGTCTGAGAGCCAAGTCAAGTCCGCAAGTGTCCAAGGTTCAGAGTTCAAAAACATCGTCTGAAGTTCAAGGAACAGGATCCAGGAATGCCAGGAAGAAGCACATCCAAAATGAACATGTGTTTCCGACAAACACACCTTCCCTCCTTGTGAAGAGGGGCAGGGCTGCTTCCTTGCAAGCACCCTTGCTGACCTCCTCTGTGCCTCTATCTGTATCAATTGATATGTATTGCCATAATCTCATCACTGACTGCCTGAAATCTTTCTATGGTTCTTTTTAGTATGTAACCCACTGCTCTTCTGATGGTATCATTGTCAGAGTAGTATATGATATGACCATCGGAGTTGAAGAAGCCACAGCCAGTTCAAAGAACTTCAACTGATGCCTAGTATGTTGAACCTATTCATTTCGTTCTTAACAGTGTTCAGCTTTCCTAGATTTAAGCCATTGATGTTCCAAGATCCTAATTTGAAGGTCTGAACAATGGAAAGATCTCTTTTCACTAGGAGCTGTATCAACAGCTGGGAAGATCATTAGAATTCATTCCATCTGCTAGAATTTGAATCAAGCAGGTCTAGCTCATGAGCCATATGCAACCCTGAACAGCTAGAAATGCAACCCCACAAGATCATAAACATTAATATGTAATTGATATATGTTTATTATATTTTTATATGCAATCTAAGACAATTTCTCATCACTCAGTACAGCTGAGGCAGGCCAAAAAGTTGGACATCCATGATTTAAATGTTGATGCCATTAATGTTGATATTATATTCTCTTGATATTTATTAACTCATTATTTCCCACTACAATCCTGTAGGACTTTTGTGGTTCACAGATAATGCAGCATTAAGACTCATTGCCTAACTTGACTGACCATTAGGCAAAATCAGACACAGTTCCTGCAATAGAAATGCTCTTATTTTATCAGTAACCTGAGCATTCAGTTCTGCAGGTTCATTACTCCAAAATCTTTGTTTGGTAGAATGTGCTCTAATTTTGCAATTCTAATTTCTCCACACAAATGTTGTATCTTTAGATTTAGTTCAACATTGTATTTTTTTAATGGATAATTTTTTTGTTATAAAAGGCGGACAGTTTGTGATTATTAATTTTTATTTTTTCAGTCATTTTTACTGGGCTCCTGGATGCTATCAGTGATGTTTGATTTTGTCCTGGTAGAAGCTATTGAATATTCTTTTGACCTCAACATCAGCAGCTTGCCTTCAGGATTGTAAGTTTACTGTTAAGAAACATTCATCTCTCTTTGTTTCTTAAAGATTATTTCTAGGGCTGTTGAAATTTATAAAAATGAAATGTTTAGTATTATTAATTTGGGTTGTGTGAAATTCAGCTATTCAGCAACTGAATGTTCTTTAGAACTATAGAACTCTGTGTTCTCTCTTTAGAATTTCAGAACTTGCTGTTCTGGAGGTAGTTTAACAGTTTTCAGATAAATCTTCTGAATCAGAAATAATTCAATCTCCTGGACATAGCAAACCTGTTAAAGGCTCTGACCAACATCTGGCTTGGAGGTTTTATTTCTGGAAACTGTCAATTGCCCCAGAATGGGAAGGTCTGGAGAAGCTCACTCCTCACCCAGAAGAGAAATGAATTTCTTCAGAATGCTGCATTCTCAAATGTAAGTTTAATACTGTATATCTATACTGCTAATGATTTGAATCTGTGTGGCATATTCATTGATAGGTGTTCTGCTTTTCCCCTTTACTGTTTATCAAATTTGTAAGGCCACCAAGCAATCTCACAGATCTCCTCTGAAGTGTCATCTGTTTCTCTGGAGCAGATTTAGGGTGAATACAGATAAATAGCACAATTAATTCCAGGTGCTGTTTTACCAATTAACGGATACCTTTGGATTCAGCTCTGGATCTCCAAAATTTATTGTGTTAGCCAATCATGACTGGATAAACTCGAAGTCAGATTGGCTGAGCTATTAGTTGCCAACAGTTGTCACAGTAAGCAGAGTGATTATAAAGAGGATATGATTGTATTTGAGACAAAAAACAGCTTTATAGCAGTGACAGTCATTTGAGAACACATTTGGGAACACATTCTATTTGATGTTAAACTGGTGACACCTGTATTGTATCAGAATTTGCAATACAAAAAGTTTCTCTACAAATTTATTTTTATTGCTTTATCAGCCAGGTTCTGTTCCAGGATGGAAACCCTAAATTCAAGTTTACATTTAATATTTTGTTAAGCATTATTTAAATTCTCTTACTCAGAAGAAGTGTTTTATTTGATGCATTGTTAGGCATTTTCTTCCATGTCTCCATTTTAGCTGTGCTACATTAAGTATCATTTTCTTTATTTTTTTCATATTACTTGGCAGGAGAAAGAGCTTTGGTGTTCAATTCAGCATTATTGCAGATGCAAAGTATCTTGAGCCCAGACATTCCCCTCTCTGCTGTTCAATAATAAAAATTATAACAAAATCTATATTATAATACTAGATGCACAGTAACATATGCAGTGTGCAGTAACACTTGAATATGCATTCGTCTTGGCACATAACTAAACTAATATCTCCCCAAGTTAAAAACATCTCCATATTATTTTCTTGCCACTAATACAGAAATGGCTTGGTATTGCTTTTTTCTGAGATTCCCCACTTATTTTTCAATAAGGTTTACAACAGTGAATTTCCTGATTGTTCCCCATGTATGAACTAGATCAGTCTGACCATAGCATTGAGGAGATAGCCACCTATTTTAACAAATGAAAGCACATGTAAATGATTCCCAGAAGTAATTTAAAACTCATTAGTATGTTGGAGATCTTTTCATTTTGCCTTAAGGGGTGTACCCATTAAGACTTAAATTTTTATTAAAGATGAAGCACTTGATTTAGAAATATGGAATTCCCACCCCCTTCCAATACTATAAACATTGAAATCATGTGATTGTAAGTATGTAGGTATGTATGTATAATATTCATAGATTTTCACAGGTACAGGTATGCAGGTCTTGGCGTGTTCGGGTCTTTTCCCGTGTAAGATTGAGAGTATCTTGGCAACGCTTCGACGAGGTCCCACTCACCATCTTCAGGCTGGTGCTTTTGGCTTCGTGCTTCATGCGTTCTTTTTCCAGCACCTTAAAGCCACAGAACATGAAATTAATTTTGAGGGAACCAAATAAATCTCTAATACTGAACACTTCAACAAGAGAATAGTCAAGAAAGCCATCAAAATAGAGAAACATCCCCATAACATGAATAAACGGGACGATACCTCCCACCTACTAGACATTTGGAAACTAGCCCTTATGAACAAATGAGTCCCAGCCATGAAAATCAACACCAGACCCGAAACAACACTTGGTGCCACACCAATCTCTCTCACCAGACTCAAACCCAAACCTACCCCATAGACGAAAGGCAACCACCATCCAGAAACCAGACCACAGCTGCATCACCACCTGCCACACAATCCAACCCCCAAACCAAGCAAACTGACACACACAATGAACACATAGCCAGGTCTCAAACTCGGAGCCAAACCAAAACCCGGAATGTCACATCACAGCCACCTGCTCAGGATATCACATCACAGAACTCAGGAGGTTACACCACAAAACCTCAGGATGTTACAACACAGCGAACGAACCAGGAGATTACAGCACAAGACCCAAGATGTCAAAACAATAGAACTCAGAAGGTCATCACACAGCCCATTACCCAGGTCATTACAACACAGGAGGCTGATAGACACACAGCCAATACCTCAAGCACACATGTTCTTAAGAAAAAGCCAGCCAATCTGCAAACTTCAATTCCATCAACCAATCAAGAAATGATAACACAGCCAACCTTCCCACCAGTATATAGAGGGAGATGGCAGCTCTGATCACGCTTTGCTCGTACAAGCACGAAGCCAAAAGCACCAGGCTGAAGATGGCAAGTGGGATCTCGTCGAAACATTGCCAAGATACTCTCAATCTTACACGGGAAAAGACCCGAACACGCCAAGACCTATCACTACTATGACGTGGGAAAATACCCGAACAATCACTCTCTTCTTAATAAATTGTGCAACTCATAGAAGTTATGAAGCTGAAACCTCAGTAGCAAAAATAATGCTGGAATAAATAATGAAGGAAAATGGAATATATTAAGATGAAAGAGGCAGAAAATGGAATATATTAATATGAAAGAGGCAGAAATGATTATGCATTTCAAGCTAGACTAATTTCTTTTTCAAAGAAAAAAAAACAATTTAAAAGACAAATAATAAAAACTTTCCTTTTCAAACATAATATATTTATTGGAAATTTGAGTCTATTCTAAGCTTTACTTAACACATGTATATGGTATTGCTTTGAAATGTATTTGTATTGTATTGTATTGCTTTACTTGCTTTATATGATCCCGCTGTTAATATTACTTAACGAATGCACACTACCAAATCGTATACTTTTTCTCCGAACACTTCGAAGATAATTACGATAAAGCATAACACTGATAACTCTGGCCTGAAATTGCTTAGAAACTAGGTAGTAAAGGATTATATCTAGACATGTGCTGAGATTCATGAGGAAGGTGGTAAATGCTCCCCAAGGGTTGTAGCTTGCTTCTCCATTTTGGAGCATGAGAAATGTAAAACAAATGTGAAAAGGCACAAAACACACAAGCACTTGGGTAATTAGTGTCACAATGATTCTGATCGATCTTTCTTTAGCCCTTGGTTTTAGCTTGGAAGTTCTTCCACGAATTATACTATAAATGATGATTAGATAACAACCAAGCATATTAAATATGGGAATCAAGAAAAAAAATATTAACCGACAAAAATTTAACACGTTGACTTCCTTTAGGTAGATAATATCCATCATCTTTATGCAGGTAGTGAAATTTGAAGTTTTGTCTGGATCAGAATATAAGAAAAGCATGGGAGAAGTTGTCACAAGAGTTAAGATCCAAAGTGCTGTGCAAGCCATCAGAGCTTTGCTTGTGTTCTTGAGTTTCTTGGCATATTTGGGTTGAACAACAGCTAGACATCTATCAATGCTTATAAAAGCTAACAGCCATATTGCAATGCTGGGGTAAAAAATAGTGAAAGCACTAAGAATCCGGCAGAAGATATCTCCAAAGATCCAAGAGCGTTTCCCATGATAATGCATTCGAAAAGGCAAGGTGAGTATAAGCAACAAGTCAAGCAACGCAACATTCATCATGTAGATAGTTATAGTTGTTTTCTTCTTGGTGGTACAGCTGAAGACCCAGAGAGCTGTAATGTTTACAACTAAGCCAGTTGTAAAAATGAAGCTGTAGAAGATGAGTGATGAGATTCGGTATTCCTCAGGATAGCTATTTTCAACCATTGTAATTAGACTGTGATTGTAGTTATTCATAGCTTTCTAATACGTTATCTAAGAATAAAGCAGGAGAAAGATCAAGTTTAGCTATCGATTAGAACAGTTTTGCATTGTAAGCACCAAGAATCAGACAATTCCAGGTTTGTACTGTACAGAGGGTACTCTGGAAAAATTGAGTGCATTAATCTTCAAAAGCATGATTTTCAGTATTCTGTTAGATTGAGAATTTAACTAGCCAAACAGTTAGTGCAATTTACATGGGCCTCAAGTCTGAGTTTGCTGTAAAAGAATTCCAGCAAGTTTTATTTTATTTATTTATTTGTAAAATGTATTTGCTGCCCATCTCACTATGGGCTTACTCTGGGCAGTTTACAGCAATAAAATGGGAAAAAAAGTTTAAAAAATATAAATGTAACAATAGCAAAGGGATAAACAGTACAAATAAACAAGGGAAGTACAATAATATGAAATAAAAAGATGGACATAGGGGAAGCAGGGGGGAAGCAGGAAGTGCAGCAGGGAGGTGGGGTCAGCTAATTAGACCAATAGCTACCTCCAAAGATGTACTCCCCTGTGAGTACCCAGGTCATCTGGCAGGGTCAGGTCTTCAGGCTGTTGCAGAAGGATAGGAGAGTGGGGACAAACCTCACCCCAGGATACAGGATGTTCCAGAAGTCCAGTGCTGCAGCAGAGTAGACTCTTCTTCTGGACCTCTCTGGAGTTCCTTGACAGTTGGGGTCTTCAGCGGGCCTCCTCTGCTGGGACGAGTAGACAGAGTTGTTTTAGCAAGATGAGATGGTCCATCAAGTAGTCTCGTTCTATGCCACGGGAAGGCTTTATACCAATGGAATGACTTGCCTTCAGAAGTTGTGGGTGTTCCAACGCTGGAAAATTTTAAGAAGAGACTGCATGCGGGGCATCCATTTGTCTGAAATGGTATAGAGTTTCCTGCCTAAGCAGGGGGTTGGACCAGAAGACCTCCAAGGTCCCTTCCAATTCTGTTATTCTTTTAGTGCTCTAGAAAAAGTGCTCAGCATTTCTAATTAATGTCATCACCAAAAAATCTCTGCAGTTTGTTAAATACAAGCAATATAACACATTAAACACTGGGCAATTACCCATAAATAGCTTCCTTTCTAAAGATTTAGGACAAAGGTCTTCAACCTTGGCAAGTTTAAGACTTGTGGACTTCAACTCCCAGAATTCCTGAGCTAACATGACTGGAAGTAGAATTCTGGGAGTTGAAGTCCACAAGTCTTAAAGCTATCAAGTTTGAACACCTCTGATTTAGGGATTGCTTTTATCAACTCATTTTCTTTCATGTCAATGACTCTTGGTAAAGATGAATCTTATCTCCTCTGGAATAATTAAGACAAAATGGTATCATGAAAGTGGAGGGTATTTGGCTTTAAAGTGATGCAAATTTGTTTGGTAGCATGGTTTGAAAGAGGAAGCTGGCCAATCATGTTGAAAGAGAAGCTGTGCTTCCCTTGCTCTTGCAGGTGGGCTGCAGATATTTGCTGCTTTACATCTGCACTGACTCAACTCCTCCTTGGCTTTTGTGGGTGAAAGAGAAAGAGTTCACTCTTTCTTCATCATTCCTGTGTCTGCACTGCTCACAGCGTAAAATATGTGTTGTTTTTGAACATGGCCACTTTCTACTCTTGCAGAGGTTACAGCCAAGTCTGTTAGGGGCTGCCATTCCACTTAATCATGATTAGACTTGAAAGTGGGGCAGTGACCGTTTCAGAAAGCTCTGAATGATGAAGCACAGCAAGACTATTAAAAGGACAAAGAGAAACAGAAATGAGTTACCTTCCTTCACTATCCTCAATTTAAAAAGATTTGCAGCTATCACAAAAATAGCTGCTGTACTGCAGTCCAATTTAGAAACTGTTGAAATTCCACTATGTATGGTATAATAGCCAACTTCTCTAGCAGTTTCCAAAAATATTGTGTCCTTTCCCATAAGAATGGTCTTATAAAGCTTTACTCTACCCTTTACTTTACTCTAGTAAAGCTTTATTACTGTACTTTTTCTGGAGGAGATCCTTACTCAATAGAGGCTACATTAGTGGCTACATAGATTAGTATCTTGGTTTATTCTAATGGATTTTAGGTTACACAAGAAGACCGTACCTTGTTCATCTGACATGCTTGCATGCACATATTTATAAACTATGGATTTATGTGCAGTGTTCTGGATTCTCATGACTCAGTCTTTAAATGTTTTGCAGAACAGCCTCAATTGAAATTTGCTAGTATGTGGCTTATGTTTTTTGTGAACTTAGCCAATGCAATCAGGATCTCCGCTGCTTTGGATTCAATTCCAGACAGAATCTACAGGGCAAACCCCTTGAAAAGAAATAGCTGCTTTAATGAAATGCAAACAGCTATTTTCACATCCTCCAAAACATCTTTTGGAAAACAGATCAAAAATACTATAAAGGCCTGTTGTGCAAATCCTGCACTGTGTTATGTGAACATAAATTTGTGGTTGGCTGGACAGACTTAGATGTTGTTAATAATTTTCACTGGCTGAGATGGTTGAAAGAAAGTGATAGTGAAGCTATTCATCCATTGGTTGGGTTCTTACAATGCGCTGGCTGTGTTTGCAGGAATGCTAACACAAGATTGATTGTTCCTTGATTTGCTGAATAAATACAAATTTATGTAACTATGTAGAAAATACTAAGAATTGAACAAATAAAATAAAACCATTATTTGAAGAGTTTTGAAGTAAGGCAAATGGATGTAAAGAAAACTAGTATAACAGATCTTCAAATATTTATTAGAGGTTTTTTCCCGCCATTACTTTTTATAAATAACATAAATAAATAAATGATGAACATATTTAGTACTCTTTCCTCCTCTTATTAGTACTCTTTCCTCCTCTTATTTTCCTCACAACAAATCCTGGTTGATGTGTTGGCCTGAGAGAGCCTTCGATTCTGAACCAAATATTCTGTGTTGTTGAAAAGTCAAAACCTCATCTGCTATCCTCAAATTTTTAGGAATATCTAAAGTGGTACTCATGTATGCAACCTTACATGTGTATGCACCCTTCTACATGTACCCATTTAAGAAATAGCTGTATTTTCCATTTCAAATCTGTTAATAATTTTCAGCTAGTATGCTGGTACCAGTGCCTGTTTATTTAAACAGCTAAGTGGATTTATTTTATTTTATTTTTATTTTATTTGTAATTCACATATTCCTTACTTCAGCTGTTGTTTACTTCATCTTGATTGGTTTATAAAAACAGTGATTTTTAGGCTTGCATATAGTTTTAAAAGATAACATTCATTCGAGACAATTCTGTAATATTCAAAGTCTTTAGCAATGTTCCATTAATTTGAAAACATAATTCAAGTTGAAAATTTGAAAAATTTGAAAATTTGCACATATGTCTAAGTATATATAAAATACAAGTTTTCTTACCTTTAGCTTTTCAGTGATGTCTTTCATCAACCCAGGCAAGCAAAAGATTAGTTTTTGTCTTAAGATCTGTGATCTAAAATAGAAACCTTTTTATAATCAGGAAGTATCATAATGCAACTAGATTCTCAATTGGTTCTACGGTTTTTTTTTTGGCTGTGTGTATAATTTGTTGCATGAACAAATTATATATACTATATATCTCATATGTTAGCTGACAGAATGTTTCTGTAATCCTCTTCAACTGTCTAACATAAAGTATATGTATGCTGAAATATTATAAAGAAATACTGTAAGTGTTGCAGTTGTTATATTTTATATAAACTACTTATGTGATGTTCATAGATTATTTGAAGGGTTATCTGATATAAAATTATCCTTAATTCTTTGCTTCTGTTCAAACTTAATTGAAGTGTAATTTTCAGTTCAAGATGAAATTAAACTGAATACCGAGGAATTGCCATCCATTTCCTCTTTGTCTTAGTATACAGTATATAAATAAGTTCAGTCTAATTTATAAATTATTGTCTAATGTATTGAAATCTTATTAGAGCTAGTGAATGGTGAAACAAAGCAACAATAAAAGACAAAGAACTTCAGATGGAACAAAATGAATTTTATAGTAATAGAATTCTAAATTCCTGCATAAATCAGTGGTGATTGAAAGAAATTTTGCAACTCTTCTAGATATGACGATGGCTGACTGACAATAGGAAGTAAGTGAAGTGATCCCCATAATTTGCCAAAAACTTTTCCCATGTATGAGGGTCATTATAAAAATGGATCCCTATGGAGTAATGTCTATGAAAATTCTCGGTCATCCAAGTCATGGTTTTCCCAAAGATGCTTTTTCAAAAAGTGACTGGACTTTGTTTTCCTTTGAAGATGTTTCACTTCTCATCCAAGAACAGAACTGAAGAAGCTTCTTGGGTGAGAAGTGAAAAGTCTTCAAGGAAAAACAAAATCCAGTTGCTTTTCAAAAAAGCACTGTTGGGACATCCCTATAGAATAGTCCTGCACTCCTGTCCATCTGCATATGTGTATTTATGTGTGTTCCTAGTGGAAATTAGGAAAGAAATCCAGGAGTGTATACAAGAAAATCTACTCCCAGCAGGGCACTCAAGCCATGAAAGTCATTCAAGTTACCCATCTAAAGCAACTAGGCTCCTGTATTGACGGTACCAGTATAGGAAGATGCTGGAACCACATTGTTGTTGAATGGCAACAACAATGCCATAATTTCATAGTGTATGGGAGAAGGCAATACTAAATCATTCCTATATTTTACTGAGAAAACCAGATGCACGCAGGCAACATAAAGTAATTTATCCTATGCTGCCTATGAAGATGATGGGCCTCCCTTGCAGATTCTTTTTTGAACTGCCAATAACCAGATTGACATAGGCTTAATAGACAAAAAGCACAGAAAACTTGGAAATAGGATAAGTGTCTTCCTTCAATGGCTGGGGGGTGCTTTTATTTTACAAAAGGAAAGCTCATTAAAAAAAGAAAGAATAAAAAAGAATGGCAAATTATAAACACCTTAAACTAGTTTTTATTAATTTCTACTTCTAAATTAGAAATTAATCTTAATTAAAATTATATTTTTATTTTCCAGAGGCTTTGTATCTATACTATTTTCTCTAAAGTCCGATTTCACTATATTTTTATATCTTTCTATTCTGTATCTCTCATACACTTGTCATTCCTATTTTCTATTCCAAGCAGCACATCTTGTTCCTATGAGCAGTTATTTTCTGTCTGAACCTGAGGCCAAACCCCATTAAGTTTCTGTGTTAACAGTTGGAGTATATAAACTTGGATAAGCTCACATTAAGGGGCTGCTCACAGAATTAGTTATTAATCGGTCACTCATTGCATTACCCAAATATTTTCTTCATTTTTTTCTTCCTGACTATGAAAACAACGCTGTTACTTTTCTACTTTTTGTATCCTGAGCAGTAATTACAGTGATCTTGTATGGAAAGTATCGGATTCTAGTCCATTTCAATTCACTGATATCTAAGATATTAGTATATAGTTGATTCATTGCATCTTTCACTGTGTTGAGCTTTCCATGTTCATTGCTTCTTACATTTCCTGATGCCATGGATTCTGTCTTTGCAGATTTGGTTTTTCTTTTCCTGCATGGCAACGTTAGTAACTGGATGCCCAGCATGCTTAATTTAGCCACATCATAAATGCCATTAGTACTTTGAAAGATCCTCAGTTCTTCCTCAGTAGCATCTTGAATGCCATCCAACCTGAGAAGCAATGAAAAGCCTGACAGATTGTAAGCACCCGTGCTCCTTTCTTTCCCCTCTTATCTTTGCTCTCTCTTATCGTCTCAACAATCCAGCTACCAATCAAACAGCCACATTGGGCAAGAAGCAGGGACACAAAATGGCTGCCTGGGAGCTCTGCAGCTATAGGCTGCATGACAAATAGCCTGACTGGAGCCAAAATCCAGGAGTAAAAATAAAATGAAAAGCTAAAAAACCCCCAAATAATAAAATTTGAAATAGTAAGAATGAAAACATAGCTGGACTGTATAACTTACAAAACCAAAATGAAGCAGGAAAATAATAGTTGATGCTTGTCAATTCTGTGATTTCTTCATTGCCAACTTGTCATCAAACAACATCTGTATACATGGGTATCACCAGGTGGAGCACACAGAAATTAAGGATAAAACCACCACATCTAACCACACTTTACAAGACAAAATTTTTAAAAAAATGAATACAGATTTCCCCCAGCATGTAAAGTTAAAACAAAAATAGCTCCTGTTCTCAGCCAGATGTTTTATTTCTTTTAGCATCCAGGTGCAAAGGAAATCCAGAATCATTACCAGAGTATCTCTTTCCTTTCTTCAAAGAAAAAGCAATCCCATCCAGAATAAGTTGTACAAGTAGTTCATTCTTAATGACCCTAACTGGGAGCAGAATTTCTGTTGGTAATGAAGCAATTGTTAGGCAAAATATCATGTGATCGCTCTGTTTAGCAGTGACGGTTCCAATAGTCTTGGCTGTGAACATTAGGTGAGGATGTCATGTTTCCCTTGCCTTGCCATGCTCATCTCCACGTCAACTTCCCCTACTGGCCTATCTGCCCCCCATCTTTGCCCTTTTGGTTACCGTTTGCTGCTCTGCCCCCCCCCCAGCTGGCCTTTGCTGTCTTCTTCCTCCCACTGCTGATGACGGTTACCTGTCCAAGTTAGCTGCTGGCCCTTCCCAAGACCTCCCAATACCATGTGAGCCCTCAGATGGCCTCACAAAGATACTTTGGCTGTAAATGCCTCATCAGAGCCATGGTGACGCAGTGGTTAGAATGCAATACTGCAGGCTAATTCTGCTGCCTGCCAATTGTCAGCAGTTTAGCAGTTTGAGTTTCACCAGCTCATGGTTGACTCAGCTTTCCATCCTTCCAAGGTCGGTAAAACGAGGACCCAGATTGTTGGAGGCAATATGCTGATTCTTTAAACCACTTAGAGACGCTTGTAAAGTACTGTGAAGCAGTATATAAATCTTAATTCTATTGCTTTCAGCATTAGGAGGAAAGAGAAGGAATAGAAGACAGTGAAGATAAGCTAGAGGTAGCAAAATGCAGGGCAGCCAGAGGGGCAGGGAAATGTTGGGTGGAGTTGAATCACGTGCTGTGTTTTGAAATGTGAGAAGGCCAAGAAGTCAAATTTTGCCAAGCACCCAAAAATTTGATCATGTGACTTCAGGGATGTTGCAACACCTGTAAGTTCAAGGAATAGTCATAACTCTTATTCAATCAGAGCTGTCATAATTTTGAATGGTTGATAAGCATTCTACTGGTAGCCCAAACCTAGATTAAAATGTCTGTTTTGCAATAGATCTTACTTGGCCTTAAATCTTTCTTTTCTACCATATATATGTTCAATGATGATTTAAAAAGTGCCTTTAGATGCCCCTTGGCTGAATGTACAGGAAACTAAATAATGATTCCTTGTTGTCTCCTTTTGGCAAATTCAGTCAGGTGGATCTTGATGCTTCAAAATGACATTTACCCATAGGTATTGAAATGCTAAAATATTAAAAATATTACACTCAGAAACAGTCTTGGCCAGTTCCCAGTGTCAATCATCTACAGGTAGTCTTCAATGTACGACTACAATTGAGCCCAGATTTTCTGTTGTTAAATAAGACAGATGTTAATTGAGTTTTGCTCTACTTCATGACCTTTGCCACAATGGTTAAGCGGTCGTTAAGTGAATCTTGTGGTTTTGTAATGAATCTTACTTCCCCCATTGATTTTGCTTGTCAGGAGCTGGCTGGGAAGGTTACAAATGGTGATCACATAACCCTGGAACAGTGCATCTGTCGTAAATAATACATGCCAGTTGCTAAGCGCTTGAACTTTGATCAATACGATCATGGGGATGCTGCAAGAATTGTAAACGGGAAACCCAGTCATAAATCATTTTTTTCAGAGCTGTTGTAACTTCAAACGGGCACTAAATGAATGGTTGTAAGTTCAGAACTACCCGATATAAATACATAGCCAAAACTAGATCTGAATCTGATCTGCATGACCAGTTAAATCTGGAGTTGCATTTTGTGGGAAAACAAAAATTGGACCCAGGAAAGTTCAAAATGTTGAGATCTCATTTGGTTTCTTTAGCCAGGTACTGGACTGTTAAACCAAATGATAGCTTAAATTAATTTAAATATTGTGTATTAATTTAAACCATCATTTGATTTGCTTGACCTTGATGTAATAAGTTGTATACAGAAAGCTAAAGCAAGCCATATCTTAGTGTGATGTGTTAAAATTGTCTTTTTAGCTAGTAAGTTTTTGGCAGTTATAACCAACCAGAAACAGCAAACACCGGCAATGGCATTTTTTCTTAAGAATTCATTATCTTTATATAATAATTTTAAAAAAAATATTGGTGTAAATGTATGAATGAACAAAATGTAACATAGTTTACTCTTGGTTTTAATAAGGCAGTATTCCAGTCTATTCATTATTTTACAGTTTTGTTTTTAGGGAGTAAGATACTTTATAACTGTTGATATTTACAAATTTTTATGCATTTTCTCAGAACTTATTTACTTGCTAATATTGCTAAAAATGTTCAAGGGTCGCTATGCAGAGAGATAGTCACGAACAAGTTTAATAAATAAATAACGTATTTTTTTTAATTCAAGCTTTATTGATATCTGTCTTTGTTATATTAATGTTCTCAAGGATATATTTTTTTAAAACAGTAATTTAGTCAATGCAAGTTTTTTAAATTATTACTTCTGTACATCCAGATTTTCCTATTGCTAATATTTGATTAAAGAAAAATTACAGTATTAGAGTCTTTGCTTGCCACTAGAAAGTCAATTGGGAGCAAATTTCTTTCATAAAAAATTCCTGTGTAGTAATGTTTAAATTAATGTAGTGCACCTGGTATAAATATAGATGTAGCACTATCGCCCTCTACTGTTCAATATCTACTATTGACTTTGCTAATATCAGTAGCTTAGCACTGATATATATTTTCCTTGTATCTCGGTCTGATTTTTGATGTTTACTTATTTGTGTTTTATACTCTGCCCAATGATAGCTTTAACAGTCACCGTTAAAACTGGTGACGATAGGTGAGTGTCAAGTATCTAAGATTATCTACATGGGGTTGCCCTTGAAGAACATCTGGAAGCTTCAGATGATGCAAAATGTGGTGGTGGTGGGAGTTATGTGAGCAACTAGATCAGCATACATTACATGCTTGCTCTGTGTGCTGTATTAGTTACCAGTTGACCTCCAGATTCAATTCAAGGTGCTGATAAGGATCAACAAAACCCTATGTGTCATGGGGCCAGGATATTTGAGAGATGGCCTCCTCATATCACATCCAGCAGAAAGGACATATTATGGGTGCCATCCACAGAGAAATATCATCTCATGCAATCCCGTTGGAGAGCCTTTTCTGCCATAACACCCACTCTATGGAACAGGAGTGTCAAACTCAAGGATCCTGCCCACAGGGTGCTTAGATCTGGCCCGCAGTGCTGCCCAGGAAACAGCGAAGGACCATTTCACAGTGCCTCTGCCAGTGAAAACAGACCTCAGGAGGGCCTTCCTGAGCTCCATTTTTTCTGGCAGAGAGTTGCAGGAGGCCATTGCAGCCGAAAATGGAGCTCAGGAACCCATTTTTGCTGGCAGACTGCTTGGGCCACCACAGGTGCCCCCAACATGAGTGATGTCGAGCTGGCCACACCCAACCCAGCCACACCCACCCCTGTCACACTGAGGTCAAACACAACCCGATGCAGCCCTCAGTGGAATTGAGTTTGACACCCCTGCTCTGGAACATCATTCTTGAAGTTAGACTGGCCCCAACCTTGTTGGCCTTCCAAAAGGGCCTGAATATATATGGTCATATGGCCTGGGGATTTGGTAATGTTGGTATAGTAAAACCTGCAAAGGATTGTTCTTTTAGGGAAACTGGTGATGCTTTCCTGGAGTTCATCTTTTTATGACTTTCAAAACAGCTTTATTATTTTTAGTGTTTTCATTATTTTTTATGTTTTGGAATTTTAAAAAAAACTTTTTTGTGTTTTTTGTGTGTGTTTCTTTGTAAGATCTCATTAATGTAATACAAGAGTTACTGTGTTATGCAAATCCAGACAGGCTACAAGTACCATTCCCATTTAGTCTTGCTTTTGAATTTTGTTAATTCAGAACATCTTTTCACAACAAAAATGTATCTCAAATTTTGTTATTGTGCCAAACAGATATGTAGTTCTGTTTGCAAGCTTTCACTTCCATCAATATAGTGCCTTAGCCAAGTTAGAACTGATAGGGAATGATGAGATTGAATAAAAATGTGGTACACATATAATTTGCTTTATACCAATAATGGCAAACCTATGACTAGTGTGTCAAAGTTGACACATTAGAAGGTTTTAGATGACAAGAACCACCACCAACGTCTATTCTTGAAAACATGCCCCTGTCCTTGGACGATTTGCAGAGGCTGTGGAGGTCATTCAAAAATGAGGTATGTTCTTGCCCATTGCCACAAAATAACAAGATGACCATGTTTTCATCTAGCCTCTAATGCCTTCGAAAACTACATGAGAATAGCCCGTGATTTCACATAGTTTTTAGAAGCTGTAGAAGCCATAAAAGAGCATTTGCCAAAGTAGCTTCAAGAACAAAAAGCTTCATGAGACCTGAAGATGCCTTGGGTAGGCCTTGGGACTGTTAAGAGAAAAATAACATACCTGAAAGTACATAGTCTGAGGCAGATTCTTGGAAATCACACACATGATTAGACTCTGTTTTCTTTCAATAAATGAATATGTCAAGAATTGTTTCTCTCTCTCTCTCTCTCTCCCTCTGTGTGTGTGTGTGTGTAACAGACAGATAGACAGACACTCCAACAGAGTCAAGTTGACATTTTCTGAATTTTTGACATGCTGAACCCAAAAGGTTCACTGTCATGACTTTATTCGGAACAAATTCACTTCCTTTTCTTGTTTGCTGCAGATTAATATCTCCTTATAAATGATACTTGGGGCACGGTCTGTTTTCAGTTCTCAGAAAATATTTGAAACTCAAACCACATCCTATTGCTATAGTTACCACATTACTTAACTTGGCAAGGAATAGAAGGATCTCCAATCTGTGCCATCTAGTTTTCTGTAGGTTTTGAGGGGCCCTATTTGGAAAGGATGGTTTAGAGAGAATTTATTCAGTTGAAACACTAATTTGTAGTTGTATGAGGAGTAAATATGTAGAATTCTTGTCTCATGCACACCCACACATATATACACAAACAAAAGAAAATGTTGAAGCATTGTTGAAGCCTTTGGCTTTCTCCAATCTCAGCAATCCACTGGTTGTATCCTAGATCCTTAGTGATGCTCACATAATGTGCTGAACTAGGTAATGGGATGATAGGGTTAACATGTCATATGAATAGGAAAAACAAGCAGATTAATTCAAAAACATCCAGAGAAACTTTTGATTTTAATCCCAGCAGTCCTTGGTTTATCTGAAGCAAATTAAATGTGGAATTCAAAGAACTGACTTGATGGTTAACTGCCCTTCCTGTGATTGTGGCAAATTCCTAGAGAAACTGGAAAATGTGTCCTGTTTCGATCTTCCATTTCTGTCACAATTTAAATTCTTTTCGCCCAAATCTCACAAAATGAAAAATGGTTGGATAGATTGAATGCACTCCCTCTATCTTTTTCCACAGAGCACTAGCTACAACAATGTTCTTGTTTTAACCTCAGAAAAAACCCCAAACCCCTCTTAAAAGGAAATATCAATTTCCTTTGCAGAGGCTGGGAGATCTGAGAAAATGGCTGTCAGGATAGCTGTAATGTGCTCCTGACTTGTGTGCTGCCAACTCATGAGGTGAGTTAATTCCCTGGGAGAAGAAGACTCAGGACGGTTCTGTTTGGTAAATATGGTCATTGACTTCTTTTTCAGTACTTTGGCTGCTGCTGGTGGTGTTTCTTTTCTTTTATTGTTTTTTCTGAAGTTCTTTGTAACATTATTTCTGCAGACCTTAAGGGTTATCCAAACAATTCTGATGAACCGATCTTAAACAGGTATCATTTAGAAATAACGTAGGCTTCTTCACTTTTTCAGTGATCATGTTCTTAACTGGATTGAATCCAGAAAGTTGATTTAGGATTTGAGCATATTATTTTTCCCTTAAACAGATGGCTATTATCCCATAGCATGTCTCAAAACTATTTTAAAAATATATCTTTGTTTCAGAACATTTTGATGTGACATACTGTACTATTTTTTTTTCAGCCACAACAAACGACTTTATAGATTAGTTACATCATGGAGCTAGTTGTGTAGGTAGTCAATAATCTTGCACAACTTTATTATTAATGTGCATCACATTATTATTTGTGCCATACTGTATATGGTACAGTTAAATCAGGTACATATTTGTAAAAGGTACAATAATACGATACTCCTAAGGAATAAAACTGCAGAGTGGAAAGAATAGATTAGAAGAGTTTTCTTCTATAAAAAAGAGAAGGGGAAATGGTTCTTGGACAATTACCCCTATTACATCTAAAACAACATTTAACATTTTTTCATTTAAAAAAATCCTTATATTCTTGAGATGAGCAATTTCTCTGCTGCAGAGATGTATGACTGTTAACTTAATGCAGAGATATATGACTGTTAACTTTATATAATTGTATGTAGAGAATAAAATTTTAACCTGAGTGGGAAGTGTGGAAGGCAATTGTGTGTTTTAATTTTTATATACAAAATGTGTACAGGCAGTCCTTGACTTACAACCATTCATTTAGTGTCTGTTCAAAGTTACTGAAAAAAGTGACTTAGGACTGTTTTTCACTCTTAAATCATTAGAGCATCCCCATGGTCATGTGATCAAAATTTGGACACAGGGCAACTGATGCATATTTATGATGTTTGCAGTGTCCTGCAGTCATATGATCCCTTCTTTTCTGTCCTTCTGACAAGCAAGGTCAATGGGGAGCCAGATTCATTTAATAACCATGTTGCTAACTTAACAACTGCAGCGATTCACAACAACTGTGGCAAGAAAGGTCATAAAATAGGGTAAAACTCATTTAACAACTGTCTTACTTAGCAAGGAAAATTTTGGTCTCAGTTATGGTGTTAAGTTGAGCTTTACAGAGGCTTAATGTGCCTGTTAATTTTATGTTCCATTATTCCCAAATAGGAAAAACTTTGACATTTGCAACCAAATTTGGATATACAATTAGAGCCACACAGAAACTGGGAGCAGTTCATGGCCTGCAGATTGTTATATATATCAAATAAACATAGATTTAACTGCTAATCAGCTGGGATTAATGACTATTGTACACTTAATAATTAGTACTACTGTGCTGATTATTAACTTATCTATGGATCTGGTTCATTGATCACAGCTGAGCATACTGCTGATGTTTTGCCAATTGTATGTCTATTTTTGGTTTTTCTGTTTTTCAGGCTATCTCCGTTCTGACAGGCTTTGTCACTATACTTCCTTCCTTTTTCATGCATGATGAAAACATAAGGGACAGTTATAAAATACTGTTTTCAGATATCAGCATTTTGCATTCCTTGATACATTGTGATATCATTTAAATATTCTAATACTTTGCTAACAGTAGCACAGAAGTGAATAGTGAATAGCTGAAGCCTAAACCACTACATTTACTTATAGATAAACACTATAACCTATCTTAATGATAACAAAGGGTAATAACAAAGGTTATTGCCAAGTAATATAAATACCTAAAAAAATTCTTGTAAATTATATGTTAAATGTGTATCTTTTGGCTAGTTTTCATGCTGCTTGTCTAAACTCTGTCAATGGACGTTTCTACAGTTCTGACAAGAAATTACCAAATAAAATTTATTTTTGAGGTAGTTTTTTTAAAAGGGGCAAGAGTAAAATGCTGATTTCTTGTGCACATATTGTAGATGAGGCAAGATGAGCATTGCCTTTATAAAGTTACATCTCACTGTTACTAAGTCTAACTGACTTAGTTTTATGTTTATTTTTTAAAAGAAAGAATAAGTTATGCCGATTGTTGTTTATTATTTTGATTCATCTGTATAGCATCTTGAGTTGGTGAAATGTCTCATTTCAAATAAGTAAATGTATTTATCCCCAAAAGATGCACAGGAACAAGCTGATTAAAACTGCTGGGGAAAAGAGAAATGTATCTAGTTGATTAAGAAAATTCACATTTCTTAGGAATTAATTTGTGAAGTAAACGAAGGACTTGGTGGAGATAACAGAGATTGGTTCAGTTACAGTATCAACCCAATAAGAGTAAACAGTTAATCAAGAAAAGAGAAAATCCAGCCAGGTATTTGATAGTCACTCAGCTTTTTTTCCATAATGATCTCACTGACATTCAGAAAAATAATGGGAATGAAGATAATTTTTTAAAAACCGTTAGATACTTTATTTTGGTGAATGCTTTTTAAATCTATGGGCTTGATAACGGATGTCATTACAGCTTTTTTCAGACAGTTTTTGATATGAAAATTTCAACTGTAAGCATAGTTTAAACATCCATAGAAGATTAAACATTGCATTAACTTTAAGTGATACTTTCTGCAACATAGTATTAGCCTTTTCTAATTGAGAACAGATGTTTAGACACTGGCACCACCCCAACATTATATAAGAGGAAAGTGCAAGGAGAAGTAATAACTCCATTGATTTCTGTTCCTTTGTTTCATGCTGCAGGGCTACATCTGCAAAGACAACTGTCCTAGTTTTGTTGGAGAGCAACCAATTTTAGGTACCATCCACAACTATTTATTACATCAGAATAAACACTCCCTTTATGAAACATGCCAGTAATTTTTTACTCTGCCATCAAACATTTCGTCCAATTGTTGCTTTTTCCTCTGAGCAGCTTAACAGGAAAGTTAATGTGTTGTTGTCATAATAACTTGAATTTATGGACAGAACTTAAATATAATATTAATTATAACTATGCACCCATTATACATTTGGTCATCATTTCAGAGATATTTTTTTACCTAAACAATGACAATAGGGCAGATTTAAAAAATCAGAAAAAACTGGAAGTGGGAGTGACTTTCGACTTCCAGTTACCTTCCCCATTGAGTTTCCTTGTGGGAAACTGGCAGTGAGTACTGGAAATATTATTTTCCTTTCCCTGGCTGCTGCCAGGTGGGAGAAGGCACAAATGGATGGCTCAGTATGAATACAGAGAGACTGGACCATTCCTCTCTTGACTTTCTCCCTGCAAGCTTTCCACCTTGCTTGTGGGAAGGCGGCAAGATGTGTCGGAGAATCGTCAATCATATCAGTTGCTTTTGGTTTCTCCATGGCTTGTGGGAGGCTGTAAGGAATCGTTGAAAATGGGGATTTACATGAACACAGTTAATCGTGGTAGTATGACAGCAGTGCTGAGGTGGCAAAAATATTCCACAAATTTCAGTTCCTCAGGAATCATGAGTCTCAGAGGCATTCTGTAAGTTTGAGCTAACTTGGCTTTTGTTGGCAAAGTTTTGCTCTATACTGCAGCATTTCATCTAGTTGAAGGTTACAAAGTATCAACCAGACACAAGAGTTTTACCAATATACAGATAAAATCACTGTTACGTCAGCAATTGTCTTTCTAGGCTTCATCCCTTTATTGAAATTTTCAATTCCTGCATAAATTTGAATTTTTCACCTAACCACTCAGGAACCAATCTATTCTTTTATCAAATACTTGGAACTTTAAAAATAATGCTTATTTTTTACATCTTATCTTTCTTAGCCCCGATAAAAACAAAGCTCGCCATATATATATTATTGGGTTTACAAAAACAAGGCCACCCGAGAAAGAATAACCTGATTATGAAAGTGAAGCGCACCATATAGAAACGTAGAAGATACAAACAGTTCTATGATTAAGATAAACAGGAACAAACTGATGCAAAACAAACAGGTATTAAAACAAGATTACAACAAAGAATTTTTGACAGCAGATATTGCAGAAGATAAAACAGTTACCTTCCCTATTTCTCCATTTTGTTTGCTACACAATTATAGAAATGACCCAATTACAGTTTTTCTGTTGGATAAATCAATGACCGGCTTCCCACTAAATAGGAAAAATGTATTTTCTACAACACTGTCATGGTATGATTTCTTTTGATTGCTTAACATCTGTCCAACTGTTCTTAGCTCTATGTCAGCATGAAGCATATTTATAGATTTGAGTGCAGCATATGTGTAACGTACATTTCTGATCAGGTGCATTGTTGATAAATAGGATCACCATATTGGCTCTGAGAAAACCAGTAGATGGCAGGAAGAAGAAATGAAGAGTTTTTCCCTTTCCTGCTGTCTTAGTACAGGTAGTCTTCGACTTACAATTAAACCCCAAAGTTCCCTTGTTAAGCAAGACAGTTGTGAATTTTGCCCCATTTTATGACCCATTTTCTTGCCATAGTTATTAAGTGAATCTTTGCTGTTAAGTTAGTTACATCAGGGGTCCCCAACCACCGGGCCCCAGACCGGTACTGGTCCATGGATCATTTTGTACCGGGCTGCAAAGAATGTCCTGCTCTCCGGCTCAGTGGCTTCGGTTTTCTCCCGCCTCGTTCCTCCCTCAGTCGCTCTCTCGCTCCTCCACCAGCCCAGGAAGAAACTGCTTCTAAGAAGCTGGCAGGGTGGCTTTTCCTGTCAGCGCAGCTCCTCCGAAGCACCTGTTCACCCCCACACAGCCGCCCGCAGTTCAATCCAGTGTTCCGTTCTACCTGCTTGCCTGCCTGCCTTCATTTCTGGTTGTTTTGGAGCAGTTTCGGCTGAGAAAAAGAGGCGAATAGTTATTAAAGGGAGGGAGACATCTGAGAGATGAGGCTGAGGAAGGCAGGGCCGAGAGGCGGGGCTTCTCAGCCGTCCTGCAGGGACTTGTCCTGAGCCACGGAGACAGCCGTGGGCCGCCGCCACCCAGCACAAAGTTTTGAAGGCGCTCCTCAGCCAGGCGCAGTTCCTGAATCTGCAGCTGAAACCCTGTGTTTTAAATGTCCCAATAGAAGAGAATATCTGTTGCTCAGGGTTGCAATGAGGAGGCCTTGGCGCTCCCTGAACTCGGTGGTTTGCTGGCGGACGTTTTATTACCTGACTAGGTAACAACATCAGATGTTACCTAGTCAGGTAATGAAATGTCTGCAAGCAAACCACCAAACTCGGACTCCACCGCCCCTACCCAGTCCTTTTAAAAAGTGTTTCTGCGTGAAACTGGTCCCTGGTACAAAAAAGGTTGGGGACCACTGAGTTACATGGTTGTTCAGTAAATCTGCCTTCCCCATTTTATTTGTCAGAAGTTTTCAAAATGTGATCACATGTCCTCGGAACATTGCAACCATCATAAATATGAGTCAATTGACAATCATCTTAATTTTAATCACATGACCATGGGGATGCTGCAATGATTGTAAGTGTGAAAAAGGATTATAAATCACTTTTTTCAGTGCCGTTGTAACTTTGAACAGTTACTAAATGAATGGCTGTAAGTTTACCAGTAAGATCACCTGTAGTTATGAACACTTTGTAGCCCAAGAATAATAGCCCTATGTTATATAGACAGTGTTCTTATATTCCTGGATAGGCATTACATTGGCAGTTGCCTGACTATTAACATAGTAAGAACTAGAATTCTTTATTGGCCAAGTGTGATTGGACACACAAGGAATTATTTGTATCTGTTCTTTTTTGGGGGAGGCAGAGGTGGCATTCAGCAGGTTCTGACCAGTTTTGGAGAACCGGTAGCGGAAATTTTGAGTAGTTCGGAGAACCGGCAAATACCACCTCTGACTGGCCCCGTCCCCATCTATTCTCTGCCTCCCGAGTCCCAGCTGATAGGCTGGGTCTTCTTTTGTTGCCCTGCACAGGAGACGGAGCTGGAAAACAGGTTAGTGGGGTGGGGAGGGAATGAAGATTTTTCACTATCCTTCTCCTGCCATGCCCACCAAGCCACTCCCATCTGCTGACTAATAGCACCCTGTGATCTTCTGAAAGCATTTTATCTGTACACCCACTTCTCATTTAGTGACTATGTTCCATTCTATTGATCAAATCATTAAGTGAAATGATCACTAAATGAACCCATGATAGAGAGATCGTTGATTGCTGTTTCTTCATTCAGATAAAGTTTCGTTGAGCAGCTAAGTCAGTATTACTGTCACTGGAATGTGTTGTCAGAAGCACAAAATTTGGTTGTCAATGCATGCATTGGTCAGAAAATGAATTTTGTTATTTTTTTATTTGTGAATAGTTGCTAACCGAGGTCATTAAATGAGGAGTGGCTGTATTTCTTTCTTGCAAAAGAAAGTATTAATACTTGAAGTTGAAATGTTCTACGTGTTTTAAAATAATGCTTGATTTTCTTCATCTCTTATGAGATTGGCCTAATCTCCCCCATACACACACATCTAAATGCTAAACCTTCTAGCTATGCTCCTTTTCATTGTTAAACTAGAAAGCAGTACTATTCAAATTATTTCATCCATTTACATTTTAACCTTTTTAAAACCATTTTTATCTTTTAATAGACAGAAAGGTGACAGAGGTTGTAAAATCCTATATTTATTGCTTGGGAAAGGATACAAACTGAAGCACAATGGCAGAAATTGTAATACACTGCCTTAAGAGTGTGCCTGTTTGTGAAAACACAAGAGAGCTTCTGTGAGAGGAGCAGGGGTGGGATTCTACCAGTTCGCACCTATTTGGTAGAACCGGTTGTTAACATTCTAAGCAGTTTGGAGAACCGGTTGTCAGAAGAAATTACTGGCCTAATCCTGTAAGGAAGGCAGGAAGGAAACATTCTGGTGTTGCTTACAGAAACTGCCTCTCCTTTAACTCTTATTACATTCTTGGCAGGACTAGACTTCCTGTCTCAGGAACATCTCTGGATATTTTTTTTCCCTTCTTTGCTTGTGTGGAGTGACCATTCAAAGTTACAATGGCACTGAAAAAAGTGACTTATGACCATTTTTCACACTTACAACTGTTGCAGCATCCCCACAGTCATGAGAGGCCAGGGCGAGGAGATGCGTGCCTTGATGTGAGTGATATTGAGTTGGCCACATCCAGCCAATAACATGACCATCAAGCCATGTCCACCCAGTCACATGACCAACAAGCCATGCCCACCACCTTAGCCACGCCCACAGAACCAGTTGTTAAAATTTTTGAATCCCACCCATGGAGAGGAGGTTTGAGACTTTCAGCCTTCCACCCTAGAAGTTCAGCTGCTTTTGTTACATGAACTTTAAACTACGTAGGTTAGATATCTTAAAGTTATTATGGAATAATCAAACAAAACATAGGATCCAGTGTTCAGTAAGTTATTTAAAAGCTTGGGGGTTGTTTTCTAACAATATAGTAAATTGCCTAAAGCTATCTACATACTTTCTCCTGAGAAACAAAACTGTTTATAATTAAATGATTTATATGGGGTATTATATAATTAAATCTATTTCACATATAGATGTAAAAAAGCAAATGTTAAATATTCCCTTTTGCATATCTGTCACATGTTATTTTGCCAATTCAAGGTATATTGTTTAGAGTCTAGTTTTTAAACCCATTAAACTGGTTGCTTTCCTCCTGAGAACTTGGGTAATAGGATCCCAAAATAGAAGTATACGGTACATATTATTTTTCAAGGAGAAATGACATGAGAGGAAGATAAAAAAAAACAATATTTGGAAAACCCCAAATATTATTAAATCAAATATCTGTGGTAATGATACGTTGCATAATCCATCTTCTGCTTCACTCCTAAAAAAATCAAATGGTAGATTTTTAAAAAAAAATGTACAATTGGATTTTTCTCTCTTCTTTCTTTGCCTTTCTTGCTATGATGATTTTTGCTATTTCCAGCATTTTTTAAATCAAATTCTGGAGGCAAGTTCAAAATGAAAGGGCTTGGGTTAACCTTTTTCCATTTGAAGATGTTGAAAGGGGAATTAGTTTTGTGTCTCCAACATCCCGGGAGCTTTCATCAGCAACAGTTCTGGCAGCACTTGATTCTGAAATGCTTCCTTGACGCCTCAGTATTTTCATTATTGTCCTTTTGTATCCTTTGCAAGCAAAGAAATAGATGAAAGGATCCATGCAGCAATTTAAGTTCATCAGGAACACAGTATAATGGAGCGTCTTTTGAAAGATCTTCTGATGGCTGCAGGGAATATTTCCTTGCACAAGCTTCTTAATCATGTATATAATAATGGCAAGATGATAAGGAGTAAGACAGATTACAAATACAACGATGATGAAGATAATTGTATTAATTGCCTTTTTGTTTGTTCCTGATTTTTCTGCTAGTGGGTTTTGCTTTGCAGTTTGACAGAGTTTGTAACTGATTTTTGAATAACAGATTATTGTAATTCCAAGGGGAATCACATATCCAAGTAAACAGGCACCTAGAAGCATCAGAGGGAGTTGTTCAATTTTTTCAAAGTTTGGATATTCCATGCACGTCACCCTTTTTTCTTCTTTGTGTGACATGGGTAGTGTAAGCAATGGGAGAGTTTGGGCAAATACAAGAAACCACACAAAGCAAAAAATGTACGTTGCACTTTTAACTTTTCTGAACTTGGTTTTTAAAGGATGAACCACGGCTAAAAATCTGTCGATACTCAAGCATGTCATAAAATTCACAGCTGCATAAATGTTGATATAAAAGAAAAGGGCTGTAATTTTACAGAGTACCTCTCCCAATGGCCAATGGAAACCCAGTGCATAGTATACTATTCTTGCAGGTAAAGCTGTTGTAAAAAGAAGGTCTGATACAACAAGATTTGTTGAGTAAATAGTGGTTGAATTGATTTTTTTCCTATTTTTTACAATCACAATGAGAGCAAGTCCATTTCCAAGTACTGCAATTATGAAAAGAACACTGTAGAAAATAGGCAATAAAATACTTGCTGAATCTTTATGTTCATATAAATCACAAGTTTCATTTTGAGTTTGATTTGTTGTAGAAGATGGAAAGATTGTTCCCATGGTTAATATGATTCAAAGTTCAGAAGGCCTAGAACAAGTGACAAAAGAAACAGAAAAATGTTAGGATGAATTCAGACATTCTGTTTTTTTAATAGCTAGCTAAGTATTTTAGAAGTCCAGAAATTAGATAGTATAAAATTGTCTCTTCATTTCAGAAACAAAACAAAGTTCCATCTTCTTAATATGCAAGTACTTTTTGATTGAACACTATTAGGTAATCATAGGTCATTTTAAAATAAGATGATAGCAATAGTTTGGAGGCTGAAACACCTTTCTTAAGTATTAACACATGTGCTATATTAGGTTCAGTTTAATAAATAAAGGTATAAAGTTATGAATGGAAAAATATGCTTTCTGGAAGTGAAATATCACTGAATCCTTTCCCCTCTCCTTCCCCTAAAAAGTCATCTAAAATCAATTTGTAAATGTTTATTGAATTAAATAAAGAGATAAATAATAGAGAGAAAATGATTGGTGATTAAAAACATTAGAACAGTAATAAAAAACACTAGTGCATATTGAAATTCTATTTTGTGCTGTCACAAAAAATATGTGGTATTTAGATTTTTAGTTTCAGTTAATGTTAACTTTTCTCTATTGACAGGAGTTCAATATTAGAAATATTTTGCATGCTAAAGAAGTTGATTATGTGTGTCCAAATTAAAGGTCTCTGCTCATTATCATATTTATATAAAAAAAATCATCTTTCTATTATAAAAACTAATTGAGGCGGCCTAGCATTTTTAAGCACAACAATAAATAAATCTTCTAAAACTAAAAATATCCTTAAAAATAAGTTACATTGGATTAGTAGACTGAGCAATAGCAAAGGAGATAGTTATAAAGAATTATAAAGACCCAACGAGTTTTTGGTCTTTTCACTTCTAGGCTTTCATGAACTTTTTTATTTTGTTCTATCAAGTGTACAGTTAAAAAACCAAGTTGCTAAACAGTATTACACCATTCTTACATCATCATTAATGTTAGCAGGATATTAGTCCACTTTGTACTGAGTTTACTTTTGAACTTACCCATCATAGATATGTATTCTGGAATAAGGAACAAGGCCTGTTGAAATGAAGGAGCTTGCAGGACTTGTATTTTATTACATGTTTTTAAATTAAATATTAGTTTAGAAAAAGGTGAAAAACAAGAACAACATATAGAGAAAAGTAAGAAAGAGGATATATTGCCATAGCTATTTTAATTTGGGGCATTGGATGCTTGTAATGTAAAACAGGTTTCAAGTATGATATAGGAGATGACTAGGCTGAGTTCGAGGGAGGGGTCAAATGCACCATGAGTCATCAATCCCTGCTCGCTAATAAGAGATCTAAGCCCAGCCCACTTGGAATGCCTTCTTATTCCCACACATTTCACTTGACAGTTAGTATGTCAGATTTTTGTAGAGAGCTTAAGCTTGTAATAAATCTTGATACTCTGAATAACTGGAGCTCCTGGATCTCTTTATTTCCCCGGTGCTTGACATATGCGGCTTTCTCCAAATTTTAATATAGAGTTAATTCTAATATATGGGATTTTAGTAGTTTTAATATTAGAAGTAATGTTAGAAATGTTGTTGCATAACAGTAACCCTGTCAGCACAGTCTGTTAGCTAACATGGAACTGCCCACCCAAAAATCATAAAGACAAGCAAGAGCCGGAGTGGCAGGGGGCCTCTGTGTTTTCTTGTCTATAGCTTTCTTTTGTTGCTGTGCTTCTTTTCCAGTTTTTCAATATAAAAAATTTATGTCAATTTTTCATACAGTGCAACCCCCCATAAAGCCAGTTACTCTTTGTTGGCAGTTGGACATTTTTATTTTATATCTATGGCTTTTAATTAGTTATTCTTGCTCAAAATGTTAATAAATCAGTTTTATTTAAATTTCAGGAGCAGATCATTCTGTTTGCTTTTATATGAAAATGGTTGATGAGAAGTACAGGCATCTTGTTTTAAATCTGGCTTGTATTTCATTTGTGTTTTTAATATTAATGGCTATGGGATAAGAGCCATGGTAGAGCAGTGGAGCAGTGGTTAGAATGCAGTATTGCAGACTAACTCATGGCTCACTACAGGAGTTCCATTCTGAACGGCTCAAGGCTGACTCAACCTTCAGACCTTCTGAGGTCGGTAAAATAAGGATTGTTGGAGGCAATATGCCGATTCGGTTAATTGCTTAGAGATGACTGTAAAGCACTATGAAGCAGTATTTAAATGCTATTGCTATTGCTACGGGATATGCTTCTATAACATAGATGTTAATTAGTCCCTTAAACTGATACTTAGCCGTCAAAACTTGAGTCTATGTTTTTTTATAATAGTCAGAATTTCTTGAAAGATAGATTTGCAGTTTTTTCCAAATAAAATTCCATGAAACTACATCATATGCATTGAAATTAAATTCTTTGTGAACACTGTTACTTTAAATGTAAAATATATGTGATATAGTGCATTTTAACTGCTTTAATTTAAAAAAACCAGAAAAAAATAAAGAAAATAAAAAAAATATTTTATACTGTCAGTAAGACTATCACTAGTCCTTGATCATGCAGAATAATAATGATTAAATTTTCCATAATATTGTCAGAAAACAATTTAGGCAGAAGTGTTTTATAGGTATTTCATCCAAGATAGTACTTCTGGGTTGCACTGCATTTTCAGCATTGTATTTGCAACATCGTTTGCTGGAAATATTAATCTGGTAAAGGCATAGCTCTTAATATAAATTCCAAATACTTGGTATACAGTTCAAGAGAATATTTCAATCTATAAGCCATATTGTACACAACATATTATCAGTCTATGGATATTAAACCAAAATGGGCAATGTTAGGAGAAGCTTATATCCTCTTTACCACTCTGCATGGTCATCATATTAAGGTTGACTGCTAACTTTTTAAAGACATTCTCTGAGGTGCCCAATAAATCTGAAAGTTGTTTTTTTAATCATTTTAACATCACAAGAAGCATATTTTGTATTCTTTTAAACCCGTACCTATTGAATTTGTTTCAATTTGTTATTCCAGAATTGTTGCTAGTGTCTACCTTAACTCTACTCATTAATTTTTCACTTTAAAAAAAAGTGCCATTCAAAAGATTTACATACTAATATTGACAATAGTTTTGGGGTTTTATGTTGCTGATGCATCTGGACCAAATTGTGAAATCAAGATAGACTTCAAGTATACTCCGGAGGCAATTTTCAACAATCTGATCTCCTCTGACAGGAGACTTGACAGCAATAATCTGATCCAAAGATTGTCTTTTTTTTCATGACTTTCCCCCAAAAGAATATCTACAATTTTCAAACTGGAGTTATCCTAAAAGAGAAATTTGTTAGATAAATGTCACCAATATGCTTCATACTAGCATGTTCCCAAAAAAGTGGTATCAGCTGCCTATAAATCTACTGTCTTTTTAAAATCTTACAAGTACTTTTGGTTCAATTAACTATCCAGAAAGATACTATTGGAATTCAGTTAGTCCAGCATATAATGAGTCCAAGACCCATGAAATAGGAGTAGACACCACTCTATTCAATGAGACATATTTCTGGGCAGAACTTTGACTGTATACAATATTCTAGAAAAAGCAAGATGACTTTTCCAAATGTTTAATGCCATATAAAGATGAAATATAATAAAACATTTTATGGAGGATATATGACATTTTAAGCACTGAAAGGAAATTCCAAAAGTTGCCTTTTATTTTAATAATATTTATCTTAGAACAAAGCTAAAACAACTTAATGTAAATTGTCTCTGTGACTTTTTGCTTTGCCATATGATGGTTTTTTTAAATAGTTGGCTGTAGTTAATCCTTACATTTTTGCTATTTAAATAAAAGCTAATTATAATCCCAGAATAAAAGCCTGCTGCTCATTCGTTTGCTTTGATGAACTACTGATGTTTAATATTCATGCTTCACAATAATTAATCTATCAAAAAACAATGTTAGCTATACTTACTTTTTGCTACTTCATTAAGTCCTCTGCTGTGTTCTTTGTGGCGGTACATTTCATATGCAACTGTTTCCCCTTTTGTATATTGTTCTTAAGTCTGATTCGGTCACACTCCCCTTTTATAGACATGAGGGCATTTCCTCTCTCTCTCTAAACCTGAAGTATCTAGTCATAAAAAAAAAAATCTGGTTAACACATCCCAGATAAAATAGTAGCTTTTGTAGACATAAGTAATGCATAAAGAAGGAACAAAATGAACAACTGTTTCGCAAAATAAGGTGAAAGTATATAATATTCAGTGTTTGCTGTTGCAAGTATTGTGAGCTTTTCTCTGCTGTGAGAGAGGGTTTTTCCAGTCCCAATCTTACAGTGGTAGTATCTCTTGAAAACTAAAGATCAAACTCGGGTGTAATTGGGACATTGAGTGTCCTTTCCTATGAACCAGTTGTATTTTCAAACTAAATTCTGCATTTCCCATTTGTATGAATTATATATGAATGACACATTTCTAGACTAGCCTACAATAATAATGCCAAAGGCTATATTAATTAATATAGTTAATTGTTAATGCAGACATTAATGCAGAATAGTTAATTGTATAGTTGGGCAAAGATAAGACACAAATCCAGTGAATGAGAGACCAAAAGAAGCATGCTGCAGCAAGAATGAAAATACCTAAAACGCAACCAGTGCAATAATCTTGTTTTCAGGAAAGACAATGGTAAGTCACTTCTGTAATTTTGCAAAACACACACACACCCTTTATGAAAATGGAATTGACAGCATCAATGAAACCAGCAAGAGTTATAAGTTCAATTTGTTTCTTTGCTGTATTCTGTAACATGGAAAGGGGAAGGCACATGAGTAGCTTTAGCTTTATCATTCAGTATTTTGTTCAATGAAATTTGAGATTTTGTGAAACAAGGCCAATAATTATTTTTTATTGAGCTGTTACATCAGGTTTCACTTGTGGTCTTGGAAACAAAATAAAGAAATAAATATTTGTGTTTTTGTCAAGACTTATTCAGATCAGATCAAATCAAATATTTATTATGGTCATAGGCCAGAATATGTCTAAGTCAAGGCTTAGAATATTGAATTTCAGTGGGACTCCCCAACAGTGCATTCAGTTAAACAACGAGGGTAGAAAAGCATGATAGATATTGTGAAACAAAAAAAATAACTCTTAGATAACAGTTTCCGATATGATGGATTTATACTTTTGCGAAAGTACAAGGGTATGTATGTATGTATTTACTTACTGAATTTATATTGCTGCCTGTTAAAAAAACTAACAAAAAGAATCAAATAAATATAGTACAATATAACAAAATCAACTCCCCAACTCCCACTCATCCCGCCCTGGCGACAGCAGATCACATGAGCTATTTAATGGGCTTCATCCCGCTCTGGGTTCCCCAGGCCTGCTGGCAGAACCAAGTCTTCAGTGCCTTCTGAAAGAGTATTAGAGTGGGGGCCATTCTAATCTGGGGGAATGATGTTCCTGAGAGAGGGAGCCACCACAGAGATGGCCCTTCTTCTGGGTCCCACCAGGTGTATCTTCCTTGGGGATGGGACCCGCAACATTTCCTGTCTCCCTGCTCTGATGGGTGGGGTAGATGTGACCAGCAAGAGACAGTCGCTCAGATAACCTGGTCCCAAACCATGAAGGGTTTTTTTTTTTTTGAAAAGAATTTTATTAATTTTCTACAAACAAACAAGACAAACAAAACATTAAAACATCAGCTCTCATATGTACATCCAGTGTGTCGGTTGGTTCATCAGTTTTGTGCATTCATTTTGTAGTCTCAATTACAATTATGTTACATAACAACTCATATTGTCAATCCAAATTTATATATCCTAGTATCACTAAAAAAAAGAAATTTTTGACTATACTTTTAATCATTCATGCTTTATGAGATAACAATACTTTAAACAGTTTATTCTGTAACAAATCATATAATCATACCAAATCAATCCTAAAAACCCTTTATAAATATAGTGTCAATATTCTATTATCGTATTTTATCATCTAGCCATTGATAAAAAAAGACCCCAAATTTCATAAAATTGTTTCTCCTCTTGCTCTCTAATTTCAAATGTCAATCTACTCATCTCAGCACATTCCAATATTTTCTTAATAATTTCTTCCTGTAATGGTATTTTCTCATTCTTCCAATTTTTAGTAAATACAATCCTAGCCACTGTTAATACATTTACAATCAGGTATTTCAAATCTTTACTATATGTATCAGGTAAAATTCCCAATAAGAAGATCTCTGGTTTCAAGTCTATGTGTTTCTTTGTCCTTTTTTCCAACCACATGCGAATTTTAGTCCAATATTTTCTGGCGTCCTCACAAGTCCACCACATATGGTAATATGAGCCAGGTATCTGATGACATTTCCAGCATTTTTCAGATTTGTTCTTAAACATTCTTGCTATTCTTGTCGGAGGAAAGTGCCACCTGTAAAACATCTTGTACAAGTTTTCCTTATATGCTGTTGACATTGTCATTTTATAATTTTGAGATCACAATTTTTGCCATTTCTCTAAATCAATCCCATATCCAAAATTCTTCCCCCAAACAATCATAGTTTCTTTAACTTGTTCTTCCTCTAATTTAATTCCCAGTAAATAACCATATAATTTTTCAATCACCTTCTCATCAGTACTCATCATGATCATCAAGATCTTATCTAAATCAGTCTGTTTATCATAGAATCCCTCCGTTTTAAAATTTTCATCATACCTTGAATGTATTTGCGCATATGAAAACCAATTCACCCTTATACCTTGTTCCTCTAAGTTTTGGATCGATTTAAGTTCAGCCTTTTCATCCAACAGTTCCCCATATCTAACTGTTTGTTCCTCCTTATAGATTATAGGATAGGAAAATGCTTCAATAGTCGATAACGAAACTGGAATTTTCAAATAACATTGTTTTTTTATCTTCTCCCAGTTTAACCACAAAGACTCCCGTATATAATGTCTTCTAAAATAACCCTGTGTTTTAGTTCCCTTATACCATAAAAAAGCATGCCAGCCCAACAGCAAATCATGCCCTACCATGAAGGGTTTTAAAGGTGACAACCAGCACCTTAAATTGCACCTGGAAGCAAATTGGCAACCAGTGCAGCTCCTGCAGGAGAGGTGATACATGTGCACGCTAGGATCTGCACAAAACCATGCAGGCTGCTGCATTTTGCATAGAGGTGTTATTCAGCAGCTTCTGACCAACTCTGGGGAACCGGTAGCAGAAATTTTGAGTAGTTTGGAGAACCAGCAAATACCACCTCTGACTGGAGATTTTATGTTATCCTTCCCTTGCCACACCCACCAAGCCACCCACAGAACCGGTAATAAAAAAATTTGAAATCCACCACTGATTTTGCACCAACTGGAGCTTCTGGGTGCTCTTCAAGGGCTGCCCCACGTAGAGCACATTGCAATAGTCAAGACAGGAAGTGATCAGGGCATGAGTGACTGTGAGTAGGGACTGTTGGTCCAGGAAAAGGTCCAGGAAAATTGGTGCACAACCCACAGTTGCGCAAAGGCCCTCCTGGCCACAACAGCCACCTGCTTTTAGAGCAGGAGTTGTGAATCCACAAAAACCCCTAGATTACACACAGGGTCTGTTTGGGGTAGTGCCACCCCATCTAAGACCAAAAGTGGCAATTCTCCCTGAGCCAACAAACTCCAATCCAGAGCCACTTGGTCTCACAAGGTTTTAGTTTAAACCTGTTGTTCCCCATCCATCCTCTAACAGCCTCCAGGCACTGTGAGAGGGAGGACACAGCATCACTTAACTCACCATGGGCTGAGACATATAGCTGAGTAATATCAGCATATTGGTGATACCTCAGTCCATGGTGACAGATGACCTCACCCAGCTGCTTCATATAAATGTTGAACAGGAATGGAGAGAATACCGAGCCCTGTGGAACCCCCAGGAAAATACCATGGTCATGGTAGCGAAAGGCACTGAGAGGTCAAGTAAAGCAAGGATGGGTGCACTACCCCCATCCTGCTCCTGTTGGAGATCATCCAAAAGTGCAACCAGTGCTGTTTCTGTCCCAAATCCAGCCTGAATCCTAACTGTTAGGGGTTGAGATAAATCTATTTCATCCAGAAACCTCTGGAGCTTCCGTGCGACCACCTTCTCAACTACCTTCCCCAAAAAGGAAAGATTGGAGACGGGTCAAAAACTATCCAACCAGGTGGAATCCAGCAATGGCTTCTTAAGAAGAGGGTAGACCACAGCCTCCTTAAAATGCTTGGGCACTGCCCCCTCCTGTAGGGAAGCATTAATCACCACCAGAGTCCACCCACCTGTCACCTCCTTGGAAGTTTTCACAAGCCAGGAGGGACATGAGTCTATAACACAGGTGCTTGCACGCATACTCCTAGGATCCTGTCCGCTTCCTCGGGAGCAATAGGGTCAAACCATTCCCAGATAACAGGGCAGGAAACTGCCTCAGGGGTTTCCACTGGACCATCAACCAAGCCAACATCTAATTGGGAATGAAGTCGGGTTATTTTGTTTTCCAGAAAATCCGCAAATTCCTCAGCACGCCCCTTCAGGTGGACCTCAATCTCCTCCTTCCTCAGGAGGAGAAGGCTCGCTTTAAATAGGGTTGCTGGGCAATTATCTGCAGATGCAGTTAGTGTGGAGAAATATTTACACTTTCACGAATCGTTACGAGGTAGGCCTTAGTAGTAGCTCTTACCCGTGTTCAATCGAGTTCATTCCGTCTTCCGCCAGCGGCGCTCTAGAGGTCTCCTCATGCGTTTCATCCCTCTCAGTTCCTCTGTATACTACGGGGCACAGAGAGGTCTATGAGTGAAGACAGGTTGCATGCATGTTATCCAGAGCCTCAGTCACCTTCCTATTCCAAACAGTGACTAAGAGCTCAGCTGCACAGTTGCAGTTATAACCCCCTTCTGGAATCCATCCAGGTCCATTAGTCAACAGAGGCGGACCAGTCTAATAGGTCCTGCCTCTCTGCAATGGGGGAGGTACAACTTTTGAGAAACTCATTGCCACCAGACTGTGATCCATAATTACATACATATAATTATGTATATAATTACATATAATTAGGCATATTGAGCAAATTTTTGTCTACATATTTTGTCAGCAGTGTGGTACTCTTGACAACACAGTGTCTGCCAGAGCCCTCAACAACTTGATATTCATTAATATTTTTAAAACTTAGGAAAGTGAACTTTTTAATGTTCCAATTTCCTGAATATCCCTGACTCTGACAAAAACCCAAAACATTTTTCAGATGAAAAGGACAGGCTAGTTGTAAGCTAGAGTTTTGTTGCTTGCTAGCCACCGGGCATTAAAAGAAAAGAAATCTGATTAATCTGGAAAAATGTATGAATAGTCTTGTTTTCTGGGCATGTTTCACTGAGTCATAGAAAGGGGTAGTATGATTTATGAACTGCTACATTTATTAACAAGTTTGAGGGATTACTTTTAACCCATAAGAGGTTTAGGGTTGCTGGGAAGAAACCTTTGTCAATCAGTTGTGTTATGCAAATATTGATAACAAAGTTAAATCATTTTAATGTTGATAGAGAAAATCCTAGATTGACCCACAAAAAGGGAGGCTCAGCCAATCTCATTGTACGCATGTTGTGCACTGACAATAAATTTGAAATTGGAAAAAAAAGTGTTCCTGTAGCAACACTGTTTCTTTTCCATATTACTTTTCATTCTCCCACTGCCCCATGGACTGGGAAATAAGAGCAGAAGTTTAGGGAAATGCCACTGCATCTCTTTTGGCAGTCGTCTTATCAGGCCACTGTGTCATTTTTTTCTAAATGGTCTATGACAGTGAGGGCTAATCTTTTCATCATTGCGTGCCAAAAGTGTGTGTGTGTGTGTGTGTGCACATTCATGCGTGCCTGCACCCATAATGCAATGCGAGCACAATCCCCACACCCCCTGTGCATGCATGTGCAGCCCCCTTGTGCACCTCTGTGCATGCGTGCGTGACCTGCCCCCTGTGCATGCATGCGTCTTTTGCACGCCCCCTGTAGATACCCGACAATCAGCTGGCTGGCGGGAGGTGTGTGTGCATGCGTAATGGATCTGTTCTGGCTGATGGCTTGCGTGCCGGCAGAAACGGCTCTGCATGCCACTTCTGGTACGTGTGCCATAGGTTCGCCATCATGGCTCTATGAAAACCAAGAATGGTGGGAAGTGAACAAATTTGTAACCCAAGGCAACTTTTATTGTACTATATGGTTCTAGCTCCCTTGGTTAAGTATGTCATGTAGACACCTCTATTAACTTCTCGAAGCTCTAAATAAGTTTATATTTTCCTAGCGATTATACCAGTGTCAGATGAATAAATATGCAGACATAGCTCTGATCAAAGATTTCCCACAAGACCAGTTTGACAATAGAAGTATTCCTATAGAGCAGACCTACACAACAAATGGCCCACAGGATGCATATGGCAGCTCAGAGGTTGTCAACCTTGTGAGGCAGTCCATTTCTGGAAGTGCTAGCCCTAATGTTATTGCAGATGACATCAACAGAATCTTGCAAGTCTGAAAGTATACCTCTCCCCCAAGAAACTGGGGAGGCCTCCTTTGAGATGTTTGCCACGCCCTTGTTCTATCTGCGGACTCAGATACCACTTATCTGACTAATCTATGGATCTAATCTATGGATCTTCTCTTGTCTTCCAAGGTCATCCCACCTACTATTACACCATTAAAAAAACAAACCAATCTACTGCCATCAAACATTGCACTGGTAGGAAGGATCTGCTAGTTCTTTGCAGTTTCTTCCACCACAAAAGATACCGCTGCCAGATACCTTCAGGTCTCATGGATACTGCAGCTAAACAATTGATCAGCACTCCAATATTCTTCTTGTGACCCATAATTATGCTTAAGATATCTATCTGGCCTTTTCCCATGTATGAGTTTTGTTGGCCTGTGGTAGAGTGATTTCTCAGGAAGAAAATGGTCAGCAACAAAAGATCAGGAAATGTATGTTTGCGGATATATGACAAGAAGTGTAACCAAGAAGAAGAACTGGCTTCCCAGAGTTTCTTTTCCTCATTTTTGGTAGCAGCTCTCCAGCTTCTTATAATGAAGATATCTGGGAATCAACAAGAGACCAGCAGCCTTTTGTGATGTTGGGGAATATATTAATGAGAAAGGTCTAAGAAATCTGTTTTTATATTTGCTTTGCCTATGTGTGTGTGTGTGTTGTGTTGTGTGCACGCATGCGCATGTGTGGGTGTGGGTGTGAAGCAAGAGGGAGAAAAGAGTTATTTTGATATTAAAGTAGAATAAGATGCTGTGGTGTTAAATAAAAGCTATCAGAATCAATGATCAATCAGTGGAACTTTCCCCTCATTAAGAGGAAGTGTTGGGGGAAACTGCTTTTTTAAATCCTATTCATCATACTTGCCATTTAAAACTTATGAAATATGTATTATGTGGACACAAGAATAAATTAAAATTATAGTTAATAAGTTGCCTATATAAGGAAGGCTATAGCAGCCCTCGAGTTGAGCTGTCACACCATGTAAATAAAGAGTTTGAAGTTCACTGTTTCTGCCGGCTCGTCTCCTTTATTCGCACCCATGCTCCAGACTTAACACATATAGTAAAGATTTGAAATACCTGATTGTAAATGTATTAACAGCAGCTAGGATTGTATTTGCTAAAAATTGGAAGAATGAGAAAATACCATTACAGGAAGAAATTATTAAGAAAATATTGGAATGTGCTGAGATGAGTAGATTGACATTTGAAATTAGAGAGCAAGAGGATAAACAATTTTATGAAATTTGGGATCTTTTTTATCAATGGCTAGATGATAAAATACGATAATAGAATATTTAGAATGCTAGACAGTAAGGAATATCTTTATTTTGCTATTATTTTGTTATTTGACATTATATTTATAAAGGGTTTTTTAGGATTGATTTGATATGATTATATGATTTGTTATAGAGTAAACTGGTTTAAAGTATTGTTAGCTCATAAAGCCTGAATGATTAAAAATATAGTCAAAAACTTCTTTTTTTAGTGATATTAGGATATATGTTTGGATTGACAATATGAGTTGTTATGTAACATAATTGTAATTGAGACTACAGAATGAATGCACAAAAATGATGAACCAACTGACACACTGGATATACATATGAGAGTTGATGGTTTTATGTTTTGTTTGTCTTGTTTGTTTGTAGAAAATTAATAAAATTCTTTTTCAAAAAAAAAAAGAATAAATTACAATTATTGGCTAATTCAACGCTGTAGAGAGAAGAGGAAAAGATAGGGTTTAAAGGCTTTCTAATATAGCATCAAATCATTGTTAGTTCACATATCAAACTAAGCCTTAATATATAGCTTAATAGTACTTCCATAACATGCTAACCATATTGCTTGGGTCTATGCAACCTACTGAACCAAAACTTGACCCAAATTGTCTAAATATGACAGCATCAGGCCAGAGGAATATTGGAACCAACAAATGTACAGGGATATATATAGTAGGGCTGGGATACCATGAAATTTGATGTTAGCATTACTGATTTCTTCTTTATGATTTATTATTTTTGCTGTGAGTCACCCAGAGTTATTGTACAGAAGATAGAGGGCCATATAAGTATTTTAAATAAATAGACAGAATACATTGAGAAATAAACTAATAAGTCAAGCATATTTTAAACAAATATGTTGTGCAGATTCAAGTCAATATATCAGTCAATATATGTCATAATGTTACATAATATCATGTCTCTGTTTGTGACTATTACAGAAGTGTCTGTAATAAATTTACTGTTCTTCACAGTAATTCATAAATATTTTGATGACACTTCTTGTTAAGGATACAGTTTTACCTTCACTGTAAACATGTACTTAAAAAAAAAAAGCATGGCAAAAGTTTAATTTAATGTAATTAATTTTAGTTTGTTAAATTGTGCATGACCAAGTCTGAATTGTAGCTTTTTGCATCTGTCTGAGAGGATATATGTTTAGTATTCTGTCAATACAATCAGAGTATTTGTAGGAACAAATATATTGTCCTTGAAAATAGCTGGGGGGGGAATTACTTATTTAAAGAAGCATCTGTGGTTATGTTTGAGTTCAGATGGATGCTGAGATTTTTGAGATGCAGTTGCCTTCAACTTGGATTTGAAAGATTGAATAATTAAAATACCATTTGCACTGATTTTCATTGATTTCTTGCAATATTGACTTGTGTGTCAAAGAAGCAGCTCAATATAAATTATCATTTAGTAGTCTTTGATTTTGGTTGTTGTTACCCAACTACTGTAGTAACATCTTCAGTGCACCCCAAGGACTCCACAGTTAAAGCCTAAACTACCTATTGTATATTCTCTTCTCTTAAAACTATCACTTGTATACAATATGTATATTTCCTCTCCTGCCTTTATAAAATTGAATACTTTCTGGACTATTTGTATGTTTACATCACTCCTAATATTTGTCAAGAATGATCAAGAAGAATAGATCACGCAAAAGATAAGACACAGATGTTATTCCTACCTAGTGATTGAGTATCAAGTGAAGGAAGAAAGAATTCATTTCCTGGACTTTACTCATTGAGGAAAGCATTTAATTATGGCTTATTGGATGGTTTAAGTAAGAAGCAGGCAAAAGGCCCTCTTATTCTGTGGGCTCTATACCATTGAGTGCACTTTTTAAAAACAAATTTAAACAAAAAGACCATTTTGTGATATTTAAAATATGTCAGTTAGTAAACCTGGATATAGTATTTAATACTTTAAAAAGTACTAAGCTGCATTTGATCATTCAAAATAGTTGAGGAAGAGAGAGTTAATACTTTCTGTAAGAATTATGTTGATATTCCATTTTTGCATATATTTTGTCTCAACAGCTTGGGGCCTGTATTTGCTCTTTTTGTTCCATTTTATACCTCCATTCCAAGAGTGCAAGTGACACAAATTCTGGGACAATTTTCCATCACAAACAAGACATTGGTTTATATATTGGGTTTGCAGGTTTGTATATGTTCATTTGTTTTTCCCTTAGTTTAGCATTTTCCATTTGCACCCACTATTTTCTAGAAATGTCTGGAACAATAACAGTTATTTCCAAATGTTTAGTCCTAAAAATTCCAAAACTAATTTTTAAAAATGCACTAAACACTGTAGCGTAAATCTGCAGGTGTGCAATAAATTGATAGAGGTAGCAATAGGAACTTAGTGATGATATTCAATACATATGTATATTGTCTGTGAGTGAAAAGTAAACCTTAATACATCTCATAGCTTTACACCACTTTTAATTGCTAGCAATGGGGAAACCAACTTTCAGTGTGATTTTAGTATTTTATTTTGTGATAGATTTCGGTTGGACTTTTTATTGGACTTCAGTTCAAAATTTCCTGTAGAATTCAAACTTCCATCCTAGATTAGTGAATTCATTTGTTTATTATTTATTCCCTTATTGATAAATGTGTTATCCTACAAATTTATTTTTTTAAACATACCTAAGGGAATATTTTATGTTGGGGACAATCCTGGTTTGGTAAATACTAGGATCTTAATCTTCTGTTTCTTCCATTTTTAAATAATTCTATAAGTAATCTGTTTGACAGATAGCTACTTCAATAATAAATTATGGCTTTTCATTAGCAAACAAGCTTTCAGCTCAGGCTATTAATATGGATTTAGTCTGAACAATACTTTTACCCTTCCCTAAATATTCAGACCAAATAAAGAATATGTTTTGTTACTTTGATTAAGCAACTCTTGACATTTTTCGAGGTATTATCATATCTTCACTTTCTTTGCTGTGTTCTCCAGTCTTATCATAACAAGCTGATAGGTGCCATTAAATAATCACTTTTTCATTCTGCAAGCAATTGAGATCATGCTAAATTGTTATCTCTCTTGCAGAATAATTATATATCTGACATATGATAAATTTTCAGATTGCTGATTTTTTTTTGATAAAACAATGTTCAAAAGTATAAAATATTATTAACCCTATGTTGTGCATTTCAAGGTTTTTTTTAATGGAAGATGCACACAATATAACTTGGATTTTGAGAGTAGAGTGCAAATTGATAAACAACCATTCCTAATGTTCTTTCTGGTAGCCTGAAAAATGCAATTGACCATTTTTAAGTTGTTACATGCTCATTTTCAGTTCTTTTTGCAGCAATGACAGGGAGGAATAAATAGTTGTTTCATTGCATGTGGGATAGATAGACAGACATCTCCATTTAGCATTGCTCTATTCCAGGGGTCTCCAACCTTGGCTCCTGGAAGCCTGGCGGACTTCAACTCCCAGAATTCCACAGCCAGCTGGCTGTGGAACTCTGGGAGTTGAAGTCCGCCAGGCTTCCAGGAGCCAAGGTTGGAGACCCCTGCTCTATTCGATGTAAGCATCATGATATAAAGTAAGTTAAAATATCAAGGGTATAGTTCTCAGTATTTTTGTTGCCTGATTAGTTTTTAGAAGTTGTGTTTTTTTCTTGAACATATAGATGGCTAATGAAAAACAAAGGCATTTTTTTACATGTTTATTGTAAAAGTTGGTTTTCATAACAGATTCTGGAGAAAATAATTTTATTAAATCAAACTGAATTTTACAATGAAAAAACTTAGCAAATCCCAGCAAATGTTCAGTTCTTTTTGTTCCACTTTTTCATTCAGCCTTATTCAAATTTCATTCAGCCCTCATTCAGATTTTCAATTGCTTTGCTTACAAACCAAATTGCTTTGTTACAAACCAAATTCCTTTGCTTACAGAACCAAACGCATGACAACATTTAAAGAAATACTTGAGCCCCTTTTGTTGCATAAAAACAAAATGTAATTTATGATATTCTCTCCTTTACTGCATTTGAATTCATATTGAAATAATATTAGTGTAAGGACTGTGCAATCTAAATTCCATTTTAAATTACACATTTTTGTTTTATAGCTTTTAACCTCTGGGTCTTACATCTGGATCGTAGCCTTAAGTGGGCTGGTAAGTATAATTCTTTTAATTATTGCTTTGGTGCTTTTCATGCTTTTCATTCAGGTATAATAAAGCATCTATGGGATGTGTTTTTTTCTTTCATTCTTACTTCTCTGTATTTTCTTCTTCTTTCATATTTACATCTTTTGCCAAATTCAGTTTGCTTTAGGAATATGCATGAACAGGCAGTTTCTTTGAATCTGGAACAGTCTACTAACAATCCTTTCTACAATCACTCATGCCCTGATCACCTGAAGGTTTGACTTCTGCAATGCAGTCTACATGGGCTGCCCTTGAACCACACTTCAAAGCTTCAAATGGTTCAGGACAAAGTTTTGCGGGCATGATAAGCATACCTTCATAAACCATTTCCTTTGTGAGTTGCATTGGTTGCCTTTTTGTTTTGGAGTTGAAGTCAAGGTACTGTTCATAATCTACAAAGCCCTTCATGGTATAGAGTCTGGTTACCCGAGAATGCCTGTCTCCCACACTATCTGCCTAGCCCAGGGGTCCCCAAGCCCTGGGCCACAGCCCACTACTGGGCCATGGCATATTCAGAATTGGGCCACTTGAGTGACTGGTCGGAGTGCACATCAGAGGTGGTATTCAGCAGGTTCTGACCAGTTCTGGAGAACCAGTAGTGGAAATTTTGAATAGTTTGGAGAACCAGCAAATACCATCTCTGACTGATACTGATATTTTACAGTATCCTTCCCCTGCCACGCCCACCAAGCCATGCCCACAGAACTGGTAGTAAATTTTTTTTGAATCCCACCACTGGCGCACATGTAGCTCAACTTGTGCGAGCGGTGGCTGGTGGGCAATCATGTAATTGCGTACCAACCTATCTCTCCCACAAGTTGAGCTGCATGCGTGTGCACAGGCCCGCCACTCAGTTCCCCTCTCCCCCTCCCAGCTGGGCTGCCAAGCAGGTTGGGGATTGCTGGCCTAGCCAATTAGTTTGGTAGGGTTGGTATGCTCCATCTTTGATTAAACAATGACATCTGTTGGACCTCAAAAGTATACCTTCTCTGTAGCAGCACCTACACTCAGGAATGAGGTTCCCCTGAAATCTGGACATCTCCCAACCTACTCATGTTTTGAGAGGCATTGAAGACTTTGCTCTTTGCCCAGGCCCTAAGTAAGTGTGAGTGAAGTTTCCTTTGGACTACATTAGGTTATTTCTTTTGTTCTTTCCTTTCTTTGTCACACTTTGTCTCACTTCCCATCTTCACTCTTCTTTTTTTTGTCTTTGGGGCTTTTTTCTTGCTTCTAATATTTTTTTAAATCTTAAACTGCCCAAAGTTGTTGGAAATTGGTTAACGTATGCATTTAATAAAGTACATAAATAATAAATGTTCTAAATATTTTGCTGAACATGGTTGGAAAGTCCCCTTGAATGACTCTAAACTTTGCCATGTTTCATTGCTGCAATTGTAACAAATGTTTTTCCTAGCCCCATTGTTGTTTTCACAGATCATATGAGTGGATCATTTTCCTGGTTACTGGAAACTTTATCATAAGATAATTTTGCTCTTTTTCTGGTGTGTCTATCTTATTCTTCAGTAAAGTTCTAAGGCAACTTTCCCATCCAAATATACAAACTAAAGGGCAGAATACTTAAAATGCAGACTAAAAACTATAAACAGTTAAAAGTTTCATAACAGAGGTAATGGAATGAAATAATTTTATTGATGAATTAAAGAAATTTAGTGACATTTAAGAAATTTATTTTATAAGGAAGAACTAACAAAAGCCATGTGTACCTCTTGATTAAAATATCTGTCTACAAAGGAAAGTGCCTGTTTAAACATATACACCCACAGTTTTATTTTGGGCAATATAAAACAATGTTAAGGAAGAGGAAAGTTTTGATTTGTGAATCCGTTTATATAATATTTATAATAGGCATTACTTGGTCAGTGTTCTCAGCTTTAATATATATATATATATATATATGGCATTCAGCTTAGTTCGGGTATTTTCCCACGTCATAGTAGTTGTGCTTTTAAAGTTGTAGCAACGTTTCAGCAGAATCTCATCTGCCATCATCAGGCTTCTGTATAGTATTCATCTGTGAGTCAGACTTTTACAGTGGTTTCAGATTTAAATTTGGGGCAGCCTATTGCTGTGCCAGAATGGTTTTTTCTTCCTTCTGATTGGTTGGGAGTCTTGGTCTGTGTTTATTGGTCTTGGAGTTTGCTGTGTTCTGCTTGATTGGTGTTTCTGATATCTTCTGTCTTTTTTTGGCTCTTTTTGTATCTTGATTGGCTGGCAGCATTGTGTTACTTTATTGAAGGCCTTTAGTGCAGCTTGGCTTCGGGTAAATGGACGGCTATCATTAGTTAGGAAGCTGGGTTTCATCTGGGTGCCTGGTTGGGGTGTGTTTGAGCTGGAGGTATCAGACGGGATCTGTTTGTGCCCAGGTGTTTGCCTGGCTTGTGGTGTGGAGATTTTTTTGTTTGTGAGTGCAGGCTTCCAAATGATTGACAGCCTGGTGGAATCATCTCTTCTGTTCATGCTTTCTGGTCTTTTTTCAATCTCTATGGCTTCTCTGATGATTCTGTGGCTAGGGTTTTCTATAGTGGCTTGGGTTTTGGTGCCATTGAAGTTGATGCTACGACCTGTGGCTTCCATGTGTTGGACTAGTGAGGAAGTGTGTTCCAGTTTTTTGACTGCATTTTAGTGTTCATTCAGGCGGGTACTTATTCTTCTATTGGTCTGTCCAATGTATGTGGCCGGGCATGATGCACAGGGGACTTCATATATGCCTTGGTTTTCCAGGTCAATTTTATCTTTGGGGTTTCTAAGGATGGCTGCTATTTTTCTGTCTGTTTTGAAGGCAGTCTTGATGTGATGTCTGTGTAGTACCTTACTTATTTTGTCTGTAGTACCTCTTATGTAGGGCAGGACAGCCCAAACACACCCCAACCAGCCACCCAGATGAAACCTAGCTTTCTAATAAATGATAGCCGGCCATTCACCCGAAGCCAAGCTGCATTAAAAGCCCCCAATACATGAAACACAATGTTGCCAGCCAATCAAGACAAAAAACTGCTACAAAACAGACAGAAGATATTAGAAATACCAATCAAGCAGAACACAGCAAACTCCAAGACCAAGACTCCCAACCAATCAGGATGAAGAAAAAAACATTCTAACACAGCATGAGGCTAGCACCAAATTTAAAACAGAAACGGCTGCGAAAGCCTGACACACAGACGAACCCAATACACAAGCCTGATGATGGCAAATGAGATTCTGCTGAAACGTCACTATAACTTTAAAAGTACAACTATAATGATGTGGGAAAATACCCGAACAAAGCTGAACACCATACATATAAATACCCGTGAAAACTTAAGAATATATACATACTTACATACATACATACATATATACATAGATACCTATTCTGTCTCACCTGTAGCCACAAAGTGAGAGTCCAAATGTCCCAAAGAAATAAACACAAACAAATAATATCAGAAACCACAGAGTTAACTTTTCTCTGTAGTTGTCATTGGCAGCTTTCCCAGAAACTGTCTTCGAACCAAGATAACGAGCCGCAAGATAATTCAGAGCCAGAAGGCTTCTTCCAAGCTGCGAATGAAACAAAGTTTGATCCGGACAAGGATTGTTAGCTAATACGCCTCCTTATATTCCTTGAAGGGGCTTGTCAGTCTCACTAATTAGTCTCTGACTTGACGTTTCCTGTCAAATTGTGCTTGACATCTCAACCTGCATCTAGTTCTTGCATCAACCCAACATTTGTCAGTTTGATCATCACACAATGACTCTGGTATATTCTGTGGATCAGCTGCTGACACCTGAGGCATGATTGATGTGGAAGGTTCTGGAGAGGATGGTGAATCCGACACTCCCTCATCCTCCTGGCTCACGTCTGCATTTCTCATTAAAGCAAGCTCCAATTCCAATGCCAAACCTTCCTCATCACTCGAACCTGTGTCTTCTGATACATCAGACTCAAAGCTCACAGCAGGCTCAAACCTTCCAGTCACAACACATACATATATGTAGGTCTAGGTGTGTCCGGGTCTTTTCCCGTGTAAGATTAAGAATATCTTGGCAGTGTTTCGGCGAGGTCCCACTCACCATCCTCAGGCTGGTGCTTTTGGCTTCGTGCCAGTGCAAGCAGTGTGTGATCGGAGCTGCCGTCTCTCTATAAATACTGGTGGTGGGGGCTGGTGTGCTGGGCTGGTTGTATATGTTGAAATTACAACAGACTTAGAAAAAGTTACTTATGACCCTTTAAGTTAGGAGTTCCATACCCGACAGCGTCATTTGATTGCATTTCAGGAATTGGGCAACATGTTTGCACTTAAAACTGATTGCCAAGTATTTTGCAAGCATTTAATTGGCATTTAAAATCTTCTCTGCTGATTTCCTCAGAAAATTCATGGGAAAGCTGGCAGGAAAGTTTGCAAGCTGTTGCTATCTGCCAAACAATTTTGCCTCCCCTATGTACATGGGGGTGAGGGACTTCTGAGGTGGGCTGGAAAAAATTAAATTCAGATTCCATGCACAGAAGGGAATTTCAGCCCTGGGCTGGAGAAAAGATGCTTGGCTGTTCTCCATCCAAGCTTTCTTTTTTCTGCCAAGTCCTGGAGTTTCTCCGGATTCCTCTATGTGTAGAAAGGAACTTCTGCACTGGGCTGGAGGAAAGCAGCTTACATCCTGAAGATCAGCCTTTCTTGACCTCAGAAACACTGCATTGGCTACAGTGGTAGGATTCAAAAATTTTTACTACGGTTCTGTAGGCGTGGCTTGGTGGGCATGACAGGGGAAGGTTACTGCAAAATCCCCATTCTCCTGTGCAGGGCAACAAAAGAAGACCCAGCCAATCAGCTGGGACTTGGGAGGCACAGAATAGATGGGGGCGGGGCCAATCAGAGGTGGTATTTGCCAGTTCTCCAAACTACCGTATTTGCCAGCATATAAGATGACTTTTTTGCCCTGAAAAACATGCCTCCAAGTGGGGGGGGGGTCGTATTATATGCCGGTATATCCACTGCCAGCTATCAGATGCTTGTGGGACGCAGCGAAGGCGCCTCTGGCTTCCTGGATCCCCCGCATCGCTTCCGCCAAGAGCCTCCCCGTGTCTCTGAATCAGGTTCGAATCCCGCTCGCCTCGCTCCGCCTGAGGCTGCAGCGACCGGGGGGGAGCAAGAGCGTGGGTCGCTCCTGTCGCCCCAGGCAGGGCCACGTGAAGGCTGCCCGCCTTCCTGCTCCTCCCACAGCCCCTGGCACTCCGCCCTGCTGCTGCAGCCCCGGGGATTTCTGGAGGGTGTTTCCAGTGATCCCGCTGGGATCGTTTGGCTGACCAATACAGAATAACATGCACACTGTATGAATATTGGATGATTAGTTACGGGGGGGGGTTGTCTTATATGCCGGGTTGTCTTATACACCGGCAAATACGGTACTCAAAATTTCTGCTACTAATTCTCCAGAACTGGACAGAACCTGCTGAATACCACCTCTGGTTGGCTAGCTTTCTACCCAGAAAAAAAAAATAGCAAATGCAAGTTTTTGGATGGTAGAAAGGCTAGTGCCTTGAGGAGAGGGTTAGAGTTAGGGTCTGCCTTCTGTGGCAAATGGGGGAGAAAGGAAGTTCAGATCTCAAAATCTGAGCTTCCCTTTTCCATCTCAGTGTAGCAGTTCCATTCACACATGGAGGAGAGGAGAAGGCCTGCAATGGACTGAAGAAACAAAACTTTGGCTTTGGGGATTTGAGCTTCTCTTCTTCAGCCTGCCTTCTTATACCAGGCAGCTCTTTCATTCTGTCCATTTAATGATCCATGCAGTCATTTAACAACCACATCTGGGATTAAATACATTAATATAACCAAAATATTAACAATAAAATATCATAGTATCTTTACCATACTAACATATATTGCTGTAACTTTTAATTAATAGAAAATACTACCTTTTCCCAAAATGTGGAATTGTGGATCTGTGGTGGAACCAGCTAAAGGGGAGGGGATTCTGCCAGGGGAACTAAAGAGACATTCCAGTTTAGAGTCAGTTCAGTGGAATAAATGTCTGAGATCAAACCCTTAGGTGTATATCTGCAGGCTGTCTGGCAAAATTCTTATTATAGGTGATTAATAATAAAGTATCTGTTTGGGCCTATCTACAGGTGGGTTCTGGTTGATTGCATCTGAAAAGATCACAAATTTCTGATCTGGAATAATACCACTTTTCCAATTTGTTAAACTGACTTTTAGCCACTCCTATGCTTGATAGAACCATTATTCCGTTTCCAATGAGTTATATTCCAAAGTGTTGTTATATAGTTCAACATCACAATACCTCTTTTTTCAAATACAGTCTCTGGGGTGTCCAATACTCCCTAATGAAAATTTATGTAGCTGCTGAAGCTACATTCCAGCAGATCTGCGATGATATAAATGACTACAAGCCACTTGGAATGGCTTTGGCAAGATGGGAGTCATGGTAGTTTAGTAAAATAAATACATCAGATCTCCACAATTCTGTACCTTCCGACATCATCATCCTTAATCTGCAGTCAATTTAGTCAATGAGATTATGTGATTTGAAACCCAGCTCATCTACAAAATATGATGTTAGGAAAGCTGTTGTTGTATAGACATTACATATAATCAAGGGCTTGGATGATCTTATTTAGGTACTTGCTTGAGGAAATGTCTGTGGAGATTCTCAATCATGCAGGTCATAGTTGTCCCTAAGGAAACAAAAAAAACATTAAAAGACATGTATTTTGTAAGTTCGTATACCAATTTTTGTCACTGAAGATTTCTGAAAAGTCATATACATATACACTGGCTGCAATTTTCCTTTTGGCAGCTTTGTTCCAAACATACGTAACATATGGGAAAATATGTCTGTGGAGATTGCTAATGCACAGAGAATTCAGCATGACAGTAGCTGTGGTTGCTTGCCTCTATTTAGAATGTGTATCTTCTCTAAGTTTCTAAGTCACCTTCCTTTTAGTAAGTTCTTTCACTTAAATAGAATGAATTTTTATAAAAAATCCAGAGTTGGGTCTTTCCCAGAATGTGGGAAAGCCCCTCATCTGCCGTAGTCATAATCCTTCAATTTGAGTAAAATAGACTTGCAGTTTACTATTTTTAGTTCAGCAACTGCCTCCTGTCTTCTCTTGATCAAAACTATAATTGAACGATTATAATTATAATTGAAAACACTCCCACTAAAATGCAACTTTTTGACAAACAATTTGGGGTTATAGTTGCTTTTATGACAATCATTTTCCACCACTGTACTGAATGTTTTCCTCTCTTTACTTCCCCTTACATGTTATAGAAAGCTTTCTTTAAAATAGATACACAGTTTGCACATTATCAGCAAATGCAAAAAACTACAATCTCTGTTTGGTCTTTAGTTAACATGTTGTTGTTGTTGCCCTGCAACTGTTGAGGGGAGGGGAAAAAAAGAAGAGGAACTGTTGGGGAAGGATCTCATACATATTTAAAGGAACAAGTGGTCTAAAATATCACGATTTGGAAATTGTAAGAAGTTTTCATGACAAAAGAGTAATACCGTTCAGTGAAGACCAACCACGGCCCTAACATTAATATTTTAATAATAATATTTTAATCTATGTACCATAGATGTTTTCAGAGTTTGGGTTTGTACAGACAAAGTGGAGGCAAAACTCGGGATTCTGACAATGCTAAAAGCTTTACCAGAGTAAATCTGATCAGATTATTTTTTAAGTTGTTTTGAGATGCTCATAGCTCTCCACAATTTTAAAATTCCCAAGATAGGAACTACATCCATTTCCCCAACACATTTTAGGAAACTCATGCCACCAAAGCTGTCAAAAATGTATTCAGATAAAAGAGCAGGAAAATGAAAACAGATAAGGTGAAATTAGTTTTCAGGGAGCAGGGAGGGAGTAGGGATATAAATTCTCGCACTGGTATGGTACAATAGTTATGGTGAGTTCTAGTTAATTGTGCCATGCATAGAAAAATACATGTTGACATACATTGTTCTGAAGCATGTACATGTAAGAGTGTATACAGAAGTTCCTTAATTCGGAGCTTTGTATGTATACACAAGCTTTTACAGATATGTAGACCTATCACTACCCTCAACCCTCATATTCTCAGTGCATTTGACACTAACTTTCATAGTCATATGTGGAAATGTGTACATGCTCAGGTTTGTCTCAAGTGCTGCTATCGATGTTATTTAGGACATATAATATCTGCTGTCCATACAGTGAATACATTCCTCACCTTTGGAGTATTGTTATTCGAACAGCAACAACCTTGAAGACCATTCTCTTCAAATTACTGAATATGAACTGATTGGCCAGAATTAGATCCTGTTTGGACAGTATACCTGAACTCTGTGGTAGCTCTTTTATGTTTCTCAGGCAGGTCATGTTCCAGAGAATTCTTGACTTTTGCAGAATCAGCCCAATGACATGGTTCAAACACTGGCTTGTGAGTGCTAAAATAAAAGATTCCATTACTGAATGGGGAATTTGAGCAAAAGACAGGTTCTACTTGCTTTATGCTAGGTTACATTTCCTGAAAACATAAAGCAAATTTGCATAAAGCAAATGGAAAAAAGCAGGTGGTGGATGCAGTGTAAATTTTGTAACCCAGATAAATTGACAAATGTCATAACATTTTTAGAACCATATTCTTAAGCACCAGGTTACCCAAATACATTTTATCTTATGTTCTATGTAGCATGAAAACCTTTCTACATCTTTCGTAGAGCTAGATTTCTAATGTACTTGATTATCAAGGCAGACGTAAGAGGTAGAATGCATCATGGCATTGTGAATTTTATTAGCATAGATTGTTATGTTGCCCACATGTAGATTTTTCCAAGTTAAAAGCTTGTTCTGTGACTAGCAATCTTTCCCCAGTTTTGGTGTCCAACTTTTTTTCTTGGTATTACATCCTTTTCCTTTCCCAGTAAGCTTTTGGACAAGATGTTGAGGGCCATTTTGACCCTATAGATATAGCAGGGGTGTCAAACTCACATCATCACAGTGGCATCACGTGATGTATCAGGACTTTTTCCCCCTTCACTAAAGTGGGCATGGCCAGTGCGTGACGCATCCGGCCTGCAGGCCGCAATGACAGCCCTGAGATACAGAGTTAAGTATAAGACAGGAAGCAAAATCAGAAAAGTTATGTAAAAATATGAGTGAAGGCAGAAAGTGATTTTGGCAGGAAGAGAGCTTCTAGAACTTTGGCACAAATTGACTATGCTGGCACAAATCAAAGTAAAATGATCAACCACATAATAGTAAATTTGCATAAAGTGAGGAAAACCTGTATGGTCAGATCTGTTTAATGACCGGAGAATGTTGTGATAAAAGGTAGATGACATAGCTGACAAGTTTAGGGCAGAGAACAATGTGGGAAATGCCAGGAAGAAGCTCACAAGCACATTAACAGCTACTCTCCTATACCATCACTCCTACACTCACTGGCCAGGATTTTTCAGTTTGATTTTTTGAATAAATAAAAGTGGTTTGAGTTCCACATAATGCTGAATTCTAATGAATTTTCACATCCTAGTAAGTGAGAGACATGTCACCATAATATAGTACATGAACTAGTTTTAAATGCCAGTAAAAATTCCACAGATCTGAATTGAGAAGTTCTTGCACGTAATTACATACATAGTTTTACCAAATATAGGAAGTATTTCCAAAGCAGAGAGGAAGTGATCGTTGCAGTGCTAAGCCTTGTTGTAAAGGTGAATAGATAATAGCATTGTGCCTTGTCTTGGAAGTATAATACTTGTTATCAGAAAAATCCTTCTCGTTACAAGGATCTAAGTATGGCTAGGAATGAAGAAGAAAAAATTAACTGTCTCACTGTGATGACCCCGGGCATGGCACAAAGGCAACACAGTCAGATAATCAGTAGGAGTCTCTTTATTAGCTCCAACTTTGCCCCCAATGTCCTGGTTACCTTCTGCCTGGAGGAAAACTCTCCCAGGACCAGCCTTTGGATGCAGAGAATCAAGTCCAAAATGTGGTAAACAAAAACTGTAACTATAAGTCCAATCAAGGCAAGATGAGGTAATTAGTCCGGCAGGTTAGAAGGAATTCCAGACTTGAAGGAACAGCTGTAATTCAACACCAGGAACACAGATAAGCAAAATCAACACAAGATAAACTCATGTTTGCTCCCAGAAGATGCTGCATCTCTTTTAAACTTTCTTCCCAGATGTGGCTAATGAAGGGAATCAGGGCCCTTTCCTCCCCTGTAAGCCATGCAACCCATATTGTTCTCTTCTCCATTCCTTTCTGCGTGCCCTAGGATGAAGAGGGAGTGGGCCTGGGTCTTCTTCTGAACTCCCTCTCCCTTGTTCTACTTCCCCCCTGCTCTGTCCAGCCAGACTTTGCCCTTCCCCAGTTTCCTCCACAGCCAACAGAGTCACACTCCCTCTCCCTGTCAGCTGTTTATCTTCCTCCTTGGATTCAGACTTCAACAGGGGCATGACACTCACACACTGTTGCAGGTATTTAGTAACTTTTTTTTCAGAAAGTCACTGAGAAGAAATTTGTTAAAATGAGCTAAGATGTCCATCTTTTTATCACTCCACATTTGTATATGTTTAAACATTCTTAATTTGGTTTTTTGAATTTGCATAATTTAGTGAATCAGAACGCAACCAAATGGGTTGGGTTGACACATATTAATGCCACAGAAATCTACTCAAACATTAAAAAAGCATATTGTTTAATTACAGATATTCCATCTTTTAATGATGTTGGTTAGGTAATTAATGTGAACCAAGCCTGTTTGCTAAAAAAGAGAAATAAATAAAAAATATTTCATTTTTTTTTTTAAATTGTCAGATGGCTGTACCACCATGGAGCAAAATATTCAAATGACTGTACCAACATGGAGTCAGTAATTATTATATTTTGGCCCTGTTCTGACCACATGCTTAATCTGCTCAGTTGGATTGACTAGTTGTAGTGCTATAACATTATAATTGTAATGTTTTGCTACTTCTGTCAACATACAAGATACACAAACTTGATCAAAAATAACCTCTTGGGGAATTTACTCATGTTCTCCTGAGCTCCTGTGAAAGGAAAATACTAACAAGGACCATTAATAATTACTCTCTTCTGTCATGTGGAGGCCATCGCTTTTTCTTCAACCCTTTTTCTTAGTTTAGGTAAGCAAAATAAGATTAATGGATCGGATGAAATAATTGAATCAGTCCTTTTTTGAAGTTCTTATGCATGTGAACCCCGAGTTACATACTTAAGAGAATGTACGTGTGAATGCTGCCTCCGTTTCACTGGTCTTCTTAATTTCCCTTCACTTTGGATCACAAAATTTGACACAGTTGTGACTATTGACAGGAAATACCAGTGTAAATCCAGAAAAAAACAACCAGATATTTCCTGTTATAGACAATAAGCTCGTATGTTCTATATCACATCCATGTTTACATCTAACTGTCCCACCTCCGAGATGCTATTTGTAAATTTACATCTATGGTTTCTTAATAGTTGGTAAATCTTAGAACCAGAGATAACAATTTATACATTAAGATTTGATTTTGTGTTATTAGTTTCACATTCAGAAGTCAGACTCTATCTTTCTTGCCAGGGTCCCTAACATTGAAAGAAATGGCTAAGTGCCCTGATACCACTGCTTTTCGTCCTGCTCCCCAGCATCCATTTATGTTTACAGAACAATGTGAGGAAACATCACTATCAAACTTGCCTTGTTTGAAATTGTTTTGTCTTGTGTAAGGTGGTTCCTGCTAAGTGCACTCTTTTCTCAGGGGAGAAAGACTATGTGTGGTCAAACATGCAATAGAGCTGCTTGAACTTACTTTTACCAGAATTGTCTGCACTTTACTTTTCCTTCTCCCGGGCATAAGTGGTACCTGGAGATACTTTGAAAAAGAGCCAAGACCTATGACTATTGGCTATTCCCCATCCCTGTTTAATGTTTTTTCTTTCTTTAATCTTTTCTGCTTTGGTCTACACATCTTTCATCGAAGAATTATATATTGGACTTTTATCATTTAATAATTTAGTTCATATTAAGTCAACACTGCATTCATTATTTTTTCTGTTTTATTAGCTGGTTGAAAACTGAAATGTTTGCAAGAATGAACAAGAAAATTAAGGTTTTTCATTTTTGTTTTTAAAATAACAAATGCTTATGCTGATTATTTGGATGGATGAAAGGAAGCAGTTATCTTTTGATATATTGTTTTAGCAGATGTCGCTTCCTTTGTGTGAGAGGCAGGAGCTAGACACTGATACTGCACAGTGCTTTTGGCACAATTTCAAACTATACCCTGAACGGTATTCTTCAGAGATTCCCTTGTTTATAATACTTTACATTTTCTAATACTTTAAAGGAAAATGAAGTTTGTTCATATCGTTGTTATACATTACCCCATCAAAAGTGGTCTTGTTTAACTTTTTTACATAGGCCACTTAGAATGCTATGTGTTCTTCCAAAATGAAAAAGAATCCTATTGATTTTTGAATGAAGAACATAGTTCAATTGAAACTGAAAGTTCCCCGTGATAATGGAGATATGCCTTGGCACTCTCAAATTTGTTCATGCAATAACCAAAAGGCTAGTTTTATCTATCATGGATAACTATGAAGTACATTTCTGGAATGATGATCAGAATTTCCTGCATTGATTTGTCTGCAAGCTTGCCTTTTAAATTCAAAACGCAAAATTCAGATTTTGAAATTTAATATCTAATTATGTAGGTACCAAATGATTGTCCTTTATCAAATGACTCACTAAGTTTTCATTTTATGAAAATGAAGCCATGATGGTGACAGATGTTTTACAAATATAATCATGGGTAAGAAAGTACACCCATGCTCCTCCTGGTTAACTAAGTTTTCCTGAAGGTAATGTGGATAGTTTCTGACAATTGTGAACACATGCTTGAGAGAGGCTGGTCCTTTCAATGCTTAAGGAGGAGGAGGCTTCTTCTCAAGAAACCATTGCTAGACCCCAGTATGTTCGATGACTTTTGGTTGACTCCAACCTTTTCTGCAGCTTCAGAAATTCCTGCACAAAATAGATTTTCTGCATCTCTTTCAGTCAGGTTTAATGCCGGGATGTGAGACACAATCCAGAGATGGATATGAGACACAATTGGGCCCAAGTTTTCTCTTGCTGAGCGAGACAGTTGTTAAGTGATTTTTTCCCCCCATTTGATGATCCTTCTTGCCACAGTTGCTAAGTGAATCACTGCAGTTCTTAAGTTGGTGACACAGTGTCAGCGTCCCAACATTAAGCGAATCTGGATTCCCCATTGACTTTGCTTGTTAAAGATAATTCCATGACCCTGGGATATTGCAACCATCATAAGTATGAGTTAGTTGCCAAGTGTCTGAATTTTGATCAAAGTGAGTATTCTGCAATGGTCGTTAAGTGTGAGAAGTCTTTTTTTTTTTCCCCAGTGCTCCAGTAACTGGGAACCGTCATTAAATGAACTGTTGAATGTCAAGGACTTACCTGTAGCGTGTTCTACATGGAACTGCTATTGAAGAATATCTGATGGTGCAGTTGATGCAGAATGCAGCAGTGCAAATAATTATGGGGTGTCTTTGCCTTTGCTTTGGGAGCTGTACCAACTCCCAGTTGGTTTCTGAATGCAATTCTCAACTACAAAGCTGTTCATGACATAGGCCAGGATATTTGAGAGATTGTCTTTGTCCAATTGTCTCTGTCTGCTCCATCAGGTCTTGCAGAAGGGACACATTTTGGTTTCATCACATAAGGTGTATCATCTGGTAAGTCCAGCAAGCATGCCTTTTCTGCTGCTGGACTGCCCTTGGGAACATAATTGCTATTCAGGATTAGGTTGGCCTTAAACCTGATGTTTTTTCAGAAGCAGATAACAGATAATCAGAGTCGGAAGGGACCTTGTAGGTCATCTAGTCCAACCTCCCGCCCAAGCAAGCGACCCTACACCATTTCTGACAAATGGCAGTCCAGTCTCTTCTTGAAAGTCTCAAGTGATGTCGCTCCCACAACTTCCAATAAGGGCAAGCTGTTCCATCGGTTGATTGTTCTCATTGTCAGATAGTTTCTCCTTATTTCCAGGTTGAATGTCTCCTTGTTCAGTTTCCATCCATCATTCCTTGTCTGGCCTACAGGCACTTTAGAAAATAGATCGACCCCTTCCTCTCTGTGGCAGCCCCAGAAGCATGGGTGTCAGGTGGTTAGGTGAATCTGTTGTTATTGTTAGAGTTTATGGTTTTGGCTGCTATCCAAAGCCAAGAGTATTTGAGGAAAAAACTAGGCTTTTACTATCTTGTTGTTGATCAAAGTTTTAATGTGCTTTACTAAATTCAAGAATGTTGTATAGGCAAAATTGTTTACTGTTATTTCAGGATTTATCGTAGTCCTCTTGAAGTGGCAAAGTCTAACTGTAAATATGTTTACTTGCATGAAGTATTTTAAACATTTTGAAAACATAAATACCATGAATATATGGAAAGTAACTTATACTTAGTCATGCCAATGAAGGCAAATATACATGCCCTAGGATAATGTTGCAGGATCCAATCTGAGTTGGTCACCAGGACCAGAGGTTTGTTTTTCCAAGCTTTTGGACTCGTGCTGGATCTCCTTCCTCAGGGAACTTCTCAATCTCCAGGATATGTGCATTGGGCAATTCTATGTATAGTATTTATGTGGTACCTGGCTGTATGTATCTTTTAGTTGTTGATTGGGTATTGATGGTTAGCTATTAAATAGTTTTTTCTTCGTGCTGCTATGCCCTAGAGCTTCTAAGTATCTGGTAAAATGGTGCAGATCAGCATTCCTGTTAATTGCCAAGGGGACTGTTTCCCAGGCTTCAATCATTTCTCTGGCTATTTTTGTCCCTGCTCAGCCAACAATCTTAATAGCTGTGAGTTGTACTTAGTAGTTGTGTGTACTTAGTCAACTTAGCCATTCACTAAATTATAACTGCAGAAATAGCAACATAAATTTTTGGTCCTCCAATGAAGCAATTAGCAGCCGAATAATTAATGTTACATGCTTTTGATTACTTATTTATTTACTCATTCATTTATTCGGCCAACTGTCTCATACAGGCAACTTGGGCAATGAACAGAAATAAAAAAACATAATCATTAAAAAAATACATAAATAAAGGCAAAGTTTTATACAGTCTGAAAAGAAACCTGTGTATAATCTGAAAAAAATAGCTTGCCAAAGTTGTATGACTTGGACTAAGAACTAAACATCAAGTGGGAGGATTTTAAACTCTTTATCTTCTATATTTGTCTATACCATAGCATGATATTGATAATGTCTACATCAAATCAAAATGGCCCAGTATTGTAATACAGGTAGTCCTCGATTTACAACAGTTCATTTAGTGACCAAAGTTACCATGGCACTGAAAAAAATTATTTATGATTATATTTCACATTGAAAAAAATCATTTTTCACATTGCAGCATCCACATGGTCATGTGATTTATATTTGAATGCTTAACAAGTAGTTATGACAGTTGTCATGTGATCATCTTTTGTGACAAAGTCATTTAACAACCATGTTACTAATTTAGATTCACTTAACAACCGTGTTACTAATTTAAAAATGGAAGTGATTCACTTAACTGGCAAGGAAAGTTGTAAAATGGGGCAAAACTCACTTAACAAACTTCTCATTTAGCAACATAAACTTTGGCTCAATTGTGCTTGTAAGTCAAGTACTATTTGTATTGAACAGTAGTTGAGTTTTAAGAATACAAGGAGGAAGGAGTAAATGTGTTACTAGAATAGACTCTTGTGAGTCAGGAAAAATGTGCTGAAAATTTAAAATAACATTTTGAGAAGGGAGGGTTTTTTCATGCACACAGCAATGGCTTTGCCATGGTTTAATTGGTTCTTCACAATTATTTAGAAGAATTATAATTCTAACTGAATAAATGACAGGGATTTATTCAAGTGGCATCTCTGCCCTATATAATGCAGTGAACAACGTCTGTTTGATTTATCGGAAGTGAAAACAAAGCCCACAACCACTTCCTTTTTTTGTAAGGTTAAGTTTGGGATGGGATGGTATAGACTATAGAACATTAGAGTGCAAAATGTTTATTAAAATAAAAATATACTTGGTTCTGATGAATAAGACAAAAAAGTGAATGAAAGAACATAAACAATGTTCTCAATTTTGTTTTCTTCTTTATATATAGCAAGAATTAATAAAATTCAAATTAACTAAAATGTGTAAAATGGTAGAATACCACTTTCTTTCATCTATTATTCTGTTAAAGTATATTTTATTACAGGGGTGGGATTCTACCGGTTCTGACCAGTTCTATAGAACCCCTTGTTAGTTTTCTAAGCAGTTCAGAGAACTGGTAGTTAGAAGCAATCTCCTTTTGTTTTTTTCCACCCTTAATTACATTTTTGCCAGTATGCTTAGACTTCCTGTCTTCGGAGCTTCTGGGGCTTGACTTTCTTAAAGGGGAAGGATTGTTTTAAGATTTTTACACTGCTATTGGGAGGAAATACTTCCCTGGACAATCAGCACTTTGAAGAAATAATTGAATAATGAAGCAGAGTTGTCAGAAAGAAGCTTTTAATGACAGGGAACCAAGATGAGTGTCATTCAGCGAGGCTTCTTGGCTAGATAGAAAGATTGACTTTCAAACGTGAGTTTACATACCCTTTCTGAGTTTAGGTCTAAAAATGGTTTTTGGTGAAGGTTAATTCTGTGCTTGGTGACGTTTAATCCTGTGTTTATTGATGGAATAATTTGCCTGATTCAGCTTCAACAAGCAACAGCTACTGCTGTGATTTAATTATTTGTATTGTGTTTGAATTTTTTCCTGCCTCATGGTTTCTTTTTCTATCTGGGGAGGGGGTCTTCCTTCACTGCTTTAGTGGTATCTGGCACTGTCCTTTTGGGGTGTACTTCCAAGAGGCAGGATGCAAGCTTGGCACTGATTTTTTTTATAGCCTTTCTGGGGGGCATGTGACCTTTCTTTAAAGCTGGATGATTTCCTTAGGATATCTTGTGAGATGAGTGAGACCAGCTGGTATCTTTAAGTGGTACAAATAGATCTAAGGATTGCTTCTCCTGGGTGTGCTGTTTCTGGACATCTTAAATGTCTGATCTGTTCCTTCTATAATCCACTATAAGCTCCTTGGTTTTATTGGTGTTGAGGACCAAGTTATTGTCTCCACACCATGAAAGCAACTGATCCACCTAATCTCGGTAGACAGATTCATCCCCCCCCCCCCCGGAGATAAGTCCCACCACTGTTGTATCATCTGCAAATTTACCAATAGTATTACTAGCATGAGTGGGAATGCAGTCATGCACATAAAGAGTATAGAGTAAGGGACTCAACACGCAACCCTGTGGTGTACCAGTGTTAAGAATAAGGGCTGAAGAGGTATGATTACCTAATCTGATACCTAATCTGATTACCTAATAACTCTGTGAATGGCCAGATAGGAAATCCATAATCCAAAGGCAGATTGAATTAGAAACTCCAAGGTCCAGAAGTTTAGACACTAGTCTATGTGGAGGAATTGTGTTAAATGTTAGATTTCTGTCTGGATGTATAGAGTATGTATTAGAGTCCCAGAACAGGCTGGATTTAAGAATGAATATTCTATAATATATTGGTGCCTAGCATTATATCATTTGGCAGAAAAATACTAATAAACTTCCATATGGAGCTGGGACATTATGAGAGTCCTTGAAAGCTCCTTGAAATCTTTACACAGTCCAATTTTTGAAATGGAAAGAATTGCTGGATCATCCACATACAAAAGAATGGGGATTGGACAACAGGTGAGGAATGAGGATGAAAATCTGGACTAATAAAAACTACAATACTGTTAATGTGTATATTAAGTTAATGGGGGGGGGGTTAGAATACATCCTTATGAATTGGAATAGAATCATCAAAGTTACTCAAAAATAAAAAGCTCTGTTTTTTCCCCACTGCTCTGATAATTATCAAGTTGGAATGTTAATGGCAGACTCATTGAGCAAGTGAAGTCACTTAAATACCTGGGTATTCACTTCCAATCTTCAACATGCTATGGTCATTAACTATGAAAGCACAAAAAGGAATTCTAGTAATCAACACATTTGCTAGTTGACAGGGGCAAAACAATTCAGCAACTGAACTATTCAAAGCCAAAGTTCAAAGTCAAACTGGAAAATGGATCTCAGATGAGTATTTACAAAAATTCTCAGTTCTTGAACAAACAATTTTTTTTATAATCAATAGTATATATTTCATACTATACTTCTAGTACCAGGTTAGAACTAGATTGCACATTTATCATAACATGTTTGTGATTCCTTAATGTGGGGAACAGAGAATACTAGCAACTTTGAAGTTTTGCTTTGGAATTAGAATTAGTAATACATTTTTGACATCCAGAAGATTTTGCTGAGGGAACTAATCCTAGTCCCTGAATTTCCTTGTCAATATGTCAATTTTTCAATCTGTCTATTTCTCTTTGCTTTTAGATTTCTGGAATGTGCTACAGTAGTAGTCTTTTAAAAGTGTACCGCATACTTTGTGTGCCCTCTGGCATAGCAAAGATATTTGCTCGGACTCTTGAACCAATGTTCACATCAGCGGAGCCCTCTAATGAATTTGGAGTTGGAATGGGAGCCACTATTGATATACAGAGGCAACAGCGGATGGAGCTACTTGATCGACAGATATTGATCTCTCAGGTTGCTCAGATGAGGCGACAAAGACAAGTAAAGTCCTTTTTCTGTAGGATGTAGCATATTTGTGAAATGGATTTATCCATTTATAAAGTTAATCCTTCATGAAATTAACAGTCCTTTTACATATTATGGATATGTTCTAATTATTCACAAAACATTCTTAATGGATTCAGTTATACAAAATGCCAAATTTACATGCCAAATGTTGGTTAGACTTCATGTGTCTATGTGCGCTTCTTGCTTTAGGATGTTGTTTAAATTCATACCATTTGATCAATTTATAGTTGAATGTATGATGTGAACTCATATAATGGTTTTTCAATAACCAGGTTAATTTTATTGGGTGATGGTTTATTGTTTACAATGTTTACAGCTTTGTTTATGTTGACTTAATTATATATGCAAGTATCTAACAGTGTGTAAAGGTATCTGTCAGGATTTTCTCTTTCCTCTTTTCTAAAAGTCTCCCAGAATTTTAACTTGTAACTTGTCACAAGAGGACAAACATGGCTACACTGGTCTTATCAACAAGGATGGTTCCATTGGTGGAAATGTCATTTGCACAATTCTACATTTGAACAATGAAAATTAAATTGGCCTTTGTGCATATTTTATATGCCTATGTACGCAAGCAACATATAGAGTAGGGCTCTATATATCCCTACATACACAAGCAACATATAGAGTATGGCTAATCCAAAAATTGACTCCCACCATTCCTTTTTGGGATGAGAGGGGCATAGGATAGGACATTAAAGATGAGTTAAATCAGAGGACATTAAAGGTGATTTGAACTCAAAGGACAAAAGTTTGCAGATGCTTGGTGGGAAATTACAGTTAGGTCTGACTTCCTGCCTATGGCTAACTCTAAGTGCCATTGCTCCCACGCTTAAAAAAATATCTTTGGGTGAATTTACCCTTAATCATATTAATTCCATGTGCCATGGGAAGATTGAATGGGGATAAGAGTGACTTCAGTGTGATCATTAGCTGAAAAAAAAGGAAGCTTTAAAAAAATCTGATAACTATAGAATTGTTCACTGGACTCATATCTTCCTGATTAAGAGGAACTTAATTTTGGTAGTCTGGTCTACATTAACCTCAGAAAACTTTGGAGTGGCAATGGCTTTTGCAATCCTGCTTTAAGGTGATGAAATAGTTTCATACTTCCCCTTACAAAATCATTTCTCAAATTCCCTTCTTCTTTCATTCATTCCAATTGCCCAAGATGCTCCTCACTACTGAATCTCTTGACTGACGTAGAAATATAGGAGGCATATTTAAGTTAAAGGCATATTTATGGAACTCTGGTTGGATTCTGCTTCCTTTCTGAATCCAGTTCAAAAGGGTCAAATTCTTACATTGCCAATCCTTGCAGTTATCGCCTCCCTATCATCAATCCTATTTTTCCCCTTAAATATGTCATGTGTGCGGATATCTCAACATCCTTTCTGGAAAGTGCTAGGATCAAAAGAGCTGAGTCTGTCTATATGTTTAAAGTGTCATAAAGATTTACTGTTTTATTGTCATGTTGTTTTACCACTTCCTTCTCGGCTATGTAAGTTTCTTTATAGAGACCAGTTTACATTAATCATTTCAAAATGGTTGTTGTCATCTGTGAAGAATGTATGGAAAGTATTTGAATTTGCAAAGGACTTTTGTCACTTTGAGATTTTGTCATTTCTTAGAGACAATAGGCAATCTCATTTTGACGGTGTCTCTTCAGCATATGGAAGACATAGAAGAGACTGGGGATTAATACAGTGTGGTTAAAGGGAGAGAGAAAAATGCTTTCTCCTCCAATAGTTGGAATCTTAGAGATAGTCCTTAATGACTTGCAATTCAGAAAATATCTTTACCAGGATGGGTGATTAAAGGCATATAGTGTGGTTAACATAATTGAAACAGAATCCAGCATTGGAGACTCTGCAACAAAAGAAAACAGGATGTTGCTTCTTTTCCTGTCTAGGTTCCTTGTGTACAGCTATTGAAACAAGCACAGTAGAAGATTAGGGGCCAAGAGGGTTATGGTACATATTTCTTTTTATTCTTCAGCTTCCTCAAACTACCGTAAGGATCAAAGCAAAGTTCAATGTAATAGGTCCTTGTTATTTGAGGCAATTTGGTTCTTAAACCATGTGAAATTTCACTGGAAGCTTCCGTTGTGACAGAACATTCAATAATAAGTAGAATGTTCAATAATAAGTATTAATCCTTGCCCTCATCAAAATAGATAAATTAATTCATCTATTAATGGGTTAAGGCTGTGTGATGGAATGGACAGCTGAAGAAGTGGGAGGGGAGTGGTAGTAGCATCAAATGCCTCAGAAAGGAGTCAGCACATTTCTGAGAGGGGCCCAAGACAAAGAGACTGTGCAGTCCTGAATAGGATGGAGGATGCAAGAAAAGATTCAAGGTAGTCACACCCTAGAATCAACCAGGGTATATTTATTAGGTTAGGTTATAACTTTAATCTGGTAAATTCTATTAGGTGTAAGAAATCAAGAATTGGACTCAGTTGGATCTTACTGAGTCGGGTAAGACTGCAAGGGTATTTTTCTGAGGAACAACTTAAAAGCATGTTATTGGTTCAACAAAATGTTTTAGACAAGATTGTCTTTCAAGATATATAGGTGAAGCTCCAATCATAGGAAATCTCTCATATTTTAAATGCTTTCAGCTGCTTCGTGTTCTTAAGGAACCGAATAGCAGTGTTCAGTGGCATTCTGGTCTCTAAAGGACATACACCTCTTTCCGTATAACCATAATTGAAGCATTCCTTGAGAAAAGTCACCCTTAAAATCCACCTATGATTTGTTATGTAGACTGTCATTTCTACATGGAATCTAAATTGGACTTTGGCAGCTCTAACCTGTTTCCTTTGAGCACAATATGATACATATGCTGACATGTTTTCTTATGAACATGAACTGGAGGTTGGCCCATTGTACACTTCTCCTTGGTTTTATGTTTTTTCATTGAAAATAGTTTTATGCCCCAGTCTACTATTTGATCCCAAAATTATTTCCTTTTTTCACTTTTTTTGTGAAGTTACCTAGCATTCATAAGAACAACAGATTACTTCCAGGGAGGATATTCACACGCTCCTCTGTTTCACAGCAGATCTTTCTAATAGAGGCATGGTTGAAGATCACCTGTGCAGTGAGATTGCCCCAAGCTCTTGCCTTTTTTTATAGAAAACTTTAAACAAGAAACAGAAGGAACCAAATGTGAGAAGAGAAATGGGGATTATTCCATCTAACAACAGGCTCCAAATTAACTCCCTCCAACCTTCAGAGATAATGGAGGAGAAATCCAAAAAGAATTCAGATAGAGAAGGAATCTATTTTTAAAAAGCTTCTTTAAAACGGTAAATTAAAGCAATAACTAGAAATATTGGGTAAGGGTATAATTTTGATTGTATGTTTAAGTTTACTATGTTGTCCTGTACTAATTGTTTATCATTAGGAATCTTTTTACAAAGCCATTACCTTATATTTTGCTATGATTTGAGCAAGGGGAAATGACCACCCTGAAGATAGGTGGTAGCAGCAATAGCTACAAAGCTTCTGCATCAAAGAAGTTGTGTAGACCCTCAGGCCTGGGGGAAGAGGGATGAAATCTCCCGCTTTAGCCATGCTGTACAATTGTTCAGTAGTTTCCTTTATTTTGGCCAGTTATTTCATGTCCTCCATTCACTAGATAATGAATGAATGAATGAATGAATGAATGAGTTCAGGATATTGATGTTTGCTTGGAGAGAAGAGTAAAAATTTAAATATTTGCTAGCCTCGTTTATGACTTCTTATAGGGCTATGCACTGGTATCATGAAATATTTATTATTTTGAGATTGGTTGAGGGTTGTCAGTGCTTATTATTATAGTAGGCTAGCAACATGGTAGCTTTTAAAGTTTAGTTTCTAGGGTGATCTATATAAAGTAATTATACTTTCCCAACCTTTACAAGCAAGACAAATATACCCTTTACAAATGGTAACAAAATAGGCAACAATTTAAAGAATTCTAGGAAGCCCACCCTCTGGTGCTTTTGCTCTGTTACATCCTGAAAAGACGGATGGCCTATGCAAAGCTAAAAGAAAGCGGAAACTTACTTACCATGAATTCCTGTTATCTGACCTTTAGATAGAAGGCAGGTAGCTAGATCTCCCCAAAATAGGAGCTTATTTTTCCATAAATGTTATCCTGTTATTTTATAAAATGAAGGTTTAATTATTTAACTTACGGCTTCTAAATTTCCTGTAGTTAGGTCTAGTTTTAAAAAACTATCCATTCAGGAAAAATATTACCCTGTAGGGGTTGAGGAGCTCTCGTGCTATTCTTCTTCACCTGGAGTATAAAAATGAGAAATCAGATCTCATTTCAGAAAGAAATGCTATCTTGAAATCTCCCAGCTCTGTCAATACTGTAGGTCTGTTTATTATGATAATCATTTGCCGAAAGTAGGACAGAATTCCATGACAGACTATAAGCTGGTCATGGACTGAAATATAATTAGCTAATCATAATGACAGGAGGACAGAAATCAAAGTGAAACATAAAATAAAGTAAGACAGTAAACAAGTGAATTGCAAAAAAGCAAAAAACCCACAAAACTTTAAATTTAAATGTAAAAAAGAATCTAAAAATTAGAGAGATTTAAATGATTAATTATAAATTTAATTGAATCCTGTATTCATATAAAAGAATTTTTAAAAACTAGAGTGAAAATTTAGTTTTTTGAAGTAGTTTAGAGTAATCAATAAAGGGGAATGTTTGTAGCTCAGGGTTGAAATTAGGGATCCTTGGTACTCTCTGAGCTAGCTTGTTTTCTTGCAGACATTTTACTATCCTAACTAGGTAACATTATCAATGCTATAGTAAGGAGTACGATTTGCTGTCAGTTTATATTCTGATGTCTTGCCTGCCTGTGTGGGTGAGTTTAGAGTAAGATCTGAGAGTAAATACAAACATTGATAATCTTTTTAGAACATCTTAAATGATTGAGAGGATATTTAGTGAATATATTGTGATAAAAAGAATAAATGTTTTGGAAGCCATTTCACAGTATATTTGATGAATTAAGAATAAGGTGGTATGCAGCACTTTTTCCTCGTTAAACATATTTCAGCGACATTAATATGGAGATTAGATAAGGTAAGATAGAAGTATTATTCCAATAAAGTAGAGAAGGCTAAGCAGCAATAGAAGTAAATAATTCTGTCAGTTTAGCATAGAAGATTTGAATTTCCTGTTCAATTGAAAAAAGGTTTGTTTTTAATGTTTTTGCTGCTTAGTAAAAGTGATTACATAACATAAACTGTATCTTCTTCATCCAATTGACTGAGAAAGATATTTTGCAAGAAATATATCTAGCCTGAGATATAGAAACGGTTACAAGATCTGTTTTTCATGTTGTGGCACTAATTATCGTATACTTTACTGACAGAATTTTCATCTGGCTGATATTCTCTGATGGCTAAGATACAAGTAATTTGAACATCTGCTCTGTATAGGTTTATTTTAGAGCAAGGCTTTCCAACCTTGGCTACATTAAAATACTTGTGGACTTCAACACCCAAACTGGCTGGTTAGGGAATTCTGGGAGGTGAAGTCCACAAATCTTAAAGTTGCCAAGATTGGACACCCCTGTTTTAGGGCATATTTGAAAACAGCATTGGCTGTCTTTCCCTTGATGATAGTACATAATTCAGCAAGATGCAAAAATCAATGCCAGATCAATTTAAAATATTCAGGATTATATGTATTCAAAATGTATGGGTACACTTAAACTTCAGGAATTATTTGATCAGTGTGTGTGTAGGGGGGGTTGGATATGTTCATCATGAGTTATTTGTAAAAATAATAAATACATACACACATACACACACACACACACCAAATTATGTTTTATGTAAGCGATTCAGAGAGAGAATTTGAATAACATAAGGTCCATATTAACAATAATGGATCTATACTAATTATATCTGCATATACCTAAAGAATGCCAGTCAGGACAAATCTGGTCATACATTACGTCCTGGTGATCAAGTAATGTGTAAACGACAGGAATATACTGAAGTGGTGGAATCATGAAACCTACAGTATGAAGGCATGACATAAAGCAGAACTCATAAAAGAAGGTGTTTCTATTTCCAGATAATGCATATTATAGTTTCAGAAAAGAACTCCTTCAATTTATGAAGCTATGTATGAAAAAGTACTGTCTGATCATGTTATATGTTTTTCTTAATAGCTTGCAAGCATCTAGTTTGCTGCTTCCAAAAGTTGCTGCTGCTTCTGCTGCTTTCAAAAGCTGGTTAAATATTATATTGATGAAAGTATTTTGTTCAACTATTGTTTCTATTCTTCCCCTTTTCCTTTTAACACTAGCCATTATTCCAAGCCATTTGTAATTCAACTCACTCGCTTTCCCTACAAGGAGCAGTGGCTCAGTGGCTTAATGATCTTGTGGTTTGAGCCCTAGCACTGTGTGACAGAGTGAGCTCCCATCACTTGGATCAGCTTCTGCCTCTCTAGCAATTGAAAAGCATGTTCTATGCAAGTAGAACTCTTCAGTGAGGAGATGAGTTGGTGCTCCAGGCAGTCAGTCAGACTCTTGCTGACTCTGAAATGTCACAGTTGTGATGCTCTTTTGTGAGGTGGCTCTAATGGGTAAGAGGGCTTAGATGACACTGCAGGAAGAGCTCATATTTCTTTCTGGTGCAAAGCTAGCTTGCTTTCCTGTGGCACACCTTGGGAAGCATGCATGTACCACAATAGAGCTAGTAAATTGGCAGTCAAACTACTATTCTGCATTAGCATTGTAGTCTCCTACGAATATAACTATCCCAATGATAATGCTAATAATAATGGTAACAACAACAACAACAACAACAACAACATCAACAACAAGAACAGGCATTCAACTCCCTGCCACATGACTGAATAATCAAGTGCCTAGAAATAACAGAAGTGAGCAGAAACATCAGAAGCTTTGTGCAAAGATCGATAGTACAATGAAAGACACAATGGCAATGGCAATGGTATGGGAGAGGTTAATATCAAGAGAAGAATCTCCCAAGGAGATTCTACTGTTTGTCATTGCACTGATACCTCTGTCGACAATATAGAATAACTCAGGCCATAGTTATCAAACATCAAAAACATCTGCCAGTTTATCCCACTTCCTTTATCTGGATGATTTGAAGCTGAATGGAAGAACATAATCTGAAATAGAATCACTACTCAACACTTTCTGTACATACAGCCAAGATACTGCGATGGAGTTTGGACTGAATAGATGCTTCATGCTCACCATCAAATGTGGAAAATTAGTGAAAACTGAAGGAATCAAGATGCCCTATGGAAATAACATCAAGAGTCTGGATGAAGATGTTCATTACAAGTACCTGGGCATATTTCAAGGAGACAACAGCAGACACATCTAAATCAACAGAAAGGTTAGAAGTGAATATATCAAGAGAGTGAAGATCTTAAAGTTCAAATTCAGTAGAGGAAATACCATCAAGGCAATCAACACCTGAGCAATTCCAATCATTAGATACAAAGCTGAAATCAGCTGGACTCAAGCAGAACTAAAAGTTATGGATAGGAGGACCAGAGATATAATGACAATGAGTCATGCCCTTCATTCTCGCAGTGACATTGACAGACTCTACCTATCAAGGAAAATGTTGCAAGTACATCAGAGGGTTGAAGAAGAGAAAAGGACATTGGAAGAATATCTGAAGGACAGCAAAGAAGATGGACTGAAGCTAGCATACCAGGAAGGTTCCCTGCTTACTGGAGAGATCAAACTGGCCTACAAGAAAGACCAAATGAAGAACATAATAGGGACATGAAAGACAAAACATTACAAGGCCAGTACATTAAAAAATATAGCAGGAAAAGTAGATAATAACAAGACTTGGCAATGGCTAAGAGCAGGACAATCAAAGAAAAAGACAGAGGGAGTAATTCTGGCTGCACAAGACCAAGCCTTAAGAACAAATACACACAAAATCAGAATTGAGAAGACAGCAACTGACAGCAAATGCCTCCTATGCAAATGGATCACTTGGTGATCTGCTTCAAGAGAATCGCCCCAACTGACTATAAGCAACAGCATGGCAAAGTGGCAACAATGGTGCATTGGAAGATCTGCAAGAAATATCATTTGTCTGCAGGCAAGAACTGGTGGGGCCATAAAATAGAGAAAGTCATAGAAAATGAAGAAGCTAAATTGCTCTGGGACTTTAGAATTCAAACAGACAGGCACCTGCCATATGACATCCCAGACTTAACAATTGTCAATAAGAAAAACAAAAAAAGTCTGGATAGTGGACATGGCAGTATACTGGAGACAACAGAATAGAAGAGAAAGAACTGGAGAAGATAAAGATAAAATACAAAGATCTGTGAATAGAATTAGAACGATTGAGGCAAAAGTAAGCAAAGGTTGTACCAATAATAATAGGGGCATTGGGTGCAATCCCAAAATACCTGGAGCACCACTTGAATACCAAAGACATTGACAAATTCACCTTCAGTCAATTGCAAAAGGCGGCTTTACGCAGAACAACTTACATCCTGTGACAATATATGTTACACCATCAAACATCCAGATCTTGCCTATCCAGGTTGTTAGAAATTACTTGCTAAATAGACGAAAATCCCAAATCCAGTCTGAAGCCTGGTTGTGCAAATAATAATAATAATAATTAATAATAATCCCAAATCCAGTCTGAAGCCTGGTTGTGCAAATAATAATAATAATTAATAATAATAATAATAATAATAATAATAATAACAACAACAACAACAACAACAACAACAATAATAATAATAATAGTCATTGAATGTGCAAAATGAGTCAAATTACTTAAGTTTTTGGCTGTTTCAGTTTTGATTTAATTTTGCTTGATGCATTTGTGCCACATATTAGTCACATTAATAAGCATGAATCTAGCAAGATCCACAGCCACAAAATTGCTTTTAGCGTTCCCTGTTTCTGCCTTTTTTTTTTTTTTTGGATGTTACAAATACCATTCAGGCAGTGACAATATTTTTTTTTAACATCATCTTATTAACATCATTTTTTTAACATCATCATTCTTAAAACGAATGTGCTTTATGCTTTGTGCTTGTTTAGTTTGTTCCAAAGACAGTATGTACATTTAAACCATGGGTTTGCCTGGGCTGCATTGAGTGAAGAGGAATTATCATGGATCACATATAAAATACATAATAAAGTTAATGTATATAAATAGCAAAGTTCATTTATTTTTTTATGATCTTGTGATCTGTGTTACTAGCTGTCCAAGGCTGCATAGAGCGCATTGGTTGTTAGTGGAACACATCTGATTTAAACCTGTTGAAATATCACTAGTATGTTTTCTAGCCATGAGTCTAAACAAACCTTTCTCAATTTGGATTCATACTGATGTTTTGGTTACTAGTGATTTGAATACCCAGACAGCATGACCATTCTCAGAGAGTGTAAGATTTGAAATGGTAAATGTATCCAAAGAGTAAGAATGATGAAGCCTGATCTGAACTAACAGGATTGGATAGTTAATAAATTCAGAAGCTTCTTAAAATTATTTTGAGTTATAGTGATGGTGAAATTTACAGAAACATGTGCAACAGCACAACATACAGGCTCAGATGTATATACTGTAACTTGGTTTGATGAATGAGGGATTGGCTTGGAAAGGGACTAAACTTTATGTACCCACTAATCTAAGACTAATGGTACTAAAGCATAGGCATGACGTGTGGTTGGGGGGACACTTCAGTTTCTTAAAAACCCTGCATTTAGTCAGGAGACAGTTCTGGCAGCTGAAAATGAAACCTGATGTTGAAAACTACGTGAAAAGCTGCTCAATTTGTGCCACGATGAAACACAGAACTGGGAGACCCCCTGGCCTCCTCCAACAAGTAGTTGAACCAACACAGCCGTGAGAAGAAATCGTGATGGACTTTATTGTAGAATTACCTGAGAGTGGAGGGAATACAATCATTTGGACTGTTATTGACTTATTCTCTAAGCAAGCCCACTTTACAGCCTGTAAAGGACTACCATCTGCAAAAAAGCTTGCAAAAATGTTCGCGAAACATATCTATAGGCTACACGGAGTATCTCGTAGAATAATCTCAAATAGAGGTGTATAGTTTACCGCTAAGTTCTGGAGAGAGTTTTTAAGGTCTATCCCAAGGATTCTCCTCAACGTTCCATTCTGCATGCAATGGAGCAGCAGAGAGGATGAATGCTATAGTGGAACAATACATTAGATGCTAAGTAAATTATCAACAAGAAAACCGGGCGGAGTTATTGCCATTTGCGGAGGTTGCTTATAATAATGCAGTACATAGCAGCACAGGCTTGACTCCATTCCAAAACCACATGGCATGGAATTTGTCCCTATGCCAGAATTACCTAGAGGACCCCCCACATCCATATCTATAACAGAATGGATGGGCTCATTAAAAAGGAGTTGGAAGGATATGAAAAAAGCTTTGACTGAAGCTGCTAAGGAATACAAAAAGCAGGCGGACAAACATAGATTCATCTAACCACCCTTTAAAGTAGGGGACAAAGTGTTTTTGTCAACAAAATATCTCAGATTGAAACTTCCTAGTAAGAAGTTGGGCACTAAGTTCTTAGGTCCAATCAAAAGTAATCAATCCAGTCACAGTCCAATTAAGTCTTCCCAGGTTATTGGGAAAAATACACCCAGTGTGCCATAGTGGTTTATTGAAACCAGCTGTAGCATCAATTATAAGACCAATACCAACAGCTCCCCCTAAACGTTTGATCATACAGGGTGAGACACATTATGAAATCAAGAAAATCCTCGATTCTAGATTACACCGAGGGAGATTACAATACTTGGTGTTGTGGAAACATCACCCTGTATCAGATGCTACTTGGATTAAAAATTGGGATGTACATGCAGATAGATTAGTTAACCAATTCCATGAGGAATTCCCTAACAAACCAAAGGGTCTTCTTGGGGGGGAGGGGGTTAAGGGCATCGCATTAACCCCTGGTTGTGTTTGTTTATTATTTCTTTTAGGAGGTGAACTTCTCAAGGGGGGACGCTTGTCAGTTTTGGAAACCTTATTCAACGCTGCCACATAGCTTGAGAAAGTGGGAAGGAAGTGATTTCAATTGAGTAGCTCTAAGTAGACAAAACAGAATTCTTTTGTTAGTTCAAGGTCATGAAGTGTGGTGCAGGAACAAAAAGGAACTTACTTTGGGATTGGTTCATGTGATGTGATGATGAGGGAAAAGGGGATGGTTTGTAGGTTGGGACATTGTTGGGACATAAGTTCTGGGGAATTTAGTTCCGAGATTTCACAGATGTGCCAGATGCTATTCTAATAATATTCTTTTGAGATGACGCTTGTCTTGGAGTTACTGATTGGAATGGAGGTTTGCTGGAACGCTGACAGCTGTCCCTTCACCTGCAAGAGAGTAGCTTCCATTTCATTGCATCACTTTCACAGAAGGGACAATAATTTGACACTTGATTTCAATATAAATAAAGCTCACATTTGATACACAGCAGTTCTGGAGTTCCTTCATAATTATTTTGAAAATGTTAGAAGAAACCTAATTAATTTGAGTTTTGGTGTCTTTAGTTTAATTTTGGAATTTCTTGCCTAGGCATCAAGAGATTTAATAATGATAATTTCTTTATCTACCAACTGCAGTGTTGGTTTTATATCTTGACAATGTTTTATCACCCAAAATGTGCCTTAGATAGCTTCCAAGCTCTTATAAATCTCAAGTAAAATCAAACCAACCGCTTTAAAGTTGATGACCTCTATACTCTGCTTTAAAAATGAAAAAAAGAAATGCTAATCTTTATTTTGCTCTTTTATTAATATTCAGTTATTTGCATTTATAACATTTTAGTTAACTATTCCTTTAATTTGATTTTAGAAATGCTTATTTTTTAATTTGAACCTTTAAACCTTGTATAATAATTGTACAAAATGCTGGACCGAGACTATAACAATAAAAATTACAGCCCGGTGTATATTCCTTAGAAATCATTAAAGGTTATATAGCTGCTCATTATGCTTTCACATAATGCTTTTTAGTAATTTAGCAAAGATATAGACTAGTTTACCACTTATCACCAAAAGGAACAAACATAGAAACAAAATTGCAACTTAATGAGACTCTCTTAAAGAGGAACTGTTGAAAAACAGAAACTTGTATTTTTCTAGCACCTTCAAAATAATGTATCCCCTAACTGATTTTATTAGAAGTTGGGTGGCAGTACAATAAGCTGACAAACTTGTGGTATTGTGTTAAATAAATATTCCAAATTCAGTGTTTTAAGCTTGAGTCATGAGTGTATATGAACCATGATCATGAGCTGTAGCAACAGTGTGTTGACTTGCAGGGTAGCCCCCAGATCGAACACAATAAGGGGACAAATGGATTTTAGTTGTACTTATGAGATATAGGCTAAAATGTAGCAAAAAATTGGCATTATCTTTATTGCATGTGGCACAGAAATCTAGTAAAACCAGTCTATATCTTTGATAAATTACTAAGAAGCATTACGTGAAAGCATAATGAGCGGCCGAAGTCATCAGTAATGATTACAACATACGGAAAAAGAGAGTTAGAACGTATGAAGTGTAAATGATAAAATACATGATATAATGAATGAAATAAAAAATAAATAGGCCATAGGCTTATGAATTAAGAGAGTATAATGATATGGGTGATGAGATTCTAAATGAAGTTCAAACTATTTCTTGAACCTGAAGAAATTAAACCAAATGGGAAGAATTACATGCGCATGGAGCAAAAATTAGTGTAAGAAATTAGCGTAAGAGAGATTGTATAAAAAGAGAATTGCAGAGAATTAAAGCAAGCAAAGAACTGTTGAGATTGAAACAATTAAAAGTGCAGATTGATTTTGATTGAATCATAAACTATCCTGAAAATAGGTAAAGAAGGCAAAACAAGGAGCCCCTAACAGGCTAAATGGAAATAAATAAATAGAGATGAAATGATTTCAGAGAAACCCAAAAGAAGGGAATGCTGGAAGAAGTATTTCAGAAAAGTGTATTGAACGATAGTGCTATTCCAAAAAGGCAATTGAAATAAATAATATATGTTTTGGAGACCAAGGAAAAAAGGATGAAAATAAGTTTTAAATGCATTTAGATCATTGACAGCCAATGAGTGATATTACTGTAGGAATATTAAAATATAGACATGGTTTTGTCTAATGTGATAAGAATATGTTGGACCCAATGATTAGAAAAATGTTATTTTTCACCTATAGAAAAGGGGATAATAATATTAGATATGGTTGGGAAGGTATTTGACATTATTCTGATCAAAAGATTACAACTTCTGAAATTGAGCAAAATTTGGGAAGTGCAACGTGACTTTATGCCAGGTAGATCAGATTTTTGTTGTTCGAAAATCAAAAACTATGTGGTATTAACTTACTTACAATAAGAGCCATGGTGGAGCAGTGGTTAGAATGCAGTACTGCAGGCTATTTCTGTGATTAGCGGCTGCCAGTGGTTTGGCAGTTTGGGTCTCACTGGCTCAAGGCTGACTCAGCCTTCCATCTTTCCGAGGTCAGTAAAATGAGGAGCCAGATTATTGGGGGCAATATGCTGACTCTGTAAACTGCTTAGAGAGGGGCACTGTGAAGTGGTATATAAGTCTAACTGCTAGTGCTACAAAGCTTATATACCTGTGATGGCGAACCGGTGGCACGCAAAACCATTTGTGTGGATATGCAAGCCCCAGCCAAACTTACCTGCACTGTGCATGCGTGCACCTCCCAGCTGAATTTTGTTCTGTTTGAGGCCATTTTTGCCTTCCCGGAGGCTTGAGGGAAGCCTCTGCAGCCTCGGGAGGCCGAAAAACGGGCCTTCCGGAAATATCAGAAGTGCCAAAATGGCCCATTTTCAGCCTCCCAAGGCTGCAGAGGCTTTCCTTGAGTCTCCAGGAGAGTGAAAATGGCCTCACCTGGGCTCCAGAGGCCCTCTGGAGGCTGAAAACAGGCACTTCTGGTATTTCCGGAAGGCCCATTTTTTTGGCCTACCGAGGCTGCAGAGGCTTCTTTTGAGCCAAATATCAGCTGGGCCAAATATCAGCTGGGAGGCACGCGCGTGCGCAGTGCAGCTAAGGGGCAGGGCAGGGGTGTTGCATGCACGGGGGTGGGTGGGGGGCATTGCATTGTGGGTACCAGCACATGCATGCTTTCGGCACACCACAACAAAAAGGTTTGCCATCACTGTTATATACCATTTTAATCATGAACTATTCTGAATGGCTGAATAGTTTTTAATTCAGAGAAAGCATATGATTCTGCAAGTAGGCTTTAATCATGAACTGTTTTGAGGAAACATTAAAATTGCCTGTTGGATGAGAGGAATGGTGTAGATGGAAGTAAAATATTCATGAGAATGAATGAAAAGTTTAGCTGAGCTGTGGTGGCGCAGTGGTTAGAGTGCAGTACTGCAGGCTACTTCTGCTGACTGCCGATTGCCAGCAGTTTGGCAGTTCAAATCTCACCGGGCTGGGTTTCCGGTTTCTCATGGCTTCAGGGCAGCAGGAATTCGCGACCGCTCGCGATTCCTGCTGTGCTAGCCGCCGAGGTACCCCCGATCCAGATGGGTCAGGGGGATATGGCTGCCCTGTAGGGACAGCCGAAGAGAGAGGGGAGCCGGACAGGATGTCGCAGACCCCCTCCTCGTCCGCAAAAACCCCTTTTTCCCAAGGCGGTGGAGCGGCGGTCAGCAATGGCTGCCACAAAGAAGCCAGCAACTGGGTAAGATTGTGCTGGAGGAAGCAAGAAGAGTGAAAGTGCTGTCTGAGCCAGGTCAATCAACATCTTTCAAATTTGTTGGAACTGAGCTGTTTGAATTGCTGGAGGATACATTGTATCCCTAAGAAGATTGAAAGCGGCGGAGAAGCTGTTAAAGGGAACTTTTTTTTTCTTCACTCTCCCACCCCATGGAAACAGCAGATATGAAATATGTTTGGACATTGAAGGTGAATTATTCTGAAAGTTGAAGCTAAGGGACAAAAGGGTTCCTGGACATTGAAAAACTTAAGAAATTGGAAAACCCTTATTAGAGGTATGGATTTCTGATTATTTAAAATTGATGTTGCAAGTGGGAAGGGAGAGGAAAAAAAAATTGGAGCAGAAGCTGAAAAAGGAGGAGATTGCCTAGAATCCCAAAGAAAGGTATATGGTAATTGGACCTCTTTGATTAAACATTAACCCCAGAAAGAGAAAGAGAAGAAGGAAGAAAAGTATTAATTTTTGGAACTTTTTTTGAATTATTTTTGATTTAAAATACTTGTGGTTGTTTTGGGAAAAGTTTCTCTTTTCATGATGGCATCGCTTGTGGATGAACTAAAGACTGAATATCAAAAATATAAAAAGGAAGATACTTTGGGCACTTTGTTTCAATTTTTAGAAATGGCGTTATGTACTTATGAAAAGTTGACTACGCAACAGAAGGACTGGGACAAAGAAGAAGAGAAAGAAGAAGCCATCTTTGATGAACAATGGGTTCTTTCCGGGGAGGAGGAGAAAAAGGATAAGAAAAAGGGGATTTTAAGAATTGAAAAAACAACCAAAAAAGAGAAAAATGAGCGGAAAGGTGGAGGCAAGGTTAGAAAGCAAAGGAAAGGAAAGGGAGTAAGAAAAGGGAGGAGGAGAGACAAAGGGGTAAAAAGGGCAAGGAGAAGAATAAGCAAGAGAGAAAGGAGGGGAGGAGAAGCCTTAATGGTGGGAAGCAAGATCTAAAGAAAAAAAGTTTATTCAGAGACAATGGGTGAATTTAATTTAGGATAAAAGAGGGATTCTGGAGGGTACATAAGATTGTGTTTTTATATGTGTATTTAGAGTATAAGATTCATTGTGTAATTTTAGAATCTATTAAACAGAATCCCAAGAAAAATTGTTATATGAAGTACTTTTAAGTTAGGGTAATGAGTTAAAGACGTTACTCCAATTGGTGTATGGGAGAAGTTTCGTAAAACAAAAAAGATGAATGGATAGTTGGAAAAAGAACAGACAAATAATGTTATTGAAAATGGTAATAAGATATGGAAGGATATATAAAGGTTTTGTTATGTCTTTTTGGGTTTTGTATATTGATAAAAGGCAATAAAATTTTCATTAACAAGAAATAATTTGGATGAAAAGGAGAAGCTGGGATAAGATATGAAGTTAAATAGATAAAGTATTGATACTATAATTTGGATTTTTTCTTAGAAAAGAATTTATAAGCTGTTATGCCTTGATTCTTTGTGCATTGTTTTTATAAAATTGATAAAATTGGTTTATAAAAAAAAATGATAATAAGATATGGAAGGATATATAAAGTGAATATGATGTTTGAATTTGTGTCTGTGTGAAGAGTTTCAACCCGGGATCAGACAGCCTTTAGAAAAGATCTTTTAGTTTTGTTTATGTTTTGTGTTTTGTATGTTTGTGTATTGTGTTTTCTGTAAAATTAATAAAATTTGTTTAAAAAAAAAAAAAAATCTCACCGGGCTCAAGGTTGATTCAGCATTCCATCCTTCTGAGATTGGTAAAATGAGGACCCAGATTGTTGGGGGCAATATGCTGACTCTGTAAAACCATTTAGAGAGGGCTGTAAAGGATTGTGAAGCGGTATATAAGTCCAAGTGCTATTGCTAATGCTTTACCTGCTAACTAGGAAGTAAACATTCCTTAAACATTTTTCCATAATGCTTATCTTAAAATAAGAAATGGAGGGGATAGGGAGGGTGAAAGTCCATGTACTTTTTATATGCGCCTTGTTGACTAATTTACAATGAATATTACATGGTACAATGCAGCGTGTAGCATGGATTTGAAAATTAATGTATAAAAGGCCAAGCTACTTGTATTTGATAGGAAAAATGAAGTGGATGTTGGAGGTGACAGTCGTGTATGTAAGAAGATGTACAGAAATAAGTTGTGTTAAGTTTCAATAGATTACTTAAATGTGGGTAATAAAAAAGAGAAGTGGTGGAAGCAAGGACATTGTTAAAATTAGAAAGCTATGGAGAGAAAAATGAAATGCATATTGCCCAAGACTTTCCATTAACAGAACATTATACAAACAAATATATTTTTCTATTTCCTTGAAATGGAGCACATGAAGTACACAGGTAATCCTTGACTTACAACAATTACAACAGCACTGGAAAAAGTGGGTTATATGACCATTTTTCACATGACCATTGCAGCATTTCCATTGTCATGTGATCAAAATTCAGATGCTTGGCAACTGATTCAGATTTATGACAGTTGCAGTGTCCTGGGGCCATATGATCCCCTTTTGCAACCTTCTGACAAGCTAAGTCAATGGGGAAGCCAGACTCACTTAACTGTGTTACTAAAATAACAACTATGGTGATTCATTTAACAACTGTGACAAGAAAGGTTGTAAAATGGGGCAAAACTCACTTAACAAATGTCTCATTTAGCAACAGAAATTTTGGGCTCAATTGAGGTCATAAGTCGAGGAATATAGAATGGAATGGAATGGAATAGAATAGAATGGAATAGCATAGCATAGCATAGAATAGAATAGAATTCTTGATTGGCCAAGTGTGATTGGACACACAAGGAATTTGTCTTGGTTCAAATGCTCTCAGTGTACATAAAATAAAAGATACATTCATCAAGAGTCAAGAATCATAAGGTATAACACTTAATAGTCATAGGGTACAATAATCAATCAAATCATACTAGGAAACAGTCAATATAAATCGTAAGGATACAAGCAACAAAGTTACAGTCATACAGTCACAAGTGGGAGGGGATGGGTGATAAGGAGTGAAGAGAATCTTATCTATTCCCAAATGCTGAAAGTACTGCCATAGAAGCTTGAAAACCAAAGATAAAGCGTGCACACAACACCAAGACTGCAACTTTCTGAAAAAAGGAGTTTAATGGTCAGATGTAAGGAAGATGTATGCATTCTATAGGCCAGTCCTTCAAAGCCGAAGGATCCAAACCAAATCTACAGTGAAAGAAGGTTATCAACTATGAACTTAGAGTAGGGAACTTCCACTGGCTCCTAGAAAGCTTGGCTCTATGGTTGAGTTTTTGCAGAATTACTTTAATCACTCATTTCTACCCAGTTCCTATAATTTGCTGTTAGTTTTTAATTTGAAAGTTAATTCAAATAACTCAACTGTATTTTTTGTATTTAAGAGTAATGTTAGAATATTTCATTGTAGGGTGGAATAGTTAATTGGAATCGTTTCTTTCCTCCTTTACGTCACCGACCTAATGCAAATTATTTGGATAATCACCCAACTGTGCAGGAAGCACGGCCCCCAGCTGAAATTTCTGAAGAACAGGTAACATCTGCTTTTTGTGAGAAGAAAACCACAGTATTCCAGATTCATGATTCTGCTAAGCTTAAGCACATTTAACTGTTTTCCATGCTTACTGCTCAATAGTATAATATATGAGTAATCACATATGGTTTAATCACATGACAACCCTTCACTAAATATAGGGAAGCAATCATGCACATTATACAACATGAACTATTCCAATGTATGCCTAGCACCCACAATAAGAATACATTTGAACTGCCAGATAATGTATCATCAACTTGTGCATTATATTTTCAGGTGCTGGAATAGTATCTTCTTTAAATGTTCCATCTACTTTGTACATTCAGAAATAGGAATGTTCAGTTAGAGCAGGGGTCCCCAAACTTAGCAACTTTAAGACTTGTGGACTTGTGGAATTCTGGGATTTGAAGTCCACAAATCTTAAAGTTGCCAAGTTTAGAGACCTCTGAGTTAGAGCTTTTTTTTTTCAAAAAAAGTTTTTTTTAGCTGCTTTCAAGACCTTGTGTTGAAAGGAAAACTAATTGTGCACTTAATACACAGAGAATTGTGAAAGCATCACATAGATGCTATATTTACACATATTTACCCTACTACAGGTAGTCCTTGATTTACAACAGTTCGCTTAGTAACCATTTGAAGTTACAATGGCACTAAAAAGTGACATATGACCATTTTTCACACTTACGACCATTGCAACATCCTCAGGGGTCACATGATTTACATTCGGATGCTTGACTCACGTTTCTGACGGTTGCAGTGCCCCTAGGGTCATGTCCCTTTTGCAACCTTCTAACAAGCAAAGTCGATGCAGAAACCAGATTCACAGTTACTAATTTAACAACTGCAGTGGTTCATTTAACAAATAATGGCAAGGAAAGTCGTAAAACAGAACAAAACTCATTTAACAAATTTCTCACTTGGCAATGTAAATTTTGAGTTCAGTTGTGGTGGTAAGCTGAGAACTATCTATCTATCTATCTATCTATCTATCTATCTATCTATCTATCTATCTATCTATCCATCTATCCATCCATCCATCCATCCAGTTGTTAAAAAAAGGATAGTAACATCAGAGTATGTAAGGTATTTAAGGGTTTTATTTAAGTTTGGTTGCTTATTTTTTTATTATTATGATTATACACAGTCTACCAAAGTATATGGGTACATTTTTCTTTAAATGCATGATACTCTAGCACAGGGATCTCCAACCTTGGCAACTTTAAGCCTGGAGGACTTCAACTCCTGGGGAATTCTGGGAGTTGAAGTCCTCCAGGCTTAAAGTTGTTAAGGTTGGAGACCCCTGCTCTAGCAGACCCAATGCAGAGAGGAAAGTGGGGGAAGGAAAGAAAAAAAAAAAAAGCAAACTACATTTCCTTTCTTTCATACAATTATACAGTGAAGTTTTTCATTTGAAACTGGGGAGAGAGTCAAGTGTTCCTTGGCTTTAGCTGGGACACTGGAGGGAGCCTTATTGTTTTCATTCTCAGGGTTTATTCAGCTGGAAGCCTCTGGTAGAGCTGAACACAAAGCCCTGGGACATGAATTTCCTAAAAACGGAGAAGCAGTCTGGCCGTTAGTCCCAGATGAACTGACTCGGGGGCTTCCCTGCCTTATTTATCTCTCTGATTCATTATTGAAATTGGAGAAAATGAAACTTGAGGACAGTAAGAAATACCAGTCATTTTCTGTTCTATAAAACTTTTAAGACAAGACTCATATTGTCTTTCTGGAAATTTTGAATCATTTAGAAATACATTTTCTGTTTTGAGAATTATCCATTCATTTATCATGAAATGACAAAATAGAGAGGAAAAAACTGTTCTACAATAACAAAATAATAAAGCGTTTAATGGGAATTGGAACTCTATATATTAAAAAAAAGTTTTAGAAGATGTTAAAGGTCTAATAAAAGCTCTTAAAAATTTGAAATAAACTGTTGTTAAATATAAAAAAATCTTATAGAAGGTGATTATATATTTAAATAATCACAGATGTGGCTGTTCTGGGATTTTCCAGTTAAAAATTTCCAAACAACCTTCAGAGAACACGGCCCTACCTTATTTTTTTAACAATAAAACAAGTTGAGTAATATCAGGAAACCAGCTGCAAGTTTTTCATATTATCATTCTGGGAAACAAAGTGACTGTAGCTGCTCACAAATTTAATATTTAAATGTGTTTTCCTCAAATCCCCACCATGGATTTGCTCCATAAGGGGCAGCTGAGCCAAGCCAAGAATTCAAAGGTAATTTCAATATTCATGTTGTGATTGGTAGATTGTTAAGATTTGGGGCAGTATGTCCAATAGCACTGAACTATCAGGGGTGGGGGGAGTAAAAGGAGATTTGTTTTGCTTCATTCCATCTCATAAACTTGGGGAAAGGAATGGTAGGAAGAGCAAAATGGCTCCAACATTTGCTTCTTCCTTCCTTATTGATTTGGTTTGGTTTCCTCTTTTTCTTTCAAGTGGTCAGAATGGAGTAAGATAGACTGAGCTGAAAGGGAATGAGTACAGTAGCCCAGTCTCAATGAGACCAAGGTTAAGATAGACTTGATCAGGATCTTCTCACTCCTACAGGTTCTTCTCACTCCTAAGGAAATAAGCTTAATGCTACACCACACTGACTCTTTGGGGTTCTTTTGTTTTTACAATGCAGAATAGGCTGACTGGGTGGGGGCTGGTCATAGCACCCCTGTCCAGCCAACACAGCTGTTACTAGGTTGAATAGCATGGATGGCTTCCCCATGCAATTAATTCTGATTTTGTGAGTTCCTCTGTCTTTTTTTTCCCCTTTTCATTTTTCATTTCCTCTCCTTCTGTATACATTGGCAATTATAGAAAAACATTCAGTAATCTTTATTTTCTGATGCCTTTTATACATATCCAAAAGTATCCAGGCTGCTTAAGCAAACTGGAAAAAAATTATGCAGTTGCCTAAAACCGAACACATGCCCTGTTTATGACTCTGATATCATATGATAGTTGTCTTGTGCTAAGATTGGAAATTTTAAAGGGATTTCCCCAAGTTTCAGGATTTTTAATAGCTGTGTCCTCAAAGCAAATTCAGTTATTATATTGTTTTATCGTTATACCCAGATAATGTTTATTAATATCTCCATATGGAAGCCTGATTGTCGCTCCTTGCTATATCTTGGTACATTCTTGAAAATTGTGACTTGAATTTTCACATTACACTGACAGGCAGTCTTAACATCATTGTAGTGTTCTTTTTTCCTGTACTGGTGACATAGAGAAGCCTCAGAACTGTATCTCCCCTTACAAACCAACCTCTAGAAAAAGGGTAACTATATAAGTTGCATGTGGGTCCCTGCCATAAAACATACATCTTTTTTATTGCTCTAAGCAAGAAAGGATATTACTGCTCCTATGATAAGTAGATAACACAACTATTAAGTCTAGTTTCTTAACATGAGAAGCAGTGCTGATACAGGAGATGGTACTGTCAGCAGAGCAGTTCATCAGCCTAAAATGGAGGTAGTCTCATAAATTCCTATGGTGCTTGATAAACTAAAGAATTGAATTAATTTTAATATATTTCATTACAAGAAAAAATAATCAATCCCACCAGCTACGTTATAGCTATATCTCACCTGTCCACAACCAGTTCTTCAACGCATGCTACTATGTTGGCTGTTGGGTATGAATTTTACTATTTTCTCTTATTTCTCCGTAGGTTGCAAGGCTCATGGAAATGGGATTTTCTCGAGTAGATGCTTTGGAAGCGTTGAGAGCTTCTAATAATGACCTTAACGTAGCCACCAATTTTCTGCTGCAGCACTGATGAATTGAATATCTGCAGGGAAGAACTTAAGTTGACACGTGTCAAGTGCTTTCCAGAGGACTGTAAACACCTGCGGGGTAGACACTTGAATGTTTAAATCAAGAAAAAGAAGCTGCCTCTTCACATGCAATATATTACTGCAGAAAAGATGGCTGGCACTGGAAATATCTTTCCCTTTGAATGGAGCGTACTAGCCAGGTTGCACTGGAAAAGTGTTTGCAATCATAAACATATGTTATATATCAATATTTATTTTGCAAAATTGGGTCTATGTCTTGCCTCCCACCCCCAAAATCAGCATTACATATTTGATCATTTCTGATAACAAAGAAAAAAGCAAGTTTACTCCCCCTCCCTCCCAAAAAAATCTTTTGTTTACATATAACCAACAAAGCAGCATTTTATTTTCTTAATTTTTTAAAAAAATACTACATGTCATTCATCTGCTTTATCAATGCTTCAAGAAATATGCAAAATTCCTTGGCCATGAAATTTCAATAAAGGGAGAAAGGACTGAAAACTTGTATTCGGAAGATTCTATGCATTTTTTTTTTTAAGGGCTGGGGAGAGCATGCAAAACATGGTTTCTGGAATATTTTTTAACCCCTTTACCATCAGTGTTTATGTATGGCCTGTGGAGCATCTGCTCTGCCTTAGTTCATGTGACCGGGAGGGAAAGAGGAATAACAGAGTTTAGCAAAGAAGCAGATAGAAATTTTCTAGGCTGGTATCCAACTCCTTCTCTTACAAGGATGCATTGGGACAATCTACCTAGCCATCTCCAACCAATATTTGAACTCTGTCTAACTTTGGTCAGCCTCCCTGCCTTGAACAAGAAGTTTTCTAAGATCCCTTCCAGCACTATAATTCCCCATAGCAAAATTGGTTATGCTCCATTCAGTTTTGGAGAACTTTCTCCAAAGCCTGCACAATCCTGGTCGCTTCAGCAGCTGCTGTGCAGCACTCTTCTATACCGCACAAAGCAGCTGCACTTCAAATTCAGAGGATAAAGGTGAGTATGCGAGCCCGGGCAGGCGGGCGGGCGGGCCCAACAGCAGAGCAGTAGAAAAAACTGGTTTGATCCCTGCTGCTCATTGCTGCTATCGACTCAACAGAACCGGGTCGAACCGGTAGTATACCACCACTGGTCCAAAGTTAGAACATCACTGAAAAAAAATGACTTATGACTGTTTTTCACACTTTCGACCCTATGATCATGTGATCACAATTCTGATGCTTGGCAACTGACTCAGATTTACGGCCATTGCTGTGTCCCAGGGTCATGTGATCACTTTCTGCAACCTTCTGACAAGCAATGGGGAAGCCAGATTCACTTAACAACCAGGTTACTAGCTTATCAGCTGCAGTCCTTCACTTAACAACTGTGGCAAGAAAGGTCATAAAATGGGGCAAAACTCACTTCAGGTTTCACTGGACAACAGAAATTGTGGTCGTACGTCAAGGACTACCTGCAGTTTCTTGCCAACATAGGACAGAATAAAAAAGGAATGGAGGATGAAAACTGAGAAATATAAAGGGAAAAGCAGGAAAAGTATACTTTTAAATGGAAGGAAAAGAAAGGATAGAAAGATCTGAACCCCATTCGTATAAAGAAAGGCTAAAGACTTCAGGAATGTTTTGCTGAAGGGAAATGTGACAGTACTACAAATCTTTGAAATGATGCCACTGTGTTCTACACTAGTTGCAGTTTCTGAGTAATCCTTAGGGGGAATTGTATATAAAACATGTTTCAGAAGACCAACTGGATGGGAATGAGGGCATGGGCTGTTGTAACTTGGTCCTCCTGCATTGCAAGATTGCATTTGGTGCATCAGGTAGCAGAGAGCCTTCCCACTGCAACTTCTGCCTATTCCAGGGGTCAGCAACCTGTGGCTCTGGAGCCACATGTGGCTCTTTCATCCCCCTGCTGCAGCTCCCTGTTGCTGGTTGGCTCCACAATTGACAGAGCTTTTGTAGAGGAAAAAGGATGCTGTGTTAGGAGGAGACTCCATGTTGGGGGAACCGCCATAGAATCTGGTTGGCTCTTTGAGTGTTTAAGGTTGCCGACCCTTGACCTATTCAATCAGGAGCCATGAATCCAGAAGGACCCATAAATCGTGAACCTGTCTTTCATGGGTAGTGGTTGCTTATCCAGAAGTAACACTGGTGTCTACAGAAAACCTCCTATCCAAATCAGTCACTGAGGGTGTTGAGAGTATCTCCCCGACAGTCTGAGCTGGCAATATAGTTGGGTAATGTTAGTGTAGAGATAATACTGCTGTACCCAAAGCCTTTGCATAACTTTTCCCAGTAGTTTCCTACAACCTTAAGAGAGTAGGAGAGAGGACCAACCCCTATAGAATCTGACATTGCAGAGACCACTTCCCAGTGGTGGGATTCAATTTTTTTTACTACTGGTTCTGTGGGTGTGGCTTAGTGGGCATGGCATGGCTTGGTGGGTGTGGTTTGGTGGGTGTGGCAGGCGAAGAATACTATAAAATCTCCATTCCCACACCACTCCACGGAAAGGATACTGCAAAATCTCCATTCTCTCCCCACCCCATTAACCTGCTTTCCAGCTCCATTTTCCTATGCAGGGCAACAAAAGAAGATGCAGCCAATCAGCTGGGACTCGGGTGGCAGAGGATAGGGGTGGGGCCAGTCAGAGGAAGTATTTGCCGGTTCTCCGAACTACTCAAACTTTCTGCTACTGGTTCTCCACCTCTGCCCCTTCCCCAGCATAGACTAAAACCACCCAGTGAAGAAGGAGCACTTTATATTGTAACACAGTATTGGAAAGTCTTTTATTTCATTTATTTTCTTTTCAGAGTAGGTTTTTAATCAGTTTCCCTGAACAGAAATGTCTGTTTCTTGTAAATAAACTCAGATGTACTTGTCATAGTTAAAACCAGAATATATAAAAAAATATTTCTAAAGAATGAGAACTGTAAAAACAACTAAGCCAAAGAACCCTTTCATACCATTTTTTTCAGATAATAATTTTTCTTTTATGTTTTTTTCAGATGCTTTGGTTGATAGAACCTTTCTATTGTTCAGATTTTGTCTTGATAACCTTTCAGATTCTACTACACAGAATCAGCCTACTATATAGTCTATCTTAAAGATAAGGTGTGTAATTTCCGAATCATACTTTAAGCATGCTTTCTCACAGTAAAGTTTATACCAAAAGTAAGATCGGTGAGAGAATGAGAATAAAAGAATGGATTTTACAAAATCCCCATCAAGAAGGTTACAGGAAAACATATCTTTTTTTAAATGAAGGATCAGCTGAGTATAACTGAAAAATCTTTGAATAATCAACTATGAATAATCTTTAAGACATCATCGAGCTCACCAGCTACATATTTTGAGGGCATGGCTTTAAATACTGCTGGTCTTCTGTTGACTTCCATTGCAGGAACTTTCACTCTAGGTTAGGAGAAAGGCTCATAAATCTGTTGGTGTGGGGTTTTTTTTGTCCTTATCTTTGTTCATTCTTTCTATTTTTACAAACTTTAGGTGTTGCCAGATTTTGTTTGGATTTTTAATTGGTGCTTCTGCTGTTTATCCTTTGAGACAATCCTCTTTTCCATCTACCCCATTTCATGCTTTGTGTTTGAGACACAGATTGTTTCATCAGAAATTCTTGGCGGTTGCTGTTACTGATATCACTGAATTTAGATTTTTTTTTTATAATTTGTACATACTTTTTCTTTTCCTTTCCTTGACTGTATAACACCCAATTAAGGTCTCACCACAAGCTGTTTTCAGCACTCACACAAATTCTCACCCAAGCCATTTGCAGACTGCTGTTGGACACACAGAAGATTTGTTCTACAGGAGTTACAATTAAGACCTTATTTGGAATTAGTTTGAGATTTCTGTTGATAACAGAAGCTTCCAATCTCTTTGAATCTGTTAGATGTGCTGATTGGCCCTAAAAAAAAAATCTAGGAAGTATCTAGAAACATCTAGATCAGACCAAACTTTAAATGTTAATTGTAGTTAGAACATTATTTTTCATGATTTTTTTTTTCATTGCGGGAGGTATAGGACTAAAGAACAAACAGAAAATAGTAAAAAGAAAAATGGAAAACTGATCATTTATAAAATAGTTACTGACTGAAATATAATTTGAGTAATAGTAATTTTTACTGACTTTAGACATCATATGTGCATTTCCAAAAATAATATCCACAAGTTTATTTCATATGTACTTAATATATAGTATATATACATCATAGTATATCGTAGCTGAACAGAGGTGAAATTAAGCTTGCTTGCTTGTATTAGACAAATTTCACAGGGTAATCTTGACATTGTTAGTGAATTAGATCAATTAGACCAATTATGGTTCTCCATACTCAGTGGAAACCACAGCTTTAGCATTGTGTATACTTGTATTACGCATTTGCTGCACACACTACTGTAAATCACATCCGCATGCATCTGCCAACATATCTTTGCCTTTTTGTCATGCTTTTGATTTAGTGAAACACTAAAGAAGATCTCACTTCAGTAGAGTTTGTATTCAGTTTATACAAAAACTTGTATAAGTATAAAAGCAATTTGTAGGGTTTTCAGGGACTTCCAAGACAAGGAAGTCCTTCACAGATGAAGACATGAACTAAATACAGTAAAAAAAAATTAAGTTGGGTGAGATGAAAAAAAAATCCCTATTGAGATTCCCTCCCCCACCTTTATTTTGTACATGTTTTCCCACACAACCACCACCCTAAGAGGTGGGGCTGGGCTGAGAGAAAGTGGCTGACAAAGTCCGAAGGTAGCTTTCATGCCTGAAGGAGGGCAGGAGCTCCTAGTCTCCAGATTTAAGTGCTGCACCCAATCGGTTCTCATATACGAGAGTTATATGAGATGAACAGGCCCCATCCTCTTAGTTTTTCCCTCCCAAAGTACTTTTACTTCAAGATTCCTTCAAGCCAACTGCAACTCTGAGGTAACATTTTGGCTATAAAAGCAATAGCATTTCCTCAGAGACTGAAATGGAAAAAAGAAGAATACAGGTAGTCCTCAACTTAATTGAGCCAAAATGGTGAGAAGTTTGTTAAGGGATTTTTTAAGTGAGAAGTTTGTTAAGGGATTTTTCCCCCCCTCAGTTTATGACATTTTTTTGGCCACATTTTGCAAAATTTCGTGCCACATTTGTTAAGTGAATCACTGCAGTTGTTAAATTAGTAATATGGTTAAGTTAATCTGTTTTCCCCACTGACTGCTTGCTGGAAGGCCACAAAAAGGGATCACATGACCACAGGACATTGTAACCATCATAAATGTGAGTCAGTTGTCAAGCCTCTGAATGTAAATCGTGTAACCATGGCGATGGTGCAATGGTCATAAGTGTGAAAAATGGTCATAAGTGTTGTGGTTAGCTGGCAGCAGGTGTGGATGGCTAAGGAGAGTGAGGACTCAGATGAGGGGCCAGGACCATTAGGGAGTGGACTGCTGCCTTCAGAGATTGTGGGGGCTGGCAGCAGTGATGAGGAGGTTCCCAAGGAGCCTGTGCCAAGTGTGCGCAGGATTGATTGTAGGAGAGAGCATTTACAGCAGCGCAAGCGACTCAGGAGAAAGGCTACAAGGTAATGGCCCCTCCCTCAAGAGGATAAAAGCCAGCTGTGAAACTAACCTTCTTTGCAGAAGGCAAAGACCTTTTGAAACTCCAGCCTCATGGACATTCCAGTATCCTGAGTTTGTATTTGAAGATTCTTATTTTACAAATTATTTCTTGTCTGTTATCTTTTGGCAAGTCTCGCACAGTTTGGCAAGGCTTGTGTTTATCACAGCTAATTATTTTGTAAAAGCATTACAAGGTTTCTGTTCTTTTTGAATTGTGTTTGATTTGTTGGAAAAGGGCGTGGGTCAGAACAATAAGTCACTCCTTTTTAGTGCCATTGTAACTTCAAACAGTTGCTAAATGAACGATTGTAAGTTGAGGACTACCTGTATTGGCTTGTATGAGAGAAATGTTTTAAATATAGAGAAACAAAGCTCAATAAAGATATTATGTTAATCTTGAACGGAATTAAAAACCTCAGGCTATGCTGGAGGCTTTTCTTTTCAACAATAAAGATGCCTGTATTAAGGTAGCACAGCTGACTGTTGCATGCTTCATAAACAAAGAAGATTATCTTCAAAAAAAGAGTAGGACGAATTATATCCTTTTTTCTGTTGTTTAGCTGTGTCAGGAATGTTTCTCCTACCTGAAACTGAAAAACAGATTACGATACTGGAAAATCCTACTGATAAATTGCTCTCTGTAGCAGAAAGCGCTTCTGTGTGTGCACAAAAAGCTAACCTGCGCCCTCTGCAGGCCATCCTTGTCCAGATCGCATTCAGTTGGTAGTTAGTTATGTTGCACTTTGCTTTGTGCTCATACAACAGAACTATATAACCTGGAAGGAACCTAATTGGGAGGAAGATAAACTCCAAAACCCTTCCAACTGGATCCTCTTTGCCTGCTCCAATGCTTTCTTCTTGCATAAGCCCCATTTAGGAGTGCTGCTCCCTTGCTGATCAAAGCAGGAACAGCTGGTAGGAATTCAACCTTGTGTATGCCCACCAGGCCAAGCATTTTCAGAGTTGTTGAATTCAGGCCTCCTCGGAATATGCTTGTACGTGTTTGAACAGAATAGAATTCTACATTTGGAGATTGGCAAGGTTTCCTTTGATTTTCAGGATCCAGTTAAATTGTCAGTGAGAGACGCGGTTCAGGCTACATGGGGAAATTCCCAATAACATGTGAGTCATAAGCAAGAAGAAATAACAGGCTATATACAGGGATCTCTTGGAGAGCCAATCCTATTTTGAGTCAAAGCTTATAGCTTGAATTTGGCTATGAAGTTTTGAGAGATCTCTAGGTTTGGCTACTATACTGTGGAAAAGGAAAGGGCACAAACTCCATCTAGAGTCTCATTCATCTCAACTATAATTTTTCTGATTTACTGTTATTTAGTTAGGTTTATGTACCGCCCATCTCTTAGGACAGCAGTCCCCATTCTTTGCGGCTTAGTGGCCCAGCAGCGGTGGGGGATGTTCTGTCCCTAATTAGCATTCTTGAGATCCCCGCGCTTTGATTGGCCAAAGCGCGGGGCACTTTGATTGGTCAGGTGAGCCGCGCTGATTGGCTCGCTAAGAATCTCCCGCGATTGGTCCATTCAAATCGCGGGAGATTCAAAGCGGTGCCATTGGCCGCGGCCTCCACGGCTGAAAGAATAAAAGCCACGAACCTTTTGCGAAGAGCGAGTTCGGTTCCTACTTTAATAAAAGAGCATGATTTGAAGTCACCGACTCCTGGCATCATTTCGCGGACACAACACTGGCGACGAAGGTGGGATCCAGACCCTGAACCGAACCACATGTCCGACGGAAGCCAGACGAACCACCACAATGGCGAAAATCGCACCCCCTGCACCCTTCAACCCCGCCACCGAGGACTGGGAATCGTACTCCGACTGATTCCACATGTTCCTCGAGTGCAGCGACCTGAAGGACGCCACCGGCCCCATGAAGCACACCGTCTTCCTGACCCACTGCGGGACCGAGGTATTCAAGATGGCCAAGGCGGAAAAGAAGCGCCCATCGCGTTCTTTTCAAGGACCCTCACCAAACCGGAGCGGAACTATAGCCAGCTGGACAAAGAGGCTCTGGCTATCGTTGCTGCCGTAAAAAGATTCCACGAGTATCTCTACGGCCGGACATTCACCATCACCATCATAACCGACCACAAGCCGCTGCTGGGAATCCTTGCAGGAAACCGGGTCACCCCGAACATTCTGTCTCCCCGAATGACAAGGTGGTCCGAGTTCCTGGCAGCCTACAACTACGGACTCATACACAGACCGGGTAAGACGATCTCCCATGCAGACGCCTTAAGCCGCTCGCCGCTACCGGAACCTGACACCGACCCAGCACCCACGACGACCACCCTCAGCATAGAGACTCTACCCAACCTGCCCATAACCGCGTCAGACATTGCCCGAGAAACTAATAAAGACAAACGTCTGGCGCGGGTGTTGCATTGGGTAGAGAAAGGGTGGCCGGAAAGGGACAACGACGAGTCCGTCAAAACATTCCGAAACCGCCAAACGGAACTCTCGTTATTAAAAGGGTGCATACTATGGGGGGATAGGGTGGTCATTCCAGGAAAGCTACAAGGGAAGGTTCTGGAACTGCTACATGAGGGGCACCCTGGCATCATTAGGACTAAAGCCCTGGCCAGAAGTTACGCTTGGTGGCCAGGGATGGACAAACAAATTGAGACCTGGGTAGCAAGGTGCCAACGATGCCAGGAAACTAGGCCAAGCCCACCCACAGCACCTGTCCTAGAGTGGGAAACCCCAAGGGGACCTTGGTCTAGGATTCACATAGACTTCGCCGGGCCCACAAAAGGACACACCTTCCTTATAACAGTAGACGCTTACTCCAACTGGCTGGAGGTAAGCAACATGAAGACGACAACCACGGAGGCCGTGATCAAGGAACTCTGCAAACTCTTTGCAACGCACGGCCTCCCAGACATCGTCGTTTCCGACAACGGGCCCCAATTCACCTCGCTGGAATTCGAAAAATTCCTAGCGGAAAGGGGCATCTGCCACGCGCTGACAGCACCGGCGCACCCGGCAGCGAACGGTAGGGTGTAACGGATGGTGCAATTCACTAAGAAAACCATCCGGAAAATAGACCACGGGGAGATCCAGGAGAAAATAAACAAACTACTCTTCACCCAACACATAACCCCAAATACCACAACGAATAAGACCCCAGCCGAACTATTAATGGGGAGGAAATTAAGGTCCCCACTCGACAGGTTACACCCCATGTATAACCCGGAGAAGCCCCCAGACTCAAACAGCAAACACCGAACTTTCGCACCAGGCGACCCCGTATACGCAAGAAACCTGACGGGAGACCCGTTATGGGTACTGGCTGTCATCACACAAATAACAGGCCCACACTCGTACCGGCTACAAACAGCAGACGGACGAGCGTGGAAACGCCACATCGACCAATTAAGGTCGAGGACTGCCAACCAAGAGACCACCGACGCACAAACAGGCGAAACCAACCCCCACAACACAAACCAAGGGGGGAGGGAATACCCAGGGGACCAAAACCAAAGAAGAATAAACCAGCCATACTTACCGGAAAGCAGCCATCATGACCCCTCGCCAGGAAGAGACAGCCAGGCCAGCTCGACCGACCCGGAAAGACCGAGCGGGAGCAGCAAAACCCGCAGCTCAACCAACCCGGGAGGCCCAGGAGGGAGCTACGGAGAGCGGCCCAGCCCGACCGACCAGCCGGTTCCCATGACGGCATCAGGAGCAGCAGAGATCCCGACCGAACCGGCTGGGATCCAACCTACGACTGAGCTGCGCAGGTCCAGTAGGCTCAGACGGAGCCCCGCCTACCTACGTGACTACGGGACGTAAGGACTGAACCAAGAGGGGAGGGGTGTTCTGTCCCTAATTAGCATTCTTGAGATCCCCGCGCTTTGATTGGCCAAAGCGCGGGGCACTCTGATTGGTCAGGCGAGCCGCGCCGATTGGCTCGCTAAGAATCTCCCGCGATTGGTCCATTCGAATCGCAGGAGATTCAAAGTGGTGCCATTGGCCGCGGCCGCCGCGGCTGAAAGAATAAAAGCTGCGAACCTTTTGTGAAGAGCGAGTTCGGTTCCTACTTTAATAAAAGAGCATGATTTGAAGTCCCCGACTCCTGGCATCATTTCGCGGACACAACAGGGAATAAGAGAACTGGGTTGTGTGCACAACCGGACTGTGTATGCAACTCAACATGCATGAGCATTGGGCTGGTGTGTACATGCATGTGCCTGCAACTTGACTTGAGCAAATTGAGCTGCATGCTTACCACTCACACAAGTGAAGCTGTGCATGTGCCAGCTCACCATTCACAGGGCCCAGTTCCAAACAGGCCACTGGCCAGAGTGGCCCGTGGTCAAGAGGTTGGGGACCCCATTCTATGAGATTGAGAGAATCCCCACTGTTGCTATTAACTGAAAGCAACACAAAGTTACATCATATAAACTATCCTCAGTATTTTTCCAAAAGCAATACGGTCAAAAGCATTTTATGAGGGTTAGTACTAGGATACAGGAAACATAAGCAAACCTCTGTCATTATTAGTATCAGTTTTATACACATAACCATTGAATTATACTCTTAAAGAAATACAAGCAATTTATGTCTGTGCAGAATTACAGCCCATGCAGTATCCCCCATTCCCTCATTCCCTTACTCCCTCTTCTAATGGATAGCAGTCATTTACCTGCCTGCTGGGAAAGGAAGGAGAAAGGGGTTGGAGAGGGATTCACTCATCAGACCAAAGCAGTGAATAAAATAGTAGTAATCCCAACATATTCCAAACTCAAGGGTGTCTCAGATGATACTTCTCACATCTTAACTGTCTCTGCCTCGTGGCCAAAATCCTTCCAAACTACCTAAGACCAAATTTAATTTGTGAACAAATAGGCAGTATATGTTTGGTTTACTTCTGATTCTTTCAGGATGATATGAGAGAAGTTTAGACACAAAAGAGAACAGTGGCAAATTTTGAAAGCAAGTGTTTCCACATCTTCAATGAAGTCTGCACAAGCCCAAGCCACTTACGGGACCATCTGCCCTCTCAAACACCCAACTCAGAATCTTAAGGCCAACCGATAGGTTGACCCTGATGAAAACCACCATGGAAGTATTGACCATTATGAGTGGTTTTTTGTGTTAGGCCCATAAAAGTCACCAGACATGGGGGTGGGTGGGGACCCCTTATACAAATTTTGGATGTATAAACTTCCAAGTCTCTTAATGGTGTTGTGTTAATTTTGTATCTAACCTGCTTTTCATGTATTTAGGATTTTTTTTTTCTATTGTTGTAAAGGATGTGATCTGTACATAAACATTCTAAATATAAATTCTGAATAGAGGCTGTCACGCTTTTTATACCTGCATCTCATATCAAGCCTGATGCCAGCAGAGTTTGCATTACTCAATTCCTGTCCTGATATCAAAAATTGCCGTTTTAATTTTCTACATCCCCTAAGCTATTACAATTTCAGAAACATTGCGCAAAGTCAAAATGAGCTCTTGTCTCATATTGCCAATTTCACCATGGGACAGATCCGAACAGGAACTCAACCAGTTAGAGACTGGGCCAGATTTAACCTTATAGAGATGAGCAGATGGAATATATAATCCTAGATCACAACGAAACGGCAGAAGGGAGAAAGCAACTTCTGATTTAGATATGAAAACTAGGCCCAAAATGAATATTCAACATAAAGGATATAAAATTAAGATTTTCTTCACTTTCCTGCCTTAATGATTTATATTAATGTTACTATGCAGGAGATGAAGATGAAATTCTTGGAAAAACTACCATATATTTATTTTATTCTCATTAATTGAGCAAATTCCCCACCACCCAGAGAATAGATTCAGTAATGCCTTGGACAATTTCTCAGAATATGAATTACAGAAATCAAGGAAAATACCATCTGTTCATAGTAACTTTTTATAATAGTCTAAGTTGCCTGAAATGATGTGGCTGAGAGCTAAATCAAGGCAACCAGCCAGTAGCTGGAGAAGGGAGAGGATTTGCATCTGTTCTGCATAAGCTGAAAAGTATGACTGTTATCTGTTCTGTCCCCTCAGTTGCATTCTTGAGATCCCCGCGCTTTGATTGGCCAAAGCGCGGGGCACTCTGATTGGCTAGGCGAGCCGCGCCAATTGGCTCACTGAGAATCTCCCGCGATTTGTCCATTCGAATCGCGGGAGATTCAAAGCGGTGCCATTGGCCGCGGCCGCCGCGGCTTGGAAATAAAAAGCCGCGAAGTTTGCCTTTAGCCCCAGTTCGGTTCCTGTACCCAATAAAGAGCTAATGCACAAGTCACCGACTCCTGGCATCATTCCGACGGACACGACATTATCCATGCTAACCTTTTACCAATGTTCAGCAGCATCTCTTTGAAAACAATACCTGTACTGTTACAGTGAATGCTTTAATAATTCTTGTACATAATTTTTAATGGGTAAATGACATGTTGCCTCCCCATCACAGGTAACATAAAGGTAGTACTCACATGATGACTACTTGCTTAACAGCCATTCAAAGTCTACTCATGACTTGATTTCAGAGTTCTGATGGTGCAATACTCCCCCCCCCACACACACACAATGACATGATTACATTTTGGGCACTTGGCAAGAGTCTCACCTAAACAGCCATTTGTAACATCCCACAGTTACCTGGCCACGGTTTTCAAATGTTTTTGCTGGTTTTTAGCATTTTCTTCCAGTTTCTGGCAAAAAATGCCTATTGGAATGGTAAGAGGCTTTCTCTCTCTTGCTAACAATCAGCTGATTTTGCTGCTAAAGCTGGTTTTCTGGCAGTGCTGCTTCCTGGATTTGAATGGGAGCATTTTGACAACTTTGGACAGCCATAGATCATCTAGGAAGGGAAGTCTTGAAGATTCTAGTTATTTTTGGGAGCAGTTGGAAAATCATTGGCATTCTTTTTTTTTTTTTTTTTTGGACATTTTGGTTTTTTAAGCAAGCTTGGGCTTTAACTTCACTTTTTGAACTTTTACTTTTAACTTTCTATTTTTAGATTGGCTGACTAAATGCTGATTTATTTCAACCTCCTGTTGGACTCTAGCTGTTTTTTTCCTTTTCATTTATGCTGTTGTTTTAAATAATGTTTGTTTTCCCATATGTAAACATGGCATGTTCTTGGATGGTGAAGTGTTTTCATTTGATTTACATTAATATTAGACTCTCACTACAGGGTTTTTGCATTTTTTAAAATTTGCAAAATACTTGGAGTTTATTGCTTTTTAATTTTTCTTCAAATCTTAAATAGAAATATCCAGAAAATATCTTTCTTGAATCCTTCTGCTTCAGCATTCTTTGTTCTCTGGTTAAGTTCACAGAGTAACAATGTATCAGATTGCAGACAAGTAAGAGTGCCTGAAATCTGAGAAAAAATCTTTTGGTAACATGCAACCTTTAGCTGTAAGTTTAAAAAAATATATGATGAGATGATAATGGTTGTAGAAAATATTCAGAGGCATGTAGCTTTGAATAAATTAGATTCACAAAAGGAATTTGATTTGAAAACTGTAGATCAAAGATAAATGGACTGTGTGTAACTTCCGGTTTCGCGTGGCTTCGGGGCAGCAGGAATTCGCGACAGCTCGCGATTCCTGCTGTGCTAGCCGTCGAGGTACCCCCGATCCAGATGGGTCAGGGGGATATGGCTGCCATGTAGGGACAGCTGAAGAGAGAGGGCAGTCGGATAGGGAGGTGGGGGTGTCGCAGACCCCCCCCTTCTCTGGGAAAACCCCTTTTTCCCAAGGCGGTGGAGCGGCGGTCAGCAATGGCCGCCACGAAGAAGCCAGCAACTGGGTAAGAACTGTGCTGGAGGAAGTGTGAAGAGTGAAAGTTCTGTCTGAGCCGGGTCAAGTAACACCTTTTAAATTGCCTGGAATTGAGCTGCTTGAATTGCTGGAGGATACATTGTATCCCTAAGAAGAGTGAAAAGCGGCGGAGAAGCTGTTAAAGGGAACTTTTTTTTTTTTTTTTTTACTCTCCCACCCCACGGAAATAGCAGAAATATTTGGATATATTAGACATTGAAAGTGGATTGCTTTGAAAGTTGAAGCTAAGAGACAAAGGGATTTTTGGACATTGAAAAATTTAAGAAATTGGAAAATCTTTGCTGGAGGTATGGATTTTTGATTATTTAAAATTGTCATTGCAAGTGGGAAGGGAGAAAAAAAAATTGGAGCAGAAGCTGAAAAAGGAGGAGATTGTCTAGAACGTCTTTGTGGATCCCAAAGGAAGATATATGGTAATTGGACCTCTTTGATTAAAAATTAATCCAGAAAGAGAAAGAGAAGAAGGAAGAAAAGTATTAACTTTTGGAACTTTTTTTTTTTTTTTAATTGCTTTTGATTGTCTTTGATTAAAAATACTTGTGGTTGTTTTGGAAAAAGTTTCCCTTTTTATAATGGCATCGTTTGTGGATGAACTAGAGATTGAATATCAAAAATATAAAAAAGAAGATACTTTGGGCGCTTTGTTTCAATTCTTAGAAATGGCGTTATGCTCTGTTGAAAAGTTGATTATGCAGCAGAAGGACTGGGACAAGGAAGAAGAGGAAGAAGAAGCCATCTTTGATGAACAATGGGTCCCTTCCAGAGAGGAGGAGAAAAAGGATAAGAAAAAGGGGATTTTAAGAATTATAAAAACAACCAAAAGAGAGAAAAATGAGCGAAAAGATGGAGGCAAGGTTAGAAAGCAAAGGAAAAGGAGTAAGAAAAGCGAAGGGAAAAAGCAAAGGGGTAGAAAGGGCAAGGAGAAGAATAAGCAAGAGAGAAAGGGGGGGAGGAGAAGCCTTAATGGGGGGAAGCAAGACTTAAAGAAAAAAAGTTTATTTAGAGACAATGGGTGAATTTAATTTAGATTAAAAGAGGGATTCTGGAGGGTATATAAGAGTGTGTTTTTATATGTATATTTAGAATATAAAATTTATTATGTAATTTTAGAATCTTTTAAACAGAATCCCAAGAAAGATTGCTATATGTAGTATTTCTAAGTTAGGGTAATGAGTTATAGATGTTACTCCAATTGGTGTACAGGAGAAGTATAGTAAAAGAAAAAAAGATGAATGGATAATTGGAAATAGAACAGACAAAGAATGTTGTTGAAAATGGTAATAAGATATGGAAGGATATATATGCTTTTTTTTTGGATTTTGTATATTGATAAAAGGCAATAAAATTTTAATTAATAAATAATTTGGATGGAAAGGAGAAGTAGGGACAAGATATGAAGTTAATATTATATGAAATATTGATATTATAATCTGGAAATGTTATGCCTTATTGGTCTTTTATTATTATTTTTTCTTAGAAAAGAATTTATAAGCTGCTATGCCTTGATTCTTTGTGCATTGTTTTTATAAAACTGATAAAAATGGTTTTTATATATATATATAAAAAAGAAAATGATAATAAGATATGGAAGGAGATATGGGTTGAATATGATGTTTGAATTTGTGTCTGTGTGAAGAGTTTTAACCCGGGAACAGACAACCTTCAGAAAAGATCTTTTAGTTTTGTTTATGTTTTGTGTTTGTATGTTTGTGTATTGTGTTTATGGTAAAACTAACAAAATTTGTTTTTTATAAAAAAAAAAGGAAAAAAGAATCAATAAAACCTTGGAGGAATGTTAGATGAGAATAATTTAAACAAGCCAGAAAGAAAAGAATATGATGACTATAAAATGGATAAATATGGAAGAGAAATGAAATTGAATAGGAGTAAAGAGAAATAATGAGAAATTTGCTGAAAGATATTTGTGTGTCCATATGGAGATGGGATAAATTGGAATTATGCTGTATAAAAATAATGTTTTGTTTGACTTGTAAGGATTTACAATGTTAAGAGGTTTTATGTGTTTATGTATTTAATGGTTAATGATGTGTTGTTTTATCTTTAAAATTAATAAAAATTTGTTTCAAAAAAAAAAAAAAGATAAATGGACTGTGCAGATGGAGAACCAACTGAGCTGATTCCATGCATTTTTCTGAACTTCAGTCCTGCATTTTTTTACAATAGCAGAAACTTGACTGAATCAGGACATGACAACAATTTTTTTTTTTTAAGGAGGCAGATTGGGGAATAAATTTACTACACTTAATTGGAAACACTTCTATCTGGACTTTGTTGGAAAAATAAACTGATTGTAAATATTTAATTTATAATATTTAACTAGACAATAACTGATAAGAGGCATGAAGAAACAAACATTGATATTTGATCCAGGGTGATGGATCAACTTTTGGGATGATTTGAGATACATAAGAAGTGGGATAAACTTTCTACAAGTTGATTATAAAAGACTTTAACAGAGGGTTTTGAAAATTTAATTTTCTCTTTTTTATTATTATTACTCTTCTTGTTAACTATGTTGTCATTAATATAGCATATAGATGACAGGTCAATAATTTGCAAATAGATTTACTAGTTTAAAAAATCGGCAAGGGCTGTTTGGCAGTGCGTGAGAACCAATATTGTAGTACTGTAATGTATTAATCCATATTCAGTTAGGGGGGATAATATGTGTATATGTATTGGTTTTTTTTTTCTTTTTAATGCATTTTTTAAAATGTCTTGCTTGTTTTATATTTTTTTCTTTGTTCTTGTTTTGGGGTTGGGTTGTTGTTGTTTTTTGAGTTTTGTATTTTAAACTCTTTTTCAAATAAAATAAAAATGCCTGGATAAAATGGACTTGCTTAAAGACTGCTGTGTTCACTTAACAAATGCTGCAAAAAAGGCCATAAAATCAGATGCTGAACAATGGTGAGCTGCTTGACTATCACAACAACTTATAATCATAGTTCCAGGTCCAGTGACAGTTGTTAGTTGATTTACAAAATAGTGGTAACATTATCCCAATAAGCTAAGCCAACACCAAGCAATTTATATTATGGCTTAGCACAATTCTATTTATTTGTTATTTGAAATTTGTGTTTTTTAATCTGTTAATGTCCAACAGCTTGAGCCAGTTTTTGTGAAGTTCTCCTTCAGTTTGATCTGCAGAACAACTGAGAGAGAGAACATCCCAATGCAGAGGCAACCACACATTAAAAACCAGAGTTTCAATTGCACCACTACATCACCATTCTGACTTTTTAAACCACAGCTTGTGGACACCCTGATTCAAAGTTATACTTTCAGACATTGCATAACCCCCAGCAGCATTTCAGAAACTCTATATAAAAATCCTTGCACTCATCAAGCTAATTTGTCAGCTGTCTCAGAACTGCACACTGTGGTTCTGTTTATCAATAAACGGACCTTCTTTCCAATCAGCCTCCATTTTATTTCCAGCGCCTTTCTCCCAGCTTGGAACTGAACCAGATGGATTTTTCTTCCAACAGCTGGGACCAGCAGTTTAGTCACTAAGCAATGTGATCATAAAGTGAAAAAAATCACGTGATTGCAGCAACTTACAACAGCAATTCAGGCAGTTTTGCTTGCAGTTATTAAGCAAATTGCATGTAGTTAACTACATCATGTGACTGTGATTTTAGACTTTCTGCTGGCTTCCCCATAGATTGTGCTTGTAGGAAACCGGTTGTGAAGTTTTCAAACTCAGATCATATGAGTGAGGGGATGCTGCAACACAACTTCAACGAGTAACTACAAATCTTCTTGTTCCACACTGTCATAACTTTGAACAGTTGTTGGGCTAATGACCAATAAGCGAGAACTACCTATGTTTTATATAGTCTCTCTGGAAATTAAGAGTGGCAACTTCACTCTTCGCCTTTCAGAAACTATTGAAGACAGAGTGCTCTTGGGAATGTCCTTATTTATATTAAATTGTGCTTTTATTGGTTCATATGGTTTTTGACCAAAATAATGATGTATAGATAGTCCTCAACTTACAACAGTTGCTTTAGTGACCTTTTGGTGTAACAATGGCACTGAAAAAAATGACTTATGACCATTTTTCACACTTATAACCATTGCAGCATCCCCATGGTCATGTTATTTACATTCAGATGCTCAAAGTTATGATGCTTCCACTGTCCCAGGGTCATGTGAACATATTTTACAATCTTCTGACAAGCAAAGTCAATGGAGAAGCCAGATTCACTTAACAACTGTGTTCCTAATTTAACAACTACAGTGACAAGAAAACAAAATTTAACAAAATTTAACAAAAGTAGCAAAAAAGTCATAAAACGGGGAAAACTCACTTAATGAACATCTCACTTAGCAACAGAAATTTTGGGCTCAATTTTGGTTGTAAGTCAAGGACTACCTGTAGTTTTAAACATCTGGGAGTTGTTTTTGGAATTTGGAATTATATAAACACAAAGAAATAAACTAAGGTTTGTATTTGACAGCTAGCTTGGTTAAGTGGTTGCGAAAGTAGTTAAGGCTAGAAATTGGAGACCATATGTATATGTGCTTATGTTTTATTGGTATATAAAAAGCAGGACAGTACACATTGATGATTTGTAAAAAGTAAACAAACTATATTATAGGGAGTAACTTTTTCTTTCCCTTTTAGCCTCCATGAAAATCTGGACGCCTGTTCTTTTGTCTTACTGAACAAACCTGTTCTTTTGTCTTACTGAAGAAAGAGTTTTTGCAAACACTTAGATATTGGCCCTGTTATCTAGTGGCTAACCCTAAATCAGGAAATTGGGAATATTTAAAGTATTAATAGTTTATTTACTTTTTACAAGTCATCATCAAGTCATTTACTTTATTTACTTTTTACAAGTCATCATCAAGTCATTTACTTTTTACAAGTCATGTAGTTTCTTGCTTTCTTTTTTTGAACTGGACAAAAATAGAAAATCTTTTACATATGAATGTTCAGAGTTGATATGGATAATTTTATCCAATGTCTTTAAGCAGCTTCCATTTGCATTAGCAAATATTTTCTGCTTTTTATGGCTCAAGTTTTCATTGTCCTGTTGAGAACAGTTGGAAGATAAACTAAGTTAGAACTTATTGTTAATTCTTGTAACTGCAGTGCAGAGATGTGATGTACATGTTTAAAATATGTCCTGATGGTGTTTCCTTCATCTCATCCTCAGTCTGCCATGAAATTACCTTTAGGTGATATTTCATGTTCAAGTTTTAAAGTGGAGCACTTCCTCTTCTCCAAAAGATGAGAAAGATTTAAAAACTACAAAGTTAAAATGTATATATGTATATAAATGTATATAATTGTACATAACTTCTTTATCTTTCAGAATGCAAAATGTATGTCAAAGAAGGTCACCACGTTCAATGTTTTTTAATATTTATATTCTTTTTTTTTTTTAAAGTGTGGATTTTTTTTTAAAGTGTGAACTTCCAGAATTCCCCTGAGCACCAGGTCGGCGAGGGACCTTTGGGAGTTGAAGTCCAACTGGTCTAAGGTGGTAGACTTTGAATTTCAGAATGGTGCCGTAATTGGACCACGCCTTCCTCAGTCCCGCTGTAACCATGGCATTCAAGAAGCACACCCCACCCCACCCGCTAAGCGGAAATGACTCTCCCTGCACTTCCCGCGAACACCGGTCGACGTGTCTGCCGAAGCCGGAAGTAGCCGCCGAGGGAAGCTCGGACCGTTGGGGGGCCGCGGGGTTTTGTTTCGTTTCGGCTTCCTCCCCGTCCTCGTCTGGGGTCGCCATGGCGGTCGCGTGGCTGTTGTTGCTTTCCGCGCTCCAAGCGGTTCTTCAGCCCCTCGCCTCCCCTTTCTACCTGCCCGGCCTGGCTCCCGTTAACTTTTGCGAGAAGTCGGCTGAGGACTCGGAGTGCAAGGTCTGTGGCTGAGGAGGAGGGAGGGTCCCTTGCCTGGGAGAGGGGCGGGTCGGGACGGGCGAGCTTCCCTCCCCAAGGGCTCTCTGCCCCTGGGGCGGTTGCCGGTGATAATAAGAGTGGCTACCTTCCTTGGCCATGATCCTCAAGCGTTTTGTAGTCCTGGGATCCCCCTCGCCGCCCCCCAAATCTCATAGTGTCTGCTAAGATCGGTTGGTCTCAGCCTTCTTAGCTTCTTCTTTTCCTTCTCCTCCCCCGGCCAAAGTCGACTAAAAGGACTATTCCCTGTTGCAAAAAGTTAAAAGCCCCCCCCCCCCCTTCATTAACTTCTTGAACGGGCATTGCTTTGACCTCAATGCCAAAGTGCGATTTGCCATCACTGGCAATGTTTAAGAAAGGATTGAAATGGTATAAGGGTCTCCTGTTGGTGTGCAAGTGGTTGGACTAGAAGACCTCCAAGGTCCCTTCCAGCTCTATTCTGATTGATTGACTAGTTTGCTTTTTTTTTTTTTCTGGTTTGGTTGGTTGGGCTTTTGATCTTCGTGACCTTGCCCGTTGACCTGGCACTTCTCTCGAGTGTCTAGAGTTCCTTGGAATTAAAATAGTTGAAGAGGAATTTAAAAAAAAAAAAAGTTTATTATCCAGTCTTAGTTTGTATTTTGCCAACAAGGTTTTTTTCTGAACCAATTTCATTGATGTCCTGCTGTTTGAATCATTAAAATGACTGTGTGGTAGACAATGCACATTGAAGATTCATGGAAAAAGAGATGATTTGATGTTTTTCTTAAAATTTTGCTGTTGATGATTAATAGACCTTAATTTTGGCTTAGAATTATATGCAAACTCATCTAGCTGTAGATATTTAATAGAAGAACCAAGGCTTAGCATATTCTGTAAACTTAACTGTTATTTACATTAAATTTTAAGTTCCTGTCGAAGCCTTCTAGATGAATGGAAAATTTATTAGTGCGTGATTTGAGAAGAGGAAAAGCATCTTAATTATTCCAGTTTTCCTTTCTGTTCCTAGAGAAAGTCTTTTACATATTTTATATATTGTCATGATGTGTGAATCCAGCCACTGATATTTATTTTTCAAAGTATGGTTTTTTGGTTTAGCTCTTGGTGAATCATGTGTCTGACTTTATGGCTTGTGCAATAAGTTAATTAAATTTAAAGTAAGTTAAAGTAAGTTAAGTTAAATTACTATAGTATATAAGAAATGCCATCCTCAAACTGGCATTTTCCTCACATGACTCTGTGGCAGTTGTACAGTTTTGACAGTCCTAAATAAATAAATAAAAATCTGTCCATTAGTTGTCCTCTCCAAAATGCAGATACTTTTGAAATCACTTTTGTATGCAATGGATAATCAATGTAATAATTATTACAAAAATTGATTATGGCCTCCTTTTTTGTGCCTTTATAAAAGATCACTTAGAACTCTGGAAATCGATGTCTGTTAGGTGCCATCTGTCATTATAATCATCATATTCAGGGCCAGTATGCTGAGGAGGGGGAATAAGAAACCTATTGAATTTATGTTTTATCTGTTTGCTATTTGGAAGGTAGTTGTTAGAGAGAGAAAATTAATGGATCTTTGATCTGATTGGAAAAACTATAATAATACATCATGTTAACTGTTTTTAATGTTATCTAATGTTTTCCATGTTGGGAAGATTATACTATCAATCCTACTAGAAATTTCAACTCTGTTAGTAATTTATTTGTTTATTTCCATTTTACAAACAACTCAAGGCAGCAAAAATATCCAGTACACCTTCCTCCTCCTATTTTCCTCACAACCACCTGTGAATTGGGTGGGGCTGTAAGCGGCTGGCCCAAAGTCATCCAGCTGGCTAATTTGAAAGTCTATTGATAAAATATTGTTTCAGTAATGCTGTACAGTATTTAAAATTATATAAGAAGATACATTTCTCTGTTGCTTAAATGATCAGCCCTACTATATTTCTTCCTATATGGGCTACATGCTTTGAAAGTTGTAATCTTCTGTATCAACTTCCTGGTATGTTTTAGGAGCTGTCAACATCCACATGCATCAGATATAGGAAACATGGGTTTCCTAAAGAGTGAGAAAATTCTTATTATTAACTAGATCCATTTGCCACTGGAAAATAGACTTCAATAAAAGCACATTAACTTTAGAGTTTAGTTGTTCTAAATAAAGTACTATGTTCAAAATACTTTAATAACATTGTCTATAGCTAAGAAAATTGGTGTGGGTTAATTTAATTATCTAATAATGTCTTCTTGGTATTTGCAGTCTGCGATAGAACTATTTGTGAATAGACTGGATTCTGTGGAATCAGTCCTTCCTTATGAATATACTGCGTGAGTATATTATTCCTAATTTGATTTGTAACATTGAACTAGTAGTACTTTATGAATGCTTTGCTAAGCCAAAAAAGGAATGGTTGTCCCAATTCAGCCATGGTGGAAAATTATTTTTGCCCTTTGGATTAGTTGTTTGGTGTAATATTTGAGTTGCTGAGTCCTGAGCATTTGTCCTGAGGACAGTATTGTATTCATTTGCTCAGTTGTAGAAGTTAATTTTATAATTCATCTATACTATTTTAAACAAACATGGGACAACATTTGTTCCATAGTATAGATGTGGTCATAATGCATATCTAATAAAGGTTATTTTAGTTGTGATCTATTGTATTTTAGGATCTCATAACTAAAAATGTTCAAATTGCTAAACTAATTAATTTTAAATATCAGTATTTATTAGATTTCCTGTACATCTTAATGCACAGATACAATTCTTTTGGAAAATACACTGCTCAAAAAAATAAAGGGAACACTTAAACAACACAATGTAACTCCAAGTCAGTCACACTTCTGTGAAATCAAACTGTCCACTTAGGTAGCAACACTGATTGACAATCAATTTCACATGCTGTTGTGCAAATGGAATAGACAACAGGTGGAAAGCATAGGCAGTTAGCAACACATCCCCAATAAAGGAGTGGTTCTGCAGGTGGTGAGCACAGATCACTTCTCAGGTCCTATGCTTTCTGGCTGGTGGGTTGGTCACTTTTGAATGCTGGCGGTGCTTTCACTCTAGTGATAGCATGAGACGGAGTCTACAACCCACACAAGTGGCTCAGGTAGTGCAGCTCATCCAGGATGGCACCTCAATGCAAGCGGTGGCAAGAAAGTTTGCTGTGTCTGTCAGCATAGTGTCCAGAGCATGGAGGCGCTACCAGGAGACAGGCCAGTACATCAGGAGACGTGGAGGAGGCCGTAAGAGGGCAACAACCCAGCACCAGGACCGCTACTTCCACCTTTGTTCAAGGAGGGACAGGAGGAGCACTGCCAGAGCCCTGCAAAATGACCTCCAGCGGGCCACAAATGTGCATGTGGCTGCTCAAATGGTCAGAAACAGACCCCATGAGGGTGGTATGAGGGCCCAATGTCCACAGGTGGGGGTTGTGCTTACAGCCCAACACCGTGCAGGATGTTTGGCATTTGCCAGAGAACACCAAGATTGGCACATTCGCCACTGGCGCCCTTTGCTTTTCCCAGATGAAAGCAGGTTGACAGAGCACATGTGACAGACGTGACAGGGTCTGGAGACACCGTTGAGAACATTCTTCTGCCTGCAACATCCTCCAGCATGACCAGTTTGGCAATGGGTCAGTAATGGTGTGGGGTGGCATTTCTTTAGGGGGCCGCACAGCCCTACATATGCTAGCCAGAGGTAGCCTGACTGCCATTAGGTACCAAGATGAGATCCTCAGACCCCTTGTGAGACCATATGCTGGTGCAGTTGGCCCTGGGTTCCTCCTAATGTAAGACAATGCTAGACCTGTATGTAATGTAAGACAATGCTAGACCTCCATGTGGCTGGAGTGTGTCAGCAGTTCCTGAGAGACAAAGGCATTGATGCTATGGCCCATTCCCCAGACCTGAATCCAATTGAGCACATCTGGGACATGTCTTGCTCCATCCACCAATGCCACGTTGCACCACAGACTGTCCAGGAGTTGGGGGATGCTTTAGTCCATGTGTGGGAGGAGATCCCTCAGGAGACCATCTGCCATCTCATCAGGAGCATGCCCAGGCGTTGTAGGGAGGTCATACACGCATGTGGAGGCCACACACACTACTGAGCCTCATTTTGACTTGTTTTAAGGACATTACATCAAAGTTGGATCAGCCTGTAGTGTTTTTTTCCACTTTAATTTTGAGTGTAACTCCAAATCCAGACCTCCATGGGTTGCTAAATTTGATTTCCATTGATAATTTTTGTGTGAGTTGTCAGAACATTCAACTATGTAATGAACAAAGTATTTAATAAGAATATTTCATTCAGATCTAGAATGTCTTATTTTTGTGCTCCCTTTATTTTTTTGAGCAGTGTATAATATTTTTTTCCCAAGCATAAATTTTAAACATTAAAGATGGAAAAATTATGAGATTTTACACAAGAATACAGATCTGATAAGATACAACACTCAAAGTTTTGGGTTATTTTTACTTTTAAAAAGCTTAAAACATTTTTCCTTTTGTCTTAGTATTTTTGAGCAAAGGTTGTCATTTAGTATTGTGTGATGTGCCATGGTGCTTCACAATGTTGCTGTCAGCCTTCAAGATTTTTCTCCCTTTGCTTTGCTTCTTTCGGCTGTCATAAGTAACGGGGGAAGAAGGAGGGAATGATTATGGGAAATGAGCTGGAGGTGTTACAAACCAGAACTGTATAAGGTGGGGGGGGTACATTCTTGCTTAGGTTTCTATCCTATGCTATGCGCAGCTGCAACCCTTTATCAAACTATGTCAAGGTCAATGGACAGAGGCCTCATCACCACCTGGAGATGCCCACATGATGATATACACAACTTTTAATTGGATGAGCCAATTGAACTATTGGGGGTGGGAACATTGCCATTACTTTGTATATGTGATTTACGTGCCCATTTTCTCAGATTCAGAATTCTTTTGTTGCTACCACTTGATTTCCAGTTAAAGGTATCTTTTCTCTGGTTAAAAGAGTCTAAGTATTTCTTTCTTGGATTTTGAATGGAGCACCAGCAGACAGTTGCATTGGTTGGTTTGTTGATTATGTGTCATCTGTTTGTTGTAACCCTAATCCTAACCCTAACATAAATAGAACTTCTCCATGACAACATCTTGTCCTTCAAGTCTTCCAATAGTGCACCCCTCACCAGTCCACCTACCAAACTACCCAACCATCTTTTTCTTTTCCACCTTTTCCAAACTTAGATCCTTTCCCAGAGAACTAGGCCTTTGCATAACGTGATTGAAATGTAATAACATAAGCTTGATGTTTCTTTAGTGAACATTTGGGTTGATTTATTCAGTGATCCATTTGTTTATTTTTTGCCTGTCCATGGTGTTCTCAAACATTTTCACCAACAGCAAAGTTCAAAAGTGTCAAAACTTTATCTATCCTGATTCTTTTAAATGCAACTTTCACTTTGATAGAGTATCAGAGGGAATGCCATTAGTGTTTTGCTAGTGGCCTTCAACATAGGGATTGGAGAATATTAGGTATAATTACACTTGATTTGAAGGCTTGACCCCTGTGACATTAGTAGATAATTGCAGTGCCAGTTGGAAAAGTCAAAATACTTAATAGAGAAGTTGCATTTTTATTATTTTCTAAGGTCATTTTTCCTGGGTGTGGAAAGGCAATCAGACCAAAATATATTTTAAGTAGTTGATATGCAAAATATGTTTTAAGTAGTTGATTCACCCTTGTTCAAACCTGAAAATACTTAAATTTTGTCCCAATTTTCAAACTAAGAAGTTCTCTAACATTAGCTTGGTCTACTGTCCTCCCATTGACTGTATTTGGAAGGTAGATATAAGATATACCCTATACTTCCTAACTGTGCCCATGCAATACAGGCACTTTAAAATCCACTGTCGATGTCTTATGCATTTATTAAATTTGTATGAATGCCCATTTCATAAAAAGCAACTCTGGACAGTCAACAATCTAATAAAGCAACATATATGTAAGTACATAAAATCAGTATAAAATATACAGTAAAAGATAAATATTATAAAAATAAATATGTAAATCCTATGCAAAGAGAGGATAAGAATAGCTACCTCAACAATGGAGCCATTTAGGCATGTCTCCTTTGGGATTCCAGGCCTGATAACATATCCAGGTCTTGAGGGGCTTCAGGTATCTCAAAAGGGATGAATAAATCCCTTATTATTGGTATATTATAGGATTTATAGAGAGTCTGGAGTTTGCCATATCTTCGTAATATCGAAGGCTACTGATTTTTTCTCCATGTAGTTTCTTCTATCTGACTACTTTGGACTCTTTCTTTGAATGTTGCCAAGTTTTGTTGAACTACAGCCAAAATAAATTGGGAAGTGACATTCCTTGATTGTTGTCATTCACAGACTGAAAGACCTAAACAAACAGATGCTAAGGAATTCTACTGCTATATGCATAGTGACTAGAGGATTTACGCTTCCTCCTTAACCATAGGCAATAGTTGTAAATTCAGAAGTTTGGTGACATCAAAATATTTTCTCAGATTCCAATTTTTAGCTTTTGTTACTATATAGTTTTAAATGATATGATTTTAACTTTATGATATCAGCTTTGGTATTAACATTATGCTAAAATATTAATATATATTCATATATAGCAGGGGTCTCCAACCTTGGCCCCTGGAAGCCTGGCGGACTTCAACTCCCAGAATTCCACAGCCAGCTTTGCTGGCTGTGGAACTCTGGGAGTTGAAGTCCGCCAGGCTTCCAGGAGCCAAGGTTGGAGACCCCTGATATATAGGATGTCACATAAGGTGATATTCTCTGAATGTGTTATTTTCTTTTATTTCTTGTTTGCTTGGTTGCTTCTTTTTTTATTTGAGTCATTGACTAAAATGAAGAATTGATTTTCTGAGTAGTTTGATTAAAACAGTTCCAAAATATGACTGAAAATGTTAATTTCTGAAAATGTATAAGCTATTTAAAATTTAGAAAAATAACTGGACCTTTGATAAAATGTGATGCGCAGAGAGCTGTTCAAATAAAATAATTTAACCCATATTGAGAATGTTGGAATTTTATAAATCTGTATTCTTTCATAGATTCGATTTTTGCCAAGCAGAGGGGGGAAAACGACCTTCTGAAAACCTTGGCCAAGTATTGTTTGGTGAGAGGATTGAACCATCTCCGTACAAGGTATAATCCTCATTTGAACAACTGAACAAATGTAAAATTGCAAAACAGAAAGCATGAATCTCATTAAGAGGAAAACTTGCGCAAAACTGTTGCATGGGAAGTACCAGTATGTAGCATTCTTGGGCCAATTTTAGAGACATGGAAGGAACCTATGGATGCTAGACTTGCTCTGTTTTTTTTTTTTCCTTGCTGCTGCTAGGATTAACGACAGCATTCTAATTGATGATATGGCCTCATTTTGCATTTCTCACAATGCAATTCCTTGATGGAGTTATTGTGTTAAAATTAAAATGGCATACAGCTGCTCACATCCTACGAGCTTGGTTTTTCTGGCAAATGGTAGGCAGACAATCTGAAAGCAGCTTTCAGTGGACATTTAGTTAGACTTGCTGATGCCATTTGATTTTCTCACACTGCAGTGCTAATAATATATGACTGTCAGGTGTTGCATTGTGGAGAAGTGAAAAAAAATACAGTTTTGTGAAAAAGTTAGTACACCCCCAATGTGTGTACTGCACATTGTAAAGGTTTTTTAATGTATGTGGACAAATCAGTTATTTTATCTTCAGTCAAACTATATATAAAGCTAAAGATGACAAAATTGCACAAAACTATTACAATTTTCTTTGTAATGATTTATTCAACACAAAATTAACAGATATATGCTTTCTTCCATGGAAAAAGTTAAGTACATCCTTGGCTCTAATATCTGGTATTGCCTCCTTTGGCAAGAACAATTTCAAGCAGGCAGTTCTATGAGACTCCAACATTGACTGGAAGGAATTTCTTCTTCAGCTGTGTGAATGTTGGAGGGGTTTCTTGCATACACAGCCCATTGCAAATCACCCCATATCTTTTCAGTAGGATTTAATCGCAGCTTTGGTTTTGCCATTCCAGAATTCTCCATTTTGGGGGTGGGGGGGATTTTTTAGCCATTCTTCGGTGAATTTTCTGGTAAGTTTTTAGGATCATTGTCACCTTGCAAGGTCTATTTTTGTTTAAGATTCACTTTTCCAACCGATAGTCTCATATTGTCCTCAAGCACCTTCTGGTACAATGAAGAATTCGTAATCGATTCTGTGATGCTGAGCTGCCAGACCCTGATGCAGCAAAGCAGCCCCAAATCATAACATTTCCAACATTAATTGGTATCTGATGAATGTTTCTTCTGGTGAAATGTTTCATTAAACATGTCTTCTAATACTGTGGCCAAATAACCCTATATTTGCCTTATTTATTCAGAGCACATTCCAGAAGACCTGGTTTTGCCTTGCTGATCATGAGTAAACTTTAATCTTGCCCTGATGTTTTTTCTGGATGACGAAGATATCCTTCTGACATATCTCTTTATTTAGATTTAATTTATGCAGTTCCTCTCTAAAGGTAGATTCATCCATTTTGATTCAGTCGTGGCAAAAAAATACCTGTAGGTCACATGATGAAATTCTTGGTTCTTAGAGACTTGTTTCAGCATCTGCTCTGAGACTGAACTTGTCTGGCCTAGACAAGTTGGCAATTGAAATATTTGCTATTTGTAGATGAAACAATGGGCTAAAAATATAAGTGATGCATTATATTTGTTTTAGCCCTTTTATCAGTTGATATTGTTGAAGTGAAGCTCAAATATGTATATGTTGAAATATATTGAACACTTACCAGTGGGGATATATCTCTCTTCACTGTCCCCAATTCATGTTTTATGGTTGTGAGCTGCTCAAATATTGAGATAACAGTTTGCGCTGTGAGAGGGCATTGTTTTGCCATAAACTCAGTTGAATTTTCCCAGGTTGCCACTCTTATGTTCTGATTTTTCTTATTATTTTGGGATTTTTTTTCAGCTCCCCTGAAGCAGGTACCTGAGTTGGTTACTTATGAAGGTGACTGGCTATCATTTTGCTCTTCCCCAAGAAATGAGGAAAGATCTAATGGTTATTGTTTTGCCAGCTGTTTGGTGGTCCCATTCTAGTGCTTCAAATTTGTTAGAGGTGGGTGGTGGCTGGGATTTGTTTTACTTACAGTTCTCTTTCTTGCAAAGTGCTTCTCAATTCTTGGCTGTTTTACAGATTTCAAAGGAGGGAGATGTCCTGGGCAAATGCCATGGCATTTTTTTCTTTTCCTCAATTCTAAGCAAAATCTGTTATCTTTGTATTTGTAGTTAAGTAAAAAAAATAAGTCCAGTAAAAGTACTACAAAATTAATTATATAATAAAACTGAACAGAGCTCTTGTAAAGTGTGTGGCAGTTCAGGTTTCTTCCCCAGTGGGGTTATATCTTTTTCACACAACTGTAGCTATGCTGTTGAATCCATTTGCATCAGTCATCACTTGTCTTATCAGAATACTGAATTGCTGTATGCCTTTGGTCAGCCCTGGTGCTGTTTATTGCCTGACTCAGTCTGTCTTTGTTTTTTTAGGCATATACAGTAATTTTGGGGGGCAGATTCTGCTTTCTGTGATTAGGCAGAAGGTGACATGCAGCACAAGCAGAGGAGAGGTGGTTTTAGTCAATACAATGGAAAATGAAGCATTCCCAAGTTTTAAAAGAGCTGAGTTTTCAAAAAAACTTATTTCCATCTTAACAAAGTTATTTGGCTGTATAATAATTGTAGATTGGAGTTATATGCTAATTTATTAATTTGGGAATACTTGGAGGTTATCGATAGTTTGTTTTCTTGGGCCAACAGCTACCTCAAATTTTATATTGATTGTAATTAAGTTAGATTGTTGGGGTTTTTTTTTTCACTGTGCAACTTTAGGCCACAACTGCTGCATGAATTACCACCAAGGTTTGAGGGCTCTCTGAAAGAAGCCCTAGGATCTACTCTTACATTTGCAGAAACTCACGTAGTGTGATCATCTAGACCAGGGGTGTCCAAAAGCTGGCTGAGGAATTCTGGGAGTTGAAGTCCACAAGTCTTAAAGTTGCCAAGGTTGGACACCCCTGATCTAGACCTTTACTTAGCAGACTCTATATCATTGAGTACATTTTTCCCCCAACCCAATGCTTTCTAGATATGGTGAATTACAATTCCTAATATCTCAAGTAGCCCTTCTGATGGAATCATAATGCAATGCATCTGAAAGGTTGTGCTAGAACTGCTCTGTACAGCAATCTGATATTACCTTCTGTTTTTAACATTGATTTTATTATCTGATTTCTGCTTTGATCTTGATGGGACAACACTTTAATTAAATGTCAACTGATATTTGATGCTTATTGGGTCCTTCCAAAATAGAGATGCCTATGTATGACAATGCTCCTCAGGTTTCGTTATTGTCAGGTGTTTGCAATTCTACCCCTCTGTTTTTGGAGGAATCTATCCTGTAGAAAAGTATAATTTAGCTATTAAACTGTAAGCTGAATCCTTCAGAATTGAAAATCTGATTTCTTTCTCTGTATAGATTCAAGAAAGGTTCATATTCTTGTTTAAGAGAAACAAATGGACATAGAATAGTTGGACTACAGCCTTATTTGGCTTAAACAAACAATTGCTTTAGAAATATGAATTTATACAGAAGAGAGAATGCCACTTTTAATGAATGATATCTTGATTACATACATTGATTCAACAATAGTATATGGAGCTGCCAACTAGTGTATTTGTATAAAGTTTCTGTCTTAACTTTGCTATAGATTTTAAGATAGAATTCCTTCTAACCTGACTATTTTTCATTTTTCATAGTTTGCCTTTAACAAAAAAGACACTTGCAGACACGTTTGTACAAAAGAATATGATCTTAGTAAACCTGAACAAAGGCAAAAATTACAATTTCTGAAAAAGAGTATGCTATTAAACTATCAGCATCATTGGTGAGTTTGCAATTTTAATGTATGTGGTTTACATTTTAGCAGAAATACAATTATTTTATGGTATTTTAGTTAAAATAAAAGCAATGGTTATTTTTATGTTAAGTGCTGTGGATTGACACAACTGTCAATTTACTTAGCTAAAGTAAAAAAAATATTGTATAAACAACTCTTACAGCATTCCAAAGAACAATTTTTAATAAAGTAAATGTATCAGAAATTCATTCATATATTTTTTTCTTGGTTATATAGCCAGAAAATTTTTCATTGTTTTTGACTACAAAATTCTGAACTGGTTAATCCCCTGAGTTATTTAAAATATGCAATTTAATATACCGACAATCAAAATACAAGTAACAAATAATATGTCGTGATCCCGACTAACAAACCCAAGCAAATCAGAACTCTGAGACTGAGGTCTTCCTCTAAGAATGTCTTTATTGGGTACATCATATCAGCACAATGAAATGGAAAACTAATTCCTAATGTTTACCATGGTTTCAGCATAATTAAAATGGGAAATAACTCCCTGCCCAAAAGTCACAGGTCACATTGGCCATTTAGATTGATGGATGAGCTCTCCTCCCTGTTTCTATCCACCACCTGTAGAAATAACCTTCCCCCTCTTGTGGCAACTGAGGAATAGAAAAATGGCTTCTGCCAGGTTCGTTTCAAAGTTGACAGAATATATTATTTGTTCACCTCACTGCAAACTGCTGGCTTTGGCAGCCCCCCTTCCCCCCTGCGGTGTTTCCTAGTTAGGAATATTCTCTATAAAAATTGGTCTGCAGACCAGTTTATAATATTTTCAATGTGAATCTTTTGTCTTGGACCTTTAAATATTGATATTTAGCTTTAATGTTGTTTTCTGAAGCATTCCCTGAAGTACTTTTTTAAAAAAATAGGATTGTGGATAATATGCCAGTAACATGGTGTTACGAGGTTGAGGACAATCAGAAATTTTGCAATCCTGGATTTCCCATTGGCTGCTATGTTACAAAAGATGGACATCCCAGAGGTGCCTGTGTTATAAGCGTAAGTTCCTTGAAAGTTTACCTTGAGCCATATTTTGACACCACAATCTGCAAATATTTGAACTGTGACTAAGTTGCTTATTTTTATTTCTAATTGAGTGAAGGCTTTATCGGGTCCTTTATTAATATGTTACTGTTCGGTTTAAATAGTTGACATTAAATTTATCAATGTAAGGATTGCCCCACATATCTTTTAAACATATAAGTCATATAGATTTTTATTTCACATATTTGGTTTTTGTTATGTAAGAAGGTATCTTGTGTGCTTTGATTTAATTCTGAGTCCTTACAGATGAGTAGAGCAGAATGAGGCAGGTATTCAAAGGATAATTCTAATCATAGCAAGACAGTCAGCTTAGAATTTTGTCAATCTGATAGTTATCTAGCCTGCTAAGATTGCACAGTGTAACTAAAGATTGTTGAATTAATTTTTGTATTTTACATCTATTCACAGTTAATGTATAAGTAAAATTATTTGGAGAATTTGGGTTTTCAGAGGAAGAAAGCTTGCTTTTAAAACATGAGATATAATTCATTTTTACAATTTATTTTGACTCACTTTGAAACCCTTCATTTTGTTAGCACCATAATTATTTCCTTGTTCTACAAAAAACAAGATTTTTAAATGTTCCTAGCAGTTGTAATACTTTGTACAAAAATAAATGCAATTAGATAAGTAGTTAATTGTACAGATGCTCCTTCTTAATGTCTACTCATTTAGCAACTGTTTGAAGTGACAGTGATGCTAATGATTTACTGTGGATCATCATAGTTGTGGATGTTTCAGCATCCCTATAGTCATATCATATTGCAGGTGCTCAACAACCACTCATAATTACAGTGTTACAATGTCCTGCAATCATGTGGTTGCCATTTGCAATTTTTATTGCTGGCTTCCGACAAGCAATGGCGAAGCTTTCATGAAATTGCAAATGGCAATCACGTGACAGAGTGGAAAACTAACAGCTGTTGTAAGTCAGCATAGTTATACAAAGTTACTGTTTAAACCTGCATTGTTTGGTAATGGAGTTCCCAGTCCCACTTAAACTTGATGAGAATTACCTGTATTTTGAACATTTAAAATTGATTTTATTTGATAAGGGTACTTTGTTTAAGATATATCCTAAATTTGTAAGTAATCTGGCTTGATTTTTTTATTCTTTACTAACAGCAAAATGTAGCTTAGACTTTCCTATTGATGACATGGTGTATATTTTATGCTCTTAATTTATTTTATGCATCAAAAGCAGCACTGACAAACAGTACTTGAACAGTTTATGAGCTGAGAGTGAAACTGTGAATTAGAAAGCAACTTATTACTTGACTTTATTCAATTATAATAGTAAACAATAGTTAGTTCACATATTGGACACAGGCTTAATACTGTTAATAAATTTATATCCTTGTGGTTCCATCAGCGACTAGGTGTATAACTGATAGCTAACAATTAATCTGCAGCTTGGATAGCACACTTATTAACAGGTCTTATGAAGGTGGGACTGAAGTAAACAAAGCCAGAATCCTGCCTCTCTATTAGAAAATTTGTCAGTGGGACTGGTTCATAGCACTTACAGTTTAGTGTTAGGAGTTGTGGTAAGCATTGGGCATGTGTTTTCCTTTCCTTTGAAGGTAGAGAGTTTCTTGGCTTTCCTTTCTGTCCTCCAGAATAATCCATTATTAAATTATTGTAAAAATGCTAAAAGTACTTAAGAATGATTCTCAGCAAGGAGTCCAAACATCAGGATTAGGCCCAGACTAATTTGGTAGTAATTCTTCAGTTTGTCATCTTAAGAAATCTTCAAGTCTTGCTTTTGGTAATGGTTTAACTGGAAACAGATGTGGAGCTCATTATGGTGGTGTTTGTATGCACATAATCAGGACAGGCTTAGTTTCTTCAATTTAAAAAGAATATCCATATTCTAATGTAGTTTATTTTATGTTATTTAGTCAGAATTCCATGATTCAGATACTTTCTATATATTCAACCATGTGGATATTAAAATAGTCTATCATGTTGTGGAAAATGAAGCACCAAAGGCAAGACTCGTAGCTGCTAAACTTGAACCAAAAAGGTGAATATTGATTTTTATGTAAGAGAACACAAGATTATGTGGGATGCATGATGCAAATGAGATTTTTGATAATTAAAACAAAGTAAGAAAACTTAATGTGCCATCTACAGGGATCTTCTTATAACTTGGCCAGATATCTGATGCCAAAGAAAATGTGTACATAAACAAAAATCTAGGACTAGTATTTATTGCTTGCATTTATGCTCAAGTTTTGTCAGAGAGTTTGAGATGACTTAATGGGTCTCCTTTCATTAATTTGATTCCCGTCACAACAGTTTTATAAGGTACAGATAACAATTGTGGGAGTGACTGGCTCAAAATCTCTTGGGGAATCATTCATGCATTCATTCATTCAGTTTGATGTGGCACCTCCTGACTCCAGAGTGGCTCTGGGTAGACCACAGTAAAATTATCCGAATCAACAATAATACAGTAAAAACCTCTTTAGCCCCATGAGGATTTGAATCTGGTCTCCACTATTCAAATCAACACTTCGATTACTGTGCTATAGTAGAAATAAAATACAGCACACACAAACACACACACGCACGTTCGTACATATGTTTGTATGTATGTATGGTATTCAGTTTTGCTTGGGTATTTTCCCATGTCATTATAGTTGTGCTTTTAAAGTTGCAGCGATGTTTCGGCAGAATCTCATCTGCCATCATCAGCCAAAACGTCGCTACAACTTTAAAAGCACAACTATAATGATGTGGGAAAATTCCCGAACAAAGCTGAATACCATACATATAAATACCCATGAAAACTTAAGATTATAATATTAAAATATTATTAAGATTAAGATATATATGTATGCAAACTCTGACTGTACCTTTATTCTGCTAAATCCTTAAATATTATATAATGCCTTTTAAAGAAACGTTCTTAGGAGTTAGTAGCTATAATGGATTGAGTAGAATCTTGTCTTGTAACAGTGATTCTGCTTGAATGATGATAGCTTTGACTTTGTAGTGTGTCCATTCTTTCTTATTTTTATTTAACTACATTTCAGGCTGTTTGAAGTTTTATTTTTCTCTGTTCAAAGGTATATAACCCCATGGCCAAGACTTTCCATTTGTGTCTCTTACTTTCTATGTAGTATGTTTGCTCTCTTCCATCTTTCTTTTGTTGATATAATTAAATTTGCCTCTTCATAAGTTAGGTTTCTAATGTTATGACTACAAAACATTGTACTTTGGGCTTTGATGTTAAAGCATGGTTAAGATTGAACATGCATATTGTGATTATACCTATAATTTGTTTTTGTTTTTTTAGTTTCAGGCACACAAATATTGACCAACCAGACTGCTCAGGACTACCTATGGGTTTAAGGAACGTTATTAATGATGGAACTGTCAAAATTGCTTATACATATTCAATTAGTTTTGAGGTTGGTACAGATAACGTCATTCCTTTTGTGGCAGGCAAATAAAATTGAGTATGTGGTCATGACATACTTCAGTGAAATAAGATGTTAACTGATTAAACTGTTTATTCATCCAAGACATCAAACAGCATGGCAAACTAATCAGCTGTGATTTGATGGTTATACTTTGTTGTGGGTGCTCTGTTATTGGAAATTTTCAACAAGAGATTGGACAATCATTTGGAATGGCATAAAGTCTTCTGCCTTAGGCAAGGGCTTGAACTAGAATACCTCTAAGGTTCCTTTCAGTCCTATGATTCTATGTCTATGTCTATTTAGTGAGCAGGTTAATAATAATAACAGTAGAATAGAGTTGAACCTTCCTCTGTCATATTTGGATTCCCTTTTCACTTTTCCTAAGCGGGGGCAGTGGAGTTGGAACAGCCTCGGGTGCTGAAAGGTCAAGTTAGCTCCCCTTCATTCTTGGATAGTATCAACTTGTAAAACATTTCTACACTTGTTTCCAAGTTGGCATAAGAAAGAGGAGAGGGTGGGAGGAAGGACTGGAGAAGCATACAGTAAATGAACTTAGAAGCACGTTCCAACTTTATCTTTAAAAAGATTATAGCTAGGCATTGAAGCTTTTGCCTGCAAAAAACTTTAATTGGAGAATGTGATGGATGACACATAGCCTGTGTGCATGCTTAATTGGAGAAACTGATTTATGGTCATGCCAGTATGTCGCTCCTAATGAATTCTTTGAAGTTTTTTGAAGTTTGGCTCAAGACTCATGATTTAATTAGGGTGATCGCTGGAATCCTGACAGCTAGGACATATCATGGCCCATATAAACTATACTAGAACAACTCACAAAAATGAATTGTTATGGTACTCAGCCAAAATTTAATTATAGTTTTGGTCCAGGTAGTACATCAACTTAGCTACATTATGACATGAGACAATATATTTTATTCTTGAATTTACTCTGTTTCTGTCTAATTTATATACAGGTAGTTCTTGATTTATGACCATAATTGAGCCCCAAATGTCATTGCTAAGTGAGATAGTTGTTAAATGAGTTTTGCTCCATTTTATGACCTTTCTTGCCATGGTTAAATGACTCACTTAAGATGCTAAGTTAGTAGCCCAGTTGTCAAATGAATCTAGCTTCACCATTGACTTTGCTTGACAGAAAGTTGCAAAAGATGATCACATGGCTGTGGAACAACCATCATAAATATGGACCAGTTGCCAAGGACCTGATTTTTGATCACGTGACTGTGGGAATCCTGCAATAGTCATAAATGTGAAAAACAGTCATAAGTCCCCTTTTTCTAGTGCTTTGTAATTTGAACAGTCACTAAACAAATGACTAGGTCGAGGACTACCTCTGGTTGAGGTAGTCACAAACTCACAAATGGTGACTCTGGATGCTAAGATTAGACTAAAATCAAAACCAACCAGCAATGTAAAATCAATAGAGAAAAAATACAAGGCACAAACATTTTAGTTGTTGCAAGCAGGCTCACCCAGGGCCTTGGCTCAATAGCTGGAGGAAAAGCTGGATCTTTGAGACTAAATAAAAGGCCAACAAGATTAGAACAATCAACATCTCTGGGATATTCTGCACTGTGACACTTCCTGGGATAGTCCAAATGGTTTTATACAAGGGGCCCAGAAGCACGCCCATCCGGTCAAATCTCATGGCACGGGCAGAAATAACAGGCAATGCATGTACCATAAAGAGCTTTATATGTGGTAACTAGCAAATTGAATTGCAACTAGAAACTTTCTAGGAGATAGGCAGCTCACAAAGTACCAGCATGCCTATTAACTTGCTGCTCTACTGCATTCTCAGCTATTGAAGCTTCCAATGATCTTCAAGAGCAGCCCTAGGCAGAGTACTTTATAGTAGTCAAACCTGGGAGTCACCAAGGTATGAATGACCGTGAGTAGGACTGCCTGATCCAGGATTGGTGCACAAGATGGATTTGTATAAATAAGGGAGATCAAACAGGAGAAGGGACACCTGAAGGGTAATGAATGGTGAATCTGATTAAGCATCATTCATTCGTTCATCCGTTCGTTCTTTCACTCAATCTCTATGACTGCCTATCTCAGAAATTAGAATCATAACCCTACTGTGTGATAAAAAGGACAATAAATCCTCAATATTTTCTGTCTTTGTCTCCTCAGTTAGTACACCTTGGTATATCCACATTATACTTTGCTTTGCAAATTGTGCTGCTTCCAATGTACTTCTGGCACAATTTAAGATGCTGGCTGTTATCTATAAAACCTTTCATGGCACCAGCTGGCCTGTTTAGAAATGGGTCTTTAATGGTTTGGGCAGCATGAATTCAGACAGAATTTTGGGAGTGACAAAGATTAAAACCTACTAGGAGGTAAAGTTTTCGAAATCCTGAAAAAATGACTTTCATTTGCTATTTTGTTTTTTCTGATATTTTCTATTCCCCCAAAACCCAGAAATCTATTTCTAAAAATTTAAGATGAATAACTTATTTTTTCAGGAAAATACAGACATTAGATGGGCATCCAGATGGGATTATATTTTAGAATCCATGTCCCATACGCACATACAGTGGTTTAGGTAAGGCCTACTTTACTTTCGTAATTCAGACAATTTTACAGATAGATATAAAAATGAACACTTCTAATAGCAGGTTGCCTTGTTTTCCAGTATTATGAATTCGCTGGTGATTGTCCTTTTCCTCTCTGGAATGATAGCTATGATTATACTAAGAACTCTGCATAAGGACATTGCAAGATATAACCAAATGGATTCTACAGTAAGTATACAATTGTTCTGGAAAATTCCTTCCTTCCTCCCTCCCTCCCTCTCCCCTCCCCTCTTCCATCTCTTTAAAGCAGCAAGGTCACACATTGTATATTTAGGTATTTAATTTTCATAGCTGAAGGATAAATGATGACTTGATGAAATAATTCAAGTAGATGGAACCAGATTTTCATACAGAGATTGCAAAGTGTAGTATTAAATCAGATTAGATTATTCAGAGATGGGTGTCTGCTTTGGTGTGCAAAGTTTAAACAAAAAGCTTTTTTGTTTTTCTACCCCAAAACACCAGGAAATTGCATTACTGTTCCTCAATTATTTGTTGTTGAAATTTAGTGATGTGCTTTCTGAAAGCTGCAAAAAAGGGGTCTTAGGGTTAATTACCCTTAGGGTTAACAATAGCATGTTATACTGTTTAATACTTTCTAATTAATAGTTCTAACATAATATGAGTCGTTTTTTCCTCATCAAGGCTCTGTTTTATATAAATATATTTGCAATCACACTATTATGTAGACTATGACCAATTAACTTTATTTTAGCTCAGCTCAGTTGTATAGAAGCAAATACATTGATTATATGTTTGTCCTTCTCAGATTGCATAAATGCACTTGTTTAACAGTAATAGAATTCAGTAATAGAATTTTGGGTAATATTTAATTTTTAAAGAAAAATAGTAATGCAGATTCTTCTGTGGGTGTGATTCAGTTTCCAGGGACATACTTATTAATAGCAGATATTAATAAAGAACATAATATTATTTGTTATACCATCATCTCCTTTAGCTGTGAAAAAAGCACTGCAGGATGTGTCAGTTGGCAGCATCTTTCTTTTCTACTTTTTGGTTACTTTTTGTCACAGATATAATTTTTAAAAATGAAATTAGTCACTTGAAGAACAATTGCCTTTTTTGCTGTGCTTATTAAATAATATCAAGAGTTAGTTTATAGTTATGTTTTGCATCCACAATTAGGAGAACTGGTGGGCCCGTTTGAAAGGTTGAAGTTCAATCACCATGGAAAATGTGACCAGTTTACCAGAAGACAAACTCAAATGAAGCTAACAGTTTTCCCAGATTTTTATTTGTAAGGAAGTAGATATGATGGTCTGGGCTCCAAAAATCAAATCTCATATTTGTGTATATGGAGACATACTCCTAAATGAAACAGCTTTCTTGACTGCTGTTTGAGTAGAAAATCAGATACAAATGAGATATTTAACAGTAAGAATGCAATCTGGATATACTCATTGAAGCGCACCCCCTTCCAAACATAAGCAAAAGTGTAATCTGTGCATGCTGGAAACAAGCAGCCTGTAATGGTATGTGGGAATGACTTTGGGAGACTGAAGAAATGCTGCCTAGGGAATGGTCAGATAAGAGAGAGCATAGCCCAGCGGTCCCCAACCTTTGCAGCCCAGTGCGGGGGGAACTGGGCCACACAAACAGCGGGCTGATGCATGCATGCAACCTTTGTGTGAGTGGTGGACCAGCACACAGATGTGCAGCTTGACTTGCATGAGCAGCAGGTCACCGCACACCTGTGCGATTGCCTGCCGGCTGCCAACTCACACACGTTAAGTTGTGCATGCATGCAGATGTGCTCAGCTAACCACATGAGCGGTCCAGTTCCAAATGGGCAGGGCCTGGTAGTGGAACCAGGGGGTTGGGAACCTTGGCATAGTTTACAGTTGCATGGTGGGTGAGAGGCTTAGGAGGGACCTCCCTAAGTTATTTGAGCTGTAAATGTGAGAGCAGGAGAATTATGCCTGATAGAATTGTACAAATCAGATTTCATATACAAATCAGGAAAGGAGAAAAATTACATGGAATAGGATCCCTATCTGGGCTGAGGAACATATTGGCAGATACCCAGAAGTCCACCAACTTTGGGGAACCTCAAGTTGTTTATTTATTTATTTGATTGATTGTTGTTCATCTCAACAAGTGACCCAGGGTGACATACATCATAAAAAATGCTGTTGAGATTCTGGAATGAGGCCAAACACATGCTGAATATCAGTGCTAGGGAAAAGTTCACTGATTTGTGTCCCAGGTTTAGCGACTTTCTATAGAATGGAAACACATATTCTTGCTTGTAGGACAATTTGAAAACTTTTTATCTTTGCATGTTAATAGAAAAGAATTCTGAGATTCATATATAATAGGTTTTTGATGCATGTTTTGAATGTTGTAGAAGCTTTGTATTTCCCATCATTTTGGAAGATTATGTGAAATGATTAGAATGATTTTATTCATAGCACTCTTTGAATAAACTGAATTGATTGAAACTGAATACATAAAAAATTGCATATCTGAAAAGGATAAATAGATAATAAGAGTATAATAAATGAGTTGGGAAACCTATACTTATGTGAATCAGACATATCATTGTAATATGCTAAATTGATTATTTCCTTTTCAGGAAGATGCTCAGGAGGAATTTGGCTGGAAATTGGTTCATGGTGACATATTTAGACCCCCACGAAAAGGAATGCTGCTTTCTGTCTTTCTGGGTTCTGGAACTCAGATTTTAATTATGACATTTGTTACATTATGTAAGTACAGTATAAATACTGTTAAAATACTGGTTCATTTTCGAAGTCTGAATTCTTTAAGCAGGATTTCAAGAATGTTCTGTGTTGTAGGAATAGCTAGTTATATATTAATGTGTAAACGCAACAAGTTGAGGTTGGAGTGTGTTTATCTTGTACTGTGCTAAGAAGAGTTGGAAATCAATGCCACTAATAACACTCCTTGGGCCCCCAAAGACCTGGTCTTGTGCAGAAGACTGGGGGAGGGGAGCAGGGTGGGGAATTGTCGGAGCTTCCATACATTCGCTAATATTTAGAAACTGGCTCCTTTCAACTCTTATTCCTGAATTTTGTACAATTCCGTTAAATCATTATAAGAACATAGCAAACACTATAAGCTTTAAAAATATTTATTTAACTTCCGTGCCAACCATCTCACCTTTTTTTTCCTTGCCATCTCTCCCCCCCTTTTTTCTTGATACGTGTTCATGTAGTCACATGAAGCAATGTTTCGTAACATGGGCATCTTTTAAATTTTTGGACTTCAATTCCCAGAATTCTCAGCAATTGCTGTGCCAGGTAATTGCCAGGATTAAAAAAGAAATTCCACTGTTTTATGGACTGATTATCTTTCTGGGAGGTTTTTAACTGTAGATCTGGAGAAAAAAAACCCACTATTTTACAAATGGTTCCATTACTTGTAGCCATTCTGTCCAGGAGGTGTGGTTCAGAAAACTGGATTGAGTATTTCCATTTTAATGACCCCTCAAATGTGTGTCTGCTTTTAACAGTCTTTGCTTGTCTGGGATTTTTATCCCCTGCAAATCGAGGAGCATTAATGACTTGTGCCGTGGTCTTGTGGGTGCTTCTTGGAACTCCGGCAGGTTATGTTGCTGCCAGGTTCTACAAATGTAAGTTTAAAACTTTATTTAATCTGACAGCACTTAAATTCATTTGTGTAAATTATCATCACAGCAGTAACATTTTCTTCTCTAATGTTTGCCTTTTGGCAAGATGGAGAAATGTTTAAGACTGAAGGCTGCATGCCAGTTTACATTGTTCTGCTTTCAGGTTGGCTGGGTTTTTTTTAAAGAAATTCTGTCAGTTGTTCTCATTTTGATATATTTGAAAGGAAGGGAAAGCTGTGGAAACTGACTACTGTTAGGTATGAAAATGAAGTTGTTGATGGCCTTGAAGTTGCGCTATGTTTGACATGTGATGCTTACATTATTCTGTTGTTTTCTTTAGTATGGTATCACTTCAAAGGAAGCGAAATACCATATTCACTTTATACTTTATGACACTTTGCTGAGGTCCTTGATCGGTGATTATTTTTATTTTAATAGATATGTTGTAGAGGGAGTACGTTGTGTTCATATGTGTTTGTAAGCCATTTTATTAAAAACAGTTGAGGCTGAACTTCAATATCCACAAATAAAAAAAATAAGAGCCATTTAAATTATTTATTCATTCAATTTCTATAGCCACCCAACTCAACCAAGTGCCTTTACAATTCTAAAATTGTAAAATAACCAAAACATTCATAAAATAAATAAGTACAAACAACAGTTATGATGATTAATCAGCTAATAGAAATAAAGTTTAATAATTTTAAGTAGAAAAATTAAATACTGTATGTAATGTTGAAATTTTCTTCTTTTTCTTTCTTCCTATGTTATAAGCTGGACTTTAAAATATAATTTTCTCTGGCAAGTAAATTATCCTTTTGAATTGCTAAAATTGGAGAATAGGATAAGAACAGGATTCTTTCTTTAAAGTCATAATAATTCATTTTTTGCCTAATATATTCATATGTATTTGAGTATACCTCTATACTCTATAATTAACTGGTATTCTCCTTGTTGGCTTAATTTTTATATAGCTTTTGGGGGAGAGAAATGGAAGACAAACGTTCTCCTAACTGCTTTCCTTTGCCCTGGGTAAGCAAATTCCTATGATTAATGTTATATACAAAATAAGCTGACCTTAAACATCCACAATAGCATAAACAATATATCTTCATATCATAATACATCAGAGCTGTGTATAATTTTTATTTTTTTAAATAAAAATTTGTTTAATTTATACCAGGGAAAAATTGATTAACAGTATCAACCTGGAGAAATATTTTGTAAGACAATCTTGCTCCTCACTGACCCTTGGTTCTATTCCTTAGGCTGCTTTTCAGATCTCAGGATAGTTGGCCTTATGTGTTGTCATACGCTATACAGCTTCTGTATTCTATCTTTTGGCTTAATCACAGCAAGCAGTTGTTCCCTGAAGTGCAGAGATGACAGACAGACATTTAAAGCTATTTAGCTGAAATGTCAACTCCTGCAGGAGTTCAATTCTATTCCATTAAGAGAAGTAGACTTTCTTGACCTATTTGCCTGACCTGTTCTGCTTGTGAATGTTGCTTAACATTACATTAGACAAACTGTAATATGATTTCGGTAACATAGAACTTCATCAGATTTAAAATCTTCTCTCTTTTAGCATTGTGTTTGCAGATTTCTTCATCATGAATCTCATTCTTTGGGGAGAAGGGTCCTCAGCCGCCATTCCATTTGGCACTTTGGTTGCTGTTCTGGCACTTTGGTTTTGCATATCAGTACCACTGACTTTCATTGGGGCCTACTTTGGTTTTACAAAGAATGTAAGTGGTTTTACCTGAATATATTTTGTATCTTTGACTTGTTTGTAAAATAAGTGCTGAGCCTCATCTCTCAAGAACATGTTGTCTCAAAACGAAATGCTTTAATTGAATGAATAGATAGACAGACAGACAGACAGACAGCAATTATGTAAAAATAAAAAAAATGTTGGTCATTATCTTTAAAGATAAATTACTTTACGATGTGGTGCAGGGTTTCTTCAGGAGTCATCTCGCCTCAATGGGACCCTTCCCACTCGTTCCAGTGGAAGAGGCTTACTCTGGATCCTATCTGCCAAAGTGGGCTGGCAGTATCCAGGAAAAGAGCCTTTTCTACTGTGGCCTCGCCCCTGGAATATTCTCCCACTGGAGGTGAAGTCCACCCCCACACTCCTGGCCTTCTGGAAGAGCCTGAAAATGTGGCTCTGCTGCATGGCCTGGACCCTGACAAGGGTGTGTTATGTTGGGGGTGGCTGACAGGGTATAGAAGATCCCCAACCTCAGACCACTCATTGTCTTTAGTTTTTAGCTTTCCTATTTATCTGTCACCCAGAGCCGCTGAATCCATGAGATTGGTGGCATAAAAAATTAGTAAAATAAATATAAAGCATGATCAGGTTTCAGCTTTCTGTGACAGATACTTAGATTTTACTTGACAAGGCTATTTTGAACATGACAGATTTTATTATATAAACTGTGTTGGAATTCTGGTTTTGATTTACTTTCTATTGTACTTTAAATATATACAATTGTAAATATCTTTAGATTGTTGCTTTAGATCAGAGAAACCATGTCAGGATTGTGTTTGACCTCCAAGGGGGGCAGCATGGTCAGCTCGACATTTGTGTTGGGGGCACTTGTGGGGATCTGAGTGTTCTGTCAGTGAAAATGGGCTCCCGAACTCTGTTTTCACCTGCAATGGCCTCCTGCAACCCTCTGCCAGAGAAAACAGAGCTACGTTTTTGTTGGCAGACGCCCCAAGGGCCAGCCCTTTGCTGTTTCAAAGGCAGCCCCGTGGGCCAGATCTAAGCACCCCATGGGCCAGATCTGGCCCGTGGGCCTTGAGTTTGACACCCCTGTTTTAGATCAATCTTTCTCAATCTTAGCGACTTGAAAATGTATGGACTTCAGCTTCCAGAATTCCCCAGCCAGCATACTGGTTGGAGATTTCTGGAAGTTGAAGTCCACACAATTTCAAGCTGTTGAGTCTAAGGAACGTTACTTTAGAGTGTGTGAAATACAGCTGAAATTACTGAGAACCAATTCCTTCTGTCCCTTTTTAAATATTTCTAAAGGCCATAGAACATCCAGTCCGTACGAATCAGATTCCTCGCCAGATTCCAGAACAATCATTTTATACAAAACCACTTCCTGGGATTGTTATGGGTGGCATTCTGCCCTTTGGATGCATCTTCATACAGCTTTTTTTCATTCTTAATAGCATATGGTGAGTTTTGAATACATTGTAATGCATAGCTATTTTTTTTATTTGCTTTAAGCTTGCACCTATCTCTTGCATTTTTCTGTCCTTTTGACATGCCCTCAGAACAGTTTCCTGATGGCCAAAGAAAATTGTTCTGAACATGTTACTCATTCAGATAAGTTTGCTATATAGTCAAAGCTTGAAAGACTGATTCATATAAACGAATCTGTTGCAGACCGAGTGTTACAATACACCTGGTTCCCAGTAGTTTGAATGTTCTGATGTGATGCAAATCTAACTTATCTGTCTTTATATTGGTGCATTTTAAAATTTGTAGACAACTTTGACTTAATTTACCAATCAGTGTCATTTTAATGGATGGAGATAATTAGAGCAGTGGTAGATGATCTTCCTAGAACCAGATAAATGATGCTTGTTCCTTGTATTTTGCAGCACTTTAAATGGCATTGTAGGAATTAGTAAAAACTGTTTTTCTTACTAATTACCCATCAGCTATGGTCATAGTCAGAACACCATCACAGGATCAAGTGCTATCAGAGCTATGGTGGTGCAGTGGTTAGAATGCAGTACTGCAGGTTACTTCTGCTGACTGCCAGCTGCCAGTAGTTCGGCAGTTCGATTCTCACTGGCTCAAGGTTGACTCAGACTTCCAGTCTTCTGAGATCAGTAAAATGGGGACCCAGGTTATTGGGGGCAATATGCTGACCCCACTTAGAGTGGGCTGTGAAGCACTGTGAAGTGGTAAATAAGTCTTAAGTGCTATTGCTATCAACATTTGATGAATGTTAGGGTATGAATGTTGACACATACTCTATGTAGGTTACTTTATTAAAACAGTATAGAAACACTTATACTAAGGCTTAAAGTCTCTGCAGGATGATGTTCTAAAGTGAAAAAGAAATACATTTGTGTCTTTGAGTCTTTGTCCAGTAACTGTTTAGGCAAGGGGTTTTTTGGAAATGATTTGCCATTGCCTGTTTCCTAGAGCTGAAAGAGAGTATCAGTCTCCCAGCTGGCTTTGTGCCTAGAGTAGGATTAGACCTCACAATCCCCAGTTTCTAATCCAGTTGAACCACAAAATAGTTACAGGCAATGATCACAGGGAAGATTCTTCTAGTCAGAATCCATAGACCAGGAAAAGTAAACATAGACCAGGAAAAGTGAGTTTCAAAGAGTGCTTATATAATCAGAAACAACCTGTTAAAATGCTTTCATCCAACAGCAGGTGTCCATAAAATATTTATTTACAAAGCGATAACTAATATCAGTCCCCATCTCTTGTTGCATAATACCATGAAGTAACGATGTTCTAATCAGTTTAAAATAATAATGGATGTGATTATAACTTTGAATATACAGGGAAATAGTGAACCAGTTTGACAAACAGAACTTGATACTGGAATGTTTCACACCCACAAGAAAGAGAAAACACAAAAGTTACTGTTAGCTGGATAAAATATCATTTAGCATGTAAGTCTAATAAAGCAAAGCATGGTTAAAAGTCCAAGTGGAAACTGGGAAAAATGACCAGGCTCCCAAGCAGAAAGAGGGTATGCACTTTCACTACAAGAACACGTGGCTGCTCTTTGTGAGGCCTGTATACCTTAATGAATGTATCTTTTCTTTTATGTATACTGAGAGTATTTGCGCCACATTCCTTGTGTGTCCAATCACACTTGGCCAATAAAGAATTCTATTCTATTCATAATGGTTAAGTTTGTGTGTTGCTAGCCACAAGGGATAAAGGAGACCACTTAATCACATAGCCCAAAAAGAACAGAGAAAGCAAACACAGGAAACTAGAGACAGGAATTACAGCTTTCTGTAAAAACAAATGTGGCAATAATATTGTGCAAAAAAACAACTAAGGCAAATTAGCTCAGGAACTGAATACAAAACAAAGTCAAAGCTATAACAGACTAAATAATAACCAGATTACCTAGATGAAACACCTGTTATCTCATTAGGAAAGGCCAAAAGCAACATTGCATTCATTAGGAAGTTCAGATCTCAAAGGCCAAGAGCTTGCTTGCCACAGTATGAAACCTATTTAATTTAAACTTCTGTTTTCCAGGTCTCATCAAATGTATTACATGTTTGGCTTCTTATTTCTGGTGTTCATTATTTTGGTTATTACATGTTCTGAGGCTACTATTCTACTTTGTTACTTCCATTTATGTGCAGAGGTAAGCTTCCCAAATAGGTTGTCACAAGGTAATCTGTGTTTTGCTGTGTTTAATTAAAATAACAAGATAAGAAAAGAAGATGCATTCTCTACTGACTGTCTCCCAGAGGGAAAATTTAAAGACTTACCATAGGGACAGTGTTGTGGGACTAGAAAAAAATTAACACGGTGTTGTATTAATGAGATTGGGGGAAGGAAAAAATATTTCCCAAGTACCAAGAAATTTGTTCTTAGCTGCTGGGAAAAAATATCTGCAGAACAAATGCTTAATCACTGAACTTGAGTACTATATTCCACAGATAAAAAATAATAGTTTTAAGTACCATTTTGACTTTGTTCAAACATCCTAAGCCAGATTTTATTGCTGCTTGTTAATACAATCTGGTTTGCACATAACACTCCTGTAAAGCACAACTGGATTCACATATCAAACCAGAAACAAACCACATTATTTTGATTTGTATGTGAACCATACCTCTTATGATCTTACAAAAACAGAGAATCAGAAATTGTCATAGTTGAAACTGTTTAATAAATAACATCCAAGATTTATTTTGTTTTGCCAATTAAACCAAGACCCCCAAATACAGATTTGCAAAGTATTATATAGAAAAGATATATGCTCAATCATAGATTACATTTTCATAGGCAGGAATAGCCTATAACTTTATGTCATGAATAATCTCTCATACTTGCTTTCATCTCTGATCAACATTCCTTCACTGTTATACAAGTATTAGAAAATGTTCACCCCTTTAACCATATAATTAGCTATAACTCAGCATGTTTCTTTTAACATGATAATTACAGGTAGTGGTGTCCTCTTTAAAAGTTCTAAAAAGAAGTGCATAACTTGAAATGGAATATGATGTATAAAATAGATTTAACCGCACCCGAGAGAAGCATGTCTAACTTTTACACCTGTTTCCCTCTTTGCTGTAGGACTACCACTGGCAGTGGCGCTCCTTTCTTACGAGTGGTTTTACTGCTGTTTATTTTCTAATATATGCAGTTCACTACTTCTTTTCTAAGCTTCAGATTACGGGTACAGCAAGCACCATTTTATACTTTGGCTACACCATGATAATGGTCCTGATCTTCTTCCTTTTTACAGGTAATATTGCTTGATATGAGAAATGCCTGCAGAAACACTAAACTGGTAACTAAATTGAAAATGATGACATGATGATGAAGCCAGATACTGTGTATCAAACATTTTCATTTCAGTTTAAAGCCTTCTGTGTGATCTAGACATTCTGCATACTGGTGCTGTGGATCACATCTTCTGAAATCAGGCCAGGGATAAATTAGTATTTATGCTTTAAGTTTAGGTTCTCAAAATTTTTAATTTGGCCATCAAATAGCACTTTTTTATTTTTGTTATTGTGTTACAGTCTGGGCTGCATCACATAATACATGCACTGGCAGTCATGTCTAAAGTTATAAAATATTTTAAACATATAATTTTTGTTCCATTAAAAAGAACCCTGAAAAACACAATAGCTTTATAATTTCTGTGTGGGAATGGTTCCTCAAATCTCCTGCACTACAGGTAGTCCTTAAATTATGATTCCGATTGAGCTCAACTTTTCTGTTGCTAAGCGAAACATTTAAATTATTTCCTCCCGCCCCCATTTTACGACCTTTCTTGTTACAGTTGTTAAGTAAATCACTGCACTTGTTAAGTTACTAATACAGTTAAGTGAATCTGGCTTCCCCATTGACTTTACTTAAAAGGTTGCAAAAGAGGATCGCATGACCCCAGGATATCGCAACCATCATAAATGAATCATTTGCCAAGTGTCCAAATTTTGATCACGTGACCATGGGGTGGCTACAAAGGTCGTAAGTGTGAAAAATGGCCGTTAGTCACTTTTTTTCAGTGCTGTTGTAATTTTGAACAGTCACTAAATGAACTGTTATGAGTTGAGGACTACCTGTAGCGCTAGGATCTTTCATTGTAGCCGGTATGCTTTAGTGTTCATACCTTGACTTGCTTCTGTACTGTATTGTATCTGCTCTCTGTTAGTTGCTATGCGCAGGCAGCTAGTTGGACAATTCTTGAAAGGTAAGTTAATGCCGTCTCTTTGACTTGGTAAATGTAAATTCCTTTTGTCTTCTAGTGCAGCAGATTCCCAAACTTTATTTTTAGAATTATGAATACTTGAAAGTAAACTGATAATATGACCTGTATTTAAATAGAGACGCACTGCTTTACAAAAGGCATTAGTAAAATTTTTGTCATGCACACATAATAATACTTAGAAGTGTAAAACAAGATGTGTAATTAATGCATACAGTTTCTGCTGCTACTACAACTATGAATACTTACAAGTGAATAAAAAATGTTCAAATTAGCTTAAGAGGCTAATTTGATTCCCCTACAAGTGAAATGCCCCCCCTCCCCCCAGATTTTATGTTGAGTGTTTGTTAAAGGTATTGGGTAGGGTATAGTAAAAATAAAAAGTCAAGATGGCAACCCGGCAATGTGACTGAAGCTTTGCCTGTTTTCTATGGGTAATGCACATAAAAAATGGCCCTTTTTGATTACACCTGAGGACACACCTTTGCTTTTGTACCACAAGACACTTGGCAACAGTGAATCTTTTGCTAATTCACCATATTGAATTAAATACCAATTCATATATTGGAATTTTTGCTCCCACAACCCACCTGCATTGTTCATGAGGAAAAAAGGTATATATAAAAAAGCACATCATAAATTTCACGAGGCTAAAATGAAACATCCTAGGATATTCAGTCCTAGAGGCATTTAAGTTCCTGTCAAGTTGATATAAAAGCCAAACCAAGGACCTCCTAATTGCTGTATCCAAATGATTATATTGCTGCTTACTCATCTATTTAAAATGGTCAACCTCAAGAAGGGTTTTGATGGTGCCCTGCTGTCACAGCAGTAGAGCGCATGCTTGGGGCATTTACTTCTCATATGGCATTCTGGATCATTGATCTGACACAGCAAGCAAGTTGCTGGAAGCTACGCAACAAATCCGATTCAAAGCGAAGTCCACAACTGTGTCTTTGACACACTAAATGAATCTGTTCGACATCAGTGGCTGAGCTAATATGAAAAAAAAAAAATCAATGCGATATCATTCAGTTTTTGCTGAAATATTTGTAATGCTTAAAACTATTGTGAATTTTCAAACCCTCCAAACTGCACACACGAGGCCTTTCAGGAACAAAAGGGAATGGTGCTTGTCCTTTATCTTATTATTCTGAAATTAGCAATTTACTCATTACTCTCTGCTATGTGAAGCAGGAATTTTAGAATTTCTACATATTCTGCAAAGATCTGAAGTGCACAGAAATGCACTGGCAGCTTTTAACTATTTAGCACCTTGAATTTCAAAGAGTTGTCTGTATCCTTTAAAACAGTAGTTTACGTGAGCAACTGGTTATTTTTTTCAACCATGAACAGGTATCAAATGTTTCGCTCTATAATAGCTTTCTGTTTCAAGAACTGGTCAGTGATATATATAATAGAGTAGATTTAAAATCAGCCAAAATGTGTGATGTCAGGAACCAAACCATGCATATATTTATCTGCAGTTATTTTAAAAGCCAGGGCCATCTCTTTGCCTCTTTATCTTTTCGACATCTCATTTTCTCTGCAGAAGTGATCTTATTTCATTATGGTTTTTGTAGTGAGTCAGGTTTTTACTTCCAGGGACGAAATAGTGTTTCTTATGGGGTTTTTTTCAGGCTAGCTGACTGCAAGGCTTGTCCAGCCTTCTGAGTATTTGGGCTAGCTTTTCTGTGCTGCCTTATCAATTTTACTGAATTTTGCAACAGCAATATAACTTTTTTTTTGGAATATATGACCAAAACAGTTTCTTCCCAAGTTCAGTGGGTGCAGATACTTTAAGACAGCAATTAAAGACACATTAGATGCGAACGCCTATAAATTTAGGAGATCTTAATTCTGAAGAAATAGGAATAGGTTGGTATTTGGGGGTGTGGTTATGACAACTATACATTGCACTTTCTAACTTCAAAAGTTAAAATGCAAGGATGCTTTAGTAAAGATAAATCATAAGGATAAAGGTGCCAAGTTACAAGAATATTTACAGAAGAAAGTATGATGCTTCTGACTTAACAGAATAATAGGTGCAAAATTTTATATTTCAGACTATAAACAATAACATGAAAACCTGCCTGTAGATAGCTTTTTTTTCTTTTTACAATTTTCTCTTTTTTCCTCTTGTTCTGTTAAATGAATAAATTAAAAAAAAAAAGATTAAAAAAGGATTGGATGGAAAAAGGATTGTTTTCATGCTGAGGCAGAAAAATGTATGGAAGGCTTAGGGTACATTTTTGGTGTTCTAATCTATGCATGGAAATGCACCATACAGAAAAAGATTCCTAGCTAAATGGTTATTTTTTTTCCAAAGCAAAAATCCCTGTGCTATCTTTACCTGGTCTTCTTCCAGATGTGGGGAGGGGTTTAACTTTAATGAGAGATGCTCTGCACCAGACCGATCTTGCTCCACAGAACTTCCTCTTTCAGGAAATGCAGACAGAGCTCAGCTCCTATATGATGGCAAGCAAGCTGCCTTTGGCACTGTGCTGATTTAATGTCGTGGCCCTAAATATAAAAAATTCCTGAAAAAGTAATCACGATGTGCTTGTAAGAGAGAAAGCATTAAAATAGACACACTAACGTGCAAAATTATAGGTTTTTGTGGCCTGTGTTATTAATGTAAGACAACCAGGTATGAATATTGATGCAATTTTGTATTTGATTTGTAGGAACAATTGGATTTTTCTCCGGCTTTTGGTTTGTGACCAAGATATACAGTGTGGTAAAAATGGATTGAAGATACTCAATGCAGAAACTATCAACCTAATTTAAGTAGATGATTTTGGAAAAGAATGTAACCTTTATCAAAAGTACTGACTTAGTACTTTCTGAATGATACAGAATATACATTTTCTCTCATTCAAATATTTGTATTGTAATTTTGCAATCTGTTTTCAGTTCGTATTCTTAAGACTGAATATAAATGTATGCATTTGTAAATATTGTTATATTGGGACTTTTAAATTCTAATGACCGGGTTATAAGTGCTGCCTTGCAATATTTAATAATTCTTCTGAAAGAATAGTTGTAAATAAAGTTTTCTAGGTTTGCTGAGTGGGGTTGATTATTTTTTCAAAGTAAAGAACTTATTTCTATCATGCTTTTGAAGATTGACTCAGTGTAAGGTTGACTCAGCATTCTTGTAGTTTGAATGTTTTTGTTTCATATGAAGCCATGGCCATAAATCCATCCATCCCCCACCCTTCCTGTGATTCTGTTTAGTTCTAGTGGTGTTGGCGTTTGAGATTCTGTGCCTCCTAAGTTTTGCAACCTAAACAATTCATAATAAATGAGCTGTGTTCAGTTGATTATTACCCATTATAAATAAACGCATAAAATCCTGTAAATAGAAATATATTGATAAGTTTTAAACATGTAGATTGGGTTATGTTTTTTTGAGTAAATCATGCTACATAAATGTAATATTCATGCACTACTTAAAAATGACATTTCATAATTATACTATAGTGTCTCTCTTAATCCACTACATAACTAAATTAAAAGACTGGATAATATGATGAAAAGGTCTGCATAAATAGAAACAAGATGTATTACCAATTGTGTCCCTTGCAGATTTTAATGATACATATTATGCAGAATGGACTACAGATATTTTTTTTAAAGAACTATTTGCCTCAATTAAAGAAGTAAATTTGTTAGATGAATTAAAATTAATCCACTTGCATCTCTGAAAATTGCAGTGGAAACGTGTTTACTGTGTTAAGTTGTCTGAGCAATTTACCTATTAATAATCTCTGCATGTTTTCTGGAAGACATACCTGTTGCCATGTAATTGCATGTTTCAACAGATGACACTAATTTTTTTTCTAGTATTTCTAAAGAGGATAAACTGATGTGTGAATATTAAAATCCAATAAAATATCTTTTGTTAATAACCTGAATTTTTAATTTGGTCCTGTAAACTTCCATTTACACAAATGTTCGATTCAGAATGCCTTACAGAAGAATTTAAAAAGCCATGTCGATATTCCTCAGATTTTTTTAACAGCCAATCTAAATATTTGCTAAATAGTTATTATTGCAGCTTGGGTCTTCTTTTAGTGAAATTATTTGTGCAGTTATACCAGGGTTGGATGTGGTTTTAGCTGCTATAAAAGTGAGCCATCCTTGATTGAGAATGCTAGCATAAATTATCTGGCTTAAAGAATAATTTCCTTTAATATATTCAAATTTGTATGCCAGGTTTCCTTGGAGTCAGAGAATAATTTTAAACAGAAGACTCCTCTGGCAGAATAGACCTCTTGACTACAGGTAGTCCTTGACTTACAACATTTAGTGTTGTAAGTTCATTTAGTGATCATTCAAAGTTACAACATTGAAAAAAGGGACTTATGACTATTTTTCACAGCTGTAACTGTTGCAGCATCCCAAGGTCACGTGATCAAAATACACATGCTTGGCAATTGACTCGCATTTACAACGGTTGCAGTTGCCCTGGGTCATGTGATCGACTTTTGCGACCTTCTGACAAGCAAAGTCAATGAAGAAGCCGGATTTACTTAACCACAGGGATACTAACAACTGCAGCAAGTGCTCGCATGCCAACACCCAGAAGGCAATGCACCCCCACATCCCCTACGCATGCACATGCAATCACACACCCGCCTCTTTACCTGCACAGCGCCTCACAGCTGATTTATGGCCTGTTTGAGGTCTTTTTCGGCCTCCCAAAGACTTGAGGAAAGCTTCTGCAGGCTTCTACAAGCTTTGTAGGCTGAAAGCTAGCCCCATTTCATCATTTCCTGTTTTTCCGAAAATACCAGCCGAAAAAGGCCTCAAACCAGCCGAAAATGAGCTGTGAGGCACACACATGTGCCATGAGGTAAGTTTGCCTGCAGCTCGTGTGCTGACACAAATGGCTCTGTGTGCCACCTGTGGCACGCATGCCATAGGTTCGCCATCACAGCTTTAGGATATTTCAAGAGGGTAGCAAGTGAAACGTGTAATGGGCCCTAGCACGTGCCAAGAAACTATAGAAGAGTATATTGCATTTCAAATACTGTCTATGGAGATTCTCAGTCATCCAGGTCATGGTTGTCCCAAAGATGCTTTTTTTTCCCAAGAGGCAATTGGACTTTCTGGTTTTTCTTTGAAGACATTTTGCTTCTCATCCAAGAAGCTTCTTCAGCTCTGGTTGAAGAAGCTTCTTGGATGAGAAGCAAAACATCTTAGAAGAAAAACCAGAAAGTCCAGTTGCCTCTTGGGGAGAAAGAAAGCATCTTTGGGACGTTGCAAATACTGTTTTGCCAGCCAGTTCCTGTTTTATATCTGAATCTGGTAATGGAACCTGAACAGATGGGCCACAGGAGAAAAACAAGTTTGGAAGAGCAGCATGGATAAAAAAAAAACCTTGAAAAACACTGTACAGGTAGTCCTTGACTTACAAGAGTTTGTTTAGTGACCATTCTAAGTTACAGTGGCACTGAAAATGTGACTTATTATAATTTTCACACTTAACGACCATTGCAGCATCCCCATGTCACATGATCAACATTCAGGTGCTTGGCAACTGGTTCATATGATGGTTGCGATGTCTTAGAGACCTTTTGCAACCTGGCAAGGAATGTTAGTAGATTCACTTAGCAGCCAAATTACTAACTGCAGTGATTCACACTTAAAAACTGGCAAGGTAGGTGGTAAAATTGGGCAAAACTCAATGTCTCAACAACAGAAATTGCTCAATTGTAGTCGTAAGTCCAGGACTACCTGTATTGTGTCATTTGGCAAGGAAGATGGAAATGAAGGAAAACACTTGAAAACCTTATTCTAAAGGAACTTTAAACAATTTATGCTGTTCCTGATAAAAAAACAAACTACATTTTTAGGATCTGAAATAAAAATTATTCTTTCCATTTATCATTGGTAGACACGTTAGAAAATTTATTAAATTTATATAACTGCTCATTTCTATCCCTGCCATTCAAGGCAGCTTACAAAGTTAACGCCAAAAACAATATGAAAAACCAAAACCAAAATAAGTGCCATCAGAACAGAACTATTTTAAAAAACCCATAAAATCTGCTTTTCCTAACATGCAATCAATTTGCAGGCTCTCCACTGTCACCAGATCACCAGTTAAGATAGCAAGACCACGTCTTCAAGTGCCAAGAAAGTTAGTGCCAGTCTACCTTTATAGGGGAGGCAGGAATGATGTTACAAAAAGCAAACACTGCAGCAGAAAAAAATTCTGGATGTTGGGTGCAGAGAGTATTAAAGTCTGTGGTACCCTACATGGGATCTTTCCCGATCAACACCAACTGGAACTGGCCACAAATCAATTTAAGACAGTGCTGACATTGTACAGGATGTGGATTTGTTTAGCTATAAATTTTAATAGTATGTGGGAGTAACCTTGGGAGTCTCTGCCAAGGAAAGTTAAGTGACAGAATAGCTTAAAGACTCTAAGGCTGTAAAAAAAGGGAGGGAACTTAACTTTCAGACTTACAAGATTCTGTAAGTGTAATTAGCTAATCTGGTTGTGCTTCTTATCTGGGATGCTCTGCAAGGCCAACATTTTTCACACAATTTAGTGGCATCTACTTCTGAACCATCAAGTTTAGGAATTAAATCCTTAAAGTATCTGTTAGCCTACAAGAATGCCATCCTTCACTCAGTATCTTAGTTAAGATTTAACAGGAGATTTCATACTTGCCTTGCAATAATGATTATAGTAACCTTTACGGCTAGTTTGCACACTGGTAAATTGGGGCTAAATGCAGTGGATGAATGCCATAGTGTGGTCAGTGAACAGCTCCAGGCACTGGAGTTAATTCAGTCAGCCATATTTTACTAAATGTGAGACACGTTTGTACAAATGCAACCTGTATGATTAAGGTATCAAACTAGAAACTGGGGAGATTGTGAGTTCTAATCCCGCTTTAATAAAAAGCTAGCCAAGTGACTAAGGGCCAGTCACTCTCTCAGCTCTCGGAAGGAGACAGTGGCAAACCACTTCTTTTTTAAAAAATTTGCAAAGAAAAACTGCAGAGATTTGTCCCGACAGCCTCTAGAATGGGACACAATTGAACTGGTGGAAAGAAATGGTAGGACAATCTTTTCCTATCTTTGCATGCTCAGGCAGAAGAATGGAAGGCTGAGGGTACATATTTGGTTTTCTAATCTATACATGGAAATGTACCTTACAGAAAAAGGTCATTAATGCAGATTCCTAGCTAAATGGTTATTTTTTTCCAAAGCAAAAATGGCTACAGGAATTTGGCTAGTCTAGTATAGAGAAGGACCAGGGGAGACATGATAGCAGTCTTACAATATTTGAGGGGCTGCCACAGAGAGGAAAGGGTCAAGCTATTTTCCAAAGCACCTGAAGGCCAAACAAGGAACAATGGATGGAAACTGAACAAGAAGAGATTTAACCTGAAAATAAGGAGAAACTTTGTGACAGTGAGAACAATCAACCCATGGAACAGTTTGCCCTTGGAAGTTGTGGGACTTTCAAGAAGAGATTGGACTGCCAGAAATGGTGTAGGGTCTCTCGCTTGGGCGGGGGTTGGACTAGATGACCTACAAGGTCCCTTCCAACTCTGATTATCTTTTAAGTCTGATTATCTGTTATCCCTGTGCTATCTTTACCGGTTTCCTTCAGATGTGGGGAAGGATTTAACTTTAATGGGACAAACAAAAACATTAAAGAGAAAATAATCTTTTTTAATTTTCACTCTTAAGGTCACCGCCCCAGCCAGGCCCTCTAACTTTGCAAAATAATATTAAATGATTAGTAATTATCAGAAACGGAGCTCCTTTTGATGTTTTTCTCATTCTTTTCTTTTTGCACCTTTGAATTAAAAAAAAAAAAAGAGCGTTTCCGCAAATACCCATGGCTTAGTTCTCGCTTTTTTCACGCCTTTCGCGAATGCATTTTTGGCAGTTACTCCCGCATACGTTAAGTCCTTTGAAGGGAACCTCGGGCATTGCCGTGCATCTTTATCACAGATTCTCCCGTGCACTCTTCCGCAATGCACGCTGTTGCAAGTTTATTCGGAGCAAATTTTCTTTAGTTACGGCCGTGTCACTAAGCGAGCCGCCCAGAAAAGGCCCTCTGCTGTTCTTCGGATTTCTAGCTCGGAAGATTCACGTGCATACGAGCTTCCGTGTCACGCCTCCAATCCTTAGTTCCTTTAAAGGGGCGGGGCAAACAAAAGGGGCGGGATTTTCCGCGCCTGCGTGTCTGACAGGAGGCGGCAGAACTTTTCCAAACCAATAGGAGAGGGCGAGGGCGGGGGCGGGGGCGGGGCGAAGAACGGGAATGATGGCGTCTGCGGGGATAGGACTACGGCGGCTCCTGGTGGCCGGTTCGAAAGCGAGCAGGAGGGGAGTGTGAGTGTCGCGATGGAGAGGGGTTTGCGCGTGCGCTCTCCGAGAGAACGGCATGGGAGGTGGAGGGCTTTCTTCGCCGTTGTCCCCCCCCCCACACACATACTTTCCGTTGCCACTTCTTAAAGCCGTCTCCAAGGCAGCTGATTCCTGATGTTGCGGAGCGTGGAGCTGCTCGGGCTAGTTTTGCTACTCCTTTAAAGCAGGGGTCTCCAACCTTGGCAACCTTAAGCCTGGAGGACTTCAACTCCCAGAATTCCCCAGCCAATTGGCTGGGGAATTCTGGGAGTTGAAGTCCTCCAGGCTTAAGGTTGCCAAGGTTGGTGACCCCTGCTTTAAACTGTGGCAGTGCACAAGGCCCTAAAGCTGAGTGGATTTTGGCTCTCACAATTCCCCAGAGCCAGCATGGGAGTTGAAGTCCATCCAACCTCAAGGGGCTGAAACTGAGAAAGCCTCAAAGCTCATTTATGTTCTACTGAGCCAACCTTGATGACTGATTTTGCAATAGCTGAGCAGGATCCAGCCTGGTGGTGTCCTTCCATCTGGAAGCCCGTGGCTTTTACAGATTAGATTGGAAAGTCAAACGGAAGAAGATGGTGGTGGATGACTTCCATACCGCTGCCAAGAAAACAAGGTGGACAACGGTCCTTTCATGCTGCAAATTCTTGAATCACCAGGAACTGAGTTCAACTATTGGGAGCATTTTTTTTGACTTCTCATCATTGTGTGGAGATTATGTAAAGATGGTGAATTGATCCCTTTAGTTTTCTTGGGGTTGTTTTAAAAATATTTTTTTAATAGTGCCTTGGAGTTAGTACTGACTCCTGGCAACTTCCTAAAAAAGTCCCTGCAGTTTTCTTGGGAAGTTTTTCTGGAAGTGGTTTGCTATTGTCTCCTTCATAGGGCTTGAGACAGATTGACCAGTCCATCTGGCTTAGTGCCTAAAGCAGGACTGGAACTCATGCTCTCCCAGGTTCTTTACACCCAGTACTTTAACCACTCTACTATTCTGTCTCTGCAATTCTTGGGATTATAGATCCCGTAATCTTTGGACAAGGACAGCATGGTCTTATCTTAAGGAAGGTGATATAAAGAACGACAAGAGAACTTACTTAGAAGGGAGGCCATGAATTCAGAACTCCACACTGTGATTCAGATCAGAGGATTAATAAGAGTAATAAAAGGACATGCCACTTGACTCCCAATGACTCTGGGCAATTTAGAATTATTAAAACATTTAAAAGCAAAGAGCAGCTGGGCATAAATGGCAGGGAATTGGATCTAGGGAATAGAGAAACAGGATTGTATTCATAACTATGTTTTTACTTATACCTATTATCTTGTAAGCAATTGACAAACCAAATAAATAAATTGAAAACCAGTGGCTTGCTCAATGAGATAGGACAGTGGTGGCTAACCTTTTTGGCTTTCTGTGTCGATAATTGCGTGCGTACTCACGTGCCATCACCCATAAGGCAATGTGTGTGAGGACCCCCATGTCCCCTGCACATGTGCGCGACCTGCCCATGCACTGTGCGTTTCTGTGCATGTGTGTGCGCCCCCGCTCAGCACACGTCTACATGAGTGCATGACCCCCCCGCGCACTTCACATTTCTGTGCATGGGTGCATGTCTCCACGTGCCATGCCCCTTGCATATGCGTGCCAGATACCCAATAATCAGCTGGTGGGCGCGTGCATGCGTAGTACATCTACTCTGGGTGAGGGCTTGCATGCCGGAAGTAATGGCTCTGTGTGCCACTTCCGGTACGCATGCCATAGGTTTGCCACCACGGAGATAGGAGTTTCGACAGACTAAGTAGTGGCATTTACACTCCTCTGTCCATCCTGGTGTATTAATGTGAGAAAGAGAGATTTTTTTTCTTCTACGAATGTCCTTCATTTAAATTAAGGCAGTCAATATCCTATATCAGGGGTGTCAAACTGGCACCATCATGGTGGCATCATGTGACATTTCTGGACTTTCCCCGCCTTCCCTAAACCGGGCATGGACGTGGTCAGTGTGTGATATACCTGGCCCATGGGCCACGAGTTTGACAGCCCTGTCCTATATCATGGGTTCTTAGTATGAGTATGCTGGTTGGGGAATTCTGGATGTTGAAGTCTACACCATTTAAAGTTGCCAAAGCTGAGAAACACTAGAGTGGAGAGTCCAGCTGCCTTGGAATCTGCCAGTGCTGAGCTATTTTACACAGATTTGCTGATGTGACATCTGACGTCACCCTTATTTCAATGGAGGCATTTTGCCTAAGGTCCAACCAGGCCGGTCTTTGCAGTTAGAAATAGGTGCTTTTGACAGACTTCGTTTGGCTCTTTCGTAATTTGTGTTATAAACAAAAATAAATGGTGGGGACAAAAAAGATTTCAACTTTAGCCAAGTATCTCGTTACCTTAATTAATAAACTGTCTCTGAAAGAAACTTTTTATATTGAATGTCTCTTATCTATGGGTTGCTTTTTCTGAACACTAGATGGAGCTAATGTAATGAAATATATTATGACCAGTTAAACAGAGTGAGGAAAAAAAAATCTTGTCTTGTAGCAAACACAATTTTTAACAGATCTAAAATATAAATGACCAATAATATTGTATCTTTAAAAATATTGCCAATTATTTTTAAGTATGGAAATTGAGTAATCTCTTTTTTGTGTTTTCTGTTTTAATTGGAAAAATAATTGAAAAAAATTGTTTGAATTGGAAAAATAGAATCTTTTTTTTTTAACAAATTTTATTAGTTTTACAAAAACAATACACAAACAGTCAAGGCATAACAACTTAAGAAATCTTTTCTAAAAAAAAAAAAACCCAATAGAACATACAAAATAATTCCAAATTGTAATATAGATATTTACGTTATCTGTTTAACTTCATATCTTATCCCAACTTCTCCTTTTCATTCTAAAATTTTAATTAGCAAGAAATACAATTTGGATAATTAGAATAATTAGAATGGAAAAATAGAATCTTAATACACCAAAAGTTATTTGAGTAAAATGTTGTTTATATAAGATTTGAGGTTTTTGAAGTTTTCATCTAAGTTGCTGTTACTGTGTCAAATGTTTTTGAGTGTTTTGCTTTTGTATTATTCATATTGCTTTGCTTAAACTTTTAATTAAAATGCTTATATTTGCTGATAATGATACTTAGTTGCTAATTGGATTTTGGCATCACCCAATCATTAGTACAAACCAAATTCAGTCTTAAGAAAATTGGTTTTACAGAATGAACTCAATTGTCAATGTAAGTATCTTCTGTGTTAATGAATTGGGACTGACTTGAACATAAAATCAGAAACTAGAATCAGTTTCTGCAATTTGCACTGAATGCTAGAAGATAAGTTGTTGATTGTTATCCTGTGATATCATATTGGAAAGTAACAGGAATGGGAAGACAGTATAATTATAAAATTATACTGTAAAAGTTATGAGGTGGGTGTTCCAGTTCCTGGCTTGTTCCAGTTCCTGGCTTGCCTGGAAGAGCATGAGCGTGTTCTCCTATGGCTTGCAGTGTTGGGTGTGCTAATTTAAGTATTACAAACAGAGCATTCTTAGCCCACTAAAGTTCTGAGGATTTTTATGCTGGATAATTTAATAGTTGAGGGTTGATGAAAAACTAGTTGCATTTTAACCCTAGAAAAATCTTTTCTCTGTGAAAGGCTTTCCTTGAGATTGAAGATAGTGAAGTTCTTTTGTTGCAAATTTAGAATTTATTTATGTATTTATTATTTTTATAAACAACTCAAGGCAGTAAACATATCTAACATTCCTTCCTCCTATTTTCCCCTCAACAATAACCCTGTGAGGTCAGCTGAGCTGAGTTGGCTTTCATGCCTAAGGTGGGACTACTAGACCATATAAATTTAATGTAATAAGTAAATAAATAACCTTCCTGGTACCTTAACCACTAGACCAGCTACAGGTAGCCTTTGGTTAAGGACTGCCCTCTTTAACAACCATTCAACATTACGACCATGCTGCAAAAGTAGTTTTAGTGATCCTCACATTTAAAACCTTCACAATGTCCTATGGACTCCTGATTGCATTTTGCAAGCTTCACAGCTGGCTTCTGAAAAGAAAAGCCAAAGGGAAAGCTGACAGTTGCAATCCCATAATGTCTTACTTAATGACCACAGTGGAACTGATGGAAGTTCAGCACAGTTACATGTTTTTTGCTTAATGACTGTGTTGTTTAGTGACAGATTTTCCAATCTCAGTTGTGGTCATTAAGCGAGGACTATCTGTATTCTGATAAGCAGATAATGTGTGATTTTTAAGTGATTCTCATTAAGTCTGATTCTGAAATTCATTCTTTGAATAATTAGTATAATGATTGGTGGGGGAGGGAAATTAGAAACAAGTGATGAAGTATGGTTATGACATCATGGAGTGAAACCTGTGATTTGTGTCAGATGCTGGGATGTAAGTACATAAGCAGACATGACATCTGTATCCCCAGGTTGTTGGTTGTTATACAAATAAGTAAGTGTCTGTCTTCTTGGTGAAATGACTGATCACTCTGAAGTCTCTTACACAATAAAAAGCAAGTGAAAAAACTCTGAGACACTTGGGACAGCCCAAGCCTGCTTTATAAAATATCGGCTACCAATTGTAGTTAAACATTTAAGAGAGACATTTTATCCTGAGCTTTCAGGTGACCTAATTTCCCCTGGTACTGTACATTTAAGTTTTTTTTAATATCTGCACCTAATTTGTAAAACAGACTTAATGAGAAACTTCAAATAGTTTAAACATCAATTACAGTGATATGTAAGGTTTTAGAGGTTCAGTAATCTGTCCATGTTGGTGACTGAAATGTGATCCTAGTTGGATATAGTTAAGGACAGATGTCCTTCCAAGACTTGAAAACGAGGGCTTGACAGTTGATGCTTAGCTAGCTACTAGGCAGGTTGTTATTACTCTTCATTTGCTGTGCAAGAGAATAGTAATTAATTTCACTTAATGTGGATAAAGTTTTAAAACAGTGATGCATCTGCATCTCCTGGGAATGTCTTATAAAAAAGGTTTAGTATTGTTATTAATTCCCATTATTCACAGTGAATGTAAAAAGATTATTTTATGGATCGATGGAATGTTGAATAAAGTTACTGGAACTGGAAAAAGGGAATGAGCAGCATATCATACAAGTACAGGTAGACCTCATGGGATAACCATAATTGAGCCCAAAATATCTGTTGCTAAACAAGACAGTTGTTGAGTTTACCTCATTTTACAACCTTTCTTGCCACAGTCATTGCATTTAACATAGTTTGTTAAATGGATCTGACTTCCTCATTGACTTTGCTTGTCAGAAGATTGTAAATGATGATCACATGACCCTGGGACACTGCTAATGATCTGAATGTTGATCATGTGACCATGGGGATGCCGATGCTGCATTTGTTGTAAGTGTTGCAAAGGTTGTAACTGTGAAAAACGGTCATAAGTCACTTTTTTCAGTGCCCTTGTAACTTTGAACAGTCACTAAATGAACTGTTGTAAGTCAAGGACTACCCTGTATTTAACATTTCACTGGCTTTTTATTTGAGGGTGTTTTGTTGCTGGTTTTTAAGTAAAAACAAAAGCTCGTTAGCAGTATTATCAGGGGTGGGATTCTACCAGTTCACACCTATTTGCTAGAACCGGTTGTTAACATTCTAAGCAGTTCGGAGAACCAGTTGTTAGAAGAAATTACTGGACTAATCCTGTAAGGAAGGCAGGAAGGAAACATTCTGGTGTTGCTTGTAGAAACTGCCTCTCTGTTAACCCTTATTACATTCTTGGCAGGACTAGACTTCCTGTCTCAGAAACTTCTCTGGAGTTTTTTTTCCCTCCTTTGCTGATACTTTGCTTGTGTGCAGTGACCATTCAAAGTTACAATGGCACTGAAAAAAGTGACTTATGACCATTTTTCACACTTACGACTGTTGCAGCATCCCCAGTCATGAGAGGCCTGGTGAGGAGATGCGTGCCTCGATGTGAGTAATATTGAGTTGGCCACACCCAGTCAATAACATGACCACCAAGCCACGCCCACCACCTAAGCCACGCACACAGAACCAGTTGTTAAAATTTTGAATCCCACCCCTGAGTCATTAGATTTGAAATATTTATAGTCCTCAAAGAGTTTTGCGATTAAGAACATTGTTCTGAAGAGTTCTTCACTTAAATGAGAGGTTTCAAGGGTTGCTTGTACAGAGCAATTGAAATGATTCCATTTGTTATTTAGGTGTTGGGTATTGTGTCCATATTGAGAGGGCAAATATCTTGTGTTAAAATGTTTCCCCTGAGTTTTAGGCAAGTAGATTTGAAAAAGGAAAAAAAAATCTTATTTTTATGCTGAATACTTTAATGGGCTCTTTCCTTGAAGATGACAGCATGTCCTCATCTGTTTTCACTTCTAGATAATTTTGCTGTCTGATGTAGCTCCCATTATAGTGACTTTGGGGCTCAGGATTTTATTTTGAGAAAATTTGATGCAGTACTCAAGAAGTGGATAGGAAAATTCCCCATCCCTGGGAAGCTCAAAGGAACTGAGAGCTTGTTTGAGGATGATGTTAAATATATAGTGGTCTCTTTTTATATGAGTCCTTTAGGGAAACTGAGAATTTGTGTCTAGCCATTCCCTATTCTATCAGACGCTGAAAGGTGCTATTTACAAACCAAGACTGTCTACCAGAAAGCAATTCAGCTTTGTAAATTTAAATTCTATCCCTGCAGGAGTCCAAACTTGTACAGCTTTTATCAGCTATACATGATGCAGTATGCAGTTTTTAAGGAAAATAATAAAAACTGGGAAACATCTGCCTGCTTAGAGTAAACATCATTTCCCTTTATTCCAGTATCCTTTGATGATACAACAGTGTCTTTCAGGAAAAATGCATATAAAACCCCAAGCTGCAATTTTGTGAGGTATTTTAGCATGATCTTGTTCCAGGGGAGTTAAATAATATTTCCTTGAAAGTTTTCTAGGCAATTCAACAATGAGATATATTTTGTTCACTAGGAAAATGTTGTGAATGCATAAGGTTTCATAAAGTTATTTTGAGCTTGGAGTCAAGTTCTGGCCCTGCACTTCTGATTGGCTGTTAAATGACAGAATCTGATTGGCCATTAACGGAGCCTTCATATTGGTTAATGGAGCTAGCGCTCCTGGGTTATTATTGGTTAAATAGTTATTGGGTTGCCTATATAAAGAGGGCCTTAGCTGCCCTTGTTTTTTGAGCAGTCACCATGTAAATAAAGAGTTGAAGTTCACTGGTTTCCGGTTCCGCGTGGCTTCGGTGGCAGCAGGAATTCGCGACCGTTCGCGATTCCTGCTGTGCTTGCCGCCGAGGTACCCCCGATCCAAATGGGTCAGGGGGATATGGCTGCCCTGTAGGGACAGCTGAAGAGAGAGGGGAGCCGGACAGGGGGTTGGGGGTGTCGCAGACCCCCTCCTCGTCCGGAAAAACTCCTTTTTCCCAAGGTGGTGGAGCGGCGGTCACCAATGGCCGCCACGAAGAAGCCTGCAACTGGGTAAGATTGTGCTGGAGGAAGCAAGAAAAGTGAAAGTGCTGGCTGAGCTGGGTCAATCAACATCTTTTAAATTTGCTGGAACTGAGCTGTCTGAATTGCTGGAGGATACATTGTATCCCTAAGAAGATCGAAAGTGGCGGAGAAGCTGTTAAAGGGAACTTTTTTTTCTTCACTCTCCCACCCCATGGAAACAGCAGATGAAGATTTGAAATTTGTTTGGGCACTGAAGGTGAACAATTCTGAAAGTTGAAGTTAAGGGACAAAAGAGTTCTTGGACATTGGACTTAAAAATTTAAGAAATTGGAAAACCCTTATTAGACGTATGGATTTCTGGTCATTTAAAAACTGATGTTGCAAGTGGGAAGGAGAGGAAAAAAATTGGAGCAGAAGTGGAAAAAGGAGGAGATTGCCTAGAATCTCAAAGAAAGATATATGGTAATTGGACCTCTTTGATTAAACAGTAACCCCAGAAAGAGAGATAGAAGAAGGAAGAAAAGTATTAACTTTTGGAACTTTTTTTGAATTATTTTTGATTAAAAATACTTGGTTGGTTGTTTTGGGGAAAGTTTCTCTTTTCAGGATGGCATCGCTTGTGGATGAACTAAAGACTGAATATCAAAAACATAAAAAGGAAGAACAAGATGGAAAAGATACTTTGGGCACTTTATTTCAATTTTTAGAAATGGCGTTATGTACTTATGAAAAGTTGATTACGCAGCAGAATGACTGGGACAAAGAAGAAGAGGAACAAGAAGCCATCTTTGATGAACAGTGGGTTTTTTCTGGGGAGGAAGAGAAAGAGGATAAGAAAAAGGGGATTTTAAGGTTTGAAAAAACAACCAAAAAAGAGAAAAATGAGAGGAAAGGTGGATGCAAGGTTAGAAAGCAAAGGAAAGGGAGTAAGAAAAGGGAGGAGGAGAGACAAAGGGGTAAAAAGGGCAAGGAGAAGAATAAGCAAGAAAGAAAGGGGGGGAGGAGAAGCCTCAATGGTGCAAGATCTAAAGAAAAAAAGTTTATTTAGAGACAATGGGTGAATCTAATTAAGGATAAAAGGGGGATTCTGGAAGGTACATAAGATTGTGTTTTTATATGTGTATTTAGAGTATAAAATTTATTGTGTAATTTTAGAATCTACTAAACAGAATCCCAAGATAAATTAAGTGTTATATGAAGTACTTTTAAGTTAGGGTAATGAATTAAAGGCGTCACTCCAATTAGTGTATAGGAGAAGTATAGTAAAAGAAAAAAGATGAATGGATAGTTGGAAATAGAACAGACAAAGAATGTTATTGAAAATGGTAATAAGACATGGAAGGATATATAAGGGTTTTGTTATGTTTTTTTGGGTTTTGTATGTTGATAAAAGGCAATAAAATTTTAATTAACAAATAATTTGGAAGTTGGGATAAGATATGAAGTTAAATAGATAAAGTAAATATTGATATTATAATTGGGAATCATTATGTTCTATTGGTTTTCTTCTTTAATTATCACTATTTTTTTTTAGAAAAGAATTTATAAGCTGTTATGCCTTGATTGTTTGTGCGCTGTTTTTGTAAAATTAATAAAATTGGTTTATAAAAAAAAAGAAAATGATAATAAGATATGGAAGGATATATAAAGTGAATATGATGTTTGAATTTGTGTCTGTGAGAAGAGTTTCAACCCGGGATCAGGCAGCCTTCAGAAAAGATGTTTTAGTTTTTGTTTTTTTTTCTATGTTCTGTGTTTTGTATGTTTATGAAAGGCAATAAAATTTTAATAAGCAAGAAATATAATTTGGATAAAAGGAGAAGTCTGGATAAGATATAAAGTTAAATAGATAATGTTAATATTGATATTACAATTTGGAATTATTTTGTATGTTCTATTGGCTCTCTTTAATTATTATTATTATTTTTTTTAGAAAAGATTTTTCAAGTTGTTATGCCTGAATTGTGTATTGTTTTTGTAAAATTAATAAAATTTGTTATTAAAAAAAAGAGTTGAAGTTCACTGTTCCAGAGGCTCGTCTCCATTCTTTCTCGCCCATCCTCCAAACTTAACAGAAAAGTGAGGTATAAATTAGTTGCAGTAATAAATAACCCGTAGCTATGGCTGACAAACTTTTGCTTTGGAACCCCAGAGAGCAAGATGTTATTTCTACAGTAGTTTTCCACATTCCAATTTGGACTTATTCCCTTCATCTTCTCAAGAAGGCATTGTAGTCTGAGAAGTACTGGAGTGTTTTTAGTAACAGATTTCTTATCCAGCAAGCAGGAATATGAACCTTACCCAACCTGGTAGCCACAATTCATCTTCTGGTGTTTTTTTCATGAATCTTCTCTTTCTCTCTCTCTCTCTCTCTCTCTCTCCTTCCCTCCCTCCCTCCCCCTCCCCCTCCCCCTCCCTCCCTCCTTTCTCTCTCTCTCTCTCTCTCTCACTCTCACACACAAACACACACACACACACCAAGCAACAATAGAATTATTAGGGGGTAAAACTACATGAAACTTTCCATCTTATTCTTAATATCACATGGTCCTAGAAATGGGGTGGCTTCCATAAGTGCAGACAGTCCTCATCAACTTACTACTACAGCACTGGAAAAAAGTGACTTATGACTGTTTTTCACAGGTATGACTCTTACAGCACCTCCAAGGTCACATGATCAAAATTCAGACACTTGGCAGTAACTTAATAACTGCAGTGATTTGCTTAACAACGGTGGCAAGAAAGGTTGTAAAATGGGGCAAAATTCCTGTAACAAATGTCTAACTGAGGCAACAGAAATTGTGGGCTCAATGATGGTCGTAAATTGAGGACTTCCTGTAGTCTTCAACTCATGGCTACGATGGAGCCTGCCCGTTGTGATCAGAAGTTATGCCAGCTCTTATGTAAAGCACTCATGTGACCACCTCACTTATGACCCCCGCATCCCTGCTTTACCTAATGTGGTTGTTAAATGGAGCATAAGATACCTCAGGTCCTGCCCCAATCTTTCCCCGTCTCCACTTCCTGCCCGACGAGGCAGCTGCTGCTCAGAAAATGGTAGCCACTTCTGGAATTGCACCCTGCGGCCCAGCAACAGTATGGCCTGACTTCCCTTCCCTAACCTGAGCTCTTGAGAGCTTTGAAGGGTAAGTGCATGACGGGTGACACAGGGTGAGGAGGAAGGTATGGGATCTGGTGCAGTGGGAAGGCAGCTTGGAGCCTGTGGGACCCAGTGGGGGGGGGAATGGGGGAAGTAAGCAGAGGGCACCACAATGTTCCTGCAGCCAGTCCTAGGGGTAAACAACTACAAGGCACTGCAGCGTCATAACTTTGGCACCGTGTTATAAGAACATTTGGGGGGCGGGGTGAACCTTTTATGAAGTTCCTGTAATTTCCCAAAGGTAGGACTGAATTAGTGGTTGTGTTCAATTACCTGAGCAATGCTATGATGCAGAAATGACTAACAGACTTTACTTTGCTTGACCTGCAGAAATGCATGTCTAACCTTGAAACTCTCAGTTTCTATGGTCAACAGATATATAATTTTAGTCTTCATGAATTGTCAGCCTCAACTTAATTATCTGGTGGCAATGTGCAAGAATAGAGCAGAATAGTCAGTTATTAAAAAAAAAAATCTTATATTTGTCCTTTAATCCGGTTACTCCATAACATAGCCATATTGATTTTTTGTGATTTCATATCTGATAACTGCATATAGCCCCAAATTAAGTAGCTAGCAAAAGGCATACAGATTACTTGGTATTGTGTAATGTTCAGGAAAATTGCACCCAGGTTTTGGATGTACAGTATCAGGAAACTGAAAAATACATAATAGACACAGCTTTCCGATTTGTGATTTTCTTGAAGTTTGCCTGTTTCTGAAGTAAGAGCAATTTCAAAATTTCCCTCAGTATTTTTATTTTAAAAAAAAAGAGGAATAGGAATATTTGTGCATCGGTAATCTAATAATAACAACAACAGAATAACAGAGTTGGAAGGGACCTTGGAGGTCTTCTACTCCACCCCCTTGCTCAAGCAGGAGGACCTAAGCAGGCATAATATGGTCTAAACTTTCCCGTTCTGGGACCTCCAGAGGTCTGTGGCTTCCACATCTCCTAGCTGGTCAGGAAATGACATTTGATATTTCCAGCTTTGTATGGAAACCGTTTCTGGACTTTGTGCTCGAGACAGAAAAAGACAAACTCTTGACATTGGGTTGTACTAGTTAATATAGTTTGTTATAGAAATGGCTGGTATTTGTTAAATTGGTAAAGTAAACTGTTTATAACTTACCTTATAGTTAGGAATAATTGGTTTGGAAGAGTGGTTATGGTATAAGAACTAGGGGCCTTGAATTCTAGTCTTCCTTTAGACCTGAAAGTTGGCTGATGACTTTGGTCCAGTTATTCTCATTAGACCCACCTCCTCACAGAGTTGTTGGGAAGCAATATCTATGTTGCCTTGAGAAGTACAAATAAAGACAGGATATAAAGCAGAGGTGGGCTGCACATACTTTAACAACCATTTTGTCAAAAATGTGAGCATGTGCATGCATGCACCCTTTGCACCACGAGACACCCTCACGTGCCTCGTTTTCAAGCCTGGACAGTCTCCTGCAACACTCTGCCGGCCAAAACGTGGTACCGTGCAACATCCTTGTGCCCTGTTTTGGCCAAGCAGAGTGCTTCAGGAGGCCGTCCAGGCCAAAAATGGAGCACCATGCAGCCCCCTATGCCCCGTTTTGATCAGCAGGGTGTTGCAGGAGGTGTATGTCTTGTGTTCCCCCACCCCGGCTGGCCCAAAGAGAAGTACAATGCTGATTCGGCCCTCAAAGAAATCCAGTTTGACATCCCTGCTGTAGATTCAAAGTATCCCATAGTGGTCAACCATGTCATGTGAATGCCAAATGATGATGGTTGTATAATTGTGTAATTGCTCTCTGAGAATGCTTTTATTGTTTTGAGCACCCAGAGTCTTGTGCAGTATTGTCCATTATTATGGATCCAAATAGTTAAATGAGTAAACTAAATGAATTGCTTATTAACTAAATCATAAAATCGTCCCTTTAAGAAGTTATATTGAATATTAGTAAACCACTGTAATTTTTTCTTAATGTAGTTCAATTTGACAGATACTTTCAGAGTTAGGATTAGGGTTAGGGTTAGGATCATCCAACTGGCTTTCATGCCTAAGGCAAGACTAGAATTCACTGTCTCCTGATTTACCACTATACCAAACCGGCTCTTTTGATATGTTTTCCGAAATGTATCTTGCAAATTGCATTGGCTTCATTTCCTTTTCCTTTCCTTTGGTTCCTGAACCCAACATTTATCTCTTAATGAATATGTTGCCTTTTTATAAATGTTTCTGTATACAGCTTAATGTTTGTGCATGCAATTATATATCAATAGTTTGATCGATATATTGCCTTACACAATTGGGATTGTTAGGTATCCACAAACAAGTCTTGAAATAGCTTAATTTATCTGTGATACTCAGCACTTGTAATGAGAAGTCATTTACTGTCAGTAAATATAATGCAAACTGGAAAGCACATTCCCTGTACCTATGGTTAGTTTATCAATTATGCTTCATTCCGTCAACCAACTCTGCATGCAAAGCTTTTGGATCATTCCAAATATTTGGCTGTGTTTGCTTTTAGAGTCAAAGGGTTGTTTGGAGCTGCTGTACAGAAATGTTTTTCTTCCAGTAGGATATGGATAGAGACTTTTCATCCTGAGCTTCTTCCCATATCTGGCTTTTGGACTCTTAAATAAATATGAACGTATCCATTTGAAATTTGACTTCTGGGGATATGGTGGGCAATTTATGGCTAGCCAAGCAGGAGTGGGTGGGAGTGGCCTTTGCTTTACCGTTTTTCAGAATGCTTTAAATCAGGGGTGTCAAACTCACAGCCCACGGGCCAGATCCGTCATGCACTGGCCATACCCATGCTCGGTTTAGTGAAGAGGGTGGAAGTCTCAATATATCACATGATGACTCTATAACAACGTGAGTTTGACACCCCTGCTTTAAATAATAACCATACCTCTATCCAAATACTTGACCTTTTATATCCTGAAATGTTTGAGGAACTACTTACTTTGCAGTAAGCCCAAAGATGATTTGTTTGATTCTGGCCTAGAATGTTTTGCAGATCCACTTGTGTCAGTCATGGTTTATCTTTTGGCATGTGACATCCATACTGTCAGCTTCAGTTGTTTGTTTGTTTTGTTTTGTTTTTGCTATTTTTATTATTCTCATTCTGTAGGCATCATTAATATAGCTGATTTTATATTTTATTCCTAGAGACATGAGAGTACATGAATCTCTTATGAAGTATAAAGAAAACACACACATATAATTCAGTTTGTATTTCAAATGTTTTAACATTTCTCAATAGTGCAGTTGCCTGCTGTAGCTGTTGTATTTTATATACCAGGTCCTCATATATTGAGCTAGAAGTCTGATAATATTATGTTCTAGGTCCCCAGACAAAGAAAGCAGGGGGGGAAAATAATCTTGGGAAGGATTTGAAATGTACTGTTTCTGCTTTACTTCCATCAGGAATATAAAACTATTCATTTTTCTGTAAGACTTTGGTGCAAAGACAGAAGCCACTTTTTATGTTGAAAGTTATTAGAGGCCTTTTGATGTGCTCTTTGTGAATACACACGTATGCTCACATGAGTGTTGTTGTGGGTTTTTTTAAGAGAGAACTACCTGTTTGGTTCAGCCTGTAATAGCAAAATCTGTCTGAGCTCTTTTCTATACCCAAACAGTAAATCTGAAGGCTGGCAATGGCATAATGCATGTAGTTTCTGGCTTTACTTAGAAGCAAAATCAAAGGGTTTCTGAATAATGGCATTTAAAATTAAAGTGCACGGGAGTATTTCTCTATTTTATTTTATTTTTTACTTTTTAAAGGCAGCAAGTAAGAGCTCTCCATTCTGTTGTTTGTGTGGCTGTGCTGTCGCCCAATTATCCATTGCCTTGCAGAAAAGATTTCATAGTCTTGCTGCCTTTGGTGAGGTCTATGGACGCTATTCTTTCATGAGAAGTTAACAGGCCTGAACTTTCCATACAGGATTGAGACGATCACTGGCCTTTGCAGTACGAAGGGATGTCCAATTACCAAGTATCATTAGTAGGCTTTGATACAGAGTAGGTGGCATTAGAATGGACACAAAAGTCTGGCCGACTAGAGTCATTTTCCACAGGTGTGGATGAAACAAGCCTGCATCGTAGTGTTGGGAGCAGTAGTATCCGCAGCGCAACCTTTTCTGTCTATCACTGAAAGCTGAAAGCATGAAACGGTTGGATGCTGATCATCACACCCTTTGTGTCATCTGAAACCCAGCGCCATTTAAATTCATTGGGAGTCTTCCTGCTAGACAAAGCGCCGATATTGCAAAGCTTGGCAATACAGGGTACATTTTTAATAGTCAGTGGAAATGCCAACCTGCACCCCCTTCACAACAAACATGAAAGTCTAAAACGTAATGCCAACCCCTAATTGGCAAGAAGTTCAATATGTTTAAGAGGCCTTTGTTTTTCCTGTTTGCTTTTGGAAAAACACAAGCCTAATAACGAGAGTCATAAACCAGTCCATGGCTTTCTTACAGAACATTAAGCCTCTCTCCCATCCACACATTCTCTGGTTGTTGAGCTCTGAAAATATTTTGTGTTATGTTGGAGAATGGGCGAGAAAGAATGGAGAGGAGCCTCTGGAACAGTGCACTTCAACTCTTTATTTACATGGTGACTGCTCAAAAAACAAGGGCAGCTAAGGCCCTCTTTATATAGGCAACCCAATATCTATTTAACCAATAATAACCCAGGAGTGCTAGCTCCATTAACCAATATGAAGGCTCCGTTAATGGCCAATCAGATTCTGCCATTTAACAGCCAATCAGAAGTGCAGGGCCAGAACCCTGCACTTGACTCCAAGCTCAAAATAACTTTATTAAACCTTATGCATTCACAACACCCCTTCCCCCTGGCTTCTTTTTACAGGGCGCAGTTACATAGTCCTTAAGGTAGGACGGTTGCTTTATTAGTCTGTTTGATTTTCGCTGTGCGTTTTGCATTTGGCTGCAATCTTGCTGAGATGGATCGTTGTTTAGCGAAGGGGTTTCCTCTGGTTCAGAGTTCACATTTTCGTCCTCACCAATATTTTCAGTAACTCCCTGAGGTGAACCTACTCCTGTCTCTGGTTCCAGTTCCTGTGTCTCTATTCCGCTATCGTTCCCTTCGAATGGGTTTTCTTCTAGTTGAAATTCGTCCTCTTCTGTATCTCCCCCCCCCCAGTTTGGTTATAGGGGAGTTCAGAAATGCCTGACCGGAGCCGTGATCGTAATTGATCCATATGGCGTTTCCAAATTTTATCGTCAAGGCATTTTACAATGTAGGATCTCAGGCCGGTTACACGTATTACTGTCGCTTCTACCCACAACGGATCACCCGATAGGTTTTTAGCGTATTCCCAATCGCCTACCTGGAAGGTACGGCATCGACCGCTGGATCCGAGTGGTTTTTCCGGTTCGTAAGCTGGGTATAACCGGTCGAGGTGGGAGTGAAGCCTGCGTCCCATTAGCAATTCGGCGGGAGTTTTGTTGGTGACGCTGTGAGGTGTGATGTGTTGTAGAAAGAGGATTCGGTTGATTTTGTCGTCGATGTTATCGTAGTCTAATTTCTGCAAAGTCTTTTTGACGAATTGAACCATGCGCTCAGCCCTTCCATTGGTGGCAGGATGCGCAGGCGAGGTGAGCGCATGTCGGATGCCAGGGTCAGCCAGGTATTGCTCGAAGGACAGCGCGGTAAATTGGGGCCCGTTGTCAGATACCAGGATGTCTGGCAATCCGTGGGTTGCAAACAGTTTTTCCAATCTTTTGATGACTGCTTCGGTGGTCATGTTCGTCATGCAGTGAATCTCAAGCCAATTCGAGTAGGCGTCGACGGTTAGAAGAAAGGTGTGGCCTTTGGTCGGCCCTGCAAAGTCCAGGTGAATACGGGACCAGGATCCCCGTGGCGTTTCCCACTCGGTCGGAATGGCTTTTGGTGGGGCGTTGCTCACTTCCTGGCATCTATGACAAGCTTTAACCCAATTCTCGATTTGCTTGTCGATGCCAGGCCACCATGCGAAGCTTCGCACAAGGGCTTTCATTCGCACGATACTGGGATGGCCATCGTGCAAGGTCCTGAGTACTGCTTTTTGGAGTCGTTCTGGGATAACGGCTCTGTCACCCCAGATGACACAGCCCTTTTGAGAAAACAACTCTGTTTGTCACGTCTTGAATGGTGTGAAGTCATCTGATAGCTGGCCCAATGGCCATTCGCATTCTACCCAGCTCAGGACTCACGCTAAGGTGGGGTCACATCTGGTTTCTCTAGCGATAACTCGGGCGGTTAATGGCGGCGCGTGTATTGTTTCAATCTGTAACGTGGTTACCGTTGGAGCGGGATCATCAAGAGTCTCTGGTAGTGGTGCTCGGCTCAATGCATCGGCGTGGGGAATGGCTTTCCCCAGGCGGTATTGCAGCCGATAATTATAAGCAGCCAAGAATTCTGACCAGCGAGTCATCCTGGGGGATAATATGTAAGGCGTCGGCTTATCTCCGGCTATTATCCCCAATCACGGTTTGTGGTCAGTCACGATAGTAAAAGCCCGGCCATACACATACTCGTGAAATCTTTTAACGGCCAATACAATTGCAAGGGCTTCTTTATCAATCTGGCTATAATTACGCTCAGTTTTTGAAAGTGTCTTGGAAAAATATGCAACAGGGGCTTCGTTACCATTAGGCAGTGCATGGCTCAAAATTGCGCCTACTCCAAAAGGCGAAGCATCACATGTGATATTTAATGGCAAAGTCTCATTGTACTGCATGAGTACAGCGTCAGAAGTCAGTAGTTTTTTAACATTACGAAATGCCTGTTCTTTATGACCCCATAACCAAATTGCTTTTTTATCTAGCAAACGATGTAACGGCTCAGTGACAGTTGCTTTGTGCAGTAGAAATACATTATAGAAGTTGATAAGGCCTAGGAACGCCTGGAGATCGGCCTTGTTTCGAGGCCTGAGAGCGTTTTTTATTGCTCTCAGTTTACTGTCGGTTGGGTGAATACCCTGACTGTCAATTAGGTACCCTAAAAACTCGACACTATCGGTACCCAATTTACACTTGTTCTTTTTCACTTTAAGACCGGCGTTTTGAAATTTTTGTAGGACTAATTTTAAACGATCTCGTAATATTTTCTTTGTTGATGCAGCAATTAATACATCGTCAAAGTATGGGACCATGCCTTTAATCCCTTGTAGTAACCTCTCCATAAGGCTTTGAAAAATTCCTGGGGCTACACTGACTCCGAATTGGAGCTGGGTACATTTAAAGGCACCTCAGTGCTCACTATCGTTTGTGCCTGTGCCGTCTTTTTCATCAACAGGTAGTTGCTGATATGCCTGAGCTAAGTCTAATTTAGCGAAGACTTTTCCACCCCCCAGGAAATGAAGGAGATGCTGCACCACCGGCACCGGATAAGCATTTTGCTGTAGGGCGTGGTTCAGAGTGGCCCAGTAGTCCCCACAAATTCGAATTGACCCATCCGGCTTAATTGACGTTACGATTGGGGTTTCCCAGGGAGAGTGATCAGTAGGTTCTAGCACCCCCTGAGCTATGAATTTATCGAGCTGTTCGTCGATTTTCGGCTTTAAGGCAAACGGAACTCGACGGGGCTTAAGGCGGATGGGAGCTATCTTTGGATTTAGGCTGAACGATATTGGGGTCCCCTTGTACTCGCCTAATTTTTCCGCGAAGACGTTCCTGAATTCGTGGACGAGGTCCTCCTCCCAGTCACTTCTGCTGACCCGGTTTACGCCTGCCACTTCAATGCCAAGTGGCGCAAACCATTGAAGGCCTAGCAGGCTAGGCCGGTCTTTGTTGATCACAGTTAGCGGTAAGTACGCTGTGCGATTCTTGAATGAGACTCTGACTCGACTGGAACCGACGACAGGGATTCGATTCCCTTGATAGTCCTTAAGGATAAGTCTTTGATAACGGAGGTCTTGGCGCTGGATAGTGGGAATGAGTTGCTTGAGGGTCTTCCAGGACACCATCGAGAGGGACGATCCCGAGTCGACTTCCATTTGGCAGGGCCAGTTCTCGATGACCACAGTAATTCAGATTTTCTTGGCGTCTAAGGCAGAGGCGTGACCGATAGTGATAGTATGGTGAACCTCTTCTTGCTTCATGGGGCGATTTGAAACTCGGTTTCTGTAGGAGTGGTTTACTGGTTCTCGCCTTACAGGATGGTTTCCTGTCAATTGGCGATAGTTAGCCTCTTTTGAAGCTTGGCCGGGTACTTGGAAACTTCGGCAGACCCGTCCGATGTGGCCTCTTTTTCCACACTCATGGCAGAGTGCGTCGCGGAATTTGCATTCGGACCTGGCATGGTTGGCTCCATAGCCGGCGCAGGGGTGTGAGGACCTTGGGTAGGGGTCCCGGTCAGACCGCAGTCGATGGACCTCTTCTTCGTCTCTGTCTGACAACGAAGAGAGGTCCCCGTGGTGGGCCGTTGAAAGCCGCCCTTCTGACTTGGATAAAATTTCACCTGTCGGTTGGTAGACCGGAGCGCGGTTGCGTCGAAGTTGTGCAGCCGACTTCCTGGTTGCTTCTGCTGCAGTAGCATCGGCGATGGCATCTGCAAGTCTGATGTTGCCCTTCGCCATCAGCTTGCTCTGCACGCCTGGTGCATCTAATCCCAGAACTATTCGATCTCTCAGTGCCTCTTTTAAATCGGCGAATCCGCAGAGGACTCCCAGATTCCGGAGGTCGGCTATGAAGTTGGCGACACTTTCGCCTTTTCGCTGGTTTCTCTGATAGAACTCGTGCCGTGTCACGAGCGTGGGCACGGTCAGTGCGTAATGAGCTCTCAGTAGGGGTTCGAGGACATCCCAGTCCATCGCCTTCACTTCTGCAGGTTTGGCTAGTGCTTTAGCCATCTTAAATACGGTTGGACCACAATGAGTTAGGAATATCGCCCGTTTCTTCCCGGCTGTGGCATCCTTCAAATTGTTAGTTTCCAAAAACATTTGGAAACAATCCATGTAGGACTCCCAGTCCTCTTGCTCTGGATCGAACGGAGCGGGTGGTACGACGCCGGCGGACATGGTTCCGTCATGTAGCGTTGTCAGCCACGTGCTCGATGTTTCTTCCTAGTTCAGTCAGCTCTGACGTCTCCACATCCCATCCTCGTCGCCAGTGTTATGTTTGGAGAATGGGCGAGAAAGAATGGAGACGAGCCTCTGGAACAGTGAACTTCAACTCTTTATTTACATGGTAACTGCTCAAAAAACAAGGGCAGCTAAGGCCCTCTTTATATAGGCAACCCAATAACTATTTAACCAATAATAACCCAGGAGCTCCATTAACCAATACGAAGGCTCCGTTAATGGCCAATCAGATTCTGCCATTTAACAGCCAATCAGAAGTGCAGGGCCAAAACCCTGCACTTGACTCCAAGCTCAAAATAACTTTATTAAACCTTATGCATTCACAACATTTTGTCTTTTGAACTTCAGGTGTATCCAAAAATATTCTTGCTGCGGGAAACAACAGCGATGCAAAAGACTGATTCACATGAATTACCACAAAGCACTAATTCTGTGGGACTGAATTTAGTACTAAACTAAAAAGGGAAGGGAAGTTGGTGACATGAACCATTTATGAAAAAAAGGTTATCAGTATTATATTCCTTTGAGATTAGGTAAAAATGGAAATTCAGTAGTGTAGTATTATCAATAAACATTATTATTTAGTTTATTATTATTTATTATTAAATTATTATTTAGTTTATTATCAATAAACATGGTACCTATGTAGTCTGTGTATTCAAAAAGCCATTTTGATTTTCCAAGCCTCGCTTTCTTCTCTAACAGTCTCTAAAAGAGACAGTTTGGGATTTAGGAAAACATTTGGTATTCTGTTTGGTTTAGTGGTTAATATATCAGGTTAGGAACCTGGCAACCATGAATGCTTTGGGCACGAAGCCAGCTAGGTGATTTTGGGCCAATCAATTTATCTCAGCCCTAGGAAGAAGGCAATGGCAAACCACTTCTGAAAAACTTTGCCAAGAAAACTGCAGGACTTTTCAAGGAGTCTTTGAGAATTAAACACGATTGAAGAGAAGAAAAAAAAAGAAAAATTAAAACTATATTTTTAAATTCTTGATATAGTTTTAAAAAATAAGGATGAAATAGAGGAAGTCTACCAAATTACAGCAAAAGACTATGCCCTAGTTCTGGATTTTGCAAGATTGAGCATGAAGTTGTCACGTTGCTTTTTCAAACCTACCCTTAAATAAGTTTGAATAAGCTTTCCATCTGATGCATTTTAGATGTGTGGACTTAAACTCCTATAATTCCTAGAAAGCATAAGCAAAAGAATTCTTGATTAGTATTTGCCTAAGATGCATTTATTGTTCTAGTTCTTATATTGGCACATATACATTTTATCCGGACTCAATAGTCTACTGATACTACGTGTGATTTGATTTTCTTTACACACACACACTCCACAATTAACATAGTTTATGACACTTTTCTATGCTGATTTCCTAGGCAATTGTGATTAGGTTGCACATTATGTCAGTTCTTGGATCTATATATAATTGATCTTGTCGTTTTGACTAATAAAATACTATAATAAAGTACTTTTTCAAAGAAGCCTTTAGAAAGTCTGCTAGTAAATTGCACCGGGTGCCAGATTTTAATTACTGTTGGCATTTCTGTGTGTATTGCTGGCAATGGAACCAGTCTTACTGAAAAAAGGCATAAATTTTGACACTGGCAATATGGGAGCTCAGCGTAAGAGACTGTAAGCCGGGTACTGTTCTGCTTTAATGTACTGATTAAAATATTCAGTGTTAAGTACAAAACTGTGCTAATCTCAGGCTTCAGTTGTGTAATGATTCAGATTGTTAGAAAGCAGCATATGTAATAGCTTCAAATAAGGATTTTAAGAGGAGAAAAATAGGATGCTACATCTTAAGAAACGTGGTTGGCATCTACCAGGTTTTCCATTAAGTTCCAGGTCACAGACAAATAAAGGAAGCATGTTAAGGGAGGGGGAAAAATCCCCTTTTAAAAAATAATTAGGGAGATGTCTGTTTTGTTCACCAGATGGAAAATCAGTACTTGTGGGTGGTCTGTGCTGGATGGGGCATCTCACAATTGGCAGAAGTATGCCTTTAACTTTTAAAGTCCTGGGACAAAATGGAAAAGTAATTGACTGCTGAAAACACTCCTTTTCTGGATACATTTCGGTCTTTTTATACCTGAAGGCTGGTGGAGTTTCTGTCATTTCTTGTATGAATTCCCTGACTTCCAGTTCTTTCATTCACGCCTGGCTTTTTATTTCGTGGGATTTATTAAGAAGCCGTTTGGCTCAAGTCTTTGAGATCCAAAGCTTTATAATGGCTGCCCACACATGCATCTTGGACCTCTTTGAAGCAGCTTTACAAGCCAGCACTCTAAATTGCATTTTGCAAACTTTAAAAACTTGAAGGGCTTGTCTCAAACGCAAACGTGACCAAGTATTTCAGAAGGCATAACTTGTCTTACATTCTTGTGAGGAGTAAAACAATATTTAAGTAGATATATTCAATTATTACAAATAATTGTAAAATTATGGAAATAGACCTATGTTTATCAAAATTTAGAATAAAGGTAGGGGTTATAGTGGGTGTTAAAGCTATGCTTGTTTAATGAAAAGCTTCCGTATATGTGGGTTCTAAACATTTGTAATAAATATTGATTTTTCCCCATTAAAGAATGGCTAATCAAGTGAAGGGCCAGTGATCTTAAATATATTTGAAGTCTGCAGGATCTAATATAAACTGGTTAGTCACCAGGACCAGAAGTTTTAGTTTCCCAAGCTTTCAGTCTTGTGCTGGAGCTCATCTCAGGAAACTTCCTTTTCATCAGAATGTTCACCATGTTTGAAAGATTGAATTTAGAAAGTAAGACAGTTGAACAATTGTCTCATTCTAACTGCTTCTAGGACTAACAAAAATAACAAGTTCTCCTACACCATCATATCCATATAGTATGGAAAAATATGAATAAATGAGCAATATTAAAGTAATCCTGGGGTCAAGAATAAGAATAACCAAAAGAAGGCGGAGCCTCCTCGCTGAGGGACTGTAGATCGTGACTCTCTGCGGCTATGGTCCGTGCTCTTTCGTTGGAGATCCCTGATCATTACGATTAGGGGCTGAAGCTGCCTTGGAGGGGTAGCGGAGTAAGGGGAAGCCTCAAGCCAGGTTGAGGGGAGCCACATCTCCCCCCCGGGCTTGGTTTTTCCCCCTCCCGAAGATGACTGCAGCGGTGGTTTAAAAGGGCCACCCCAAAGAGGAGGACTCAGCTGGATTAAGATTTGTGCAGGAGGGAAGAAAGAGGTGGATAACATCTGAACTGGGCAATACAACTAAACAAAAGTACCCCAGGATTAAGGTAACATGGAATTTTTAAGAAAAGAAAAGTGAGCAGCGAAATTACAAAGGGACAGGAAAAAAAATAAGAAAATATTTTTGACAGCTAAGCGGGGCTTCAAACTGGGAAAGGAAGAAACTGGAACTAAAGTTTTAACTAAATTGGACTAAAATATTTTGGGAATAAACAGGTATAAAATAAAGCTGGACTTAAGATTGTCAAAAAATAATAATAATAAAGTTTACAAATTGAAGACTGGACTGTGCTTGAATATTGAGGTTCGAAAAACCCTAAATAAAAAAAATAGGGGAAAAAGGTGAAGACTTTGTATAATGGAGAGTGCCATCTTTTGACAAAAACTTGAGTTCAAACAAAAGGGAAAGCATCCTGTTTCTGAATGAACTTGTGTGGATATAACATTAAAGAAATATTGAAACAAAGTAAGAATCTTAGAAAGTGAAAGCAGAACCAGATTGATTGATGTTTTTGGTATCGACCCTGGGCTGAAATAACTGAGAACTTTAGATAATTGAAAGAAGAAAGAAGGAAAGTCAAAGTGTTTTTTTTTTTTTTTTTGTGGACTTTAACAATCATAAAATATAAAAGTGTGTAATGATGATATCTCTTCAGGAATTAAAAATGGAACTTAAAAATATGAGAGAATTACTACAGGAAAGAGGCGAATCACTTTGCTCTGTGTTAGAAAAAATGGAAATGGTGATTGAAGAACAAGAAGAAAGAGCTTCAGAGGAGGAGGAGTCGACTCAAGGAGAAGACATTTTAAACAGACAATTAACACAAAGAACACTACAAAGAAGTGGGGAAAGGAGGAAGGTTAAAAAGTTGAGATTTAAGAAGGTAATCAAAAGAGGGAATACCTGTGAAGTCAGGAAAGGCAGAAAGACCCAGCAGAAAAGGGGAAAGGAAGATATTAAGAAAGAGAGGGATATAAATTGGAATGAGAAAAGATATGGGGAAAAGAGGGGGAGGAGAAGCAGGTGCATGAAATAAAGAAATACGGAAATAGTAAAATGTGGAAAAGAAATCGTTTTTTCAGAGATAATGGTTGATGAATTAAAAAGGGGATTCTGCAGGGTGACAAGGGGTAATAAGACTCTGCAATTAAAATATTTAGAAAATAGGGTAATATAGATATTGATAACTCTTATTAAAAAGCATGGGGGGGGGAATATGCTGCGGAATCCAAATGAAAAGATGTAATGATTATTATTGTAACTTCTTAAAAATAATGGTTTATTGGGAATCAAGATGAGGGAACAAAGGTATATTTTAATCATTGAGGTGTCACACTCAAAGCAGTCAAAGGGGGGGAAAACCTATACTTGTTCGGTTTTTTTAGTGTTAAAATTTGTATTAATCTAGAATTTATAAAAAGAATGTGTAATGGAAAGGGAATATGACAGACTAAAGAACCAACTAAATTAATAAGTTAACATAGACTATTAAAAGCAAGGAGAGACATTGGTAACTTTTTTATTATTATTATCATCATCATTAGTAGTAGTAGTAGTATTAGTATTAAGCAAACACATATTGTTTATCTTTATTTTTAAAATAAATATTAAAGAATTATATTTGAAATAATTGAAATGAAACAAAAAGATGTTGTTGTTTTTTGAAAAAAATTTTTTTATTAATTTTCTACAAACAGACAAGACAAACAAAACATTAAAACATACACCTCTCATATTTACATACAGTGTGTCAGTTGGTTCATCATTTTTGTGCATTCATTTTGTAGTCGCAGTTACAATTATGTTACATAACAACTCATATTATCAATCCAAACTTATATATCCTATAATCACTAAACAAAAAAAAAAATTTTTTTTGACTATACTTTTAATCATTCATGCTTTATGAGCTAACAATACTTTAACCAAATTATTCAACTAATCATATAATCGTACCAAATCAATCCTAGAAAAAAAAAAAAACCTTTATAAATATAATATCAACTAATAAAGTAATAGCAAAATAACAAGATAAAGATATTTCTTACTATCTAAAATATTCTATTATCGTATTTTATCATCTAGCCATTTATAAAAAAGATCCCAAATTTCATAGAATTGTTTATCCTCTTGCTCTCTGATTTCAAATGTCAATCTACTCATTTCAGCACATTCCAATATTTTCTTAATAATTTCTTCCTGTAATGGTATTTTCTCATTCTTCCAGTTTTTAGCAAATACAATCCTGGCCGCTGTTAATACATTTACAATCAGATATTTCAAATCTTTACTATATATATCAGGTAAAATTCCCAATAAAAAGATCTCGGGTTTCAAGTCTATATGTTTCTTTGTCATTTTTTCCAACCACATGCGGATTATAGTCCAATATTTTCTAGCATCCTCACAAGTCCACCACATATGGTAATACGAGCCAGGTATCTGATGACATTTCCAGCATTTTTCAGATTTATTCTTGAACATTCTTGCTATTCTTGTCGGAGGAAAGTGCCACCTGTAAAACATCTTATACAAATTTTCTTTATATGCTGTTGACATTGTCATTTTATAATTTTGAGACCACAATTTCTGCCATTTGTCTAAATCAATCCCATATCCAAAATTCTTCCCCCAAACAATCATAGTTTCTTTGACTTGTTCTTCCTCTAATTTCATTCCCAGTAAATAACCATATAATTTTTTAATCACTTTCTCATCAGTACCCATCAAGATCTTATCTAAATCAGTCTGCTTATCATAAAATCCCTCCGTTTTAGAATCTTCATCATACCTTGAATGTATTTGTGCATATGAAAACCAATTCATCCTTATACCTTGTTCCTCTAAGTTTTGGATCGATTTAAGTTCACCCTTTTCATCCAAAAGTTCCCCATATCTAACTGTTTGTTCCTTCTTGTAAATTATAGGATAGGAAAATGCTTCAATGGTCGATAACCAAACTGGAATTTTCAAATAACATTGTCTTTTTATCTTCTCCCAATTTAACCACAAAGACTCCCGAAACAAAAAGATGTTTTGATTGAGATTAATGAAAGAGGCTAGAATTAATGTGTTTGTTTCTCTCCTTACTGAAAATTTGGAATGGAAAAGGTAATAATAGAATTAAGTATGCATATATGAATGTATAATTGCTGTCATATTTGTATGTAAAGGTGATGACCCGGAAATATGTTGTCCACTAAAAAGAGATTTTTGTTTTTAATCTGAAAAACTGAATAAAATTTGTTAAAAAAAAAAGAATAAGAATAACCAGTGAAGCAATGTTCTCGAACTTTATACCCCCATGAGTATCAAACTACAGTACAGCTCCCATAAGACTTGGGCATTACGAACATGGTAATCCACAACATCTGTCTGACAGAGAATGACTGCCCTAAGGGAAATTCTTCATGGGACTGACTTGTCCTACAAATCAGTGCTGCCATCCTGGATTGCATTGATTATACATTGCCCTGGGGCTAAAGAATCAGTGATCCTCTCTATATTCCTAAACTACAAATCCCAGCATTCTTCTCCATTGTTGGACATACTTGATGTGGTAATTCATGTCAGACTTGATGATAAAAAAAGACAATAAAGCAAAGATAAAAGATAGCATTTTCTTAAACATCTAGAAACAAATAAAGTTATAATTCCTGTAGAGCATGGGTTGGTTAAAAACCAATCATGCCAAACCAATCTTATTTCATTCTTTGGCAAAGTGACTAAATTAGTAGACCAATGAAATGCTGCGGACATAGTATATTTAGATTTCAGTAAAGCATTCGACAAAGTAGGCCACAACCTTGGTAAATTAGAAAAATGTGGGATACACAGCATCACCACCAGATCGATTTGTAACTGGCTGACAAACCATACTCAATAAGTAGCCCTTAATGGTACTCCATGGAAGGAATTAAGCAGTGGAGTACCACAAGGTTCCATCTTAGACCCAATATTCTTCCATATCTTCGGCCCAATATTCTTCCATATTTTCATAAAGGACTTAAATGAGGTAATAGAAGGGAAACTCATCATAGTTGCAGATGACACCAAGCTGGCAGAAATAGCCAACACCCCAGAAGGCAAGCTGAGGATCCAAAAGGATGTTGACAGACTTGAACAATGGGCCATATCCAACAAAATTAAATTAAATTAAATTTAAGCAAGTTTTTATACTTAGGCAGGAAAAACCAAAGGTACAAGTACAGATTAGGCAAAACCTGGCTCGAAGACAGTAAATGTGAGAGGGATTTTGGAGTTGTAGTGGATGATCACTTAACTATGAGCCAGCAGTTTGCTAATACAATCCTTGGTTGCATAAACAAAGGCATAGAATCAAAATCATGTGAAGTATTAGTATTGCTTTATAAAATCTTAGTAAACCATACCTAGAACATTGCATCCAGTTTGGGTCACCACATTACAAAAAAGATGTTAAGACTTTGAAAAAAAAAAAGTGCAAAGAAGAGCAACTAAGATGATTAAGGGCCTGCAGAGCAAAACATATGAATAATTTGGGTTTGACTGGTCTAGAGAAAAAAGGAGTAGGAGTGACATGATAGTAGTATTCTATTAGTTGGGGGGGGGGGGCTGCCACAAAGAAGAGGGGATGAACCCAATTTCCAAAGCATCAGAGGAGATGGAAACTAATCCAGGAAAGAAGCAACCTGGAATTGAGGAGAAACTTTGTAACAGTGAGGATAATCGGTGGAACAGCTTGCTTTCAGAAATTGTAATTGCTTCATCACTGGGTGTGTATGGAGGGGTGGTGGGGTGTTAAGACAAGACTTGGCAGCCACTTGTCTGAAATGGTATAGGGTCTGATAAGTGAAATATGGGTTTTTTTTGTCATTGCCTTCTTCCTAGATGTCCCCCCAACCTTTTTTTTTTTACTTCCCAGACTGGTCCATGTCTCTGGAATTTTGAGATGATTTCCATCTAAGAACCAAGATGGATCAAAACGCTACTTAATTTCCAAAATGCAATGAGTTTAGGTCATGTTGGTGCTGCCATAGGCATGATATGCACATATCCCTACATTGTTGACATCTTTGACTGAAAGCACATACACACAATACCCCCCCCCCACCAATAAACTTAGCATCTCCAAATCTGGTGCTCTCTAGAGCAGGAGTCTCCAACTTGGCAACTTTAAGCCTGGCAGACTTCAACTCCCAGAATTCTGGGAGTTGAAATCCGCCAGGCTTAAAGTTGCCAAGTTGGAGACCCCTGCTTTAGAAGTATTAGACCAAGGACTCCCAGAATTTGCAGTCTTTGACCGCTAGTCTGAAGACGTCTTTATTGCCTTAGCTGGAGAAAGCTAGCTTAACTTTTTCAATCATGAAACATACCAAGGATTGTCTTGTAAGGTACAAATAAATATGTTTGTTTATGGTCACTGTGTTTAATGTAATAATTGAAATTTTAATTTTAATTAAAATTAGGCTGTGCTAAAATACTTTGGCAATAAAATTAAATAATAAAAATGTTTAATTTGCTTTCTATGCCATTCTAAAAATGTAATAGGTCATTATCAAATAAAAATAACCAGTAACAAAAATACTAGGGAAACTATTTCTGTTATGTGGAAGAAAAATATTAATTAATAAAGCTTTCATAAGTGTTCTTAGAACAAATCTATTGAAATTATTTCCACCAATAGTAAGTCATAATATTTTGCTAGAAATAGCTAATATCTTTCAATATGTGCCCTAATATTTTTTAAGGAAATCATACAATGGAGATGAGGGGAAAAGATTTGAAAATTGGTAGCTGATTCATATTTAACTTTAGATTCTTATTTATGTATGTGTACTTATTAAAGGTTTCTTGTATAAATATATTCAAAAACTTAACTTCATTTTTATTTTTTTTTTGCCAAAATACTATGTATTTAAAAATAAAATAGCTAATATTTTATTACTGTTTGAACTGGAGTCTTCAAATCAAGAAATAATATAATGTAATATCTAGGTCAAGGAGCAATATTTCTGATTCCTTCTATCTCAACTATACTTCATTTATTAAAAATGCAATAATGGTTCCATATTCTCTCACTCTTTCCCTGTTTTCTCCCCTTTTCTCCCCCTCCCAATATCACAGATGCTTCACAGTCTGTCCTCCTTCCTTCTGGGCACAGCATACGGATTTTTTCAAAATAAAACTCAATTTTTTTGATGTGTGTGTTGTACTATTAAAAGCATAATTTAGGCACTCATGATGGTTCACTACCAGCAAAAGACAATGGTGTGTTTGGAAGTAACCAAGACTGTGAAAATGTTATTTAACAACTTTTACAAGACACTGAACAAAAAAACATTTTGTGCTTTTTTTAAAAGAAATAAGAAGCTACTCTGGATTTACTGTTATATTACCTTCCCCCCTCCCCCCCAAAAAAGTATGTATCAATGTAGTTAAATTAAAACAAAGATTAGATTTAATTGGAAATCTCTGGTCTCTGTGCCCCCTTGGAAGCTTGGGAGAAGGAAAACTAGTAAAATGTAAAAACATAAGGCATAAAATGCAAGCAACAATTCTTAAAAAAAGTAGACTATAGGTGAAATGGATAATTAAATTCACCAAACCTCAAAAACAGTAGAAAGTAGAATAATAAGGAAACAATGAATGAATTGGTTCAGACTGTCATTCTGGTAGTAGAACCTATTTCTTGCACACTTTGTGTTACCTTGTTAATTCCTTTCTCTGTGTGCTATATTCTGTAAGCCAGGAAGTCTTCAATTAATGGTCCTTTGTTACATCTCCACTGAAAAACTGTGTGATTAGATTTAAGACAGGGAGGATCCTAAACCATAATTTGATTTCTGAAGGTTCTAACTGGTCCCAAGTATGATAAGAGAAATGTAAGCAAGCCATATAATGTCTTAATATACTGTATGAAAAATATTGATCCTTTTGTTCTGTGGATGGACTTTGGAGTCCATCTTCTAGTCCAACTCTATGAACAGAGCATATCAATCCAGAAAAGGGCTGTCTAAATTTCGTTAGAAAATGTTGAATTATATAACAGACATAACTCTAGGCTATTCTACTGCTTAACAGCATTTATGTTCAGGATATTCTCCTCAATTTGAGAATGGATCTCTCTGTAATCCACTTGTTTTTGTCCTACATTTGGGCACTATGGAGAATAATCCATATTCTCTTCTCCATGATAACCCTTCAACTATTGTAAGGCTATAACAGGACTTCTCTTAATGGAATAGTTGAATTATGACCAATCCCTTCCAAGCAAAACCAATCCACAGCTTGCTTTCTTTAACAATGGACATATAGCTAAATTCTGTTTTCCATATGAACACAAATGTAGCATGTAATCCTTTGGCTTTTGCATTCTTTAAAACTGGCAAAGTTTGTTCTAAATAAAGTAAATATTCTTTAATTTGGTATTAGTAATACTGCAACATGTATAATTTACTTCTGTGATTCAACGTTGCAAACCAAACTCATTTTTCATATAACCTAATACTTTTTGAAAGCACTGGTTTCTACAACTGAATAAGATCATAAAACGACAGAAACCACAGTAATTAAATGTATGTGTAAATTGACCCTGTTTATTGGTATTAATGGGATTTGCTGGGCTTAAATCCAATTCTTCTGCTTTTAATGAGCTGGAAGCCAGTCACATAACGCACTTGTTCAGAAATAGCAAAACATCCATAGTTTTAGATGGTTTTTTTACTTTCTGCAATATATGCATTTTCATCAGTATACTTGTGTGTACAAGAAAGTCATTTATTAACAAAACAAAAACAAAAAACTACCATGGACTTTTCAACACTTGCCCATATGCATTGTGTACTCTATTGAATTTCTGAAGAAAGGGATACTGGCAGGAAATCTTGGAATATATTGTCATTGACTGGGCTTATGTGTTACTTAAACCATACCTGCCTATTAAAAGACAGGGAGATAGTTTTATTATATTCAGTGAGACTATCTCAAACATTAAGCTGGTCCAGTCCTTAAGTGCAAGGACATTCATTGGATGACTTGATCACAAACAAGGTGCAATTTGTTCTTCAATGTAAAGGAGATTTGCTCTTCAATGTAAAAAAGATGTCAAATGACAGTAGCCGTTTCAATTTCTACGGTTGGGAGTACTCAGAAACATGAATCTGATCTGGTCTTTCCTTGATTTATCTGATACAGGAAGGCAAAGGTTCTGTGATTATCCTTTACTGCTGTGCTGAAATGTTGGAAATAAGTAGGGAGAAGGTTCAAATTAAACCCTAACTAGACAGAATTCATTTCAGTTATAGAATTGTGCTACTACTGAGTCAGATATAGGTGAGATACTTCTGTATCAGGCTCTTTGTAGGTATGGTGATGACCTGTATCACACATGCACAATGATGAATTTCATTATCTTTCTTCACAAATAAGAAAGAAGTTGATCAGTGTCCATCCATCTGAAGGAATCCCAACATCCAATGAGATGATTTTAGTTCCTCAGGTGCATTGCCTAGGCCTAATGCACAATTAATTCCAAGTCCATACAACCTCATCTTAATTCAAGAGTATTTGATTTTGCCAATCTTCGTTCAAGAAAACAACATTCAGGCATGCCAGATGTGTAATGTGTAGCCTTTTCTATGATTCAAAGAAAACAAATGAGAAATAGCTTTTTAGGTCTTTTAAAGAGACTTGGTAGATGAGATGTCAGCAGCCTACTCAAGCTGCATGCTGAAGATGACTCTAAAGGATGTTAGCACTCGCCAGCATCAGTTCTGCATCCACAGGGACACAAAGTTAGCCTCCAGTTAAAGCCAGATAATGTATCGCCCTTCTGTTCTGATGGTGATAGTCCTTTTTTCCTCCTAGAAGATTCACTTTAATATGTGTACAAATGTGTCTTTGGAATAAGATAAACTTCTGTAGATCCTTCAAAATAACTAGGGCTGTATTATGTGAAACTAAGGTGCAATATTATCAACTTGATCAAAGGGGGGCTATGTTATAATGTTTAAGCATGTAACATATCTAGCTAATGTAAAAATGAATTGTATAGCATATACTGTTTAACCTGAAAGGAATTCCACTTCTTTTTCCTTTGGCAGTTATGTTTAGGTTGCCATTAAGACTGGAAGACTTCCAAACAATTCATATAAAATGAATAATATCAACTGGAATCAACTGGAACAGTAATTGCAAGAATATCCAACAACTCAACAATAGTGTTTTGATCTTTTTTTAAAGATGAATAAAGGTATTTAGGTCTTTTCTAACAATCTGCAAAAAAGAAACTCTGTTAAACTCTTGGTGGAGCTTCATCCTTGTAAGCTTCATCTTCATCTTTCTTAAGAAAGTCCATCAAAGACACCCATTTGAGAAGAAACACTGGCAAGAATTTAGAGATATTTTAGAATGATGGCATTTTTGGAGCAAAGCAGCATCTTTCTCACAAAGAAAATCCAAAGAGTTTGTTGATCATTTAGATCAGATTTGGTACATGGGTGGAACCAAAAGAGAATGTAAACAAATAGGGATGTCTACAAAAATGGGGAGAAAAAAAATCAAGATGGAGGCCAAACCACATGATGAAATTCTGCTCCATTTTTAATGTGCATTGTAGTCTCAGATGAAGCCTTTTGAAAGAAATGTACTGTAATTGGTAGGTTTACAAAATTGGCAATAATCATGATTTTATAAGTATCCACTAGATGGCAGTCATACCTTTTCATAAAAGCTGGACTGGAGACTGAAAAATTCTGGGAAAGCTTTGATGCTTTTAATCTTTAATAACAACTATCCATTGACTTTTCCTCCACATCGACTTTTTTTAAAAAAAATCTATTTTGTCCCTTTGAATAAATGGAATGCAAAAATAACTAAACATCTTTGTGTCATTCTCTCTTTGTTAGTGTGAAAAATCTTATTTTGAGTAAAAGTGAATATTTTGAGACGAGTTGATTCAATTATACAGTAGTTGATATAGGTAAAGGATCATTTGCTTCTTTTTTGATATTAGTGAATTAGAAATAAAAAAATTAAAAGGTATCATTGAAGAATAAATTTACCTTCCATTATTTAACATGTATTTTGCAATGAAACGTAAAATGGGAATCTTAAGGATCAGGTACATATTTGATTAATTGCTGAAATGGAGTTACCACTTATGCATATTAGTACTGAATTGAGGTCTTATGTAGATTCTCTGGCATTTGTATGATTAAAGATAGTTCAGATATGTAAAGAATTAGAAACCCCTCTGTGATTGTTGAATATTGTGTTTCTGCAAAGGATTTTAGAGATATTTGCTTCTTCCTAGTCCAGCACCACCCAGACATCAGATAGGATTTCACAGCATGTTGTTTCATCATGTTTATTTGAGAAAGTGGTGCCAAAATAAAGCAAGCCTTAATTTATCATAAAAGGAAATTGTTGTTTGTGATATCCATATTCTTCATAGCATATTGGCTTTTAAAATGCTAAAAGAAGATTGTCTCTGCAAGCAATGGGGCAAATTTCCCTACTGTTGCAATTATTGTAATTCATTTCTACTTGTATCAAATGAGTTGAACTTCTCTATTGCCCACTAACATATTCATAACCCTGGAAGAGAACTGACTTTCTCCTGGAGTTCTTGCTATATTAAGGAAATCAAATATAATTTGATTATTGGAATTTCATATTATATTAAGAAAGCCTGACAGTGAAATTTTGGCCCTGAGAATAAACCTGATTAATGAAAGATGGTCTTTACCTTCTCCTTCTCTTGTGAAATATAGCATATACAAAAACCCAATTCAGCCCTGTGTTTCTTAGCTGTGATAGCAGCCTTCCATGCCCATTGCAAAGGTTAACCTGTACACTGCATAAGGATAACAGATGGAAATGTTGGTGTTCTGCCATTGTGTGTATGTTCTCTCTCTCCCTCTCTGCCACACTCACACACACACACCCGCTCATTCCAAAGGGAAAAAGGATCTTGTATTTCTGTGTTTAAACCTTTGATCTTCTTTCACATTTAAGGGGAAGAGTCCTCCTTTTCACAGGAGACACATGGCCATACATCTGTAAAAACACAGCTGTGTGTAGCAAAACAACAAACCTAGCTTTTAAAAGAAAAGACAAAGGCTTTGCTCTGCCAAGTTAAAAAGTATTCTTTTTTTTAAATAAATAGATAGTGGTGTGTTGGTCCTTTGGATTTATACCAGGATTTGCTACCACTCCTTAAAGCAGTTTTTTAAAAAAAATCTTAGCATTAGTTAACATGGGGTTCAGCTGTTGTGATGGTTCTTTTTAGCTAGTGAGCAGGTATAACCAACTCTTCCTAAATGAGTGAAGTGAAACCACACAAACACAATCAAAAAGCTCCGACAAAGGAGTCAGACTGAGCGCTGTGGGTTTTTTTTCTCCTCAGAGGATTTTTTTAGGATCTTTCCAGAATATCCTTGTAATCTCATTAGGCCTATATATCGGGCACAGGGCTTTCTTATGCATGCACTTCTCCTCTTTGCTTTTGAGACAGCTCCATCTTCCTTGATCACTTTTGGCTTATTTCCCTTGGCGGGGGCAGTTGTACTTTTCGGTATGGCTTTAGATGGAATCTGCTCAGTGCTCGGTGGCAGAACAGATTCTTTGCATCCAGCAGAAGAATTTGGGAGCAGATCCTTCTGTGTTCAGGTCGGGTCTTGATGAATCAATGACTCCAGCTCAATTCAGTGCAGCTTCATATGATCATATACATACCTGCTGTATTTGTTTCTTAGGGCAAGATCAGTATGCCATTATTTTGTTTCCGCAAGGCACCGCTTTTACTCTTCCTTTTTAAAAAGGCTGGCATTTCATGAATAACTCATTATTTTGTCCTTGATTATAATTTCGGCTTCTGTCTGTTTCCTCCTGCATTCTGGTGAGAGAGTTTCTCAAAACGTATTGTTCTACCTCAATCCATGGCAGCAAAGAGCCTTACAATATTATACCTTTATATTTTTTAGATACAGAATTTTATCCTCATAAGAATCAATATTTTATTCAATGTTTTGGATCCATCATAACTTGTCATGCCCGTTATTTGATCCATTTTGCTCTCTTATAATCAAATGACGAGTTTGATTTAGTAATTTTTTTTGTTTTAATTTGCATTTTAATGATTTTGGTTTTATCTGTCATTACCAGTTAACAAGTAAGCCCCAAAAACCATATTCTTGAATTTAATGTGCTTTTTTTTTTTTTTTTACAAAGGCAGCCATAAATTTCTAAAATTGGTTTTTTATTGGAGCTACTTCAGACTGCTGCTGTTGAAAATATTGAATTTTGAATTTTCTTTCCATGTTTTGTATGGTCCTTGTGAAACCCTCTGTATTATTCCTTCCCAATCACTAATCTTTAAAATAGAGAATACTGTTTTTAGTGGCCTCATTGAATTGCAGATTTTCTATACTTCCTCACACAGAGTGTATGTGTATATGGTTTGTGTGTAAGGTTTGTGTATTTGTGCATTGTAGAGCCTTACAGATGGGAGTTGGCTTGACAGAAAACATTTTGATATTGAATAAATCCAGCCAGAATTTTATAATGTGCACAAACCTCAGGGTAAAAAATGAAAAGGAAGACAGTAGAAGGCTGTTCATTGTAATCTTGCTTGCTAGAGATATTTTTCATTTTCTCAGAAGAAAACAAATTGGGGAGGGGGCTGCTAGCATGTGAATTCCTCCATCCACCACTTATTGCCTCCTACTTCTCTCCAATAATAATGGCAGCTTCATTAGCAAACTGGCAAAAAAAAAGAGGGAGAGGGGATTTTATTCAAAATAATCCAAATAAGTAAATAAAGAAACGAAGGCAGCAGGACAACAAGTTGGGTTCTTTGCATCAAGCAGAAAGTTTCTCCTTTGAAGTGGCTTATTTCTTTCCTCACCCTCTGGGATGGAAGGGGGGAAAAACAACAACCGTAAAGATCTAAAGCAACCCGAGGAATGCTGAACCGATGCCGCCTTCCCGCCCCCCCCGCCCCCCCCCCAAAGCATTGAGATGAGAAGAAGGCTTATAAGAGGCTTTGGGGAGCAAGCGTGCCCTTGGGCTGCAGTCTCTGAGGGTGGCCATTAGGTGGCAGTATTGACACAGAAACTAGCCAGGGAAGAGGGTTATGAATTGCCAGATCCACAGAGAGCAAAAATAAATAAATAAATAAAAAATTGCACCCTGTGCTCCAGAGTTGGTCCCTTTGCGTTTTGTTCTAGGTCCAGTCATCCCTCAGCCCCTGTTGGGAGGATCATGCAAAGCTTTGAGAGCAGTGGGATCTTCTTTTTTTAATCAGGTGGACCCTGAAATAAAACTTCCATTTAAAAATGGGGGGAAATGAAGGGTGTATGCAAAGCGTGGTCAAAAAAGTCAAAATGGTGGCCACTGCAGTGTGTGTTCTACCCATTTTAATGTACATTGCACATTTTTTTTTCAAAAGGTAGAGCATCGTTTGCCCTCGTAGCTTCCATCTTGACTTGGGTTGAATTTGCCCTGTGGAAAATATCGTTCCATACTTTATGAAAAAGGAGGGGGCGGGAAGATTCACACTTTTCACTTCATGATGTTTGAGTTAAACGTTTGGTACTTTTAATTTTTTTTAATTCAAAAGACAGTTCTTGTGGAAAGAGAGCCTGTTTTCCATATGTAATATAGTCCTATTTTAGGGGATTTTTTTAAAAAAAAGTATATCTATTTTTTGTTCTCATCTTCTTTAAAGAAAATATTTGTGCCATTCCTTACTGGCTTTGTGTTTAATCACACACACACACACACACACACACACACACACACACACACTGTCTCCCTCACAATGCTCTTTTGATCTATTTTTGTGCAACAATCGACCCAGAGTTGGTATGATCACACTGTAGTTTGGGATCTTCCAAAGGCTTTGACTGGATTGTGCCCGTTGTCATTCTGGGATAATTAGCTGCCAAGAATTACAGCCCAATCCTGTACCATTTTTTTCCCCTCAGAAAGAAGTCCCACTGTGTTCTGTGGCATGAGTACCAAGTAAATGTTCATAAAATATGGGTCGCTTTTCTTTCTCATCCCACACTAAATGTTTATCTCTGCTCCCTTTTCCCATGAAGTGGGAATTTTGCAAAGTTTCAAATGCCCCCTTTCTCCCCCACCCGCTCCCCAAAAACCTCATTGAGATGCACAGCTATGTTAAGAAGTAAGAAGATTCTTCAGTTTCACTGGATATGTTAAAAGCACAGCTTGACTTTCTCCACCGTTTGTTAATCACATCCTGTTCTCCACTGTTTTGTTGTTTGGTGGTGAGGAATGTTAATTTATTTGAAGTGAAGAGTGCTGACGTTTCCCCCTTTTTAAGAATGAAGCATGGCCCCCTTTTTAAACATACCTGGTCCACCTCTGGATCTTTATTGCAACAACCTGCATGAATACAAATGCTTAGCAAACAGTTATTATCACATGACAACTGAATGATCAACTCCTTTAAATGTATGGTAGTGGAAATCTAGAGAGTATAATTGAGAGCTTGTATATGAAGCATTTTATTACTCTGCCCTTTGTCTTTTGTAGAAGGAGAAAAAAAAGGATAGAAGAATAACAAGTTCCATAAATCACATATTCTTTATAAACCTGCTCTGAAATTAACACAGAGACAGTTGAGCATAATCAGCGTGCTTTGAATGAGAAGTGAGAGATGATTCCTCTAGTTTGAGAATAGGAGACTTCGGAAAACTAAATTATTTATAAAGTGTACCTAACTGTACAAAATGATTTTATGAAAGAAGAATGAAGAACAGAACTTATGAGGTTGTTATGGCAACTGAACTACTTAGCCTGGGATGTGTATACATCTCGAATATAGCAAATCAGTACAAAGTCACTGTATTTTCTAGTTTGGGGGAAATAAATTAGAATGGGGAAGCTTTTGGTCTTTTTATGTATGATTACTACATCGTTAATTTGTGTTTTCATGGAGGATATCTATGTGGTTGCTAAGAGTCAACAACTACTTGATAGTTGTTAATAAAATATAAATAATATACATAATTTTAAAAATCTGTTTTTTGTAGTATCTTTCTTAAATCCAACTTCATGGAAGTAGTAGCTTGTGCATTTTTCTGCTATCATTTGTTTGATAGCATAATTCCAGAGGGTTTTTTTTAACTTTGATTATTATTCAAGCTTTTTGTTTGTTATGGAAAATTGAAGACAGATTACACTGTCAAAAGCTCCAACAATGTTTAAATTATAACTCTTATTTTTGCTTATAAAATCAGGTTTAATTTTATGAATTAAATCCATAGAACTGTCAACTACCCAGGATTTTGTACTTTGATTTGAGAATAAATTCTTTTACTGTGGTTCTTCCATATAATATGATTTATGAGGACATTCACATATATAAAAGGCAGTATTATCCATGGGACCGAAATCCATGGGATTAAAAGGCACCTTTTCAATCATATGATTATTTATTATTTATTAAAAAAATACCAATTCAGTATTTAGAAAACAACTCTCTAACAAAAATAATTCCCTGCCCCGATCCATAAGAAATGTACAGTTTTTGCAAATGGTTGAGTTCCCAAATGTAATTCAAGTTATATTTGTATCTAAGTAAATGAGGTATTTATATTCATGATGTGTCTATGTGTGTGTGTGTGAGGGGTGGTGGTGTTATTTTCTCCTATCATAAGTTTTAAAACATTTAGTACAAAACTTTGTGATTAGGAACCGTAAGGTTTTTTTCCCACACAGTGAACTTATTTTCTTGACACTTAGTTGAAAGTTTTCTTACTTTATTGCACAAAATTACTTGATATTATTTAATTGGACATGAGGGTGTATTGCAGGAATTTCCACTTTTTGATGGATTAATTATTTTCCTAATACTTAAAAGGCTGAGATCCAAATATTTTCCTTTCTGTTGCAAAATTAACTGCAATAAATCTGTCAGACCCAATTTATTCATGGAGCATTTCCCTTTGATTAAATCTGCACATTTGTTTGTGTCTGAAAGAAGCTGTGAAAGGGAAGGAGAGAAGTATAGGAGCATAGACAGCTTCAATCATATTTACATTTATTTGGGCATTGTAAAGTGATATAGGAGTCCAAAAATATATAGCTGAAAAGGTCAAAGGCAGAGTAGAGATGGCTTCAGTCCACCTTGTAGCTAAAACAAAGTTCGTGAGTTTATGAGGGGGATCCTTTTGTGCTTGTGCACGTACAATTTTTATTTTTGCAGGGTCTTCTAGTAGATTGTTAATGTTTTCAAGGTCCCTAAACAAAGTCATATGTGTTAACAGTGTTATTAACAATGTTAAAATGGAATTAACAGCTTGTGGATACCCCTAGAGTACAATAGCGTGTCAGCCTTCGCTGCCCCCTTATAAATTGTGTCCTGCTGTTTTTTCTTTTGTTTCTTGTCCAATCAGCAAACTCAACTCCTGTTGAAGCCTCCAGCAATTCAAGTGTGTTTTGCTCCATGCAAGGGGTGGAGCTAATGTGGAATTGATCACGGAGTCCATCCCAATACGCAGGTTAAGGGATGACCTCCACCTTCTGAAGATCAGCTCTCTTGTTCTGCTGCCTGTCTGACCTCTGCCTTGCCACTTGGTCAGTTTTAAAAGGCTTTTTCCTCTGTTGTAGTTTACTTTTGTAGTTCTTTCAGTGAAGGAACAAAAAGGTTTTCTTTATTCCAAGATGCGTTTTAATTTAAATTTCTATTAATCTTCATGATTTCAGAAAGCCTACTCTCCTGATATGAGCTTGATAACTCAGCTGGAAAAAAGAGCATTGGTTAAAGAAAGAATTGTTTTGAAAGAAAGGGTTTTCCCCCTTTTCTTTAACTTTTAACAAGTTGTTAAAACACACACCAATCTTGAATTGATTTTGCAGTCCCCTCACTCATTTCAGAGGAAAGAAATTCCTGCTTCCAAGGTTGTTTTGTGTTTCAGCATTTCAAGCTATACTGAGATCCAAGATGAGGAAAAAGATATATGTGAAAGAGAATATGTGTGAGTGTGCATCTCTGTATATTTTTTAATTTTTTTGCTCACTTTTGTTGAGATCTCAGGGAAATGCTCTCTCCAATGAAAGAGTTTAAAATCTTATTCTGTTTTGTTAGCAAAAGCTGATATTAGTCATTTGAGTAAATCACTAACATTTGTAAAACATTGTACATACAATCGAAGATCCTTACATTGATCTTAAAAATAAACATTCCTTGTGGAATTATGCATTTTAATGAATTTGGAGCAGCTTTGGTGCAAGATTATGTGCAATTTTTCACTTGTCAATAAAGTTCTATAGCACTGAGGAAAATAGTGTTACTATAATGAAACTTATCAAGCTCTAATATGCAAAGAAATGTTAATTAGACACTTTCAATAAGAGATACTCAAGAAGGGAAAATTTGCTATCTTTAAGGAGTCTGGCTCCCTCCACCCCACCTTTTAATTGAAGTGATTCTTAAATCTTGCAGAACATTTATATGAAAGTTACACCTTTATCATCTCCTGGGAATCTGTCTTATTCTAAATCAAGTATGGTTAACAAAACCGTGCTAAGCTAAACTTGCATGCATTTTACCCTGAATGGGCCGAGAGCACAAATTCTTAAGGATCTTTTCTCTCACATGAACGCATTTTTCACCCCCTAGTTTTTTTTAAAAAATTTAGTTGGAAGACATTGTCTTTGTTCTCTCTGCGGAAAGGTTAAGTTTTTGCAACAGCGGAAGCTTTCTGCAGAGGTTCTTTTGAGGGTGTCCCGCAGTCAGGAAATTCTCTTCCAAAGAAGACAATTTCATCATCGTTTTCTATTTTCTATAAACCTTCTATCATTTTTAGTACACAATTTTCATTTGGTTACCTTTAAAGCGTTGCTCTAAAAATGCCTAATTTCAAATTTCTGCTCTCGGAGACCAACAAAACTATTTTTTTCTGATTAAGCATCGAGAGGACTAACTTAGTTTTGTGGTTTCTTATCAGATGCCTAAGTGACTTTGAATAGAAAGATAAACTAAGAATCCTCCCCCCCAAATGTCCACAAAATAAATATTTTTTTTTTTTTACAAAATAAAAAACTTTATAAAAAATAAAAAAATTATAATAAAAATATTTTTATTAATAATATGGATTTCTTGAAGGCATATTGATATCCTGAATATCCAACATAAGTATATACTGATAACTGAAGTGTATAGCTTGTGAATGTTTTACTGTGATTGGCTTGTTTATTGTTTTATATATTTGTTGTTGTTGTTGTTGTTGTTGTTGCTGTTGCTGTATATGCCCAGAGTTACCTCTTGTGATATGGAGAGCTATATAATTTGATAAACAAAAAAAAATATTCACGTCTTATAAAATATAAAGGGTTCCACTGAGAAAGAAGTTAGACATATTAAAAGTAGTGAGGAGAAAATCACGATTGAGTAACTTGTTGATATTTTAAAGAGACTAAATCATAAATAACTTCGGCTGGATCTAACCTAGTATAATTTTAAAATAATTTTAACATGTAAATTCAGATTGGTATAATATGGAGACATTTGTATGGAATTAAACATATTGCAAAAAAAAAAAAGTGGCAACAGCTTTTAAAAGCCAGTGCACAGAGATGAGAGTCTTAAATGTAGTGCTTGGATAAGCTCTAAAAATGCGCATGGCCTGTGAATTAAAAGACAAAGGCATCTCTACACAAAATGAGAAATTTACTTTCATGAAATCATTGCTCTATGCATAGATACACAGCTATTTTTAAATGAAATATTTTTATCTGCTTTTCTTAATGATTCATTACGTATAATAGTAATATATGTATTGTGAAATTCAGACATTTATATGATTTTGTGGGTATTTATGGGTATGCTTCTGAGAGTTTCTTTTTTATTCTGCTGCATTAAAGTCAAACAAACAAACATTATATTGCAAAACAACTCTGTGGCTATAAAACTGTTTATTTCTGAGTGAAGGGGGGCCACACATTATTTATTGTTGTTATTTATTTATATACTGCCTAATTCCCAAGATGGGACTGTTAGCCAGTTTAATCTTTGAGTGGAGAGCACAGCTTAACTTTTCCCATTTTCTGCTTTGTACATACAAAGTAAATCTATTTCTCTTTTAATGTTTAATTAATGAAACTGTTTTTATTCATAGCAGATCACATTTCCATTTATATGACAGTTGTATACCATTCCATGATTCACCCCAAAACCATCTTTAGTTGGACACTTTTTATTTTTATTTATTAATTAATCAAATTTATATGGCTGCCCAACTCACACACAGGTGACTCCAGGCATCGTATGTTAAAACTCCACAACATAAAAACCCATACAACTCTTCATCCTTTTTTTTCTTCATGTTGTATGGCTGCTGTTTTTTTAAACATTCATTAATCCTGGGGCTAATTCTGAAGATTTTCCCTGAAGAGTTTAATAATTTGAATTTTTGGTCGTCACTTTCAACATGAAACCTGCCTTTTAGAATTACTTGGTCTCCATGGGCTTTAATATTAATTGCATGTAGCCTGGTGGGAATTGCAAACTTCTTTTGGCAAAATGTTAAAATTTGTACCCAGTAAATCATAACAGAATAATGATGAATTATCTGTTGTCCTGCACTTTTCTTACTGCTGTGTAACATGGAAAAGTAGCTAACAGAAAAAGCTTGATATCTTTGCATTGATGAGAATGTTTTGTGAGTACAGCTGAAGAGTGGGGAGTCAAGCTATTCTCCAGAGCACCTGAGGGCAGGACAAGAAGCAATGGATGGAAAGGAGAGAAGCAATCTAGAACTAAGGAGAAATTTCCTCACAGTTAGAACAATTAATCAATAAAACAATTTGCCTCCAGAAGTTGTCAATGCTCCAACACTGGACGTTTTTAAGAAGAGATTCAATAACTACTTGTCTGAAATAATACAGGTTTTCCTGCCTAAACAGGGGGTTGGACTAGAAGACCTCCAAGATCCCTTCCAACTCTTGTTATTCTAAACCAGGGATGTCAAACTCACGTCATCACAGTGGTGTCACATGACATATTGGGACTTTCCCTCCCTTTGCTAAATGGTACATTGGCCAGGAGTTTGACAGCCCTGATCTAAACTCATCAGGGCTGAGAAAGGAGGATATATTACTGGGGCATCTGTTTGAATTAACCACTCATTCTGTCCTAATTACTACTTGTATCTGTGTTTTTAAACTTTAAACTACAAATTTAAGAAATGTGGAATTCTGGGAGTTGGTGAGCACATCTTAAAATTTCCGAGATTGAGAAACCCTCCACAAAGGCAATATAAAGCATAATATTAGATTTTTCTTAATGGCGTGCTAACATTGATATTTCACTAGCACTGTATCCCAAGAGGTGCTTTTTCAAGAGGCAACTGGACTTTCTGGTTTTTCTTTGAAGACGTTTCACTTCTTATCCAAGAAGCTTCTTCAGTTCTTTAACTGAAAGTCCAGTTGCCTCTTGAAAAAGCATCTTTGGGACAATGATGACCTGGATGAGTGACAATCTCCATAGCCACTACCACTATAATTTCAGCCAAAGCATTTGCTATTATCTTGCTTTTTATTCTATATAAATATTCTGTATTCTTGTGGAAAGAAAATGAGACACAACTCATCTTTTTCTAAACTACAAGAATAAAGGGACATTCTATTTTGTAAAAGGCTTTTCCTCTAACAAGAAAGATCAGAACTGCTTTTTTTGTTGTTTTGATATCCCTTAGTGGTAATACTGGACAATGTTTTTCAATAGATCCCTTCAAACTGAACACAAATATAATTTCAGAATGACTGTATCATGTAGCAAACTTGAGAAATATGAAATATTGATTTGCAATAACTATAATGCATTTAATCATATGATGTTTCTGACACACTGCATTAGTTCAGTAAGGCTAAAAGTGTTTTGCTGCTGATTTTCATTTATAGTCAGTGTCCAATGAATCTTGGTGCAGTGTCCAAAAATAGTCAGTCAGCATTGATGGATTCCAGTTGCCCTGATGCCATTTTCCATTGTGACAATGTCCTGGTAAAAATCTCTTTCATCATGTTCATCATTGATTGCACCTAGAATTTTGAGAAAGAAGTCCCAGTGTGAATGTAGAAAATGAATCTTCAGTGACACATTGCACTTCATGATCTTATAGGCTGTAAGAAGTTTGGCAACCTGCTGAATGTTGTTGCCAAACTCTGAAGTTGTCAAGAAAATTCTCAGCAACATCCTTGAATGCTTTCCAGGCAATTTTCTCTGGCCCTACTAACAGAACTTTGAATTGAGTCTCCTTGATAACGTATCAGATCTGTGGAGTAACAAAAATGTCTTCCTTAATCTCAGGATCAGTTATTCTTGGAAACATCTGTTTCAGATAACGAAAACCTTCACCTTCCTTGTTCTTTGTTTTCACAAAATTTTGTGTTTTATGTGACGTAGAGACAAAAAAATCTTGTCGGGTCCTGGAACCAAATTCTTTTTGAGTGACCGATTCTTTTTAATATAATATGATTCTTTTGCATTTTCATATGTAACAACAGTACTTGGTATATCCAAGCTGCATTCCAAGCCTTTTAGTCACTACTTTTAGAACTCCACAGACATTCCAATTGCACTCGGTGTACTAGATGTGTTTTGTGCAGCATAGTCAATAGGTATTGAAGGATATACGGTACATTACTTTTGGGTAACAGGACAGCCATGAGGCTTAGCACTGATAAATCAACAAAAATATGCCATTCTAGTGGCTCATACTCACAACCCAAAGCTGTGAACAAACCGTGATTGTCTGCACAGAAAATTAGGTTGTCAACCTGTGCAAAGAAATGTGTTAAATCATCTTTGCAATTTCAAAAGTTAGAAATATTTGTATTTGGTAATAGTTTTTGATTTTGACAAACTTACCAGGTCATTTAATTCTGCTTGTGTTATGAGATGTAGCTCACCAGATACATGCAGTTCAAAATCTGGATCATTGACTGGTGTATTGCAGCATCTTCATTTCTTTCATCTACACTACATTTCTCCGGTGGCTTCATTACTGGCAATTTGTCATCATGTGGAGCTGGTCTCATGGCTAAAAACAGATCAGGGTATTTAATTGATTTATTATTTTCAGCAGAGAACCAGCAACATTGATCAGAAGTAACAGTTTGTCACACGATCATTCTGTTCTCACCATATCATTCAGACAATAAATGGCATTGACTTTTTAGTTCCTCTGAGCCAAGCTCAAGTTCAATAGCTCAAATTGCACAACAAATATGAGGAGCCCAGGCCTTGTCTTGATCACCAATCTTACAACCAAAGTACAGCTCATACACTTAACAAGTCCAACCATGCTGAGTCTTTGAGGCATGTACTTGCACAAATGTAGTAGAACATATCAGGCTGGTCCGACATTGGCAAGACATTTTTGCTATCACCAATTGTCCTATAGCAAGTCTATAACTGACTTATTTGTTGTATAAATTACAAGTACATAGGCAATGCTATGCCTTGAAACAATTGCATTAAAATACATAGAAACTGATATTAATGAAATGAAAAGCATCTGTACATGTAAGCTGTTTTTATAGCCTTTCCCAGCAGCATCCACCTAGCCTAAACATGTCTAAGCAAGTCCTAAGTGTACCAGTTCCATCAACTTTTCAATCCTGGTGTGAGCAAAAAATCCATGAAGAGCTGCCAGAACACTGTAAAAAAGAAGAGAAAAAAAAACTTATTTTCATTTTGATCAAATATACCAACTTTATATTCCTTCTTTTTATTGTTAATGGTCTTAATCTTTTATTCAATCAAATATTGTCATAGAATTTGATTTTTCCTCTATTCTGTATCCTGTCACATAGGTTTCTTAAAGGCTTTAACAAATCTCTTTTGAAGATCCAATAAGAAACATTTTCCATGTCATTCTCAGCTTACAGCTTATTTATATTTATAAATATAAATAAATATATAGCTTATTTATATTTATTTTTAATTTTTAAAATCTCAACCAATTTCTTTTCTATATCCAATACAGCATCCTTTTCAAACCATTTTCTTGGTCTGTCATTTCTAGTACCACATTCTGCGCTTTCTCTGCCTTGTCAGATTTTTTCCCCATGTCTATCATTCCTTCATTAACATTTTTTACATGATCTGTCCGTAGAAGCGGACTTCATTATTGACAGTATTGATTTTGTAGTTACTTATTTGTCTCTATTCTGCAAAGATCTCATTTAATATTTCCAATCTCATAAGATCTTGTGTCATTTTGTAAGTCCTAGTATTAATTGACATCAAAAACAGGCTTGTATTTTTTCTTCCATCTAAAATCTTTCATCCCTCTCTAGTGTCCAGTTTCTTAAATTATTGCTTACCTTTTTTATTACTTGCATTATATGAGAGCTAACAAAAGTTTGTTTCCCATGAGAAGTTTTTAATTTTTTATAGTTAATTCCAGAATCTTACAATAAAAGTCAATATTCCAAAATTATCTTGATCTTTAATCCTTTTTTCTTAGATAAAATCTTAAGCTTTTTGGTACTTATTTAAACTTTTAAAAATTAATAAGCTTATAAGTAATTTTGTTCAGAGTTGAAGACCTGATGAAGACTTTTCAAACTTGTTGTTCTGAAGATTTCTAAGATGGTTAATGGGCAATTTCAGAAAATCATTAGGAAGTGAGATTTGCGAATTTAGTGTCTTTTAAAAAGCCCCACCATTGTTGTGAGCAAGATGGCCTTTCCTTAGATCCCATCATGTCTTGGCATTCAAACCTGCAATAAACAACTATCTTGCAGTCTCCTTGTGAGGAGTAGCACATATGACCGATCTCTCATACTTTCCTTATCCGCAGAGATTCCAAGAAACCAAGCTACTCATTGATTCCTTAGTCTTTGCCACCATCGTCAGCTCTGCTTTCTCAAAGCAACTAATTCACCATACCTCTCCCAGGAAAAAAAATTATGTCACTGTGTCTAGTGTCTCTCAAATATCTACTCAGAACAAATTCAATGTGATCAGAATGTTATCAATTTAAAAAAAAGATATATCTGTATTTCTGTGAAAACCTTATAATATATGAATGAATTCTTTATTGGCCAAGTGTGATTAGACACGCAAGGAATTTGTCTTGGTGAGTGTGCTCTCAGTGTACATAAAAAGAAAAGATACATTGATCAAGAATCATAAGATACAACACTTAATGATAGTCATAGGGTACAAATAAGCAATCAAATCATACTAGGAAACAGTCAATATAAATCGTAAGGATACAAGCAACAAAGTTACAGTCATATAGTCACAAATGGGAGGAGATGGGTGATAGGAACAATGAGAAAATTAATAGTAATGCAGTAAATAGTTGGACAGTGTTGAGGGAATTATTTGTTTTGCGTTTGGGGAAAAAACTGTCCTTGTGGCTAGTTGTTCTGGTGTGCAGTGCTCTCTAGTGTCGTTTTGAGGGTCGGAGTTGAAACAGTTTATGTCCAGGATGTGAAGGGTCTGTAACAGTGGTGGGATTCAATTTTTTTTATTACTGGTTCTGTGGGTGTGGCTTGGTGGGCATGGCAGGGGAAGGATACTGTAAAATCTCCAGTCAGAGATGGTATTTGCCAGTTCTCCAAACTACTCAAAATTGCTGCTACCAGTTCTCTAGAACTGGTCAGAACCTTCTGAATACCACCTCTGATCTGTAAATATTTTCACTGCCCTCTTTTTGACTTGTGCAGTATACAGATCCTCAATGGAAGGCATGCTGGTAATAATTGTTTTTTCTGCAGTCCTGATTATCCTCTGAAATCTGTGTCTGTCTTGTTGGGTTGCAGAACCCAAACAGACAGTTATAGAGGAGCAGATGACAGACTCAATAATTCCGCTGTAGAACTGGATCAGCAGCTCCTTGGACAGTCTGAGCTTTCTGAGTTGGCGCAGAAAGAACATTCTTTGTTGTGCTTTTTTGATGACATTTCTGATGTTAGATGTCCGTTATAGGTCTTGAGATATGATAGAACCTAGAAATTTGAAGGTTTCTACTGTTGATACTGTGTTGTCTAGTATTGTAAGAGGTGGTAGAATAGGAGAGTTTCTCCTAAAGTCTACCACCATTTCTACGGTTTTGAGTGTGTTCAGTTCCAGATTGTTCCGGTCACACCCCTCCCATCTGTATGCGGATTCATCATTGTTTCGAATGAGACCAATCACTGTTTTATCATCTGCAAACTTCAGTAGTTTAACATATGAGGCTTCTATAATGAGTTAGATTGTTTTCCTTCTTTATTAATTAAAGAAAAAAGGCTTTGTGTTCCTAAAGTTCTTTGTGTTCCTGACTCTTATTCACTACTTAAAGGTTTAAACACATTTCTTGGAAAGTGTTATGATATGTTGCAGAAATGGTGTCAAATTTTAGAGCTTTATTTAATTTCAGTTTTTATTGGCTTGTTAGTTTCATCTTTGGTTATGGGTTGATAACAACTTGTTATTGATTTGTGAATTTAGTACTTAAGTAATATGGGATTCAAATGTTTAAAAATCTTTTCTGGAACAGATGGCTCTTTAGAATTATTCTAAATTATTATTCTAACTTAAAATAATAGTTAACAAATTATGCTCCATTATCTCTTTCATTGTAAAAACATGTTTTGTTGTGTCCCACATAGACATAATAATTCTTTTATGGTGTTCCTTATGGAATTGATAAGCCAACAATCTGTTAAATAAATTTCAGTTTCTAATATCTCTGATTAACTAGCAATAAAGCTAGTTGATTCTATATCACTCTACTCTTTTGTTCTGTATCTATAACTGAATTAGGTTTATGCCTTGATTCTAATAGTTTCAGATCAGATAGCAATATATATTTTCTGTTTCTGCATTGATTTCTTTCTATTTGATGACAAAGAGATGAATAAACCTCTCTAAGAATTTTGCTAGCATCCCATAGTTATAATGTAAACATCAGAAACTAAATTGATTTGAAAGGAACTTCAGCAATACTGAAAATTATCTAATTCTCCAGTTTTTTGATCTGGAACAGGAGTTTCCAATCTTAGCAACTTTAATACTTGTGGACTTCAAGTCCAGAAGTATTAAGAGATGCCAAGATTGGAAATCCCTGATCTAGAAGTTCCCTTATTTGGTTTTGCTGTTATTGGATGATAATCTGCATATCTAAGAGTTGCCACTGTAAGGTCGGTTAACATGATTTAGAAATGAAGCACATAGCTGTCCTTAAAATATGAGCGGAAGTATGTATAGTCTGTCTCTATGAGCTATTTATATCTCTCTTCATCCAAGAGAGATGAAAGTGACATGTAAACTGTGACGTATGAGGAAGTTTGCCGATATTCCTTAGATCTGCTTTTCTATACCTTGCAATAAATTTTTCAAAGTGAGCTCTCCTTTTGCCCCATCCATCTCAGACTGCAATGCCTTAGTGGACTCTGCTCTAAGTATTAACCACATCTGACTTGTTTTTTTTAAAAAGATCAGCAAAGTTTGAGTCAGTATTGTTGCCAAAAGAATGGGTATAGGAAAATAGACGCATGTCTAATTAAAACAAAGTATGTCAACAATGTAATTAAATTTGAACCAAGTACCACCCCCCAAGTTGTTGTTATGCCTGGATCAACAAGCCTGTTTTAAGTTAGCATTTAAATCTATGTTGACAATATGAGTCCTAGCCAGAGGTGATATTCAGCAGGTTCTGACCAGTTCTGGAGAACCAGTAGCAGAAATTCTGAGTAGTTCGGAGAACCGGCAAATACCACCTCTGACTTGCCCCACCCTGATCTATTCTCTGCCTCCCGAGTTCCAGCTGGATCTTCTTTTGTTGCCCTGCACAGGAGAATGGAGCTGGAAAGTAGCTTAGTAGGATGAAGAGGGAACTTTGCTAGATAGTTCTGTGGGCCAGATGTATCCGTATTAATATATGTTCGGGTATGTTATTGGAGAGGTGGTTTTAAAGTATTAATGACTATTAGCGTTGTTGGCATGTGATTGCCTCTGAAGGCCATCTATTGGGAGACTAGTGGGCTTCTTTGACTGGCCTCTTTTAAAAGAGACTCCTGGACTAGATGGGCCAAGAGTCCAATCCATCAGAGCATTGCTTAATATTCTTATCCTGTTGCTTAGGTCTTTATAGACCAAGGTTAGTATACTGAGTTTGTGTTGGGAGTTCACTGGCAACAAGTACAATTGTTCTGATCAAGGCTTCTGAGACCGTAATTACACACATGCTTATTTTTAAAACAAGTCTTATTTTATTGCTGGGAAATATTTTCATTCCCATCTGGTAATGAATCTCAAACAGTCCCTGGAGATAAGCACCCACCTTTCTGTTCTGTGAAGTGCTGCCAATAACAGAAGTGTTAAATGAACTAGAAAAAAAAAAACAACCGAAGCACAAAGAGCTTCAAGAATGAATCTGAACCAAATGAACGACTTTGCTTCCTGCAAAGGTTTCATCATCTTTGCCTGTCTTATACCTTATGGGAGGGGCAATCACCTCCCAGCCTTCCTCCGAAGTCTCCCCTCTCACTTTCTAGCAGCTCTGCGCACACACGCACTGGGAACAGGCTCCCTTGGGTCCTCTGTCTTGCTGCTGCCAGACTCTGAAGGCTCCAGAGGCATTACTCCACTCCCAGATGGTCCTGGCCCCATCTCTGCATCGGATGCAGGACCCTCGTCCGAGTCCTCTCCAGACTCCCTGACTGGTCCCCGCTCTTCCCCACTGTCCGATTCTGCTGCCGTCTGCACAGGCTGCTGGCGAACCACAACAACAATGCTTTATAAATCAATAATATACATTTTCCAGAATGAAGGAGACTGGTATAAATGAAAAAGCAGCAGTTTAAGATATCTAACGATGTCTAGTTTCTATCCAAGCGTTAAAATAATTATGATGATCATTAAAACAAATCTAAAGAAAGTGAAATGAAGGAAAGAAAAATTAAAAAATGGTTTGTGAAAATTCAGATTGGCTTTATGGAAACTTGTCAATGAGGAGATAGACTTTTCCCCTCCTATTATATAAAATGGCAAAAGTGTCTGATTGATTCATTTTTAGATAAAACAGATGGGACTCTCAGATCATGCACTGTTAAGCCTTTCTTTGGAATTGGTGCCACTGTGACCAGAAAGTCCAGATGGTGCTTAAATCTGTTGTTTTTTAACAACCCTACTTTTTTGATTGTTATACCCAAACACATTGAGCAATTCTTAGTCATTAATTACTGATCCAATTCTGTCGGTTGGTACTACGGCTTACCAAAATGCACTCCAAAGAAACAAAGCAATGTGAGAAGCTTGGGAACATGAATCAAAGCCAGTGGGGGTAAAATGCTTCACACCTAATAACACTTTCGAAGAGCTGTTTCAACTTTGCAGACTGCACTAGAACAATACTGGCCTCATTGGAACCAGAAAGTACAGCACATGTCACAAGAACTTTATAAAATGCGATCTGAGGGAACAAGAGTGCAGCAGGAAACGAAGGACATGAAGTGGACTTACATTGCAGCTAAAATATTTCAGGGGTTTTAACCTGCTGTTTTCTGTGCCAGACTGTGTTCTAATCAGTGTCATTGTGGCTTGTGAAGTTGCTAAGTTGATTTCTGTCTTGGAAGATCAACCCAACCAATCAAAGAATAAAAGTGGTGCATAATTCTTATGAGAGACCACAGCAAATTGCAGGTTATGACTTGTCAAATCAAAATCAACTACACTCTGACTTCAAACTATTTGTGTTTCCATGGGTTATCCACAATTTTGTTTTTTCTAAATATTCAAATTTAAATTACTGGCTTCCAGAGGCAAAATCCTATTTCCTATTATTGTATTAATTTTAAAGCACCACATATACTGTTGGCATTGAAGGAACCACAAGTTATAATAAATATTATGGTTTGTGATACCAGGCTTTGAATGCTATATATGATGATATAAATAACTAATCGGGCCTGGGCACTATAATTTTCATTGATGCTTCTCTTAGTGTGAAGATGCACTAAATGATTTCTTCTATACCAGCCAGTCGCCAGAACAATAGATCACAATGTCAGCCATTTTTGTGGCTTTTTGCTTAATTTAAAAGATGATTAAAGAGAATTTGACAAGATGCAGGTAGACGGCGCTGAAACTTTTTCCACTTGGTTCCACAGAGAAAGGCTATAGCCATGATGGTGAACCTATGGCATGCATGCCACAGGTGGCATGCAGAGCCATTTGTGCTGGCACACGAGCTGCAGGCAAACTTACCTCACTGGGTATGCGCGCACCTCACAGCTGATTTTTGGCGGGTTTGAGCCCTTTTTTGGCCTCCCAAAGGCTTGAGGAAGGCTTCTGCGGACTTTGTAGGCCAAAAACTAGCCCTGTTTCATCACTTCCTGTTTTTCTGAAAATACCAGAAGTGACAAAAAGGGCTAGTTTTCGGCCTGCAAAGCCTGCAGAAGCCTGCATAAGTCTTCCTCAAGCCTTTGGGAGGCCGAAAAAGGCCTCAAACTGGCTGAAAATCAACTGTGAGGTGCAGTGCAGGTAAGGGGGTGGCGGGGGGTAGATGGGTGGGTGAGATTGCGCTTACATACGTAGGGGCGTGGGGGGGGGCATTGCCTTCTTGGTGCTGACATGCAAGCACGAGTGTGCAAGCATGCAGGCAATTTTTGGCACAGGAGCCCAAAAAGATTAGCCAACACTGGGCTGCAGTATATCATGGACGAAGGAGAAAACAGAAGCTATTTTCAAAGCTATTTTCAATAAAACTATGACTTGTGGTCTTACAGATTAATACTTTTCTTGTTGATTAATCTATATGTAGGACCATAGTTTTATTGACTTATGGCCTTGACTTACAGCTCCAATTGAGCTCAAAATTTTTGTTCTTAAGTGGGAGAATGTAAATCTCATGAGTAAGTAAGTTAGGGAAGATTGCTTAAAAAGCTTTGAATTGAGCAACCAAATTGCCATCCTGTTTGCTTGCTTGCTTTCAATGCAAGAGAGATTCTTCTGGCCTTGAGCCAGAGTATTCAGAGTATTTCTCCCATAAATCCAGTAATGATTGCTTATTGGTCAAATCTGAGTCCTGGGTCCCTGATTGAGCCCAACACTTGGAGGACTAGTGTCTTTTTATTCAGACACACCAAGGAAGAAAATTCTTTCTTGGTTTGGTGAATTTCCCATCAGTTTTCCTGTCCAGTTGCAAATCCACAGCAGCATCTACTGGCAGATGTAAGGTCTGTTAAGAATTAAACTAATACTGAAGCCAGTATTCTAGAGTTTTCAGATGAATTTCCTCTTGTGATAAGAATGTGACAGAATCTGTAAGTGTGCCTTTTGCTTCTCTTGTGAAAGTGGGCTGAACTGCATATGGCTATATGCTGTCCAGACAGTTTAGAGTTAATGGGATTTGGGATAGTTAGTTAGGAGTTGTGAGCTGTCCCCTTAAGGGAATGCATCATGGTAAATGTAGTTAAGTTATCCTGGGAAATGTAGTCCATGTCATGTGATCACATCTGTAATCCTGATTGGTCACTAAATTGACCCTTGTTGGGTTGGGGGAGGCTCCCTCACTCTTGCCTGAAGCCATTACCATGCAGCTGCTTCAATCATCATCATCATGGGGATGAGAGTTTATTATCTTTCTACACCACAATTCAGATATGCAAAGGATTGGACATTAAGAAGAACCTCATCATAAATGTGAGTTGACAAGGATGCCTAATGAACCAATAAAAAAGATTTGTATGGATGCTTTGTGGAGTTGATCTGTCTGCTTTATGCCATCCAAATATTAATAAGCAGAACAGGCTATTCAAATTGGAAGAACAAGTTCCAGAATGTTTGGAGCAGCCCTGGGAAGTTGTTAGAGTAGATCCTGGGATGGAGTGAGGTGTTGTTTTATGATGGAGAAATCAGAAATGCTTAAGATAAGAAATAGGCTGCCTATATTAATTTTTAGCTATGTTTCTTATTCCTAGCTCATGTCTGTAATTTCACTGCTGCATTATTGCTTAGAATTCTGCTGCATTTGACGAAATGTTGAATGCCCTGAAACATCCATGTAAAATAAGTCTGCAAAGACACGGAGTTTATTTGTTGTGCCAGCCTTGGAGTGGAGTATGGATGCCAGAGGTCTGTAACTTTCAGTTTATTTCTTACTCTATGGGCTTGGGGTTTTTCAAGAGAAAGTTTTTGTACAGTTTTGGCTGGTGCGCAAAAAGAATTTGCAAATCTTTTGGGGACCATATGGGAGTTTCTGCTAGTACAAAATGCAGTGACCCATGTTTTCATGGGAATAATTCATTACTGACACAACTCTGGTAGTCCAATAATTGAATTAGTTGCTGTTTCAGGGACAGCGCAAGATGTTGGGGGAAATTTACACAACCCTTAAATGGCTTAGGACTTGGTTATCTCCAAAATCACTTGCTCTACAAATCTGTCCATCCAAGGCACTCAGGCACAAGTCTGTGTAGGAAGTCACCATCCAGATGTGGGCATTATCTGCAAAAGTTCTTCTGTAGACTATTTTGGCACCAGAAAAAAAGTTCCACACCTGTTGGGAAGCTGTTTAAAAATGGGGCATTTTAGGAGAGTAAATGGAGAGTGAGAATTGAATGGAGTTGTATCTGAGCTGGATTGTTATTGTTATAATATCTATCTATCTAATAATATATGAAGATTATTGTGTTTATTATTACTGGGTTGAAATATTGTTATTGTTCTATTGTAGACTTGCAAAGTTTTTTGAAGTAGCATTTTAAAGAAAATAAAAAGGAAGGGAATCTTTAAGATAGTGGGCATTTATAATTTCCAAATTATGACTGAATTCATGCCTGAAATTCTGCACAGTTTAGCATCCCCATTTTTTCCACACTTTCCAATGCCCCAAAAACTTAAGCTATCAGTCCAAAAACCAAATAAAATAAACCAAATAAGTCCAGAAACCAAATAAACCAATTGCTTAATTCCTGAAGATGGAAATGATAGAACTCCTGTTCTTGCATTTATAAGAAAGCAGTAAGAAAGCTGAGCCTTTGTGTGGCATTCTTGATAATGCATCCTAACCCTAAACTTTATATTCCCATTTCTTGCCTTTGCGGATATTGAGACACACAATAGCCTTAATTTAAACTGTCTTCAAGATATGTTTAACTCATAGTCTTGGTATTCTGACAAGTTGATTTGTCACATCTTTGATTATTCTATCCTGTAACTATGCATAGGATGGTAACAGCTATCAATGATTGCATGTTTCTTTTTTACTTGATCAAAGATGTAGACCTGTAGAAATTGCTCTGCAAAGTTTACTGTTAGGAGACCTTGACAGATTTATAGTGTACAGGTGCCTTTTTCCCCTGTCACAAGATTTTGCAAAGATGCTGCTCACTGCGTTTTAACAAGGTATGGTGCCATCTACAAAATGGTTTTCTCCCCATATAACTACCATAGAAATAGTACATTTTTGGTTCTTAAAGTCAGAAATTCTTATTTAAAAAGTTTAATTATGGGGAAAATGTCAACATATTGCTGAGAAGATTAGATTTCATCCCCAAAGATGAGATAAAAAACATTTTAATTTTAAACTAATTCACACCAATTAAAAGATGCAAAGGAATGTTGTACAAATCAGTTGTTAATTATGCATCACTTTTACTTTCCCTGTGAGAAAAAAATAAGCAACTTTTGTTCCATTTTGTTTAGGATGTAAACAAGTAATTACATACTAATAATTATTGGGACAACGCCTCCTCCACATGTTATTATAAATATCCAGATGGAGAAATTAGGTTCGAGAGGTATTTGCTATAAAGTATATTTCTTCCTCGAGTTCTTATTATTCTCTTCAATCTTTTTTCCAGCAAGAAACCCCAGTTTTATCACTTCAGGAAGGATCATTTCTAAATCTTGGGATATATATGTCAGAAGTGTAACTTGGAACCAAAAAATTCAATTTATAAAGTAAAGTACCCAATACGCTACAAGGTGCAGAAACATAAGAAACAAGAATCAATAACATGTGTAGTTCATATACTTATGTATAATTAGCAATTACTAACTGTGGACATTGAATAACTCTTTTGTTTAAAGATAACACTCTCAGAAAACCAAAAATTAGATTTATGGATATGGATTTATGGATCTTACTTGCTCTTCTTTTCCCAAAGTCTTGACATTGTTTTTGTAATGTGACCAAAACTGGATAGTGTTCTAAGTGTGGCCTTACTAAGGAAACGATACTAATACTTGCCATGATTTTGAGTCTATGCCTCTGTTTATACAACCAAGGATTGTATTAGCTTTTTTGGCGGCGGCTGCACACTGCTGGTTCATGTTTAAGTCATCATCCATTAGGACTCCAAGGTCCCTCTCACAGTTATTGTTTTTGAGCCAGGTTTTGCCTAATCTGTACTTGTACCTTTGGTTTTTCTTGCCTAAGTATAAAAGCTTGCTTTTCTCCACATTAAATTTCTTTTTGCCAACAGAAGACACAGAAGAAATACTGATATGCTAGAAGTTCTGACATATTCTTTAGCATCTGTTCTTTCACTTCATTTGGAAGGGAGTTGCTGTGAAAAAAAGTTTGGATTAGTATTGTTTGTGAAATAGAAATCATCAGTGTGCCTTTACCAAAATCCTGTGACTGAATTTTTGACTGCTAGAAGAGTTCCTCCACTTGAAACCCACTGCTGAATGTAAGTTGTTTAAGAAAGAATTGGCTGGTGTGAATACTGTGCATTGCTGGTCCAAAAGATGTAAAAGGGTGTGATCAAAAGCAAAATGGATGGTTTGTGACAACAACTAATAACAGAAAAAAGCTTGGTAAGTTAATTAGAGATAGTCAGGTCAGTCAATGGGAAATTGCTGTTAAGTTTGGCATTTCATAGGAATATATGGATTGTGCAGAGATGACAACTTCAAGGGTTAAAATTTGCCAAGCAATTGTTACACCACCAGAGTGAAAATGAAGGATTTCTTCTTAGCATTAGGGCAGCCAGTAAAACATGGGTTCATCATTATGACTCAGAAACAAAGAATCTATCTATGAAATATTATTACAATGCTTCACCTACAGGGAAAGAATTAAAATCCAGATTTTGGCAGGAAATCTCATGGTGGGAGTTATTCATATAGCCTTAGGATCACTATCTAAGCACCATACACTGCAACACCAAAAACTTTGAAAAAGTAATTAAATAGAATTCAGGTGTACAAGAAGGAAATTTTGCTGCAGCACAATAACAACTAGGTCTCATACTTCATAAGCCATTCAAGAGGTAGTTGTGAACTTGGATCTTACAATTCAGACTTGTGCCAGGTGATTTCTACCTTTTTCCAAAACTGAAGAAATATTTTCATGGGTTTGATTCAATTGAAAAGGTGGGAAGGACTGTCAGGAGTTGTTTAGATCCTTTGTGACAATGGATGGTGGTGACTGGAAAATTAAATGTAGATAACAAAAGAGCTCATTTCAAGAATTATTTTCCCTCTTCATCTATGTATTAGAATATTTATAAGTAAAGGTAGAGAGATGGATGCATACTTTCCATTTAGCTTTCATAACTTTCATGAAAATTTTGAATGGCTTGGATGAGACACCACTAGGAGAACCCAGGGCTATAAGCTAGATTGGAAGTTGAAAAAGCCTCACAGGAGAAGGCGATACCAAATTACTTCTGAATTATTCTTTTAAAATATTACATAGTGCAGGAATCAAACTTGCGAGGAGGAATTACCTTTTGATTTGGAAGCACAAATCTAGTAGTCTAGTTGGTTTTGAATAATTATATATGAAAAATAATGCAGGTTTGCAATTTTAAATATATTCTTTTCTATCTCTGATCTACAAACTACTTTTCAGAAAAACGTGTCATTTTGGGGAACTTGTGGCTCTGCAGATGTTGATGTTCTTCAATCAGGGGTGGGATTCTACCAGCTTGGTAGAACTGGTTGTTATGGTTCTATGCAGTTCGGAGAACTGGCAAATCTTGCCCCTAGCTGGCCCCGCCCCTCTCTGCCAGTCCTCCTGACAATCAACTGTTCCAATGATCAGCTGTGCCAGGATCCCCCTCGCTGTCTTACTGCTTTGCCCAGGAGGCTTCCCTGAGGCCCAGGAGGCAAAAAAATGGAGCGCAGGGGGCTGCTGCAAAAAAGAAGAAGCCGTGTCCACCCAGTCACATGGCCACGCCCACCTAGCCACGCCCACCTAGACATGCCCACAGAACCGGTAGTAAAAGTGCTGTGTTCAAGGACGAGCAACAGTCCTCCCTCTGGTCCGCCGCCTACGCGGGAGCGCCGATCGCTCCCTTTGGCTGATGCCATTTGACAGACGGCTATAAAAGGGAGCTGTCAAACGGCATCAGCTGTCGCCGCCAGCTGGCTGTCAGATTAGCCTCGGCAGCTGCGGTCGACCCTTTATTCGCGAGAATAAAGTTTGTTAGCCTTAGCCTGGCTCCATCTCTCTCTGTAACCACCGCTCTACAACAAAAAGTATTTGCATCCCACCCCTGCCTTCAATACATATAATGTCTCTCACTCTCCCTGCTTGGTTAGGGCTGCTGGAAGTTGTAGCTCAGCAGCATCTGGAGGGCCCCAAGGTCCCCATTCCTCATCTAAAGATAGGCTCAAATTGTCCGTTACTTTTTCTTTTTATTCCTTGAAGCATTCTTTTATCATTTGACAAGGGAACAGCACGAGACATTTACAAAGTCATTAAAGTGTAAACAAAGAATTGTGTTTTCAATCTATATCATACTGATTCTCTTGAATGAGCTCCCTTCCTCCCCTATTTTATCTATTTTCTATTTGGAAAGCAATTTCAGGGGGTCGGGTCATAGTTCACATTAAGTTATACTTTACCAATTCCTGTTCTGGACCCCGGTTATGACTAATAGAGTCCAACAGAGAGGTTAGATGAAGAATATCGCTGACATATTCTTTTCAGCAGGCATTTTAATGATAAAGTTAATTTGCATCTCAGTATTTGTGCCTAACCTACTTTACAGCCACAGTGGAAGACAGAATTGTACTCAGTATGCCGGTTTGAAACACATATGGCACTACCCAGTAAACACTGTATAGGAAGCAGACGAGGATAGTTCTTTGCTTTGCCCTATATTCCTTGTCTCTTTTAAGGCTTTTTCTCCAGTCTGTTTTTCCATTCATCATGTTACAATTCAAGTAGATTGAAACACCCACAAATCTATATATTTAAAAGTGAAATACCACTCACGGATCATCACACAATCTCCAGGACCGCAAAGCCTACAAATTTGAAATTTGGCACATATGTTCTTCTTGGTTTCTAGGTGCTCACTAAGAAAGGATTTTTTGAAATGACCATCAGAGCATTAGTATTTCGTGTATATATTAATATATTAACACGCTCTAATGCTAAGAAGTTCTACTTCCCTTCCAGACCTGAAAAGAAATCTGTTCCAAATGCAAAACAGAAGCAGAGGAGAGGAGTTTCAGTTTTAGTTTCACAGAAGCATCCAGCTTTAGTACAGAACAGTTGAGCTAAGCCACGCCCAGGCTCCTTAGTGTCTCCTTCTTGCTCACGCAACAAATACTGCTTCAGTTTCCAAACAGCCCTCAACTCTCTCACACACTGACAGAACGCTAGCCAGATGAATATCGATAGATGCTGGTAGGCAGAGGCACAAATTTTTTTCTGTTATTTTCTTCCCCCAAAACCAAGCCCGATCAAATAGTTTCGTAGCGAAGCATGGATATAGAGCTAGTAATCTATACAGCTGGTTCATCTGAGGCTACAATCGCGTAACATAATTCCAGCTTTGCCAGCAAAAGTTTCCAGGTCCCTTCCCTGCATTTTCAGGTAGGCTAGGAAAATGCATTTTTGAAATGCCAGAAGCCAGTGACTATTTTTTACAACAGAGCTAAAGTATTCGTACAAGATCTAATTGGACACAGGTCCAGAACTGTTACAGAAAAACACTATTGCTGTTTTTGAAAATGAAAATCTCTAGGGAGCTTTGTGACAAAGTAGCTGAAGCAGAGAGTTCTCTTGTGTTCCTGTGTTACTTATATAGCCCCCAGAGTTGCAGATAAAATGTTGTTAAAACTGCTTTTCAATACTAACAGCTTAGCATGGTTTGGTGAGTACAAGAAAAGAAATTAGCCTGAAGTACCACATACACTTACTGCTCAAGACAGAATGGCCCTAGTAGACAATTGCAGAGAGGCTGTGTGATGACCTGGGGCGTGGCACAAAAGCAACAAAGTCACAAAAGTAGGTAAAGTCCGTTTAATACCTCCAACTTGGCCCTAAATGTTCAGTTATAATCGGCTGGGGAAAAAACTCTCCCAAGAACAGTTTTTAAAGGGAAGAAATTCCATCAGAACTCAAAGTACATATAAATTATAAATAAAATCAGCACAAACCATGCTGCAGCAATTAACAAGATAGGGCAGAATAAGGAATTAAAGACTTCAAAAGATAACGAAACCCACACAGTTGGGAGAACTCCAGAAGTCAGATAAGACTTGACAAACCAAAATAATTCCAGACATGATATTCTTCCGATTAAAATCGGAATTCCGATTTTTTTGGAAATCGCCCACCCTCCCTTCCTCCCCCTTCTTCTCCTCCTTCCCCTCCCCTCGGAGGCCCCCTGAGTCAGGAGTTGCTACCACCAGCGCGGCTCCAGTCCTGCGTTGCCTCGGGAAGGGAAAGGCAAAAAGGAAGAGCCACGGCAGCGCTTTGCAACAGCAGCAGCGGCACCGGAGGCTGAGGCGCAGCAGCTCCCGGTTTTGCCTTTCCCTTCCCAAGGCAACACAGGACTGGAGTCGCGCGGAGCCACGCCGGCGGTAGCAACTCCTGACAGCCCCAGCCGGACACCTGAGCGCAGCCTGGGCGGTACGAGCGGAGGCCACTGAGCGGCAGGAAAAGGGAGATGGGCAGCCATGGACCACCCGTGCCTGCTTAAAGTTAGTATTCTGGGAAAAAATGTATCAATTATGTGTGTATGTGTGTGTGTTAGCATTTTGCTTTAATGCTGTAATGCAGGGCTGTCAAACTCCTAGCCCCTGGGTCAGATGCGTCATGCGCTAGCCATGCCCACACCCAGTTTAGTGAAGGAGGGAAAAAGTCCTGTTACATCATGTGATGCTGCCGTGACGATGTGAGTTTGACACCCCTCTAATGACTTGAGGATGATTTTAAAATCTGTTAGGGTCAGATTAAGGTAGTAAGGTAGTAAGGAGAGAAAAGAAAGGAGTTGTGTGGACAGGTTTATGCTGTGAGTAGTGCAAGAAGAAAAAGATAAAAGAATCACTTGAAAGTGAGAGGGTGGCACATACATTTAATGAATAAATAGTAAAAGGCTCACTATTGCTTTAGGGTGAAAGTACTGGCTCAGTTTAAAAGGCATTGATTGGGAGCATTTTCCAACTGTGGACCAACTGCAAAGACTGAGTCTTATAACGTTTACTTACCATAAGGATCAATTCGAGAGGTATTCTTTGTTTATCTTGATTGAGAACTCTAGAAACGAGATTGTTTTCCAGGTCAGAAAATGACAGCTGTATTATCGTACGTTTTAAGTATCTTACTGTATGTATCCTTGTCCATCACGTGTTGTTGATGTGCTGGAAAAAGTGCTGAGGTTTTTAACCATGGAAAATTAGCTTGGCAATGTGTTCATTGGCATGCATTATGGACATTTGATCAATCATTCTTGAAAAGCAGATGTAATCATGTACATATAATCCACCCTCCTTTTAGTTCTTCAACCTTTCTTGACCCTCTTATAGAAGCAGAAATTTATTCTGAAGTGTCAAAATGATGCATGGAGATTTAGCTGTGTGATGCCCATTAAAGTCAGTAGGAACTATGCATGTAAAGCTGAATACAACCTACAAAACTTATTCCTGGTGTGGTAGTAAGAAGTGGTTTAATTTTCCAGACTTGACAGTGGAATGCATTGTTTATCTATATGAATGAATTTTGGATGTTGACTATGGATTAATAATATAAAGCACTGATATCTGTTCCTTACAGATTGTATGAAGCTTACTATCATATTTTAAGCCACTACTTTAATGGAAAAAGAGAATTGATCTTAAAATTGATTAATTGAACCTATCTATTTAAAAACATACAAAAAATAATAGAGAATTCAGGCTATTTTCAAGCCAGAAATAGGTATAATAGATTAGCATCCTAATACTAAACAGCTGTTGTGGTTATCTGGCAGCAGGTGCGGACAGTGGAGGAGAGCGAGGACTCAGATGAGGGGCCAGGACCATTAGGGAGTGGACTGCTGCCTTCAGAGATTGTGGGGGCTGGCAGCAGTGATGAGGAGGTTCCCGAGGAGCCTGTGCCAAGTGCGCGTGCATGCAGGATTGATCGCAGGAAAGAGCAGCTGCAACAGCACAGGTGACTCAGGAGTAAGGCTGCAAGGTAATGGCCCCTCTCTCAAGAGGATAAAAGCCAGGTTTGAAGAAGCATTCTTTGCAGAAGGCAAAGATGCTCTGAAGCTCAGCCTCGTGGACATCACAGTTAGTATTTGAAAACTCTTGTAAACTAGTTCTTATCTCTGGGTTTTTGGCAGCCTTGACAAACAGCTTGGCAAGACTCTTTCTTGTCAGAGCTAATTAGTTGGAAGCAGCCTTTTATCTGTGAAGAAACAGAATTCGTGGATTAAACCTTAAAAGGTGGCGGCGGCTGCCTTTGTCCTGTGTTTGCTCTCTTGGAACCAGGTTAAGTCAGAACAATAGCATAATAGACAGCATCACTAATATATGTAAAAGACAAAGTTTTCTGTGTCTCCTTGCCTTCATCTTAGCATCCCTTTTCCAAATTCCTTGCCAGGACAGAATAAATCTAACATTAGATGTCACAATAACCCTGTGTTGCTGATCTTTTTCCTACTCAGTTTCCTTCATTGCATTTCCCATAGAATATGACAGATAGGAAGCTTTTATAATAGTGTGAGACATGTGCTGATTGGTGTGATGGTATGAAAGAAAGACCTTGGGAGATGGATGAAGAGATGCTGCTTAGGGAATGGTTAGATTACAAGAACTTGGTATGTCTAATCGAGTGAAAAGAAGGACTTGGGGTGACAGGATAGCAGGGTTCCAATATTTGAGGGGCTTCCGCAAGGTGATTTCCAAAGCAAGACGAGAAACAATGGAGGCAACCTAGAGTTAAGGAGAATTTAGAGAGCAATTAGCCAGTGGAACAGCTTGACTCCAGAATGTGGATCCTCCATCACTGGAGGCTTTTAAGATGAGACTGGATATGTCTGGGATGGTCTAGGGCCATGATGGGGAATCTGTGGCATGCATGCCGGAAGTGGCACGCAGAGCCATCTCTGCCAGCACGCAAGCTGTCACCCCAGCGCAGTTTCACCAGCCAGCTGATTGCCAGGTATCTGCCATGCATGTGGGAGACAGGAGATGCGGCGCATGCAAGAGACGTGCATGAATGTGCAGGGGGCGCGGGAGCGCGGGGGAAGCGTGTACATGCACAGGGGGCAAGGGGAAGCATGGGGGTCATGCATGCGCAGGAAGCATGGGAGCACGGGGGGTCACATGTGCATGTGCAGGGTCGTGGGGGAGCATGCACATGCATTGCATTATGGGTGATGTGCACTTTCAGCACACAACGACGGAAAGGTTAGCCTTTGGAGCAGGAGGTTGGCCTAGAAGACTTCCAAAGTCCCTTCTGTTATTTTGTTATCATCAGAGCCTACATTTCTCTAAGTCCTTTTGGTACATAATACTTCAATTAAGAAAGGTGCTTTCTCTGTTGTAGTATCCTGTTCATAGACCCTTTATCCTTGGTAGCTGGTGAGGCAGAGATGAAGAGACCAACTGCAGAGAAAACCACACAGAATATGTGTGTATGAAAAAAAGTAAAGCTATGATCATGCTTCCTTTTCCCATTCCTCCCTAACTTTATGTGGAATCAGGGTTCACAAATAAATTTCAAGAGATGAGAACATTCAAAATACAGTATGCCAGTTAGAAAACAGGGGAAAAATTTACTCCATACAAGAATATAAAATCCATCCCTTTGTTGATGGGGTATCTCCAACATCAAATAACAAAGGCTGTCATGTCGAGGATATATTTTACAGTTTCAGCTATTTCCCGCTGCATAAAAAGGCAAAGCGAGACCAATAAATAGACTGAGATAATGCATATAAAATAGGAAGGGATAATGGATCGTTTCTGCCCTCATTTTTCTGCTCTAAGTCCCCCTAATCCATTTCAGAAACAAGACAAACTGAGGAATAAATTTGTTAAGGAGGTAATCTGCTTTTAGGAGCTGGCTGCTCCTTTTCTTTTCCTTCCAGTGCCTCCAAAAATCCAAAAGTAATAGAAATAAAAAGAAGCAACTTCATACTCTGGCTGTGAATATTTTGAAGGGCTGCCCTACGAATGACAAAGAAATGTCTTGGTTCTGATTGGTTCTGAGGGATTACAAGACTCTCTTTCTCTTTCTCTCTCTCTGTGTGCACATGCGTCTGTGTCTGTCTGTCTGCCTGCATGAATTTGGCTCAATTAGAACCAATTGAGAACCAATCTCATCTACCGAGAGTCTCCCCCTTTCGGGGTCTTTTTGTGTGGGTCAGAGGGGGACAGAAATTCCAACTTGGGGCCTGCCTCAGCCTCCTAGCGCAGGCCTTTGGGTGAAGGCTGGAGGGAAGTGCTGCTGGTGGTGAAGAGTCGGAGGGCCTTGTTCCAGTGGGATTGCATCATGGCCTGGAACTGGCTGACCATCTCAGCCCACTGAGCCTCCAGGCGCCAGTACCTGGCCTTGACCTCCCGCTGGTCTTCCCTCTGCTTGGAAAGCCTATGCTCATAGTCCTCAGTGAGGTGCTTCTGCTGAGCCTCCTTCTCGGTCTGATCCAATTTGAATTGAGCCAACTGTTTTACCAACTCCTTCTCGTGGTGGATGCTTAGCTCCAACAACTGCTTCCTGTTGAGGTCCTAAGGAGCGCGGGTGAGCTGGCAAGAAGTGGCTGGGAGGGGAGGGGCAAGTAGAGGTTGGCAAAGCACCCCTCAACGTGAGTGACATCAAGTTGGCCATGCCCATCCAGTCACATAACCACCAAGACACGCCCACCTACCCAGTCATTAGATCATATTAGTGTCCGCGGGATTAAAATTGTGAATTTAGCCATAAATTAAAGTAAGGTCAGAACAAAAATAGGATAAATAGACCTAGATTGTGAATATTGTACTAATAATATGAATGTTAATGGTTTAGTAACATCTTTGTATGTATGGCAGAACTGTCGTGCTGTGTTTGATATTTATAGTTCTAAACTATATGTGTGTGTGTGTGTGTGTGTGTGTCTAGGTGTGTTTGGGATATATATATATATATATGTTTTCTTAAGTTTTCGCGGGTACTTACATGTCTGGCATTCAGCTTTGTTCGGGTATTTTCCCACGTCATAATAGTGGTGTTTTTAAAGTTGTAGCAACGTTTCAGCAGAATCTCATCTGCCATTATCAGTTGTCTGTCAGACAAACACTATACAGAAGCCTGATGATGGCAGATGAGATTCTGCTGAAACGTTGCTACAACTTTAAAAGCACCACTACTATGACGTGGGAAAATACCCGAACAAAGCTGAATGCCAGACATGTAAGTACCCGCGAAAACTTAAGAAAACATATATATATACACATACATATATATATATATATATATATATATATATATATATATATATATATATATAAATTATGAATTTAGTGATCCCTGAGGTCCAAAAGGTTGGTGACCCCTGACATAGAGAATGCTAGGGAATAAAACATCACATTACTGTTATATTGTTAATGTTTGCAGTCCTTATCTTTACAAGCTGTCCCTTTGCCCCCATCGCTTGCATGGTACTTCACCTGCAGAGCTAATCTCCCAGTCAGATATTGTGTTTTTGCTCTTAAAAATATGAGTCCAAGAAAATTTCCATGATAGTCAGAATTGTTGTTAAAATATTTAATGGAACAGAACAAATAGCTACATAAAAGAGAAGGGAAAGAAAATAGAGGAATATTGTGGGTAAAAAATAAAATATCAGCAAATAAAGAGTTTACTATTATCGCAAAATGAAAATTCATGATTTCATCATTCATTCATTCATTAAATGTATAGAACTAAGTTCATTATGTCAAGAGTAGAAATCTCTTTAAAACTCCAAACATGATGTTGATATAACCATATTTGTCATTGTTCTGAGGATAAATGTAAAACAAATCATGGAGGAAAAGTCAAGAAGAAAAATTCCCACAAAATGTTATTCCAATGCAGTTGCAATTTGAAGTCATCAGCTTTTATAAAAACTGCCTACAAATAACTACATGGTTTTCAAAGCTTGATAAATTATCTCTTTTCCCCTTATCTTTTTTTTTAATATTCACTCTCAATCTCCTGCTATGAAATATATATTAGGATTATTTCCTCTTCTGCTAAGTAAAGCTGAACTTTTCTTGACTAACCTGACAAATGTTAAATATTATGTTATATATATGGCATGCAAAACTGCCATAGATTGTCATGCAAATGAAAGTGAATTATTAAATACAAATCTTACACATTGTGTAGTGTCAAGCTTCTCCTGGAACTTCAGAAATTCTCATATTCAAGAGATTTATTTGGATTGACCCAGCCAGAGCATGTATTGTAATCTTAAATGCTACATCATAACAATTGGAAAATGCCTATTTTGTGACTCTTGTCATCTTTAAAGTGACTTAGGGAGACCATTAGAAATTTTCACATCTATACGGCAAAAGAGAAGGATTAAATTAGTTCCAGGGAGACTTAGAGAGAGAAAGGAGGATGGATATGCCCCTTGTAACTGACAAGTAAGAAAGAGCTGTATAGTGTGAAGTCAGATTTCCCCACTTCAGTTGCTTGAGCCTCGACTAAGTGCTTCTTGAATCACAGTTCATGGGGATATAAAGCTTGTTTTTAAAATATGCATTCAGTGCTTATTACTCAGTTGGACATTTAGGTATTAGATATGTTGGATTTAATGTATCACCTCAAAATCCTAATGAACTTTTGTGCAAGGCTTCTCAACCTATGAACAGTGCAGTTGGAATTGCCCCCTAATGGTGAGGAATGGAGCCCAGATGGCCCTTTAAAGGTGATAATTAGGAAATACAGCATATTTGAATGTTAGAAGAGAAATTTGTTAAAGGCAGTCAATCTGTCTGAAGCATTCATATCTTCTTAATTGTTTGTGTGAGCCTTAATTTGTTTTGAATGCAAGAGTCATATATTTTTAATATTAAAACTAAACCCGCTGATTTTCTCTGTTCTGATTTATATTTGTTTTAATTTTGACCATGGTATCTTGTCTCCTAAATACGTGGGTGGAATAATAAGTATATAGATTTGGGTTATCTGCTAGGCCATATTTACTATCTGAGCTCAGCGTCAAAATGTTATTAAGGCCAGAATGTTTAAATGAAAATCAGTTGAGTTTCTATAACTATCACTCAGACTACATTTCTGGAGTTGTTAAATGTGTTTTTGCACTAAATATCAAGTGTGAAATTTCATGTAATATACAAATGGGAAAAGTATATTTGCCATCTTATTTTTAAAATGCAAACAATTCTTTATTAAGTGGCCGAAAAGTATGGAATTGTGAAAATTTGGTAGTGTTGTTTAGGGTGCTACTGAGTTTTCTAAGTTTACATGGGTGCTGTGTTCCCTCCTTAAAAAATAAATATTTGATCTGCGATTCAATTAGAAGAAGAACAATAAATCTAATCTTTTTCTTACCAAATTAGAAAGCAGAGAATGCTGATGTGAAAATGCATTTTCTCAAACAGTCCTTGATATGTTTGCTGTGAGGTATCACCAGGCCACCTGGTTAGGACAGAACTGGAGAGAAAAGAAGGAAGATATATGATTATGGCAACCTTTAGATTTTAGGTACCACTCTGCCCCATTGTGGACTCTGGTAAGCAGAAAGCTATCTGTTGTATTATTGCCATCTTCTTACAATTTCAGCCTGACCCATAGACTCTGCACAGCTACAGTATATATATGCCTATAAGAGGAACCTGGTTGTAAAATTTATGTCGTTGGTTTGCTCTCCGAGCTTGGCAATTTGGTTGCAAATGTTTTGCCCCCATTTGAGGAGATCTCTTCAGCGCACTTTGCATTGTGCTTATCTGAGAGAGCACTGGCCTTTAAATACCTTTCTTGAGTCCTGGTCTGATTTTGGGTTGTGTGAGTGGCTGGCTGTAGTTGCTGAGTTAGTGCCATCTGTGTGGTGTAAATTAGTGCTGGTTCAGATGTCTTCTGATGAAGCCATGGTCTGGTTTCAGGTTGATTTGATTGATCAGCTACATGTGATGTGGTCTGATTTCTTTTCATCTGTCAAGTTATAACTTTGCAGCATAGCTGTTTGTTGGTCTTTATATGCTGCCTTCAGGGTCGTGGTTGATGTTGTTCTTTTGTTCGAAGTGATTGGTAGATTGGGTCCATGTCAGTGTGTCTGTTTATTGATTTATTGATAGAAACCCAGGTTTCCAGAAATTCCTTTTCTCTCCTTGACTTCGCCTAGGTTACAACTGTTGTAATATATCCCCACCAAGTATATGTATATACCCTTGTTTCCCTGAAAATAAGACTGAGTCTTATTTTCTTTTGGGCCCAAAAATAAACAGTAAGGCTTATTTTCAAGAGTGTCTTATTTTTCCCCCCATCTATAGGAGACCCACTTTTTCTGCTTGCTCATAGCAGGGCAGGAAACTCTGGGGTGAGCCAGTGCCACCGCCATGAGGCAGGGAGGTAGAGCTGCCCCGTGCACAGAGGTGGTATTCAGCACGTTCTGACCAGTTCTGAAGAACCGGTAGTTGAAATTTTGAGTAGTTTGGAGAACTGGCAAATAACACCTCTGACTGCCCCCCCCCCCATCTATTCTCTGCCTCCCAAGTCCCAGCTGATTGGCTAGGTCTTCTTTTGTTGCCCTGCACAGGAGAACAGACTGGAAAGCAGGTTAGTGGGGTGGGGAGGGAGAGGGAGAGGGAATTTTGCAGTAACCTTCCCCCAGGAGTGGGTTGGGAAAGGAGATTTTACAGTATCCTTCCCCTGCCATGCCAACCAAGCCACATCCACCAAGCCATGCCCACAGAACCGGTAGTAAAAATTTTGAATCCCACCACTGCTCGTGCACCCTACACCAGATTACCTCAGAGCCCCCACAGCTAGGTCACCAATGCCCCGACACCTGCCTCACTTTGCAGCGGCAGCTCCAACATCTCTGTCTAGCAGGACCCGGCATGGCTGCCCACCCACTTCTACTTGCTCGTGGCTTCAATGGAGCTGGAGGCCGAGCAATGTGCCATTGCCACGGCCACAAGGTGAGGTGGGGGGGTGTAGCTGCCCCATGCACCCTACACCGGCTTACCTCAGGGCCCCCAGAGCCAGGCCATCCCCATCCCGACACCCCGATTTTCCTCTTTGACTTGCACTTGTATAGGAACTTGTGCAAAAAGAAAAAAGAGAGATAAAGGCTGGTAAACTCCTAAATCAAGAGTTTTGCACCTTCCTCTGATTTTTTTTTTTTTTTTTAAAAAAACCTGTTTATTGCAGAGGGAAATTCTTCCTTTACCAAAGTATTACCGAAAATAATAAAGGAAACTTTAAAAATAAAATTAGAAAAATATAGAAAGAGATTGGCAGGCCTCACCGACAGGCTATAGCCAGGGGTGGGCTTGGAATAATTTAACAACCGGTTCTCTGCCTGATTGCTGAGTGGGTATGGTCATAGTAGGCGTGGCCTAATTAATCATGCTCCTGCATCCTGGGAGCAAAAACTGACCATTTTTTGCCCTCCCTGGGCTCTGGGGGCTCTCTGGAGCCCAGAAATGGGTCTGTTTCTGGCCTTCCAGAACTTCCAGGAGGCCTGTTTCTCACCCTCCCTGGGCACCGGAGGCCCTCCTTGAGCCTCTTGGAGGCTATTTTCACTCTCCCCAGGCTCTCTGGATGCCTGAAATGGGCCCATTTTCGGTGTTCCAAAACTTCCAGGAGGTCCGTTTTGCGGCCTCCCCTGACTCCAGAGGCTTTCCTCGAGCCCCCGAGAGACTGTTTTCACTCTCCCTGGGCTCTGGAGGCTCTCTGGAGGTCAGAAACACACCCATTTTTGGAGGCTGGAAATGGGCCCTCCATAGAGCCTTCGGAGCCTGGGGAGGCCTTCTAGAACTTTCAGGAGACTCGTTTTTCACCCTACCCGAGCCTCTGCACAGGCCCTGCACTTACCTGTGATCCAAAATGGGCTGCGTGGGGGTTCCTCGGAGGGGCAGGGTCAGCCCCTCCGAGGGGCAGGGCCAGCCAGGGGTGGGATTTGCCAGTTTGCCAAACCAGCCATAAAATTAACAACCGGTTCACCTGAATCGGTGTGAACCGGTAGCAGCCCACTCCGGGCTATAGTTTTAGATAAGCTGTGCTTGGCTAGATAAAGTTAATTAGTGATGTCATGGAAGCCAAGCAGTAGATAGAAATGTAGCTGCATCTTTTCCTTTTAGATTCCTGCAATGAGAGTATTATATGAAGCAAAAAAAAAAAATAATGAAAAGATTCGGCATTTACCCACATGGAGGAATGAAATTGACAGAACTAACTTCTTTGACTAGTGAAAAATTAATCAATGAGATTGGAAAAAAATGGAATTAGTAAATCTTTTTTTTTTTAAAAAAAGATTTTATTAATTTTCTATAAACAAACAAGACAAACAAAAGGGTGAACTTAAATCGATCCAAAACTTAGAGGAACAAGGTATAAGGATGAATTGGTTCTCATATGCGCAAATACATTCAAGGTATGATGAAGATTCTAAAACGGAGGGATTCTATGATAAACAGACTGATTTAGATAAGATCTTGATGGGTACTGATGAGAAGGTGATTAAAAAATTATATGGTTATTTACTGGGAATTAAATTAGAGGAAGAACAAGTTAAAGAAACTCTGATTGTTTGGGGGAAGAATTTTGGATATGGGATTGATCTAGAGAAATGGCAAAAATTGTGGTCTCAAAATTATAAAATGACAATGTCAATAGCATATAAAGAAAACTTGTATAAGATGTTTTACAGGTGGCACTTTCCTCCGAAAAGAATAGCAAGAATGTTTAAGAACAAATCTGAAAAATGCTGGAAATGTCATCAGATACCTGGCTCGTATTACCATATGTGGTGGACTTGTGAGGATGCTAGAAAATATTCGACTAAAATTCGCATGTGGTTGGAAAAAATGACAAAGAAACACATAGACTTGAAACCAGAGATTTTCTTATTGGGAATTTTACCTGATATATATAGTAAAGACTTTAAATACCTGATTGTAAATGTATTAACAGCGGGTAGGATTGTATTTGCTAAAAATTGGAAGAATGAGAAAATACCATTACAGGAAGAAATTATTAAGAAAATATTGGAATGTGCTGAGATGAGTAGAGTGACATTTGAAATTAGAGAGCAAGAGGAGAAACAATTTTATGAAATTTGGGATCTTTTTTATCAATGGCTAGATGATAAAATACGATAATAGAATATTTAGAATGCTTGACAGTAGGGAATATCTTTATTTTGTTTTACTTGCCTTTGTTATTTGACACTATATTTATAAAGAGTTTTTTAGGATTGATGGGTATGATTATATGATTTATTACAGAATAAGCTGGTTAAAGTATTGTTATCTCATAAAGCATGAATGATTAAAAGTATAGTCAAAATTTTCTTTTTTTTTAGTGATATTAGGATATATAAGTTTGGATTGACAATATGAGTTGTTATGTAACATAATTGTAATTGAGACTACAAAATGAATGCACAAAACTGATGAACCAACTGACACACTGGATGTACATATGAGAGTTGATGTTTTAATGTTTTGGAATTAGTAAATCTAATGTCAATAAAATCTCAAGGGTATGTCAACATAACCAACAGAAGCCAAATATAAGAGACTTGACCTTTCCTTCCTTTAATCTCGGCATTCTCCATTATCAAACAGTAGTTCTTTTAATTAGATTAATGCTCAGTTGTCCTCCATGTCTAATGATTTCTGAAGGCCTCGCTCCAACATATGAATATTTTCTTGCCCATTTCACAGAGTGTGGGGAAGGTTCAATAAGAAGATTTCAAGTACTTCCCATCTTTATTTTGCTGATCTTGTAATTTGCTTCTAAAAATAAACTGTAATATTTTCAGGCTTAAGCTTTTAACCAAATAGTTCATGAGCATACTCACAGAATAATGCAGAGAAAAAAATGCTTGGGTAATCAGATTTTATATTCAACATATATTATTGTATATTCTTGCATTGCATCAAGGCCATTGCATTTCTCCTCTTCCAGTATGAAATGCAAGGCAGAAAATGTTGAGTTGAAAAAAAAAAGCATTCATGGTCTTCAGTATAAATAGCTCAAGAATGATTTTAAGGAAAAAAAAAAGAGAATTGGAACTTGCTATGCTTTTTAAAAATATATCTTATTAATTTTTTTAAGATCAATAATAATAACAACCACATCAAACTAAATTAGAATAGAAAAAGTGAAGAGGAAATAACAAAAAGCTAAAAGTGTAATAAGAAAATAAAAAAAGGATAACATATAAAGAACACATATAAAAAATATATATATAAAGGCATAAAGAAGTGAATTCTATTATTCCTCAGAGTAGTTACAAATACAATTATATTTCAGCCTTTCTCTTTAAAGTTACATTATAGCTCTCTTCTTTCTATAATCTAGCCCATCTAATCAAGACCTGGAAATTGTAAAAAAAAGAATTAGAATTAGGGTTGAATAAAAAGTCAAATTAGATTAAATGTATTTAGCCTGAAAATAAAACTGATGACTTATAACAGATTTCTCATATTTAAAATCATGATGCATAGTGCTAATTTATTACATAAACTGTAAGGCCTTAAAATAAAAAAGAGTAAAACCTGAGGAATTGGACAATAAAAAAGCAAACATGGTCTAGGAAAGAGCTTTAATGTTTCAATTCTATATTTTATTTGTTCTATTGTTTACTATTTGAATTCATTTCTTGTTCTATGTGGGTCTTTAAAACCTATTTCTTCTCTATGAAGGTGTCAGATGTACAATATTAAAATGACATAATTAAAGGTATTGGTGCTAGTGACAATTTAAAAGAAAGGATACGAGAGTCAATTTAATTTTGCAGAATTTATAGGACAAGTCAGAATTGGGCAATGACTTTGTTCTGGACTGAAAAAGTTATTGCTGCACACTTGCAATAAAGGTTTGGGAAATTTTAATTTATATTAATAGCAATACATCATTCTGTGCTGATATTACTTGATGTACTTGGATAGATTTTGGACTGTGAAACTATAATCCCAAAGGACTTCCAAAGAATTAATGCCAACTTCACTTGTAAAATTCCAAGCTCAATTTCTTGAACACAGTTGTTCTTCTGTTTAAATTGGATTGATAAAACAAACTCATATGTTTCTGACAGTTTCCTTCTGTGTCAGGAAGCAGGATAGAAGGATGGGAATAAAGCCAAACACTTGGAAATAGTTTATTGCTTCAGATGTTATTATCCTTCTGAATCTCTTCTTAGCTTCCATCGGCATAGCGCATTTGCAATGGATTAAGGCTGTATATGATTACTTTAATACACATTCAGCATTGACAGATTTATTTACTTATGTAATTTATATTCCATTTTTATTGCAGTACAGACTCAGATGGCATAGCTGATGTTCTCATCTCCTATTTTCTCCGCAACAATATCCCTAAGGAGTAGGTTAGATTGAGAGAATAAAGGTAAAAGGTAATCCCCTTGCACATATGTGCTAGTCATTTCCAGCTCTAGGGGGCGGTGCTCATCTGTTACAAAGCGGAAGAGCCAAGGCCGAAGGCCCACAGAAAATGCTGTTACCTTCCCACCAAAGTGGGAAAAAAGTGGTCCCTATTTTTCTACTTGCATTTTTACATGCTTTTGAACTGCTAGATTGGCAGAAGCTGGGACAAGTAATGGGAGCTCACTCCGTTACATGGCACTAGGGATTCGAACCGCCGAACTGCCGCCTTTTCTGATTGACAAGCTCAGTGTCTTAGCCATTGAGCCATCGCATCCCTTTTATTGAGAGAATAACTGGCCCCAAATCATCAGCTGCTTTTCATATCTAACACAACTAGGATTCCTGACCTCATGGATACTAATCCAATACTTCAAGAACTTCTCCAAACCAAATTTCACATATCACATCCTTCTGATATTCTAAAGGAGCGGCCCCCAACCTTTGCAACTTGGTGGACTGGCTGGAGGGGAAGGGGGGACAGGGGAACCAGGCCCCACAAGTAGAAGCTTGGTGCTTATGTACGCACAGCTCGACTTGCGCGAGTGGTGGGTTGGGACACATGTGCGCAGCTCAGCTGGCCCAAGTTGAGTTGCGTGTGTGCATGTGCATCAGCCCAACACTTGCGCAAGTCAAGCTGTGGGCACATGAACATGCACTGGCCCACCACTCGCATGGCCCAGTTCCGAATAGGCCATGGCCCAGTAATGAGCTCGAGAAATGGGGACCCCTGTTATAAAGCTCATGATGTAGGAAGGGCCTAGGACTTTTGTTTATTAGTAGAAGGTTACTTCAAATCAATTTATTTACTATAGTAATTTGAATTTAATTCAATAATAATTAAATTCAAGTGTTGCCTTTCCTTTCTATTTAATGTGACCTGGAAGTCAGCTTACTGTTGTGTCTTCGGAAATGATGCCAGGAGTCGGTGACTTTGTATCAAGCTCTTTTATTGATGTGGGAACCGAACTGAGGCTATTGAGAAACTTTGCGGCTTTTTATTTCTTTAGCCGCGGCGGCCGCGGCCAATGGCACCACTTTGAATCTCCCGCGATTCGAATAGACCAATCGCGGGAGATTCCTAGCGAGCCAATCGGCGCGGCTCACCTAGCCAATCAGAGTGCCCTGCGCTTTGGCCAATCAAAGCACGGGGATCTCAAGAATGCTAATGAGGGGACAGAACACTTACAATAATAAAACATGCATTCTATAAGGCACAACAAAAGAAAAACCGATGTTAAAATAAATCCAAAGTGCGCAAAATAATTTCAGAAAGATAACAGGGATACCTATCAATCTGGAAATAATCACAAAACTATTTCTAAACCTCTTTCCCAGCTGGCACTGCCTGTCAGAGAGCCTGGGATGGGATGGGATGGGATGGGATGGGATGGGATGGGGTGGGGTAGGATAGAATAGGATAGGATAGAAGGGACCTTCGAGATGTTCTAGTTCAGCCCCCTGCTGAAGCAGGAGAAGCCATTTCAGAGGGGGCTTTCCAGCCTCTTCTTAAAAACCGCCAGTGATGGAGCACCCACAACTTTTGAAGGCTTTTCCATTCGTTAATTGTCCTCACTGTTTGGAGGTTTCTCCTTAATACCAGCTTGCTTCTCTCTTGGATTTGTTTCTATCCATTGAAGAAGAGAAAAAAATATTCTAATTCTAACTAGACAAATACTAAATAAAGCCAAAATTGTTACCCTGCCTATTACAGATAGCATGGAAGAAATGATGACTCAAGTTCATTTCTTTTCCTTTAATATCTGGGTTTCCCCCTCTCAACAGGAAAATAATTCAACTTTTTGCAACTTTTCTCAGTATTTCAGTCGCTGGCTTTGAGGTTTTCCTGCTTTTATTACATTTTTCTGATATGTTATGAATAATCGTACCATGACTAGTGTTGCAGTGTTAAAGAAGATTGTTTTTGGAATTCCAAAAGTCTGTGATCAGTTTTTAATATCTGATTTGGATTCAGGAACAGGAAAAGTATGCCAACTTAATACTGGTATCTATTTTTGTGGTCACAATTGTGAACATTGTGCAAGACTGTTAAAACTTAATATTTTAAGAACAGTACAAGCTTAAAATAGCAATTTTAAAGCCAGATAAATATATTTGACTCAAGCTCAGCAGTGAGTTCTTACTTTGAATTTTAAAGTTGGAACCAACCTACAGTGAATTAGGTTCCTTTGATGCTATAGTATAGTATTGACAGAGGGGAGGGACAGACAGAACAAAAGTTCTAATTGCCTAAATTTACAATAGGTTCCCAGCAGCAGCTGTCACAAAAGAAATGTTAATGCAGAAAAAAAAAAGGTAAATGGAAGGAAGCTAAATCCAACTTAGGGACAATTTAAACCCTACATTGAGTTATTTTAAACTCCTTCCTGCACATTGTGGGTACTTCATTTGTCATGCCAGGTTTTCTCCCCCTCCCAAATTAGTCACCACTCTTCTTGTCCTACAGTACTTTTGAATTAAAATCAGAATGGGCAAGGAAGTGCAAAGGGAAACACATGGTGCCCATTATTTTGATTCAGCTTCCTTGAAAAAATGCTTGATGCAACAATCAATTTCTTGTCCATGTTTCTTGCAGCTTTTAGAGGAGCATTGTTGTTATTTTCCTACCGATAAAGATTGGAATATCTGCAAATATAACAGATGGCCATCATTTTTTTATCCTTCAGCCATGAAGCAGGGGGCTAGGTGTCATCCAATGAGCTTCCACCCAACCATCTATCCAACCGCATCAGAATAGTTATCACTTTTATGCTTGCTCAAAATTTTTTTTTACTTCCAGTACCATGTACAGACATAATTTCTCTTCTGTGCACTATCATCTGTACTGTATTCCTTTTTATAACTGCAAGTCCCAAGTTTGATGTTGTAATTAGTTAAAGCATCCTGTAAAATTAAAATTGTTTTTCAGGAAACATGTGAGGAACCCATTTCAAGCTGTGAGGATCTCTCTTTAATTAAACACATTTTAAGTGTTGTTTTTTTTAATCTCCCCAGTACGTACTAAATAGTATTGCATTTTATGATAATCAGTACAACTGGGAATTGCTGTTTCGGCTATTCAGACTGATTTGTGCACAGAGTTCTTTGATTTCATGTTTATGTTCAGGGTGTAGGGTGCATTCCATAAAAACTGCTATTTTTTTTAATCTGGATCCAAATCAGAAGTGGGTGAGCCTGATTAAACTCATTTCTGGGGTTGAGCAGATTCATGATGAGAAAGAATATAGAGCTTAACAGCTAAATATGTCTTTTTTGGCAGCTGTAGCCCAGCAAAGTATGTATTTGTTACTGTTTGTTTATGTGACTATGTGAACTCATGTATGATGAATGAAGAAATGAAGGGTGTGAAATACATAGCAGCTGATTTATGCATTGTTCTTCTGTGAAGCGAGGAATAACTACTTCTAAGAAACTCAAGACAACCATCTTCAAAAGTAGGCTTTAATTTAACAGGGGCAAAGGTTATAAAATAGAAAAGGGGCTTCTACGCACACACAGGGAGGGAGGGTGTATGTGTGTGTGTGTGTGTGCATAATTATGTTGGATGTTGCCACGTACTGTTTGAGTTAATCTTGAAATAAATCAATATGATTCACAAGTGTTTTCAATAGCCCTATATATGTACTTTTGGTTTTTCTTGCCTATGTGTAGGACTTTACTTTTCTCTACACTGAATTTCATTTTGTTAGATATGGCCCAGTGTTCTAATCTGTCAAGATCCATCTGGATCTTGAGCCTGTCTTCTTGAATGTTAGCTATTCCTGCCAGCTTTTGAAGATGCTTCCAAAAGAACTGCTTGTGGCCTATCAAATAAAGTTGCATTTTAAATTTTTGTGAGGGCAAACCAATATTGGGCATCTTATTTTCAAATGTTTTTATTTTCAAAAGGTGTTGTAACTATGTATCATTGCAACTATGTATCATTCATGTGTAATCATTAACTTCTGTCTCTTCAGTGACCTTTGCAAGGCACGTACAAGGGACAAGGAGCTAGACGGTTGTTAATAAGCTTATCCACATTGTAAATGATCTGTCTGGTATGCAGCTTTGTAAACATGCACATCCTGATGGAATTATCTTATTTGACTTGAGCTTTGATTTAATCATTTTCTTGTAAAAAAGCACAATAAAAGAGCGTGTGCCAAGACATTTGGGGTGCGCTCATCCCGAGGAACTTCACCTCCTGTCGTTTCTCTCTCCTTCGCTCCCTATCATGAGCTGCCCATCTGATGTGGGATAGCAGATACCGCATTCTGGTGACCCCGACGTGATTCCCTAAGGGGGATACGTTGCGACGCGCCCATATCTTATCAGCTCGATGGGAGCTGTGCATCGCCAGGCCTGAAGCGAATTGCACATCATCGGATCTGAAACACGGTCTCGACTTTCGTAAGTATGGGTGGAAACTTTTCTCAACAACAGACACAGCATCTGAAGGAATTGAGGGAGTTAGTCGCTTCTTCTTCTAAATATTCTGCTAATTTAAAGGGCTCGCCTGTAAAAATGAAACCTATTGCCACATTATTGGCTTATGTGTGGCAACATTGTCCCAATTATTCAGAGGAAGGGTCCTTAAAAATTTCCACTTGGCAAAAAATTGGTGAACATCTCCATAGTCCTCCTCGTGCACCTATTGGCATTTTGGTCACTTGGAGGAAAATTATGGAGGCTTTAATGGTCCATTATAAAATAGAAGCAGGGAGTGTGTTTTGAATCTCCCCCGCCAAGTTATGATAACTTTTCTGTCCTTCAACCCTCCGCTCCCGATGGTCATAAGTCATTACGGGAGCCTCCCTCCATTCAATCCACTTCCACAAATGTAGAGCCCCCGTGTCCTCCACCACCCTCCCGAGGTGGGGGGGGTGTTGTAAAAGCCATTCAACAAGCCTTTTATGAAGGGGAAATGGATGAAGACACCCTTGCAGCTGCTTCCCTCTATCCGGTCATACAAGCCGGCAATCCCCCAGCTCCTCAGTATACCCCAATACCATACAAAATAATTAAGGATTAAAAGCTTGTGAGATTTGGCAAATGGATGTAACTCAGTATCCACCTTTTGCCCCTTGGAAATATTTGCACGTTTCCATAGATACATATTCAGGGTTTATTCTGGCTACTCCTCAAAGGGGAGAAACTGTAAAACATGTCATCAATCATTCAATTCGTACCTTTGCCTCGCTGGGACGTCCAAAAGAAATCAAAACTGACAATGGACCTGCATATACAAGTTCTGCGTTCCAGGACTTCTGTAACAAATGGGATGTAACCCCCAAGTTTGGGATTCCCTACAACAGCCAGGGGCAGGCTATTGTGGAACAAGAGAACTTATCTCTGAAACGTGCTCTTGATCGATATTCGTTGCGGGAAAACCCCCCGAACCTCCCAGCATTGCAAAATTCTCTTAACATTTGTCTTTACACTTTAAACTTTCTTAATCTGACTGGCATTCCTCCCACTTCTGCTGCTTCATGTCATTTTTCCTCCCCCTCACCCCCGCCTAACAGACCTCTGGTATATTATCACAGATTGCCAGATCCCGCCTGGCAGGGTCCCGCTGAGCTTCTCACTTGGGGACGAGGCTACGCTGTGATCTTACTACCAGACAAAACCACTTGCTGGATCCCTGGTAGGGCGGTTAGACCCTATCATGGGAATTCCTCCGCTACATCTGTATCTTAAAACTCTTCCTGATATTCTTGCCTATATCTTCTTTGCAATTTCTACCTTACTTCAACAAAACCTATGCTTCCTGTCAAAAGACTATTCGTGTTAAAACCATTTCATTAACAGAAGGCTATTATACTTGTTCCATGTGGGTACGTCATGAAAATGCTACCCATAGTTTTCACTCTGTCACTTCTGTTTTGTTTAAAGAACACTCTACCACTCGCTCTTTTGTTCCTTCTTTACTCTTCCTATGGAAAGGAACCTTAAAATCTTTTCCTCTATTCAATCTAAATATAGGGGGACCTAGATGTCCTTCTATTGTATTATGGGTTCCCCCACCCCAACTAACATCCTTGATGAATTACCAAATTAATCTTTATTGTCATTATTGTAATTATTATCCTTTTTCTACTAATTGCATTCCCTCCTCATTTCGCAAATGTTCTACAACTAACTTGTCCATAGCCCTCTCTCCTGCTTGTGATGTTTTTATATACCCGAACTCTGATCCTGTCAACAAACGACGCTTCAAAAGAACTGTCCATGACGATCCGCAGAAGCCTCATAGAAGATATAATATTGCTTGGACTATAACTGACTTTCAAGGAGTTCGTTTAAGTTCTACAACCAATTTTTCTCGCATAGAAGACTTCTACCCACCACTTCAATTCGATTTGGCAGACGCACCCACACAACTAGGGGATATTCTGCAATCTACACCACTTCAGGAGGAACTTTAACATCACGCCTGAAAGGAATGTATTTTATCCCTGGCAATAATTTTGTTTGGACTTGTTCCACCAGTCTCACGACATGTGTCCACAGGGATGAAATTGTTAAATCCAAATCATTTTGCATTCAAGTATGGCTTGTGTGTATAACTCTGATGATTTTATATCCCTACAGGTACCCATGGAACACCCCCTCTTGCAAAATCGTAAAGATTTAGATCTGTTATTTTTAAAAAAACAAGGGGGATTGTGTGCTATGCTTAAAGAAGAATGTTGTCTTTATGCCGATAACAGGGGGGCTTGTTTTCTATTTCGCCATGGTTTACAACCTTTTTAACTGCATTGGCAGGATCATTAATAATCATTATATTGATATGTATTATAGGACCTTGTTGTTTTAATAGAATATTGCAATTTTTTTAAAAAAAATCAATTATCCTCCATAACTGCTGATGTTAATGTGCTATTGCAAGCTCATGTTATATCTTCAACACCGGACGAAAAATGTCATTGCTGAGTTACCGCTCCTTGGACAACCCTGACGCTGACGGGTCGCACTCTTGCCCAGATGACGGGGACGGCAAACATTCCATAAAAATGGTTCCTGTCTTCTCGGACGAGGAAGAAGACTCGTCATAAATAATAAAAACAGAGGAGATGTTGTAACTATGTATCATTGCAACTTTGTATCATTCATGTGTAATCATTAACTTCTGTCTCTTCAGTGACCTTTGCAAGGCACGTACAAGGGACAAGGAGCTAGACGGTTGTTAATAAGCTTATCCACATTGTAAATGATCTGTCTGGTATGCAGCTTTGTAAACATGCACATCCTGATGGAATTATCTTATTTGACTTGAGCTTTGATTTAATCATTTTCTTGTAAAAAAGCACAATAAAAGAGCGTGTGCCAAGACATTTGGGGTGCGCTCATCCCGAGGAACTTCGCCTCCTGTCGTTTCTCTCTCCTTCGCTCCCTATCATGAGCCGCCCATCTGATGTGGGATAGCAGATACCGCAAAAAGGGAACTGTTCTCCCTGGCCTATCTACCAGAACTCCAAGATCAGTTTTCTGATTAGCCATGACTCCGTCAGTCTCCATTGGCCTATACTTTACAAACCTTTGGTGGATTGCTTTCTGTACAATCTTTCATTATGAGAACTGATAATTGAGTCTTTCATTTTGTTTTCTTTATTTGTTTTTAAAATATACTTTATTGATTTTACAATTAAAATATACTAACAACACATACATAAATGCAAGAGAGAAAAAGAAGACAAGAGAAAAAAATAGAAAGAAAAAGAAAACAGTTAAAAACATTTTCATTTTGTTTTCTTTAACAGAATAAGAAGAACAGAATAATAGAGTTTGAAGGGACCTTGGAGGTCTTCTAGTAGTCTAACCCGCTGCTCAAATACGAATTTCTAATCAATACTATTTCAAACAAATGCTCTTCTCTACACTCTTCCGAGAATCTCAACATCTTTCTTATATCTTGGTGACCAACTTTAACTAAACATTGATTCAAAAAAGAATTTCTTTACTCCCACAGTTGCTAAATTTGCTTAAGAGTCTTTTGGGTGGCAATTCATAAAAAATTAGATACCATTGAACAAAGAATACCAAATTATCCCCGTCTTATGCTTGCTAAATCTCTGAAGGAACTGTACAAATGTAGTGAGAAATGGAGCATGGGTTTCAAATTCACCACCTCATGTTGCCGTCACATAACGTATCGTGATGTTTCTTCCCTTCATAGAACTGGGGTAGGCGTGACCTGTATGTAACACATCTGGCCACGGGCTGCCAGTTTGACATCCCTGCAATAGAGTAATACTTTAAAAGCTTTAAAGAAAATGTTGATTTCACTTCAGCAAAACTTAACTTTTTGTGTACTTGGTATCTGTAACAAATCTCTTCACAAATTTAAATGGTTAGAATGTAAGCTAATCAAATTGGTTATTTTCTTGGAGCTCCCTCTCATACCCTTGCCTTTCTTTTTTAAAAATAAACATTTTTTTGGCCAGGAAGCCAAAAAAAGCCAGGAAGTGTAATGTTAATTATATAGCTTGAGGATTTCTGTTTGAAAGGTTGAATAGCGTAGGTATTGAAGCCTTGGCCAGTAAAGCCATTTCTTTCATTGTAAAGACCTGTTTTGAAAAGTGACAGCAGGAAACCATATTGGTTTAATGTTGGAAAGAGAATAATAATCTCTCTCTCTCAGGAACCAGCCAAGTTACTTCAGTATGGATGATTTCAGATTGAATGCTCCTGCACTATCAATCAAAAATAAGATGTTTGGCCTCCTCTAAAAATTCCACATTTGAGGCAGGTAATTATGGAGTCCTTGGTGTTTTCCAAGCTTAGTTGTTTTTGTACAGATGTTTTATTATCCAAGTAGATAGCATCTTTGGAGGCAAAAGGGATTGGGGTTTGCTCTCAGAGGTGACTGAAGATGTTACCTAGTTGGGTAATGAATCACCTGCAATTAAATAACCAAGCTCAGAGAACACCAAGGACTCCACCGTTCAATCCTGAGCTTCAAATATTTTCTTCCATTGGCAGATAATTATGGACAAGCTCTCACAAAGAAACACATCATTTTAACTGAGCACATCTCAATGGAGGCATCTAAAAGCTTCAAAATGTTTCTTTAGCTTTGCATCCATGTAGAAATGGTTTGTGGTAGCTCTGCACATCTATTACACATATTTATACAACAATATGTATGATAGATATACAGACCTATTGCCAACCATTTCTAGAGGGATGCAGTGTTTTGCATGTAGTTATTTTATATCTCAGAATTGCATTTCTATAATGTTCTGAAGTGACTTCTAAAGGCATTTTATACATTTATCTTAGATATAAAACAAAACAAAATATGGACACTTCTTTCACATTAGTTAAAATGGGTATTCTATATTATGAACGATCATACTGAATGGGATGATTGACGAGGTCTTCAGTGGTTTTGCTTGCATCATAGATGGCAGAACATATGGTAAAATTATTTACTTCATTGTGGTCCTTTTACTTGTCATATATCTAATTTGGCTCAATAAAAACACACTAACAAAATGTATTTTATTCAGATTGGATGGATTCATCTTTCATATTTGGGGCAGATACACTGGCAGTGCTGAATGGCAAATTTGGATTATCCTGGATCATTTCTGATTCTACAGTGTTAGAACGTAACCTCTTCATATAGAACAGGATTTTTCTTTCAAAATGTATTAGGTGTTCATCAGCTGCTTATATTTCATTCATGATAGGCTGCTATGTCACCTTGAATGATGTTGCTAAATTGCAGTTCAACAGGCTGCAGTCTAGTTATGACAAGTCAGAGGTTAAATGATTTGGGAATAAAATGTCATTTCACAGAAGACAAATTAATCCCCTGAGGCTTGCAGAAACTCTTAGTTTCTTTTCAGTTGTAGGTTTAGAGTTTACTAATTTTATGAACAGAGGAAAGGAAATAAACATGATTTGTTCACATTTCTATCTTAATTACAAATTTTATTATCTGCTGCTGCACTTAAATTTTTTTTTTTTAAATGATTAGTTTCAGCCACAAATACAATAGCATTGGAGGTATCGTTTTTCCTGCAAGTGTCATTTAAAATACTGCATGGGTGGCTCAAAAGTTGAATTACTGTTTGCTGTAGAGAAGACAAGTGTTTTAATATGTTTTATATACTCCGTTTGTCATCTTTTAAAAAGTTCTGTACCCCAAGTGTGGCACTTTTTTTTCCCCCACCGTCTGCAAGGTTCACATTTTATAGTATATCGCCTAATGTGTTAATGTGTATTCAAATCAATGTTTTAATGTTTAGAAATGTGTCATTCACAAAATAACCCTGATGATCTTGGAAGCTATGTTTGGAAAACCTGAATCCTTCTGACTCATTGAGACATTCTGTAGGAATAGAATATGCGTTTTATTAAAACAGTGCTGGTGGCCAATGTGCTATTAAGGACATGAATTATGCATCAAGTATTATTTTGCACATCATGTGCACGCACATATGTATATATACACATACCTGTTAGCTACTTTAAAATATTCTGTGCTTCTGGATGCTCAAAGTATTTCAGATATGTTATGTCAATAATCTATTATGTCATCTTCATTGGCAGGTTATTATTATCCATTGCAAGAATTTAGGAATGGCTGAGAGGTGATGGATTATTACTGATCTCATAGACTTCAGGCTCCACAACTGTAAATTATAGAGGCAAAGCATATATGATAATTACTTCAGCCTGATCTGCATATATTTTTAAAAAATTGCTCCGATCCATGACTTCTTCCCAGGGAAATTCTTATGGTGGCAGACACTTATTTAAGAATAATTTGATTTAATAATTTAAGAAATCTTTAAGAATAAAATGAATAGAATAAATAAAGAATAAAATAAAAGATCATTTGCCAAGATATCCTGAGGAATAGGTATGAAAAATGAAAGGTATCCATCTTCTGCAGTGGCTAATTGCTCCTCAGAATCATATGAAATAATTAATTTGCTATGGATCAAAGTTTCTATTTGCAGAAGTACCTCAGTTTTTTGTTTTTTGTTTTAAAGAGCATTCCCTATTATAAGGCTAAGGAATCACCAGTCTTCCAGTTATATCCAGCATTTTAGGATCCTAGTTGGTTTTGGTGAATCAAGAAACTAGTTTTGATCTTTCAGGGTGGAATACAGATAGTCCTCAACTTATGACAATAATGGAGTCTGCCCATTACTGTCAAAGGTTGAGTTGTATGTTAAATGAAATGTATAATTAATGACCTCTCCATCCTTGCTTTCCCCAATGCATTCATTAAGCAAATGCACAGATAGCACTTAGGATAACTCAGGTGGGGGGGACCATGGGATGCGTAGTGCAGGTACAGGCGCACCCAGAACACCTCCCAAGGCCTCCCCCTCCCTCTGAGATATTCTGTTCCTGCCCCTTGGGTTCCCAAAATTCATAAGCATCTCCTCTGTGCCCCACGCCATCACAATCACACACTTAGCTTTTGACGATATCCAGAGCTCAGGACGATGGAGTAGAGAAGGCCGCTCCATTGCTGGGCCACATGGCGCAACAGAGGAGAAGAAACGCTGCTGCTTTTTCTCCCCTCACAAAAGCAGTTACGTTGGGGAGGAGCGGATTGCAAGGGGAATGAAAGCAACAGGATTCCTTCTCCTCGATTGTGTCACATGGTCCAGCATCAGCCCAGAAAAAGAACAGCCTTCCCTACTCTTGACTTCCTGAACTCTACGTATCTTCAAAAGCTAAGTGAGCTCAACAGTCACCGGGAGTGGGAAGGAATGTGTAGAACCGGGTGGGGTGGCAGAATAGGCCAAGTGCCTGCTGGGACCCGTCGGGGCAGGATGGAGGGGAGGAATAGGTAAGTGAGAATGCTGCAGCCTCTCTGTGATCGGTTGAAAGGGTGCATCACTATGGGGGGGCACTGTTGTAATTTTGAAATGGGTTTATGTGTAGGATTGAGGGAGGATTGTAAATTTGAACATTTGTTAAATGGTCTGTCATAGCAATATGCAATAACACTTAGATTTATAACACTTAGATTTAGATTTATATAACACTTAGATTTATATACAGCTTCACAGAGCTTTACAGCTCTCTCTAAAGGGTTTGCAGAATCAACATATTGCCCCCAACAATCTGGGTCCTCATATTACCAACCTCAGAGGGATGGAAGGCTGAGTCAACCTTGAGCTGGTGAGACTCAAACTGCCGAACTGCTGGCAACCGGCAGTCAGCAGAATTAGCCTGAATTCTACTGCATTCTAACCATTTCACCACCGCAGTCATATCTCAAGGACTACCTGTATAATCTCATTTAAAACAATCAATAGCTGCTCCCAATGAAGGGCTAACCATCAACGATTCCAACCTGTTAGGATTTAGTTTCAATTAACTAGTCTTCATCTGTTCCTGGCATTCATTAGGCAACCTGAAAAAATTACCTTTGCTCTTGGATCTGCTGCAGATCCATTAAAAAAAACATTTTTTTGATGATGCTGTATGCAGTGCTCAGAATGATCACATTTGTGAATGAAATCAAAAATTCACATGTATATCAGGTAGGCAGAAAGATTTTATGAGTATGAGAGCTGTGCCGTACTTTGGATTTGACTTCCAAAGGATAAACGTAAGACAGGAAGCTCATTCCTGTCCTCTCTCAGACTCTTCCATGTCTTCCTTAAATGCTCTCATACGCTCCAGGACAACTTTTGGAGATCAAGGCCTAAGTACAGCACAGTCGTCAATTTATATCAACCTGTCAAATTGTGTGTCCTTACTCATACGTTTAATAGGTTAGACCACTTTCATAGCCACATTAGCTAATATGGCTAAACATAAAAGCGAAAAAGAGCCTAAATGATCCGTGTGGGAGCCATATCCAAACTGCACATTTGGCCATGTATTTATGACGCAGAGCAGGTGGTTTTGAATAGGTAATCTGTACAGGTAATTCAGGAAGAGGAGATAATATGGCTAGAGATTGGCAGATGCTAAATATTGCAAAGAATGAGATTGATCCCACTTTGTATGTTGTCTAATTCTGTTTAGGTAAGAAAAAAAAAATAAGAAATTGAAAAAAAGTTTTACTCAATCAACATTAAAAAACAATAATAAACAAATATTTATCTTTATTGGGCAATGTATATCAGACTGCTTGTCTGAGAGGCAAGATATTTATTAAATTTATATACCACCCTTGTTGCTGTGTGTGGGACGACTCTACACCCCAACTCTATAACTGTATGGTACAAAAATGGAATTAGATTTTCATGCGTCATTTCATATTGTATTACATAACAGTCATATCAAGAGAGCATGCAGTAGTATTTATTGAATTTCCAGTTCTTCACTCATTATAATATTTTATGATACTGTACATCCTTTTGTTTCTCTGAAAGAATAGAAGGATAAACACAGTTCTGTAAAAGAGCTTTTGTTTTATTCAGTTAATTGATTCCATATGTATGTATATGAGGAAGTTTTTATTCTTTAGCTGAAATGATTCATTCCGATATAGGGGGAAAATCTAATGCATATTCCACCTAGTGTTTCTCCAAAAAGTGCTCCCAGACTCTGCTTTGAGGTATGGAAAGAATCTGTTTTACATATAAAAGTTTTAAGAAGCTATTCTGGATAGTTGATATTTTTTAAACATCATTTTAGTAATTCTACATTAAAGCTGAAATCAGAGTAACAAACCTGATATTTGAACTATGTATTTGTACAGCTCAGTAAGGTTTAAATCATAATCCACCAGTCACTTACTGTCTAAATCCATTAAATGGATTTGTGCATCTCATTTTCATACAGCTGCTGCAGACATAACACAAATAACTATTCAAGCATGCACTAGCCTTACACAATATGTACAATGCAGGAGGAAGGAGGGAGATGGAAAAACCACGGCCTTCCTTCCGGGATGCCATTTTTTATCCACTAGAAAGAGAAGTCTGTTTTTACATGAGAAATTGGCAATGGAAGAAATTGATAGTAACAACAACAATAACAATAATAATAATAATTGCAATGAAACATAATAATAAGAATTGGTAAAATAGAGAAAATCATGGGAAATGAAGAAGCTAAATACTATTACTACTACTCCTACCGATGATGATGATGATGATAATCATAATCATAATAGTAATAATAATAAAATTTGTGATTTGCAAATTGAAGTTGAGCGATTATGGAAGAAGAAATCAATGGTTTATAGGAGCCCCTGGAGCACTACCTAAAGGGCTGCCTAGATACACGGAAATTACCTTAATATCCTTTTTTGCTTGAATAGATATCTTAAGAATAAAATAGAATTCTTTATTGGCCAAATGTGATTGGACACATAAGGAATTTGTTTCTGGTGCGTAAGCTCTCAGTGTACGTACAAGCAGCAAGTGATAAATCATTATCATTATCATAATCATAAATACAATCATCATAAATCATAAGATACAGCACTCAGAGATAGTCATAGGATACTCAATAATCAATCAACATCAATCATAATAGGATACTAAATAAAAGCAATCAACATAAATCATGAGATACAAACAACAAAATTATAGTCGTAATAAGCTAAGGAAATAGATAATAGAAAAGATGAGAAGTAAAATAATACAGCCCTACTAGGTGGTTTGACATCCCAGGGCATAAGACAGTGTTGTGGGAATTAGTTTAGCTGAGTGATAGCTTGAGAGAAAAAACTGCCTTTTTGTCTGATTGTTTTGGTGTGCTATACCCTGGCCTATAGAGTCATCTTGAGGGAAGAAATTTAAACATTGTATGTTTAGGATGTGAGGGGTCTATAAATATTTTCACAGCCCTCTTTCTGGCTCATGCACGACACAGGTCCTCAATGGAAAGCAGCCTGGTTGCAATTATTTTTTCTGTAGTTCTAACTATGTGTTGAAATCTGTGTCTGTCTTTTTGGGTTGTTGTGCCAAACTAGACAGGTATAGAGGTGCAAATGATACTCCATTATTCCTTTCTAGAGGTGTATCAGCAGCTCTGTACTAATTACTAATTGTTATGTTTGGAGCATGGGCGAGAAAGAATGGAGACAAGCCTCTGGAACGGTGAACTTCAGCTCTTTATTTACATAGTGACTTCTCAACTTAATGGCAGTTATAACCCTCCTTATATAGGTAACCCCAGTAACTATTAACCAATAACAATCGAGGAGCGCTAGCTCCCTTAACCAATAGGAACTCTCTGTTAATGGCCAATCGGATTCCCCAGAACGGGCTAATCCGATCCTGCCGTTAACAGCCAATCAGAAGTGCAGGGCCAGAACCCTGCACTTTACTCCAAGCTCAGTTCTCTTTATTAAATCTTATGCATTCACAACACCCCTTCCCCCTGGCTCCTGTTTGCAGGGTGCAGTTACATAGTCCTTTAGGTAGGACGGTTGCTTTATTAGTCTTTTTGATTTTCGCTGTGTCATTTGACTGCAATCACGCTGCGGTAGATTGTTGTTTGGCAACGGGGTCGCCTCTGGTTCAGAATTCATTTCTTCGTCGTTGCCATTATTCTCGGTAATTCCCTGAGGTGCATCTGTTTCCCTCTCTGGTTCCACTTCCTGTGTCTCTATTACGCCGTCGTTTCCTTCGAACGGGTTTTCATCTACTTGGAATTCATCCTCTTCCATATCTCCCCCCCCCCACTTTGGTCATAAGGAAGTTCAGGAATGCCCGATGGAAGCCGCGATCGTAATTGATCGATATGGCATTTCCATAGTCTATCGTCAAGGCATTGTACAAGGTAGGATCTCGGGCCAGTTACACGAACTACTGTTGCCTCCACCCACAGCGGGTCGCCCGATAGTTTTTTAGCGTATACCAAATCGCCTACCTGGAAGGCACGACAGCGGCCGCTGGATCCTAGTGGTTTTTCCGGTTCATATGCTGGGTGTAACCGGTCGAGGTGGGAGCGGAGTTTTCGTCCCATTAGCAGTTCGGTGGGAGTTTTATTGGTGACGCTATGAGGTGTGATGTGTTGTAGGAAAAGAAGTCGATTGATCTTGTCATCAATGTTATCGTAGTCTACCTTCTGCAAGGTTTTCTTCACAAATTGGACCATGCGCTCTGCTTTGCCATTGGTCGCAGGGTGCGCAGGCGTGGTGAGCGTATGTTGGATGCCGCGGTCAGCCAGGTACTGCTCGAATGACAGCGCTGTAAATTAGGGCCCTTTGTTGGATACCAGGACGTCTGGTAATCCGTGGGTTGCAAATAGTCTTTCCAAATTTTTGATAACCGCTTCAGTGGTTGTGTTCGTCATGCGGTGAATCTCGAGCCAATTCGAGTAGACGTTGACGGTTAGCAGAAAGGTGTGGCCTTTGGTCGGTCCCACAAAGTCCAAGTGAATACGGGACCAGGGTCCCCGTGGTGTCTCCCATTAGGTAGGGATGGCTTTAGGTGGGGTGTTGCTCACTTCCTGGCATTTATGACAAGCTTTAACCCAATTTTCGATTTGCTTGTCGATGCCCGGCCACCATGCGTAGCTTCGTGTGAGGGCTTTCATTTGCACAATACCAGGGTGGCCATCGTGCAAAGTTCTCAGCAGCGCTTTTGGAGTCGTTCTGGGATAACTACTCTATCGCCCAAATGACACAGCCCTTTTGAGAGAACAACTCTGTTTGTCGAGTTTTGAATGGTGTGAAGTCATCTGATAATTGGTCCACTGGCCATCCACGTTCTACCCAGCCTAGAACTCGCGCTAAGGTGGGGTCATGTTTGGTTTCTCTCGCGATATCTTGGGCAGTCAATGGCGGCGAGTTGAGAGTTTCAATTTGCAACGTGGTTACCGTTGGTGCAGGATCTTCGAGAGTCTCTGGAAGTGGTGCTCGGCTCAATGTGTCGGCGTGGGGAATGGCTTTCCCCGGGCGGTATTGCAGCCCATAATTATAAGCGGCCAAGAATTCTGACCAGCGAGTCATCCTGGGGGATAATATGCAGGGAGTTGGCTTATCCCCAGCTATTATCCCTAATAACGGTTTGTGGTCAGTCACGATAGTAAAAGCCCGGCCATATACGTACTCGTGGAATCTTTTAACGGCCGATACAATTGCGAGGACTTCTTTATCGATTTGGCCATAATTTCGCTCAGTTTTTGAAAGTGTCTTTGAAAAATATGCAACAGGGGCTTCGTTACCATTAGGCAGTACATGGCTCAGAATGGCGCCCACTCCGAAAGGCGAAGCATCACAGGTGATATTTAACGGCAAAGTCTCATTGTATTGCATGAGTACAGAGTCAGAAGTCAGTAGTTTTTTTACATTACGGAACGCCTGTTCTTCTCTATGACCCCATAACCAGTTTGCTTTCTTGTCTAACAATCAGTGTAATGGTTCAGCAACCGTTGCTTTTTGCAGTAGAAATACATTATAAAAGTTGATGAGGCCTAGGAACGCCTGGAGATTGGCCTTGTTCCGAGGCCTGGGAGCGTTTTTTATTGCTCTTAGTTTACTATCGGTAGGGTGAATACCCTGACTGTCAATTAGGTACCCTAAAAATTCAACACTATCTGTACACAATTTACACTTATTCTTTTTTACCTTAAGCCCGGCGTCTTGGAATATTTGTAGGACTAACTTTAAACGATCCCGTAAGATTTTTTTTGTAGGTGCAGCAATTAATACATCGTCAAAGTAGGGAACCACGCCTTTAATAGCCTCTCCATCAGGCTCTGAAAAATTCCTGGGGCTACACTGACTCCGAATTGGAGCCGGGTGCATTTAAAGGCACCTCAGTGCGTCACAATCGTTTGTGCCTGTGCCGTCTTTTCATCAACAGGTAGTTGCTGATATGCCTGAGCTAAGTCTAATTTAGCGAAGACCTTTCCGCCCTCCAGGGAGTGGAGGAGATGCTGTACCACCGGCACCGGATATGCATTCTGCTGTAGGGCGTGGTTCAAGGTGGCCCGGTAGTTCCCACAAATTCGGATCGACCCATCTGGCTTAATGGGTGTTATGATTGGGGTTTCCCAGAGAGAGTGATCGGTAGGCTCTAGCACCCCCTGAGCTATTAGTTTGTGGAGTTGTTCGTCGATTTTCAGCTTTAAGGCAAACGGAACTCGACGGGGCTTAAGGCGGATGGGAGCTATCTTTGGATCAAGGCTGAACGAGATTGGGGACCCCTTGTACTCACCTAAACGTTCCGTGAAGACGTCCTTGAACTCATGGATGAGGTCCTCCTCCCAGTCACTTTCGCTGATTCGGTTTATGCCTGCCACTTCAATGCCAAGTGGCACAAAACATTGGAGACCTAGCAGACTAGGCCGATCTTTGTCGATCACAGTTAGCGGTAAGTACGCTGTGTGCTTCTTGAAGGAGACCCGGACTCTGCAGGAGCCAACGACAGGGATTCGATTCCCTTGGTAGTCTTTGAGGATGAGGCGTTGGGAGCGGAGATCTTGGCGTTGAATTGTGGGGATGAGTTGCTTGAGTGTCTTCCAGGACACCATTGAGAGGGACGATCCCGAGTCGACCTCCATGGGGCAAGGCTGGTTCTCGATGGCTACTGTGATTCGGATTTTCTTGGCATCCAAGACTGAGGTGTGACCGATAGTGATAGTATGATGAGCCACTTCTCGCTGTAAAGCTCGGTTTCTGTAGGAGTGGCTTACTGGTTCTCGCCTTACAGGATGGTTTCCTGTCGATTGGCGATAGTTAACCCCCTTTGAAGCCTGGCCGGGTCCTTGTAAACTTCGGCAGACCCGTCCGATGTGGCCTCTCTTTCCACACTCATGGCAGAGTGCATCGCGGAATTTGCATTCGGACCTGGCATGGTTGGCTCCACAGCCAGCGCAAGGGTGTAGGGACTTCAGGTGGTGGTCCTGGTCGGACCGCAGTCGATGGACCTCTTCTTTGACGCTGTCTGACGACGAAGAGAGGTCCTCGTGGTGTGTCGTTGAAAGTTGCCCTTCTGCCTTGGGTAAAATGTCCTGTTGGTTGGTGTACTGGAGCGCGGTTGCGGCGTAATTGTGCAGCCGACTTCCTGGTTGCTTCTGCTGCAGTAGCATTGGCGATGGCATCGGCAAGGCTGATGTCACCTTTCGCCATTAGCTTGCTCTGTACACCTGGTGCATCTAATCCCAGAATTATTCAATCTCTCAGTGCCTCTTCCAAATCGGCAAATCCGCAGAGGCCTCCCAGGTTTTGGAGGTCTGCTATGAAGTCGGCGACGCTTTCTCCTTTTCGCTGGTTTCTCTGATAGAACTCGTGCCATCTCATGAGCGTAGGCACGGCCAGTGCGTAGTGATCTCTAAGTAGAGGTTCGAGGTCGTCCCAATCCATCGCCTTAACTTCTCTAGGTTTTGCTAGTGCTTTAGCCATCTTAAATACGGTTGGACTGCAATCCATTAGGAACACTGCCCGTTTCTTCCCGGCTGTGGCGTCCTTTAAGTTGTTAGTTTATAAGAACATTTGGAAGCAATCCATGTAGGACTCCCAATCTTCCTGCACTGGATCGAACAGAGCAGGTGGTACGATGCCGCTGGACATGGTTCCGTTGTGTAGCGTCGTCAGCCACGTGCTTGGTGTTTCTTCTTAGTTCCGTCAGTCCAGATGTCTCCACATCCCATCCTCATCGCCAGTGTTATGTTTGGAGCATGGGCGAAAAAGAATGGAGACAAGCCTCTGGAACGGTGAACTTCAGCTCTTTATTTACATAGTGACTTCTCAACTCAATGGCAGTTATAACCCTCCTTATATAGTAACCCCAGTAACTATTAACCAATAACAATCGAGGAGCACTAGCTCCCTTAATCAATAGGAACTCTCTGTTAATGGCCAATCGGATTCCCCAGAACGGGCCAATCCGATCCTGCCGTTAACAGCCAATCAGAAGTGCAGGGCCAGAACCCTGCACTTTACTCCAAGCTCAGTTCTCTTTATTAAATCTTATGCATTCACAACACTAATTATACCAAGTAATAATACTAACTCCTTACTAATAATCCTTACTCCTTATTTCTATTCTAAGCAATCACTTCTTGCCCCTCTGGTGTCTTTTTTTCTGCTTGTTTTAAGATTGAATTGTAGGGCCAGTGAGTTGCATTGGTCTAATATTTTACAGTCACTAAAGGGTCCTTTTGCGGATAAGAAGCAGGCAGTATTGGATGATTTAAAACTTTATGATGGACCCATCAACTTTATTAATCTGGAGCTGATGTATCAAGATTGACAAAGTATAGATATTCTGTCAGGCTTGCCATATAGCTGTGCCTCCATTACTTCATTTCTCACTAGTGCCTGGGTTATAAACATAGTACTATTAGAGATTGACACTTGAGGATGACAGAGAATAGAATGTAATGGAAGAATAGAATAGAATAGAATAGAATAGAATATTTATTGTTGCTTTAAATTATAAATACATTAAAATGAAATTTCATTGCATTCGGCTCTCAAAAAGATAACCATTATGCATACACACACACACACGCACACACACATATGAAACAGAGAAACATATCAGTCTAGTTCAAATGTATACATATACATGGTGAAAAAAAGAATCTTGCGAGTTTACAAGACGGATGGCATAAGGAACAAACCTGATAAAGAATCTAGTTGTCCCGCTACAGATACTTCAAACCTCCTCCCAGAGGGGAACAACTGAAACAGACCACGAAGTGGGTGTTTGGAGTCTCTATGCTTCAAGCACTAAGCACATAGGGGCTATAAATAGTATCCTGAATAATGGCAAATGAGCTTCCTATAATCTTCTCTGCTGTCCTTACCGCGCTATGTTTATGGATCTTCTATCTGAGACACTGCTGCTGCCAATTAAACCAAACAATGATGCAGTTTGTTAAAACAGTCTCAATCATACCTCTGTAAAAAAAAAAAGTGGCCAGGACAATATGGAAAGTGTTCTCCCTGGTGGCACCTATCACAAATAATCCATGTTCTTTTGTACTCCTTGCCTAAACAGGGATATATTTTAGGCACCTTTTAAACTTCCACCTTTTTAGTTGCCCTTCCTAATCACTTACTCTCATTAGCAATTCCCCTTTAATCAATTTTTAAAAAACCAAATTCTGCTTTTTATTGGATTTTCAAAGAAGGATTATTTGCGTTAAGAACAATTGCTTCAATCAATCAATCCATTAAGACTTTCAAGCAGGGTTATGATTACAAAACAGCATTAAATTCACCCACTCTTTCCATGCTATGCCAAGCCCTGAAAGCTAAACTTGACAAATCTTTGAACCTTGAGAACTGTTTGGAGAATGTATACATTAGAATGACACACCTTTGAGTGTCTGTTCATTTTCATGATTGTTAGATGTGTTTGCATTCCAAATAGATATGGGTAGATGTGTGGATGCTGTTGTTAGCAGCATTATAAACTTAGATTTCATACCTATGTAGTTTAACAACACAAGAAAATTAGTTGTGTAATATTTGAGTTTAAATAATTCTGTTGAAGTTCCAAGAAATTATTCTATAGTATAGCAACAGTTTATAACTAATATTGTTTATGCTTCTATTTGGAAAAAATATATATCTCTTGCTATGTGTGAATAAATTGACTGGAAAAGGAATAATGATTTTCAAAATTCTTTTGTTGTGCAAAGCATCTGCCCTGATATCAATTTTTTCAGGAGCAATACGAGCAAAGATAAAGATATTCCAAGATATGCATTTTTTTCTTCGCTACCATGAAGTTGCAAGAATCTTTCTAAGTGGAAAGTAAGAAATGTATTGTTGATTATACATTTAAAACTGTAAATTGCGAGAGCTGTGGCAAATTAAGGGAGATGATGAACAATGATTTTTCCACATTTCTTTTCAATTTGCTAATGCTTTGCCTACTCAAATGAGAAGATGCTTCTAATTAGACAAGAACATTGCTGTTGTGCATCCTGCCAAATTGATTGTCATTCTGTAACTTTTGATAGATTACACATAATACCTGATCCCTGATTGTTCCACAAAGTAGGAAAAAACTCTTCAGGAAAATTCTCACCAGCAGAGTTCCACTTCTCACTTAGACCCAAGCTCTTGAAAAAAGCTGTTTTTCCTACATACATTGGATCTTTAAACTTTTGTCCACAAACATCTGTATTAAAGGTATTAATTAGAATATACATGGCCACCTAAGCATCTGAAGCGTTTTTTATATGTTATCAGTGACTCTCGTAAAAGCCAAAATTAATGCAAGGTGCCGTGAGTTATGAGCTTTCAGTGTTCTTATATGAAATTTCAAGTAATAGTGTTCAGTATTTCACAGGCAGTTGTGTGAAATCTTGAGGGTAAGTTACTTAAGTTTTCATTTAACTGCTTAATACATATGTACTTAAAAGGGAGGTTTAAAGGAGGTTTAATCATCTTCTCTGCAGTCATATTTTAATCCCAGTTTTGTGTTTTGGAAACTGATGGCAGAGAGTAACTGGTTAGTAAGCTCCTTGTGTTAAATATCCCTGTATAAACCATTTATATGCTTTGAAATCTTATCACAAAAGGTAAAGTTCATTCTTTAGTGGAACAGCTTGAAGAGCCACGGGAAATGTTACCTCCTTGATTGTATTCTTTAACAGGTTGTACTTTTGGACTGTTCCTCTTCTGCAACTGAAATGCAAGATGTTAGGGAGTTCTCATGCCAGTATGATGCAAACAAGGTGAGAGCAGCATTGCTAAAGAGCTGACTTTCCACAAATTCTGGCCACAGATAGGGTTCAGAAATTTTATATTTAAAGTGGCTAGGGTTTTCACTGGTAACTCTTGGTTTTAGCAAGCTATTGTTCTTTCTTCAATAAATATTATACGGTGTCACTGGTTAAAGTTAGTTGGGAGAGAAGTAAGTCATTCCACCAGGAAAGATTCAAATGCAACCTGGATTAGATGTGCATTTAAATATTTAACTCATTTTTTTCTAACTCGTTCTTTTAGGAAATGAATTGAAACATTTTGAAGATGCCTTAAAAAAAGCATCAACGCATGAATTCATAGAATCTTTCGCTAGTAGACAATGAATGAAAATAGGTTTACAAACTGAAAACAAGAGCAATCAAATTAAAATGTAAAATCTGGAACATTGGAATGGGACAACCTGCTGCAGCCCTGGACAACTCACCACAGGATAACTCGTTGCAGGACAATTCAACTATTCCATTTAATCATTTAAAATAATTTTTAAAATATTTTATTTTGCGTCATTCATGTTTCATCTTATCCCTCCTTTATCATCCTTTCTTTAATGATTCTATTCCACAATTTTTTAAATATTAGTATAATTCTTGTCCTGTGGAAAGTTGTCCCACTGTGAGTTGGCCATGGCAAGCTCGCTGTTGTGAGTTAGCTGCAGTGAATTGTCATAGATCCCTGGAACATAGGCTGGTCATCTGAAGCACCTCAGTCTATAAGGGCTTTGAAAAGGAAGGGGAGAGGCTAGAGATGCTTTCTGAGAGAAGACATTAGTTGGGAATAATTGAAACATCTATGCTTCTTTTGTCCATCAACCTCACAAAGGGCACGAGCAAGTTGTCATCAATGATCATGCCCAGGACAAGTTGATGCAAATAATTTTTTAAAAAAGCTGATTCCAAACCATTGACAGTTTTGAAAGTCAAATCAATTTACATTTGGCCTAGAAATAGGGCCAGCAGCAATTAAATCCAAATAAATAGGGTTGCACAGGCTTTATAATCTATTACAGGGATCTTCAACCTTGACAACTTTAAGACTTGTGGACTTCAACTCCCAGCTTTGCTGGCTGAGGAACTCTTGGGAGTTGAAGTCCGCAAGTCTTAAAGTTGCTAAGGTTGGAGACCCCTGATCTATCACGTAGCTATTTTCTACATTAGCTGAAGATTGCATTTTCACTAGCATCTGAGAAAGCACAGCAAGCCCAAAATGTCAACCTCCATGCAGTGGCATTATTATGGAAATAGTGGCACTAGTACCCATGTCATGGTGACCATATGTCATCATTTGTTTCTTTTGACCATGCCCCCAGACACCTGACTGGTCCAAAGTTATCCCATGAGTTTCCATGGCTAAAGATGAACTTGAAGTAGATCTACCTGATACTGATCTAGCATCTTAACCACTACACACACTGGCTCTCCAAGGCAGCATGTCTCCAAATACCACATGCAGGAGAATAATGGCAAAGTATTGATCTCCCGTTTGCAAGCACCAAGAACAACTGGTTGACCACTGTGAGAAACAGAAGTCTGAACTAAAATTGTCTTTGGCCTGACCCAGCAGGGTTCTCCTTATGCTTTCTTTATGTTTTATGCATTCCTACAGTTAAATGGTTAAGAAGTGAGAGAACCCCATTGTAAAGTAAATTTGGTATGTTGGGGCAGAGTAGAATTATTGTATGGCTATGTTATGGTTGCAACAACAACGTCTAATCCCATTCATGTCTTTTTGTCTAAAAACAATTGCTTGACGATGTACCAAGAGGGGAATCTCTATTGAATCCAGTGGGATTTGCATCAATATGAATGTGCATGAAAACCACGGTTGTACCATATATCTAGGGACTAAGCAGCATGTTCAACAGAATCTTTTGGTGCCTGTAATGTTAAATTGTGCCATGCCAGTGGGGGTTTGTTTTTCTGAATGATCTGCCTAGACTCTATTGTTTTCAAAAAGAAGTAGACTAGACACCTTTTCAACATGATAATTTATTATGTGCAGATAGGAAGGAGAGCAGTTGCTAATATTTAGGAACATTTCAGGATGAATTTCCATTCCAGAGTGGGTAATCTGAAGACCGGCTGATGCTTTGGATTGTAATTCCCATCTGCTTAGCTAGGATGGGGAATGATAAGAAACCATAGAATTTCGGAATGTAACCTAATTCTTGTCTATAAAATAACTACTGTATGAATGAATAAAGGAGCCCAGCTTGCAGAGATTCTGGGCTTTACTTCCCCAACCTTTTCTGGCATTGCAGACCAGAGGGGTGGGTGGGAGGGAGAGGAGGTGATTCTGTGCGAGTGGCTGGCAAGAGTGCACACATCCATGCACAGCTCCATTTGCACAAGTGGTGTGCATGCATACCTGCTGCTCATGCAAATAGAACATTGCGTGTACACGCATAGTGTTCACGCAAGGGGGAATGCGCTCCGCCACTATTTCTGCAGCCCTAGCGGGCCATGGCCCAGAGGTTGGGGACCCATGCCTTAGAAGACTGAGAGTGTTTTATTATACTTTTCTAAACTATTAATTAAATATGTTTCTTAAGATAAATATATCACCTGGTACATTTTCTAACTTGCTAACCCCAACACAGCTCCTCAGCCAAATATTGGGCTTACTATTTACTTGCTAATCCATATATTTGTTCAGCAATGGGCTCTTTTTAAGGTCAGTGTTTCTCTATCTGTCTGTCTCTCTCCCTCCACCCCCTAAAATATGCTTAAAGGTAGTAGTTTATAGTAAAAGAAGCATTTTTTGCAGCTGAAGGTTGACTTGAAGCAAGCTTCTGTAGGAGGTAGTGTGCCTCTTAATTATGGCCTCTGTTGTTGTCCACAGCAAGTAGCAGGCAACCTTATTGAAATCTAAGTAGGCTGTTGATCCCTCCATTGCTATTGCTTGTTTTTAGTTCTGGGTCCCTAGAGATGTGGAGTATTGGGTGAAACAATCTGTCAAGAGGCAAACTGGGGGGCAAGCAAATTTATGGTTCTTAGCAAGCATAATGCCAGGGCCTTCAGTCAACCAATGAAGGAAGTCGAGAGCATCTTTGAAGAGAGAAAGGAGTACAAGGATAATGGAGTCCTTTAACTGCCTCAACATAGTTTGAAGGACGAAGGTGGATTGATGAGTTGTTCGTATAACATTTTTGCTGGTGGTTTAATACAAGACATCCTTACCAAAAGAAAAGGCTGAGCCACTCAGAGGACAAGAGCCCGGGCTGAAGTTTTGTTTTGTTTTTTAAATTTCTCTTTTTAAGGAAAGCGATTCTTAGATGAGATGTAGCTGCTGGCAATGGTTTTACATTTTATGTCAGCTTTCTTTTGTCAAGAATTCAGTATTGATGCTGTACTCTCGGTTTTAATTCACACTTCCCTGCTAATCAATTACAGCGTTTATCCATTACTCAGATATCCTGACAGGGTCAATAACTGCTCTTCAGTTCGGTTGGCTGATGCATGTTCTCAAGCTAGTAGCAACAAAGCAACAGCCAATAGTCTAGTTTGGAGCACCATTGTATTTGCAGGCGAGGGAACATCTGGATGGGTAAATAAGTCTCACAAACTTTCCAACAATTACCCTGTTCTCCTACTGTCTTAATAATGTATTTATTTTTTGCTTTGTTGCAGAAAGCCATTTGTGTGTTAGGAGAATGCCTTTTGAATCATATGTTTGTTCTTCGTTCCAAGTTAGATACGCATATATACCTTCTCACATATGCCTGTTCAAATATATAATTGACAGCCAATTCTAATGTGGCAAATTATCAGAGAAGTTAAAAGTTTTTTCTTTTTCTTGTAGAAATCGCTGTAGATAAGAGGAGGCAACATTTAATTGGAGAGCTACAATTTTTGTAGTTAAATTGCTCTCCGTAATGCTGGTAACAGGTTTCAATTATCCTTTTTATGACAGATGTACCAACATTTAATTGTTTCTCATCAAGTGTGGAGAGCGAAGGCACTTCTGTAGATTTTTCCATTCTTCGACATGTCACTTAGCTGTCTACACCATTCTTTGAGCTTTTTTCTCTCATCCCTTTGGCTGCAATGAGTTGTGTCATTCCCTCATGATCAGCACTTTTGTTGTCTTTGTGTTTTGCTGCATCTCAGAAGTTCATCTTTTCTTTCATCTCCTTCCCATTCATGCATGAGGGAACAGTTCTGCCCTGTTATGGGGATGTTCTGCTGGATTTCAAACAGTGGGGTTCCCTTTTATTCTCTTCTAAGTTGTACAATGGGGCTGAATGTCTGTTGCAGAATGCCCCCGCTAATGTGCTGGGTTATTTGGTTTTTAAGAAGTCAATAAAAATGGTGCCTTTAGTTGCAATGCTTGGCTTGTTGTTGTTGTTTTTTCTTCAGTTATGCCTTTCCATCTTTGGTTATAAATCTGTTTGTTTGTTTCTGGTTAGAAAATACAATCTTCCAAATTAAAACCAAGCATGGAATCAACAAACATTTAGGGGAGAAAAAAATACCCAACAACTCAGGTTTACTGGCAGTTGAATATTTTCACACTCACTGATTTGGCAGTCTCTGATAAGGAAGTGGAAATTCTGCCAGCTCTAATTAATGGGAACTATTAACAGGAAGGATAACATAGGGAATGATGGAGTCGGGAGTCGATTTTGGCAAAAACCAAACCCCTTGGAGACTTAACAAGGCTCTCCATTTCGAGAAGGGAAAGAAAACAACTTCAGGATATATTTTCATCCTAGATTATTTCTCCAGAACATAATATTTCTGTATGCTTTCCAAACATCTCTTCAAAAGGCAGCACTGGGAAAGGAAATGTAAGGATCCCAATGATGTGTTCAGAGATTTTGTTGTAATATTCAGCAACAATCTTCAAAATCCTTCTTAATAATGTCATAAAAGAGAAAAAATGAACAAATAGTACTTGTATACCTCTCTAAGACATGACACCGAGGTCACTTACCATTTGGTTATCCCATTTGAAAAGGGATTGGAATAGTTCAACCAAGCATTACATTAAGAGAGAGACTTTGATGAATTCCTTCTTTTCTCCATTGTGTTGCAGATATTTTGGATAAATTTGGGAGGCTTTCTTCTTAGTCAGAGTTGATGGCTTAAAGTTCTTGATGTGTCATGCTGGCTGTTCACATTTATTAGGCCCTTTTAATTCTAGGAAAGAGAAGCATAGGCTGTAATCAGCCTTTGGTAAACTTGGACCAGTGAAACTATTCCTTCAAACAGGACAGTTATCTCAGAACATATGAAGGGGACTCTACAACATTGGCCATGGGGATAAATACAGCATTAAAAGTGGGAGCTTAAAAAAAAACAGTAAGTAGGAAAATAATTAAGAGAGGCATTCATTTGGAATGTCACACTTGGCATTTTACTTAAACATTTTCCAGTCAAGAAGCATTGGTCTCAGATTTGTCAGGAAATTCAATAAAAACAGTAAAGGCAAAACAAAAAACAAAAAACCTCACCTCCAATTGTTTATAATCTGGTTTTGTTTTAGAAGGAGAAATGGAATCTGGATTGAAACATAGTCTAAGACTGATACTGAACTATTGCTAACATGGTGCTTGTTTAATATGTACTACATGTTAATTTTTTTTTAATTGACTGCATTTAAAAGACATTTTAAAAAAAATTCTTATTCCTAAAACTATGAAGGTTTCTTACAAGTTTTAAAACTTTTTAACGTTGCATGTTTTCACATCAGAAATGCATTAACTAGGAAAGATTTTCATTTCCCCCAAAGTCCTTATTTTTGTTTTGATATTGTATGTATTATTTACTTTAGAGACCGAATATTATTGGATATACATATATATAGAGATGCTTTTTTTAGAAGTGAGGTTTTGACCTATAGACCGTAGCTCCCAGGGTACCTTTATGGTCATTGTATAAATCTGTCTAGTATTCAGTTTACTGACTTGATATACCGTAAGGGCTCCTAGACCTGTAATAGACCATTGTGTTAATCTAGATGCTATGTATGCATGTACTAAAAGGAAAAGGAAAGAGATGGAAAATTTAAACGATTTTTTTTTGCATGAAGACAGTTCATTCTTTAGAATTCTTTCTCCTTTTCTAATGGAAAAAACCCAGCATTTCCTTTTATGAAATAAATGTAATTTATAATTCTATGTAAATAAATAATTAGGGATTTCAGAAAATTCTCTATCCTGGGATTCTTGATACTCTTCCACCCACTTACTAACTAGATATGAACTTGCTTACTTGCTGATCCCCAAAAGACCAGCCAACTACTGGTCTGGCAACATTCACTGAAGCCTAAGAAATGATCCACATGATTGGTCATAGGTATGATTTATTAAAAATCAAATAATTAGGATTGTGATATCTGATAATTTAACTGAATGAGCGCAGCCAAATGTCCAGGAAGAAAGGACAGTAAGGTTAAATGTTAAGGGTTGGTCAAGCTGTGAGCTCCAAATCCAACAGGGCTACATCTATAGTGCATATCTTGAGCAAATGACCAGCAAATCCAATAAACTGTCAGTGAAAGAAATAGCAGTGCCTTGGCCAGAAAGAATGATTATGTAAGCATTGAGTATGGTACGAACTCTAAAACTCAAGGCTGGGAAATAAATTGTCCAAAGTCTGTTGTCTTCACAAGGTGAGAGGGTAGACCAGGGGTGTCAAACTTGGTTTCCTTGAAGGCCACATCAGGGTTGCGTTTCACCTCGGGGGGTCAGGGTGGATGTGGCCAGATGGGGCATGGTCTGCTTGATGTCACTCATGTTGGGGGGTGCCTGTGGTAGCCCGAGCACTTTGCCAGCAAAAATGGGCTCCTGAGCTTGGTTTCTGCAATAGCCTCCTACAACCCTTTGCCAGGGAAAATGGAGTTCAGCCCTCCCGAGCTCCATTTTCCCTGGCAGAGGGTTGCAGGAGGCCGTCACAGCCGAAAACAGAGCTCAGGAGTCCATTTTGGTTGGCAGAGGCACCACAGGCCGGTCCCTCACTGATACCAGGGTGGTCTGCAGGCTTAAGCACCCCGCAGGCCAGTTCCGGCCCGCAGGAATTTGACACTCCTGGGGTAGACCATAGGAGTTAAATTCTAGGACTAAATATACAGCAGTGTCTCCAAGGTGGGTAGGGAGAATAAAAGCAGCATCACAGCACTGCAGTACAAGCCCTGCCCCTTATCTCTGGGCATCATATTGTCACAACAGCACTCCAAAGGGAGAGAGTGTATAGATTTGATTTCTCTTTTCTGAAGTCTGGTTCATGCAGTATACAGATCCTCAATGGAAGGCAGGCTGGTTGTGATAGTTTTTTGTATGGTCCTAACTATCCACTAAAGTCTCTACTTGTTTGGTTGCTGTGTCAAATCAGACAGTTATAGAGGTACAAATGGCAGACTAAATACAATAATTCCTCTATAAAATTGTATCAGCAGATCCTTGGGCAGTCTGAGCTTCCAGAATTGACATAGAAAGAACATTCAGATTTAACAGATAATCAGAGTTGGAAGGGACCTTGTAGGTCATCTAGTCCAACCCCCTGCCCAAGCGGGAGACCCTACACCATTTCTGACAAATGGCAGTCCAATCTCTTCTTGAAAGTTTCAAGTGATGGTGCTCCCACAACTTCCGAGGGCAAGCTGTTCCATTGGTTGCTTGTTCTCACTGTCAGAAAGTTTCTCTTTTTCCAGGTTAAATCTCTCCTTGTTTAGTTTCCATCCATTATTCCTTGTCTGGCCTACAGATGCTTTAGAAAATAGCTTGACCCCCTTCCTCCTCTCTGTGGCAGCCCCTCAAATATTGGAAGACCTCTATCATGTCTCCCCTGGTCCTTCTTTTTACTCGACTAGCCATGCCCAGTTCCTGCAACCGTTCGTTGTATGTTTTAGCCTCCAGTCCCCTAATCACCCTGGCTGTTCTTCTCTGTACTTTTTCTAGAGTCTCAACATCTTTTTTATAATGTGGTGACCAAAACTGGATGCAGTGCTCTAGGCGTGGTCTTACTAAGGCTTTATAGAGAGGTATTAGTACTTCCCTTGATCTTGATTTTATCCTTTTGTTAATACAACTTAGGATCCCATTAGCTTTTTTGGCTGCTGTTGCACATTGCTGGCTCATATTTAGCTGGTTGTCCACTAAGACTCCAAGATCCCTCTCACAGTTCCTGCTATTGAGCCTGCTTTCACCCAGTCTGTATGTGTACTTTTGTTTTTTCTTGCCTAAGTGTAGGACTTTACTTTTCTCTACATTGAATTTCATTTTGTTAGATATGGCCCAGTGTTCTAGTCTGTCAAGATCCACCTGGATCTTGAGCCTATCTTTTTGGACACAGCTATTCCTGCCAGCTTAGCATCACTGCAAATTTAGTAAGCTCCCCCTCTATTCTCTCATCTAAGTCATTAATGAAGATATTGAAGAGTACTGGGCCTAAGATGGAACCTTGTGGCACCCCACTGCTTACTTCCCTCCATGTAGACTTAGACCCATTAAGGACTACTCGTTGAGTATGGTTTGCCAGCCAGTTGCGAGTCCATCTAGTGGTGGTGCTATCTATTCCACTTTTTTCTAGCTTACAAAGAAGTAGATTGTGGTCTACTTTGTCGAATGCCTTGCTGAAATCTAAATATATTATGTCCACATTATTTTGCTGGTCTACTAATTTAGTCAGTGTGTTGCAGAATGAAATAAGATTGGTTAGGCATGATCTGTTTTTAACAAACCCGTCATCTTCTTTCATACAAAAAATTGTTGCAGTCCCTATTATCTTCATAATAGAAAGGGTGCAATCATATTTTCCCCCATTAATCATCATTATTATGCATGCTGACCTTGATCTTATCTAAAGGTCTTTGGGAGAAGCAGATCCCAGTTTGCTAGATAGCGATGCCGCATTCAACTGGTTTGTTGCTTCCATAATTGCCTGTACTGACAATAAGTTGATTCCCGGCACATGAGTAAAATAATGTCATAATCACAGATGAAGTGAGACCAAATCCCTCAGCAGTGAGATGCTAGGGGTTCAGCATCTGTACCAACTGAGGAATTGGAACATAGCATTCAATCATTAATAGCAAATAAAAATAAAAATCTCATTATGAAAGGAATTTACGCTCATGCCAAAAAGTACTCAAAATTGGTTTATCAAGTTTGATCATCCTCTTGTGAAAGGTAGAAAAAAAACCTGTAGCATCAGTGCAAACAATGAATAGCATGCCTTAACTCCTAAGAGAATTGTTTCTTCTTTTTGTGGAGAACAACTTACAAGTAAGAGTTTGTGTCATGCCCCTGTCGGAATCTGATTCCGAGGGGGAGGCTGAATAGCTGACGGAGTGGGAGTGTGGCTCCATTGGCTGTGGAAGAAACTGGGGAAGGGCAAAGTCCAGCTGGGCAGAGGAGAGGAGAGGTAGAGCAAGGCAGAGGGAATTCAGAGGAAGACTCAGAGCCACCCCCTCTTCATTCTAGGGCACACAGGGAGAAATGGAGAAGGGAGCAACGTGAGGAGGAGGAAAGGGCCCTGATTTCCTTCATTAGCTGCAGCTGGGAACACAGTGTTTAAAAAGGGAAACTACGCACAGCAAAGTTGTTGAAAGCAAATCATGAGTTACCTGATATTGTCGAGGCTTATCTGAGTTCCTGGTGTCTTCCCAACTGTGTGTGTTTTGTTGGCCTTTCAAGTTTGCAATTCCTTATCCTGCCCTGTCAATTTAATTGCTGCAGCATGGTTTGGTGGATTTTTATTTACAATTTGTATGTACTTTGTTTTCAGACTGAATTTCCTCCACTTAAAGGCTGTTCTTGGGAGAGCTTTTTCCCCAGCCAAAGGTAACCTGGACATTGGGGACAAAGTTGGAGGTATTAAAGGGACTCTTCTGGCTTATTTGACTATGTTTGCCTTTGTGCCACGCCCTGGGTCATCACAGCTTGTGTGACTGTGTGTGTATGTATGTGTGCATACATGTTTCAAATGTTTCATAATAGTAGTTAAGACAATAACAATTGTCCCTTTTGACAAACCATAAAGGCATGTTTAGATAACAGTAGCATTTTATATTTTGAAATTATATTTTACCTTAAAATCAAGCATTGAAATGTTTTCTGCTGCAATTGCTCCAAGGACAATCTTGAGTATAAATAGAAGCACATAATATCTAATGGCTTCATCCACATGAGTATGAGAGAGAGAGGGATGGAGGGAAGGAAAGAGAAAATAAGAAAAGAATTTCTTTCTTCACTGGTATCCTCTAGTAAGAAAAAATATGGAATATTTTTGGGAAAGATAGAATAGTTACATGTGTGTCATGGTTGTCTTGATCAACTGTAAAATGTTGTGAATAAATTAGGGCAGTTGATGATAAAAAGCCTTTCCTGGAATTGATAGCCCTGAATTGTGATAAAAAATTTGGACAATTCTTCAGATATGAGTGTTCTCTAACTTTCTTTCTCTTAAGCTTTTGCATAATTAAGAACTTAGAATCTTGATCACAGCACCAGAAATCTAAGAATTGAGCATTGTCTTAGGGACACTGTTCAGTGGACTATGGACAAAAAAAATACATATGTCATAAAAATAAATAAATAATTCTAATAAGGACAGATGCTTTCCATAATGGAGGTTCCAGTGAATTTCCCTGGCATCTCTAGTTTAAAGGATTAGGCTGCAGTTTTGATCGTAGTAGATAATGTTGACCCGAATAAAAGAGCTTCTTTGATTCCTTGGCTTTAAGCTTGATGAAAATTGTGGCAATCCAATGATATGTGAGTCTTCCCCAACGCCATATTCTCCTGGCCGTATCAGAAAGCTCTTTGGCGGCTTTCCCATATCACAAACCTGAACTGTCCATTCCAAAAGCTTCAGGCCAAAAACCCCCTGAAGCCAATCTGTTTGTTTGCTTGAGGCCCTGGACTTTCCGAGGCTGTGCTTCCCTGCTGAAATCATGGATTTTGTTTCCAAGGAGTTCAGAATTACGGGGAGGAGGGGGGGCAGAGAGAATCAGTAGCGAGATTGGAGTTGAATAGCTGCCAGTTGCCTTGTGCTCTTTTTCTTATTCCTCTGTTAGCCATTGCCACCCTTTGCCCACGCAGGGAGTGACAGCGACTGCCTGAAATGCTTCTGCCTTGGAGAGAGAAGAGTGGATCTTTTTCACAATTTTCATGGGCCAAATAGTTGTATCTTCAATGTAATATGCTCAACTCTGTCTTCTTGACTCCCAGCCTCTGTAAAGCATTGCGCAGAAGAGAAGGTTGGCTTTGCAGAGCTGCTTGTCAAAAAAGCTGAAATAATAAACAAACAAACAAACCAATAAATAAATAAATAAGGCACCTGTGGTGCTGGAAGATGCTGATGTTGAAATTCTCCTCCTCGATTGAAGTTTTTCAAAGAGAAAGATAGAGGAATCCAAGAAACTGGGACCTGCTGGGAACAGCACAACTTTGGGTTCTTAAGTTTCAAATGGTTTTATTGTATTGCTCTCGTGCCCAAAGGGATGTGGCTGGCAGCCATCACAGCCATGTAAGTTAATGGCACCTGTGAAAGATAGATAAGAAACTCCTACTGTGTGCACACATGTGTGTATTTTATAAGTTGATATGCAAAATGGCTTCTGGGAGAAGGTTGGTCTTTTTAATGGTTTAGTTTTATTTTTAAAATAATTGTGCACAGAAACAGTATTTATTCATCTGCTCTAATTAAAATGATGGGGGAGAATTTTTAATTTGCTACTTAAGCATTAAAAAAATATATCAGGAGGTATTTATCTTTATGATTGTCTCTTAAGCTGACCAAAGCTATGTTTAAGGTTGGCTTTCCAAATAGCATACATCATAAAGCAGAAGGCATAACTACAAGCTCTTAGCTTGGAAAACACTTTCTTAAAAAGATTTTAGGCTCTGTTAAAGATTTACCATTGCTTAGGTCAGTAGAGCATACTCACTAATTGATTGAATTGTAAATGCTGAATGCTGATTGCAGGATCTTATTTTCTCAAGGGCATCATTTGAGTTGAGAAAAGCTGTTGATCTACTTACAGGTTTTTTTCTAAAAGACTGAAAAGAAATTATGATGGTGATGGTGATGAAGATGATGGTGATACCATAAGTTCTCAGGGCCTCACTACTATGCTAACTGGAATTTAAAGTTCTTAATGCTGCACAGCATGAACTGTAAACTCTTCTTTAGCTGTTTACACACACAGGGAGAGGGAGAGAGAGAGATGTGTTTGGCATAGGGATCCAAGATAAAGCATTCCTAGTTGGGTCCCTAGCAAAGAAAGGCCCACAACTCCATTTATTTTAAGTGGTAGGTTCTTTTATTATTAAGGATTACTGATTGCAGAGAAAGAAAGGCTAGATCTGAATATTTCCATTCAGAGGGTACATATTTCCCCTTTGTTGGGGATGTTTTAGGAACTGCTTTGATGTCAGGCATGGTTCGAAGAGGTTTCATAGTCTTTCCCAGGCCAACTGTCCTTGGATGGCTGGATAATTCTGGTTTGACACCTCTGGTTCTTTTCAGTGTCTTTCCCTCCCCCCCCCACCTTATATCTTTCTTCTTTTCTCCTCTCATGCTTCCCTAAATTCCTTCTTCCCACCCCCTCCATTTATGGCAGGATGCCAGCAAAGCCCAGTGAAGCGACTGAAGATGGCAGAACTGACAGTTTCTTTGCCAGGGTAACCAGCATTGTCTAAAGATATTTCCATAGTCATGTGGTCAGCAAGACTATATGCCGATGTGCAATGAACACTTTTACCTTCCCACCAAAGTGGTACCTATTTATCTACTTGCATTTGCATGCTCCCAAATTCTTAGATTGGCAGGACCTGCGGCAAGAATGGAAACTCACCCTGTCATGCAGTACTCAGGTCTCAAAACCAGGCTGTCAGCTTTCTAGCTGTCAGTTTTCCAGCTGACAAGCTCACCTACATATTTGCTGAGCCATAGTCCCACCCAACTCCCCAGATATAGATCAGAGGTGGTATTTAGCAGGTTCTGACCAGTTCTGGAGAACCGGTAGCAGAAATTTTGAATAGTTCACAGAACCGGCCAATACCACCTCTGACTGGCCCTGCGCCCATCTCTTCTCTGCCTCTTGAGTCCCAACTGATCAACTGGGTCTTCTTTTGTTGCCCAGCACAGGAGAACAGAGCTGGAAAGCAGGTTAGTGGGGTGGGGAGGGAATGGGATTTTGCAGTATCCTTCCCCTGCCATGCCCACCAGGCCACGCCCACCAAGCCACACCACATCCACCAAGCCACACCCACAGAACTGGTAGTAACAAAATTTGAATCCCACCACTGATTTAGATATATATATAAAACCATGATACCACGTTCTTGTACCATAACAGATCTATTACAATTCCACTAAATTCAGTTTTTTGATTTAAAACTTTAGTATTCTTGATGTGATTTCTTCTGATTCTGATGGTAAGCAAAAAGACATAGGCTGACTTTAGTTCAATTTGGAACCAGACTTAGTGAACCTTAGAACATAAATTCATACATCACACTAAAGTGTGGCTTTTTAACTATGGTTGATTAAGTAATCCCATTTGGTTTACTTAATTTAAGACAAATCATGCTTTAGAAATTTGTGGCTAGATTCACACATAAGAATAAATTAAACTGAAATCAAACTAACTGCATCAGATCAGTTATTTTGATGGATTTGTACTCTAAATATGATGTAACTTGGATCCACACAGTGCCTATTTCTCCTGATTGATGCTTTGTTATTCAGTGTTTGCAGATGTTTATATTTTTATAATTTCATTTGTACATCAACCTTAAATTAATATTAAACATAAAATATTTATTCTCATGCTGGGCATAATTTAGTTATCTAGATAATTTTATCTTGAGCAAATTGAACATTCCAGTTTTGTGTTGCTTTGAAAAAGCAGCTGTCTGCATTTTGGGTCTTTAGTGAGAAAAGTAAGGATAAGAATCATGGCCCAATTATGCTGCAGCAGCAATTACTCTAAAAATGGAGCAAAATCATATAAAATCAATCAAAACTGGTGATGAACCAGCAGAAAATTATTTGAAAGCACAGTAGAACTAAAAGTGCCTCTTAATTCAGAGCTAAAAGAATGCAATTTAAAAGTCCATTTAAAGTCCATTTAAAGCTATTATAAACAGCAGAACTAAAATAATACTTAATAAGTCTTCACTGAATCTAAATAAAGAACCATGATTGCTTCAATCTTAGAAAATAGGGGCAATGTTTTCATCCCTTTCTCAAGAGGAATTCAATAGATTTAAAAATATATCTCAGTTTATCAGAAATCAGTTAATTAAAGGATAAAATATTTTAAAAATGACAAGGATGAAGTATAACCTTAATGAAATAAAAAAATCATAGAAATCTATGTAAAGTTGTCTTTCATAAATACCAGACATAAATTTATACATATTTGGAATACAATTAATTAAACTTGCTCTCTAGGATATTCCATATATTAAAATGCTTGTTTTATGATAATCATGGTTACATTTTTATTTATATTCTATTTTTATTTTAAGTGAACATAACTTGCATTTACTAAATATGGACAAGTTCTTAATATTTGCAATCAAAGTAAGAATTATAGTGGTAACCTATTTAATGAATTAATGAAAAGTCAGGAGTGTTAATGCTAGTTTGATAGAGTGAGCCTATTTATCTGTAATAATAGTTGATTATTAAATGCTTAAGCCATATTATCTTAGAAATGTATCAATTACATTTTGATTTTTGTGTTGATATATGACCTTGAAAATATTCTGTTTTTCCCCCTCTCTGGCATTTATTTTGAATTACTATAGCATGAACAGAAGAAATATTTGAAAGATAGCTTTGAACAAATGTATGTGTAATTACATGTCCTTTTTAAATCAAAAAATTTAAGATGAATTAAAATGCAATAAAGATGTTGCAATAATGCCACAAAATATTAATAAGATTAGATGATATCTTTGATGAATTAATACAATTACTTTTCATTCTCTTGCTTTGTTATATATCTATTTAAAAACATGGTTATATATCTATCAAAAAACATCCATGAATGTCTATTGTAGACATTTCAAATGCTATTCTCAGGTTATGATACAATCTACCTTAGCAATTGATTGCAGATCATCCCTCCCCTTCTTTTGGCTTTTCTAGCAGGCAGTTGCTCAGCCATGTACTCTAGTCTATTCCTCTGAGAGCCAAGATCTAATGTCATTCATTTGATTATTTAAACAGTATTGTTAGTTCTTTTCACTCTTCTAGTGTTAGCTGTTTACATTGAGTATTTTCCAAAGAGCCTTGTAATTTGAATGGAGGCAGCTTGAAATAGAGACACTGTCCTTAGTGCTGATTTGACTTACAGTAGGCTCAACCTCATTTTCCCCCACCTTACTTCGTGTGAATCTTTAGAGTTATACAAGCTTGAATGTGATCAAAATTGGAGCTTATATAAAGGATAGAAACTTTTGTTTCCAAAGTTCTACTTCTTTAAAAGTTTAAAAGCTCTTGGAACCATTTGTGGATCTAGCTAATTTTAGATATCCAAATATTGCACATTCAGTGATTTTCTTAAATATCATGGTAAATATTTAATTTAAAAAAACCCTCAATATACAGATTGTGTTGGATGTCTAGAGTGGCATGATTGTCTTTCAGCTTAATTTACTTTTCCTGCAATTACTTGAATCAACTTCTGAAAAAACGTTAAGTGTGAATTATGTGATTCATTAATTTGAACTCCAGCCATTTATGCTGTTAAAAGTAGTGGAACAGTATTTAAGAAAATATCTTTCAGGATTAGGAGTAAATTTAATTCTTTAGACAAGAAGAGATGCTTTTCTGCATTTTTCGTAAGATAATACTTCCTTTATTCCAAAAGTAAAAAAAAATACACACATCATATTCTAAATAAATGGGATGAGTCATCTTGATGTTAGTTTTTAATTATTGGACGTGACTGAACTCTTCTTTAAAACATCAACTTCTCCGCTGTTGTTGATATTTTTTATTTCCCTTCCATATAGATGTTTGTAAGTTCTTGACACTTCAAACAGTAGAACAACCTCCTCTATTCTTTTGCTGTACAATACACACTAGGAGAGAGGTTTCTTCAGGCAGCCCTGTTTCTTCTTCTTCTTCTTTTCTCTCTCTCTCTCTCTCTTTGCATTTTCCTTCTCTTGATCTATATGATATGTAGCTGATCAGGTTTAAAATACTACAGTATTTAGGATCCCTGGAGTGCCATTTTATCTATTAGTACCAAGAATATGCCCCAGGCAAATAACCATCTGAATTTATTTTAATTACACAATATAGCTGCATTTACTTCAGGTTCTTTTTGACTAAAGCTATAAGGCAATTGTAACCATGGATGATGGGATTAAGTGCCTCTTGAAGTGACTTTAGCTCCTTGTGTGAACAAAGGGAAAGAAGAGAACACTTAGCCCCTTTATGAGTAAGAAGCTTTTTTTTTTCCTCCACCAGGGTACAAAAGAAGTACAATTAACAAACATTATCCCCCCCCCCCCCCGAAGTAAATTGAAATGTGCATGGAGACAAATGTATATGCAATTAGACATATATGATCTAGGCTATTTTAGCCATTCATTATTGCTAACGCAGTGAAAAACAACCAAATGATGTAAAATGTTACATCAATAACTGGGATTGCAAGAACAAACCACATGTTTTGCAGCTGTATCAATAAATGAGGAAAAGTAAATTTGGATATTTTTTTTAAGCATTCATTTGGAGAGCTAGTTGTATTTGTTCAAGCTCCAGTTGTTTATGCAGAATGTCATTCTTTTCACAAGAGAGATATTTAATGGGATTTTGTCATTTCAAAAACATACCATCATTATCTGTAAAATCTGTCAAGCAAGAAGGAAGGGTGCCAAGGGTACATATTATTCAAACTCAGCAAATGTGCTTAATTTGAACTATTGCTACAGGTTGTAGAAGTCATTCTAGATAATATTTGGTATATTGGAATGGTGTCCTCGTTGACGTTAATACAGTCCTCATAGATGCAACTCTTATCACAAAATTGAATGATAGGAAGCAGCTCAGATAGTGGTTTGGAATTCAAAAATAAGACTTCCCGAGGACCTCCAAGAGAACAAAGATGGGTGGTGGGGAATACAAATAAGAAGAAACTACTCCCTATGACTTGGAAATTTGATGCAGTTATGGTTCTTTTGCAATATATCTAAAAGTGTGAGAACTTCAAGATGGCAGAAAAAAAATAAAAGCTACATGAGATTGTGATTAGAATTAGTCTCACATTTAAAAAAGAAAATCTTTTGCTGTATCATGCAACTAGGGACTAGGTTACCTTAAACAGAACTATATCACTATTTCAACCTAAATTTAAATCCAGTCTTTCAACCTAATTGTCTTTCCTGAAAAGCACATCTGTTTCGTACTGCTGTCTCTTCATGTGTAAGTGGGATCATCTTTAGAGAAGTCTACAAACTCTGGAGAAGACCTGGATGTTTTAATAATCTGAAGACAGTGGTTTTTGTTCAAGGACATGCACATTTAAACAGCCAGAAACAGCTCATGAAGAGGCTGTAGAAACCCAGAGAAAAAAAATCATGACTTTTAATTGATTAAAGAGAGGTGAATCTTAACCATCTTTCGTTTGAAGGATTTTCACAGCTTTAATCTGGAAATATTTGCTCTCAAAATCGTGTCCCACTTCAGCTGTTCTCCCACTTGTGTGACCAAAATATAGAGAGAATATTTATCCTGAAGAGTGGGAGGAAGGGGGGGAAACATTCATTGCAGAAATGGGATCTGTAAGGAGAAATTTAAGCAATCTCATGATCCACTTCTGCTATAATCAAATTAATAGCCCTCAAAAGAATCCAATTCAGTAAACGCACACACACACACACACACACACACACGTGTATGTGTGCCATATATACACGTGTGTATGTGTGTAGGTCTAGGTGTGTTCGGGTCTTTTTCCCCTGTAAGATTAAGGGTATCTTGGCGACGTTTCATCGAGGTCCCACTCGCCATCCTCAGGCTGGTGCTTTCAGCTTCATGCCAGTGCAAGCAGTGTGTGATCGGAGCTGCCGTCTCTCTATAAATACTGGTGGTGGGAGCTGGTGTGCTGGGCTGGTTGGCTGCGCTGCTGCCTCTTGATTGGTTGATGGAGTTGATGTTGGTATAATGGGCTGTGTGATGGCCTTGTGAGTTTTGTTATGGAGGTATCCTGGATCTTGTGCTGTAATCTCCTGGGTCGTTTGTTTTGTAGTGATCTTTTTTCCATTAGCCTCTCGTGTTTTAATGGCTTGGATAATGGGTGGTGTGATGGGCTTGCAAGTTCTTTTGTTTTGGTATCCTGGGTCCTGCATTGTGATCTCCTGGGTCGTTTGTGTTTTGATCTCTTTTCCATTAGCCTCCTGTGTTGTAACGGCTTGGGTAATGGGTTGTGTGATGACCTTGTGAGACTTATTACTGTGGTATCCTTGGTCTTGTGCTGTGATATCCTGGGTCATTTGCTGTGTTGCAACTTCTTGAGTTCTTGTGGTATAATTTCCTGAGTTTTCTGATGTGTTATCCTGAGCGGGTGGCCGTGATGTAACATTCTGGGTTTTAGTCTGGCTTCGAGTTTGGGGTCTGGGTCTGTGTTCTTGGCGTGTGTCAGCTTGCTTGGTTTTAGGGTCAGGGGGTGCGACAGCTGGTGAGGCAGCTGTGGTCTGTTTTCTGGATGGTAGTTGTCCTTCGTTTATAGGATGGGCTTGGGCCTGGGTCTGATGAGGGGGATTGGTGGTGGTGTCCTGTGTTGTTTCGGTTCTGGTGTTCGTTTTCGTGGCTGGGACTTGTTTGTTGGTGAGGGCTAGCTTCCAGATGTCTGGTAGGCGGGAGATATCGTCCCATCTATTCATGTTATGGGGGTGTTTCTCTATCTCGATGGCTTCCCTGATTATTATCTTGCTGGAGTGTTCAGTGTTGGATATTAATTTGGTTCCTTCGAAATTAATTTCATGTCCTGTGGCTTTAAGGTGCTGGAAGAGGAAGTATTTTCTTCTCTTCTGACTGCGTTTTTGTGTTTTGCGTTGCGTACATTTTATTCTCCTGTTGGTTTGTCCAATGTATGTGGCTGGGCAATTGTTGCATGGTATTTCATAAACTCCTTGGTTTTCTAGCTGGATCTTGTCTTTGGGGTTTCTTAGGATGTTGGCTATTTTTTGGTCAGTGCCGAAGGCTGTCCTGATATTGTGTTTGTGGAGAATTTTGCTGATTTTGTCTGTGGTGCCTTTGATATAGGGGAGGAGTGCAATACTGTGGTCTTGTTCTGTGTCTTGTTTTTTGGCGGGTATCTCTTTTGGGATTAGATTGGTGATAGTGTTTCTTTGGAATCCGTTGGAAATTAATACGTTAGTGAGGGTGTGTAGTTCTGTTCTCAGGTGGTTTTTGTCAGCTAGGAAATGAGGGTCTTGGCTACGGAGTTGATCTGTGCAGGGTGGTGATGGGATTGTGCATTTAGGTAGTGGTTGGTGTGTGTTTTTTTCCGGTAGATGGTGTGTCTTAGGGAGCCATTGGGTTTTTTGTAAATTAGGATGTCCAGGAAAGGAAGTTGGTTGTTGGTTTCTGTTCTATGGTGAATTGTATTTTGGGGTGTAGGTTGTTAAGATGTGTGAGGAAATTGTCCAGTTTTTCTTTCCCATGTGGCCAAATTATGAAAGTGTCATCTACATATCTGAGCCAGAGTTTGGGTTTGTGTTCGGATTTGTCTAGAGCATTGGTTTCAAAGTGTTCCATGTATAGGTTAGCGATGACGGGTGAAAGGGGTGATCCCATGGGTGCTCCTTCTATCTGTTTGTATCTTTGTCCATTGTGGATGAAGTATGTGTTGGTTAGGCAATGGTTGGTCAGATCTAGGATGTGTTTGGGGGGATTGTATTTGTTTTGGGTGGCTGTCAAGGCTTCTTTGATGGGTACTTGGGTGAAGAGGGATATGACATCGAAGCTCACGATGAAGTGGAAGGAGTTTTGTATGTGTGAGCTGATGGATTCTGTGTAGGGCTGGAGTTGTTTGGTGAAAAATTTGGCGAGATTCTGTAGAGGTGAGCCTATGGAGCTGACTATGGGTCTGAGTGGTATTCCTTCTTTCTGTATCTTGGGGAGGCCATAGAGCTTAGGGCATCTGGATGATTTGTGAGTGCAGGCTTCCAGATAATGGACAGTCTGATGGAGTCATCTCTTCTATTCATGCTTTCAGGTCTTTTTTAAATCTCTATGGCTTCTCTGATAATTCTGTAGCTGGGGTTTTCTTTAGCAGCTAGGGTTTTGGTGCCATTGAAGTCGATGCTATGACCTGTGGCTTTCATGTGTTGGACTAGTGAGTTGTGTTCATCCAGGTGGGTACTTATTCTTCTATTGGTCTTTCCGATGTATGTGGCAGGGCATAATGCGCAGGGGACTTCATATATGCTATGCATATATGCTATATGCATACACAAGCCTGATGATAGCTGATGAGATTCCGCTGAAATGTCACTACAACTTTAAAACCACAACTATAATCACGTGGGAAAATATCCGAACAAAGCTGAATACCATACATACATACATACATACATACATACATGTTTTCTTAAGTTTTCACGGGTATTTATATGTATGGTATTCAGTTTTTCTCAGGTATTTTCCCACGTCATTATAGTTTCCCACGTCATTATATATTAAATGAACACTATACAGAAGCCTGATGATGGCAGATGAGATTCTACTGAAAAATGTTGCTACAACTTTTAAAGCGGCTTCTGTATAGTGTTCGTCTGTGAGTCAGACTTTTACAGTGGTTTCAGATTTAAATTTGGGGCAGCCTATTGCTGTGCCAGAATGGTTTTTTCTTCATCCTGATTGGTTGAGAGTCTTGGTCTGTGTTTATTGGTCTTGGAGTTTGCTGTGTTCTGCTTCTAATATCTTCTGTCTGTTTTTTTGGCTCTTTTTGTATCTTGATTGGCTGGCAACATTGTGTTACTTTATTGGAGGCCTTTAGTGCAGCTTGGCTTCGGGTAAATAGATGTTTATCATTAGTTAGGAAGCTGGGTTTCATCTGGGTGCCTGGTTGGGGTGTGTTTGAGCTGGAGGTATTAGGGGGGATCTGTTTGTGCCCAGGTGTTTGTCTGGCTTGTGGTGTGGAGATTTTTTTGTTTGTGAGTGCAGGCTTCCAAATGATTGACAGCCTGGTGGAATCATCTTTTCTGTTCATGCTTTCTGGTCTTTTTTCAATCTCTATGGCTTCTCTGATTATTCTTTGGCTGGGATTTTCTATAGTGGCTAGGGTTTTGGTGCCATTGAAGTTGATGCTATATATATATGCTATATATATATAAAACATATATATATATATATGTTTTCTGAGGTTCTCGCGGGTATTTGTATGTGGATCTTTGGTTATTCGGGTTTTCTCCCACATAAGATTGGAAGTATCTAGGCAATGTTTTGATGAAGTCTCATTCATCATCTTCAGGCTTGGTCTTCAGCTCTGTGCTTCAGAGACCAAGCCTGAAGATAATGAATGAGACTTCATCGAAACGTTGCCTAGATACTTCCAATCTTACGTGGGAGAAAACCCGAATAGCCAAAGATCCATATATATATATTCTTAAGTTTTCAGAGACCAAGCCTGAAGATGATGAATGAGACTTCATCGAAACGTTGCCTAGATACTTCCAATCTTACGTGGGAGAAAACCCGAATAACCAAAGATCCATATATATATATTCTTAAGTTTTCGCGGGTACTTACATGTATGGCATTCAGCTTAGTTCGGGTATTTTCCCATGTCATAATAGTTGTGCTTTTAAAGTTGTAGCAATGTTTCAGCAGAATCATATGGAAGCCTGCACTCACAAACAAAAAAATCTCCACACCACAAGCCAGGCAAACACCTGGGCACAAACAGATCCCCCCTGATACCTCTAGCTCAAACACACCCCAACCAGGCATCCAGATGAAACCCAGCTTCCTAACTAATGATAGCCGTCCATTTACCCGAAGCCAAGCTGCACTAAAGGCCTCCAATAAAGTAACACAATGCTGCCAGCCAATCAAGATACAAAAAGAGCCAAAAAACAGACAGAAGATATCAGAAACACCAATCAAGCAGAACACAGCAAACTCCAAGACCAATAAACACAGACCAAGACTCCCAACCAATCAGGAGGAAGAAAAAACCATTCTGGCACAGCAATAGGCTGCCCCAAATTTAAATCTGAAACCACCATAAAAGTCTGACTCACAGATGAACACTATACAGAAGCCTGATGATGGCAGATGATCAGTTTGAGTGCTTGGAAATGGAAAAATTAAAGAGAAATCAAATCCTACAAGAATATTGGATTAAATTAAAAAATAACTGTAAGTTTTTTTCCAATGTTCTGGCAATCCCTTTTGGACTTTTGGCTGACACCAGAATTGTAAATTTGATGTCTTATGGATTTGTTTATAGATTACGGATGGGCTATGGAATGAAGAGATATCTGTTTAACCTTATAGGAGATGAAGACTTACTAAACTTATTCTTTTTTTAATTAAATATATATTCCTGGGTGATTCTTGGATAGTTTATACTTCTTGTAATGAAGGTTGGAAATCACTTCCTTATATATTTCTTTTCTTTTTTATTATGTTCTCTCCTTTTCTCCTTTTTATCTTTTCTTGTACTTTTTATTCTTTCTTTCCATTCTCTTCTCTTTCCTAACTTTAGTTTGCATTAGTTTTTACTATTGCAATTAAAAATTTTAATCAAAATATATTTTAAAATATAGAAACCTAGGGAGTGATAGCAGTTCTCCCTATATAACTTTTTTTTCATCTCTAGGAATTAGCTCTGATCAACCTATTGTCCAAATTTCATGTTATAATGTTCCAAGCCAATGTTACCACAAATCTTTCTATTTTCAAAATTTGTTCCAATTAAAACAGACATTTTGGCTGTAGTTTGAAGAAGGGTAAAGTATGAAGTAACTTGAAATCATGCAGCAAGAGGGACATCTGTTTTATAGCTTTAGAAGGAAGATATGCAACTTCCCAGAGTAAAAGATATGAAGGTACTATGTCCGCTACTGAGAAAAGGATGCTTTTGAAGGCATGGCCAAGAAGGAGTTCTCTGGTGGGAATTTCAGAGACACCTGATTGACTGTTGAAGGAATAGAATGCTCAACTGACCAAGCCTTGGGTTTCATTCTTGTAAGATCTTGTCTTGTGAAATGTTCTTTGAAAAGTGGAATTCGAATAATCAGATTTAAGCTTTATCACTAAATAAAGCAAGCACTCTAGCCATTCAAGAAGAAAAAAGGTTGCTTAATGCTGGCAGCCAACAAGCCTCCAACCCCGGTGCATTTTTTAACCCCATCTTTTTTTTCTCTCCTGCTGTGTCAGTGTTTGCTTTCCAAAGGATGGTTTTGAGCTCTATTTTGTATTCTGAATAATTGTTGGCCTTTGGTATTATTATGGACTGTTTTGGGATTCTGTGGGGTGAGTAGCAATATATTCCATACAAATCAATAACCAAAAAACTCTTTTTGACAGGACCACTCCTCCCCTACCTGTAGCTGGTCCCATGGTTCATTATCATGTGACACCCTCTTGCAGCTACATACCCCGGAGAGCCGTTCTCTACGTGCCTGCAGATGATGTAAGAAAAATACAGAAGATCCCAACTCTCAACCTTGATTGTGCAGTGCTAGATTGTGAAGATGGTGTTGCTCTAAACAGAAAGGTAATTAACATGTTATCTGTTGAGTTCGATGAAATTAATATGTCACTGTGAGTTATAATATGATCTAATAAAACCATGCATTGAAACCAAGCTGGGATGTACATACTATGTACATTTCTTCTGCCAATCTCTTCTGCAAACAAAGGATGAAAGTAACACAGCAGTTCAGTACAAATTTCACAAAGCAGCCGGATAGTATTTTTCCTCTCCTCCTGTATAAAAGCGAAGTACTTAACATCCTTCTCTTAGAACCTCCTCTCCCTAGTGTTCCTTTCAACTTGGACTCAATTATTAAATGAGTAACAATGTAAAATCAAATTACTGCCCAAGGTGTTGGTATTCCTTGTCTCAGCGCATTCAGGGTGATCTGCAGTGGCAGCAGATGCTTGCAGCTTGTGAAAAATTCGAAAACAAAACATGAGAGCACTGAACTTCTGTCCTTATACCTCCCAATACATTAAGATATAGTGAATTGAATACACACACACACACACTTTCTAGGGAATGTGTGTATATTTGTATTAAAATAGCCAGAATTCAAATATGATTGCATTTTGAATACTCAGTGATTCAGATGCAAAGCAGTGGGGGATTTTTAGACTTTATCCTCGTACGAAATGAAAAGAGACTTTTTTTTGCCAATTGCCAAGTAGATCATTGTCAAAGCTTTCTGCTTGCTTTCTTCTTCCAAAATGGACTCAGCAGAGACTTCATTGTTCATGCCTTTAGGAATCAAACCATAACATTTATGAGAATGTTTGCTTTTTAGGACAATTTCTTCCTTTGTTATAGTTCTTTAAAGAAGTAAAATCATACTTAGCAGTCCTATATAAGACCACATAGTAAAAAATCATGTTAGCATCTTTACTATGGAATTTAGTGAATTGCTTCTTGGTTTGTGTGTGTGTGAATCTAGAAAGTTAAAATAGACCTTGTGACATTATAGCCCTCCAGTCTGTTTACTCCAGTAAGCTATACTCCAGTGAGCCAGTGCCACCGCCATGAGGCAGGGAGGGAGAGCTGCCCCGTGCACAGAGGTGGTATTCAGCCAGTTCTGACCAGTTCTGGAGAACCGGTAGCAGAAATTTTGAGTAGTTCAGAGAACTGGCAAATGCCACCTCTGACTGGCTCCACCTTCATCTATTCTCTGCCTCCCAAGTCCTAGCTGATTGGCTGGGTCTTCTTCTGTTGCCCTGCACAGGAGAGCGAAGCTGGAAAGCAGGTTAGTGGGGTGGGGAGGGAATGGGATTTTGCAGTAACCTTCTCCCAGGAGTGGGAGGGAATGGGGATTTACAGTAACCTTCCCCCAGGAGTGGGGAGGGAGTGGAGATTTTATAGTATCCTTCCTTTCCCACGACCACCAAGCCACGGCCACAGAACCGGTAGTAAAAAAGTTTGAATCCCACCACTGCCCTATGACCATTGATAGTTTTGGGTATAACCCTCAAATAATTTCCAAAAGCCCCAGCAAATTGTCATGTGTAAAGGACGTAACTTTTAATTGTCCTTTATTTAATTCTACTTTGTGTTCTACGTCCCCAACCTTTCTAGCTTTCTGGATTGGCAGCAGCAGTGGCAACAGAGGGAGGGGGTGGCTTTGTGCATGCTACCTCGTTCCCGCACATGCGCAAATGAAACTTCACACTCTTCCTGGCTGCTTGCACAGACCGGTTCCCAACAGGCTGTGGACTAGTAGCACCAGGCTATGGCCCAGGGATTGGGGACACTTGTCCTAGCCCCATTCCTGTAGCCCCAAGCATACCACTCTAAATGTGGCCTTCAACCAAAAAAAAACCCCTTGTTGTGCTCCCACAGTGGATAATACTAAGCTAGAGGAACCAAGAGCTTCATCTGATGTACAGCAATTACAGATGTTTCTTTTGGCTTGATGTCACCAGCATATTTCAGATGTATCCTCCCCCCCCCCCTTTTCTTAAAGAGAGACAAAAATTATATAATTAGGTACCAACATCATTAAACATGATGCCTGCATATCATGCAGGCAAATAAGTTTATTTCTCTATTGTTTAGCAATGGTTAGTGACATGAAATGTTCATTCTGACTTGTAGCCAGAGGTGAGCTGCTGCTGCTTCACACTGGAAGTTAAGATTCTACGCAGTTCAGTGAACCGGCAAATCCCATTACTGGCTGGCCCTGCCCCTGCTTGTTTTTTGGCCTGTTTTGGGGGATTTTCCAGGCCATTTTAAGCTCTTTTGGGGCATTTGGGGGGCTATTTTCAAGCCAATTTTCGGCTGTTTTGGGGCCGAAAAACAACCTGAAAATGGCCCAAAAAACAGGCTGGAAACAGCTGAAAAAATGATAGAAAAATGGCCATTTTGGGGCTGTTCTTGGTCCAAAAAACACCCTGAAAACAGCCCCAAAACAGCCTGAAAATGGCCCAGAAAATGGTATGAAAAACAACCCAAACTGTTGTGTTGGTAGATCGGTCCCAAGAAGAGACTCGAGGCGAGTGACTTTTAAAAGCTCTTTATTATTGAGGTAGATCAGCTTCCTTGGCTCAGATCGGCAGCGGCTTATATTGGTCTCGCACAGGGTGCTGCGGCCAATGGCAGCCGTGCGAATCTCCCGCAATCCGCTCAGCCAATCATGGTAGCTTCGTAACAGCCAATCAGTGCCGCACACTCGACCAATCAGGTTGTCATGCGTCCTAGCCAATCCGAACGCAGGTTTATAAGAATGCAAATACAGAACACAAACAATGGCGTGAAAATGCCCTCCCAAATGGCCCCAACAGGCTGAAAAATGGGCGGAGTGGGGCCAGCCAGTAGTGGGATTAGCCCCAACCAGCTGAATCCTACCTCTGCCTTTGAGGCGAGTGGCCAGGAGGCAGGGCTGGATGTGATGAGTGATGTCATCCACCCAGTCACATGACCACACCTACCCAGCCAGAGAACCAGTTATTAAGTTATTCAAATCCCACCATTGCTTACAGTTAGTTCTTATCTCCCAGAATAATCAGGAGTTTTCAAACCACCCTTTTTTGTGCATCTTCAGATCTCAAGATCTTAGGTATACCTGTCAAATGTCTCAGGTCCTTGCCAGTGAACATAAATTATTAATTTCAGGCAAGATAAAAACTATTAAATGCATGCAAGGTAATCCTCCTGACTGCATTTAATTAATTCCATGTAACGCCAAATAATTCAGCCTGTGGGGAGCTGCAAAACAAAACACGAGAGTGCTAAAATTCTGCCTTTATTGCCCCCATGATATTAATGTGGGGCTTTCAATAGGATTCAAATTTGATTCAAATAGAATGAAATTTAGTGTGGAGGTAAGCGTGGTCTCTAACAGGTCCTTCTAAGATGGCAGCCATTACCCAGAAATGATGCTAAAGACATTGTCTTCTTGGATCCAGGATCTGCTGCACAATCTTTCTCCAACAATTTGCCCATTTGGGTTTTTCTTTGGAATCTGGGATCTGAAGATCTCATGGGAGCAAATCACGATTAAAGATAGAGCTACATTTGGTGCTTCTTCAGCTGTATTGGGTTTTGCAAATCTTTGGCTACACTTATCAAAATCATTTTCTTATGTTATGTGATGATTTATCACAAAGCCAAAAGTTTAGGGGGGTTTTTTGGTCAATCTATCAGGTATTTTTCTTAACATTGTGAGAATTTCAGCAAGGAGAGAGAACGATGAATTTTTACAAGACTTCTGTTTTATTCGTTTTTCTCTTTGTTGTAATATCTAAGGAAACTATAATTCATGATTAATCATATGTATGCCCATGATCGAATCTCAGTTCTTCAAGTGATACAGAACACTGCAAAGAAAGTGCTATTTTCCTAGGCATCTTACTATTATTCAAAGATTCTGCAGCCTGGGGAAAAGTCTTCAGTCAGATTTGACAGATCCAACCATCAATCTGTTAAAGCAGAAACAAGGTGATCTGTACTATCTCTGCAGGGCATCTTTTATCCCAGAAGACAGCTGGAGTATACAGGTTTTCATAAAGACTAGTATTTCTACTGCATTATTAATCTATGTGCGGCTATAGACATCCTGCCACTTCTGAATGACAATGCTAGCAATAAATGTGACAATTTATGGAGTTTCCGGGGTCAGAATTTTATTCTTAATTAATTCCAGAATAATTGCTTAATTCTAGGGTGTTTTTTTAAGGGAGGAAGGAAAGTTACAGATTTTCCCCGCCAATATGACCTTTTTAGAGAGATTGAAAATCCATTGATGGGGAGTCAGTCAAAAAGATTACTTGGAATGTCATGAATAAAATGGCTAAGTACATTTAACAAGCCATTCTGATGGACAACTAGCTCTTTAAATGCATTCTTCTGTTACTGTGTGAGGTTAGACTTTTTATTGAAACAAAAACATAGAAAACTCATGATAACACAAGCTTAAACACAACCATTTGCCACATATTATATCTGTTTAGTCTCTGCCTGTCAGAAAGCCTGAGGAATGGCTGTCAATCAGTTCAGATTACAGTTGGGGAAGCTTTGTCCATACTACTTGCTGAACAACATGTTCAGCATTTGTCACCATTGGCCATGTTGGCTGCAGCTACTGAGAATTGTTTATTAGAAGGTCACAAATTCCTGCTTCCATGGGGTCAACCTCGGTACCAGACCAATGGCTTGATTTGATGCAAGTCTCTGTATGTTGATGACCATAGCCATATGCTTTTAATCATTCAGGGTCATATGATGTGATATGGTCTTCCCCAGGCTAAATAATTGTCAAGTACCAATACAGGATTCATGGACAGCAGCTAGCTTCCAAATTTGGCCAACTTACTAGACCAACATGTTCATGTTATTTAAGCCCCAAATGGATGGAAGAGGGCTTACATTGCTGATCATACTGAAGTTATATTAGCAGAAAATAAAGATTAAACTGTGCTCTAAAATGTCAGTTTCTTTTAATGAATTAATGAATGCCCATATAGTAAATGTCTCTAGGCATCTTGCACAAGATCAGGAAACTGAGAGATGGAGAGAGAATATTGGATCTGAAGCATCAGGGTTGGTACGACACTGCAGACTACAATGTGACACAATCTCTGCTTTTTTTACACACAAACACACACACACAAACACACACACCAAAGAGAAAGAGATTATATTATTATGCCACAACCATTAGGAGTCATGGTGGTGCAGTGGTTAGAATGCAGTACCACAAGCTATTTCTGCTGACTGCTGGCTGCCAGCAATTTGGCAGTTTGAATCTCACCAGGCTCAAAGTTGACTCAGCCTCCCATCCTTCCGAGGTCAGTAAAATGTGGGCCCACATTGTTGGGGATAATATGCTGACTCTGTAAACTGATTAGAGGGGGCTGTAAAAGCACTGTGAAGCGGTCTATAAGTCTAAGTGCTATTGCTATTTTGCCAGATTTGGACCACACTCTGCATCCTGTGGTTTCAACATAGAACCTCTAATTTCTCTGGGGCAGCATTCCCCATATATTATTTTGGAGGTAGTCTGCCACCTTCAAGTCCTTTTCAAAGGCTTCACAGTAACACCTCACTGGCAACAATAGGAAAAAAAAAGAGTTCTTATTAAAGACAAATAATACAGAACAGTTTGAGGAGGAACTCTGGCTGTTGTAAATATTTGCTTATTTATTTTTTAGAGTTCTTTTGTCTTTTTACAGTTCTGCTGCACTGATCTTTTCTCTCAGATACAATGCAGACAAATGATAGCCTGTTTTCCTGTTGTCTGTGAACAAAGTGTTCACCTTGACAAGGAATGAATCCTGCTTACCCTCTCCGTCTATGTCTTTATCTACTTGCAATCTGGTTCTAAGGAGCAGAGATGCGTGTACTTCCTTGGGGAAATGCGCATGCCCTCATTTAAATAGATCACTTGGTAGCTACATAACAAAGAGCATGAGACAAGGAGTTCCCAGTTCTCATCCTTTCTCTGTTGTAAACTCACCAGTAGAGATCACCTCCCCTAAATTCTATAAGACTTCCTCTTAGTATATATGGAAGATTAAAACTTTAATAACTCCAGGTTTGGATGTTGATACTTCAAGCCTTCAACTAAACAAGGCTTGAAGTATCATTGGGTATTATTAAGCTTGTTCTTCCGGCTCTTGCCTTATTTTATAATTTAGAACAATGGTACTGGGTATCATTGCACCCTTTATTGCTGGCAGAAATTGGTTTTTTTGAGACCTCAGAACATTTACTGATTACACCTTGGTTACTTCACCTTATTTTCGCTTATCTTTCATGCAGGTAAGGTAATCTCAGGACCCTCTTGTAAGACTCATTGGGTCCCCAACCTGCAGGAGGTTCAGGGCGGGAACAGGAAGGCCCCTCCAAAAGGTAGAAACAGGGGCCTTCACAGATCAGAAGTTCTGTTTTCTGTCAGGACTCAACAAGGAAAAGAGGGATCACCACTTCCTAGCGAGAAATATACTTTGCAAACATTGGCTCCCAAACTCAGTCCATGATCTCTGACAGCAGCACAGAACATTTTAATCTGAGACTGAGTAGCAGAGCAGTTAAACAGGTAGAACTTTTTTTGCATTGTGTTTTTAATTATTTTTCATTGATTTCATAAAGGTGAAATAAATAAAACAAGTCAAATTCTTTCTTTTTTTGAGGGAAGACGGAATTAGCCAATCAATATTTGCATACCTGCAGATACACCTTTGGCTTCCTTTACTCCTAAAATCTTATCATTCTCTTCTTCCATAAACTCATGCTTATTCCCAGGATAACATTCCATAATGCCTTGCATTAGAACAGCAGAGGTAAGCAACATTTTATCCTTATTCTTTTGAGGCTGGTATGATTTGAGAATTTAAAATGAAAACTTGCAGTTACACTTTAAAAAAAAAACCAATAACAAAGTTGGCAAACAATTATTTTCTCATTTTTCTCACAACATACCAGAACTATGGCAGTAATAGTGGAGCTTGTCACAAAGCAGTGGAGGAAGAAGAAGCATTAATTTTGTCATACTTGAAACAATACATAAGTGGAACTTTCTGCAAAGCTAATTAAGTTAGAGATTTAAATTATGGTCTCTTCTTTTCAAATTGTTTTAATACTATATGCTGTTCAAGTTATTCTGGCACCTGAAGCAGAAAATGAAGAAGCATTTTGGTTCCTCACCTCCATCTCTCATAAGTAAAATCGTAAAGCCAAAGTCATAACAGATTGGGACTGCCTGTAAATCTCATAAATATTTGTTATTTGTTTAATTTTTGCAGCAGCTGCTCCACCTTGCTTTATGGCAGAGCCATGGACACAGACAAAGAGACCGAATGTTTTCTGTTTCTGTGGCTTCATGATCTTGTCCTTCTTTTTAAAACAAAGTAACCGACTTCAGCAGAGGCAAAGACATAATATATCCAAAGCCTCTGCTTTGAATAATAGTAATACATTTGGTCTCCGAAAATAAGAAAAAGCCATTTGTTTTTAAAAGATTTTATTTTAGCAAGGCTTCATTCATGCTTATCATTTCTCTGTGTTAGAGCAGACAAAGCCACTGCTGTCTACTTGGCTAGACTCTTGTGGTGGGTACTTAGGTATTGCAGCAATTTAGTACTTCAAAACAACAGAGCAGAGAGTAATACAAGATTATTGTATATTATGCTGTAGTGCTTTCTATGATGTCTCAGGTCATGCAAGTTTTGGAAGAAGGTGAAGATATGACGAGAAAGAGATTCTATTTGGAACTCAGGGCATATAGTGAATTGGATCTCTTATTAAATTACAACATAGATGTTATTTGCTTTTTTGGTAATTTCCTTGAGTTCACAAACCTACAACATAATTAAAATCACGTAAAGTATTAATACCACTTTATAAACCTTCAGTAAGACCGCACCTGGAATACTGCATCCAGTTTTGGTTACCACATTACAAAAAAGATGTTGAGACCTTGGAAAAAGTACAAAGAAGAGCAACCAAGATTATTAAAAGCCCGGAGACAAAAACATATGAAGAATGGTTGTAGAAATTGGGTATAACTAGTCTAGAGGGAAAAAAAGGACAAGGGGTGACATGATAGCAGTATTTGAGGGCCGCCACAAAGAATAGGAGGCCAACTTATTTTCCAAATGGATAGAAAACGAATCAGGGAGAGAAGCAACCTAGAATTAAGGAGAAACTCCCTAACAGTAAGAACCATTATCCAGTGGAACATCTTGCCTTCAGAAGTTGCAGGTGCTTCATCACTGGAGGTTTTTAAGAAGAGAATGGACAGCCACCTGTCTGAAATGGTATGGGGTCTCCTGCTTGAGCAAGGGTTGGACTAGAAGTCCTCTAAAGCCCCATCCAGCTCTATTCTGATTGATTGACCCTGTTAAATATGTAGCACTGCCATCCTATTCAACCAACATACGTACAAGCCCACTGCCAGAGCACCTGACAAGGCCAGGGATGTGGGTTGGGGACCAAATCCATTTTTCCTATTTGGCCATATTGTCTGTTCAGGCTGAACAGCTGAGACTGCAGCCCTCCAGTTTTCATCTTTTTACACATCAGTCCCCTCTATTCCTTTCTGCAGGCTTGTGTACTTTTATGAAATACAAATTTAATGGAGATCAAAGTATATTTCTCTCAAAGCAGCAGAGTGTGTTGCGGTATTGGGAGAAGTACAAAATCGGTTGCTAGCCCAACCCTGCCTGATTCACAGGTTACTCAAGAAGTGGGGCTCAGGACTTATTCTTTTATAAGAATGCCAAAGTCAGGGCACCTCAACATGCTTTAGAATCCATGAATACTTTTCCCCCCACTTTTTTTGAAGGAAATGTTTTGATGTGCTGCAACTCTAAATTTGTGAAGGCGGCCAAGCCATTGCTTTTGTCCAAGTATTAAGTGGGGAAATTACAGCCTAACTCTCTTCCTGTTTATTGTAAACAAGGTGGCCAGCCTTGCAATGGAGTCTGATTAGTCCTTTGCACCTTTTGTGAAAGGATCAAGAGAACCCTACTGTTTTCCGCGTTTGACTCCAATTTGCATCTTTAAAGAGGCTTGACTGCATTAGGATCCAGATTTCAATTTCTTGAATGCTGGACATAGTTGGTACAATGCATCATACAATTAACCACGATCCCCATTGTTATACACTTCTTTTAATACAAGTGCATATTCATGCTATTTTTTGTGATGCCACTTACCCATCCCTCCAAGAAGTTTTCTGAGTTTTTTTTTTTTTTTGGGGGGGGGGGAATATATCTGTACCAGGAGAAAGCATTTTGAAAAGAGAATGGGATGGGATGGGTAGAGGGGTGCTTCTTTCTGGAAAAACTATTTATAAAAGTCATGAATCAGTTTCAGAGTACTGGGAAACTTCATAAAATAAAATACTGTTGTGTGCAATAAGATCCATGCAGAATGTATTTATGTACCTTTCTATCCTAAATTATATTTATATACATTTATAAGGTCAAAAGAAAAACGTAGAATATGATTCTGCACGGTATTGTATTTACCATGTGCCAGGACCATATCCAGTCTTTGGATTCATACTTGGCTTAGCATAAATTGAGCCCATCCTGAAAGTTTGGTTTGCAGGGAAGAAAGATTTCCCTTTCTCAATTTGATGTGGCTTTTATTGATCCTAGGGCAGAATGGAGATGAAATAACAAGACATGTTGGTTATTATTCAAATTGACTTTGGGGAAGTGGGAGGAGTGGGTGGGGTGCCTTCAAGTCAGTGTTGACTTCTTAGGACTGCTTGGAATAATCCAATTTTCTTGGCAAGGCTTTTGGGGAGTGGCTTGCTAGTTGCCTGCTTCCCAGGATAGAGAGACTATCACTAGCCCAAAGTCATACAACTGACTTTGTGCCTTAAGGTGGAACTAGAACTCATGGTCTCCCAGTTTCTAACCTAGTGCCTTAACCACTATCCAGAGGTCTCCAACCTTGGTAACTTTAAGACTTGTGGACTTCAACTCCCAGAATTCTCCAGCCAGCTCTGGCTGGAGAATTCTGAGAATTGAAGTCCACAAGTCTTAAAGTTGCCAAGGTTGGAGACCTCTGCAGTATACCAAAGTCTCTTTCTTTTTATGAACACAGAGTATAACTTATGCTACCCTGCTTAGTTCTATTCTGTCTCAGTAGTAGCAGTAAAATGAGGAGTATGTTCAATTTAGTTTTCCATGAGCTGACCTCATTATGGATCTGTTTACTCTATGGTAATTTTGTTTCAAACCCTTTCTTTCTCGTCCATTATATCACCTTAAAATTGTTGATTTTCTCAGGCACCATCCTAGTTGTTCCAAACCTGTGGCCTTTGATTCAAAGTCTTCAGATGTGTTACCTGTGTTTGGGAGAAGGACTTTGTAGGATACATCGTTCTATCAAACTAGCAACCAAATTAATATTCATTGGAATTCTTCACGAATTTACAGACCATTTTTTAGACACAAGCAGGAAACTTATGCTTTTAAGACTGGTTTTTCCAAGAAGTAAATATTATCAAATAAATAAGAAAATACATATTATCTAAGCCACTAAGCGTCTCGCAAAAAATATCAGCAAGCAAATACTGTGTTTTCATAAATGGGAGACACAAGATATGAAATACAATCAAAAGAAATATTATATGCTGCTGCAGCTGCTAATTAGTATGTAACTTCCTGAGGTTACAGTGGTGTAATAATTTAAGGCAAAAAATTATGAGATGCTTGAGTGTCCGATCGGTTTTTCCTACAGAGAGAATATGTCGCTTTTAAACCATGCCCTAATCTAGTTCTTGTGGTTTAGCTTGAGGGACTCTATAATAAAAGGACTCCCTTGAAGCCCCTTGTGGAGTTTTTTATTGCTATCATTTGGAAATAATGAATTTTCCTCCCATAGTGATGAAATATTAGCTTGGAACACACATGGCAAATCTCTTTGGGTGAGTTATGAGGCACTGAATGTCAAAAGGTTTCCTGGAACCTATCATAGCCACTCTTCTGATACCTCTTCAAGGCCCACAGTATCTCTACAGCCCTTCCCTTCCTGGATCTCTTTGTGATCTCTTTGTACTAGATCTCCAGTAAGGAAAAGCAACCTGGCTTTTTCTTACTGGAGAAATCAGTTAGCCTGTTGTATTATTAGGTTACATAGAAAAAGGTGTGTGTTATATATAGGAGCATATAGAAAAGTACATATATGGAACTGATGGTTCTAGGAATTCAGCATTACATCAGCCCATCCAACCCAGTCAGGTAGGGAAGGGTTGTTCCAGAACCTGTCAGTTAAAGAACTCTGGCTGGCGGTATCTAGAACTCTGCTGTTAACTGCACACTGTGGAATAAGCAAAGGTAAAGGTTCCCCTTGCACAAACGTGCTAGTCGTTTCTGGCTCTAGGGGGTGGTGCTCATCTCCATTACAAAGCCGAAGAGCCAGCACTGTTCAAAGACGTCTCCGTGATCATCTAGCCGGCATCTCTGTGGTCATGTAGCCAGCATGACTAAACGCCAAAGGTGCATGGAAAACTGTTACCTTCCCACCAAAGTGGTCCCTATTTTTCTCCTTGCATTTTTACATGCTTTCGAACTGATAGGTTGGCTGAAGCTGGGACAAGTAACGGGAGCTCATTCCTTTACGTGATGCTAGGGATTCGAACTGCCAAACTGCCGACCTTTCTGAGCAATAAGCTCAGCGTCTTATCCACTGAGCCACTGCCTCCCTAAATATCCCTAATTTCCACTGTGGAATATTCTTCTCTAAATATTCTTTTGAAAGGCCCTCACTCTCTTGCCTTTTGAAAAGAAGTTAAAACATGGCTCTGTGGCCTGGCATGGAGTATGCAGCCATGGGGCTGTTTAGTCCCCTGAGAGCTCTCCCTTCGCTTTTTTACTAATTTTAATTTTTTTTGCCTCCTTTTTTTTAATGTTTATATATATACTGTTTTATATTTTCCTGTTTTGTGGTACACTGCCCAGAATCTCTCTTTGAGGGAGATGGGCAGTTCAGAAATGTGAAAAATAAATAAAAATAAAGTTCTGCATTTAATAAATAGCAGTTTGCAAAAAGTTTCTGAAAAGCTGCCATCAAGCAGCTGCCTGAACAACAAGAGTCACACAAGTGTGATGAGTGGTGTAGAAATTTGGTAAAATAAATACATAAGCATCTCCCAACATTCATCTTCCATCTCTACTATTCAGAGATAGTGCCTCTGCCTTGGTAGTTTCATTTACCTAATTATCATCAGCAGACCTATATGGGCTCGTTCCAGTGAATTATTATATACCTTTCTTTTAAAAAATGTTAGAATATCATCATTGTCTTTTAATGATCCCATAATCCCTTGCGGGGTGGAGTCTGGGGAACTGAATGGAGCTAGCAGGGTGTTTACTGGCTGGATGCCCTTCCTGTCACCAATGCGGAGTTTTGTTCAGCAGATATTTTCTCATTGTGCCCAGAGAGAAAAATATCTGCCTCTACCTTGGATCAAAACAATGTTAGAATATGTATTCCATTAATAAGATCAGTGGTAGTCAATCTAGTCCAGCTTTCATGGTGGACGGTAGGGGTTTTGTCCCCTACTTTATAAATCACATTACTGTGGAACCGGTGGGCGGTTAAAGAAAATTTTACTACTAACAGAGATACAAAAGTGGCCGTAGGTATAAAAAGGTTGACTATCCATGAATTAGATAGTCTGAACTAGGAAACTCGGTGTAGTAACAGTGGATCTCGTAATTTACTTCACTGTAAGTACAGGAACCTTTCTCTCCTCCTTAATCTCTGTTACTTCTCTGAATATGTTTCTTTAATTTATTTCATTTTTCTTCTAGTTAGACAATAAGTTTCAAAGTGTTCAGTCAGAATATTTGATGGGGAAGTAATTCTTCAATTTTGCCACTTTTCTAGCTTTAAACTGAAAGTACTATAAAATTAGTGAATTTAGCCAATTAAAAAATTTACACAAATACACAAATTTATTGCGGTTATTACTTTATGAATATTATTCTACACTAAGGAGCTCAATTTCTTTCATTCACATTTTAAAAAGGTAATCAGTCTTATTAATCCTAAATGCTTATCATTCCTCTCAGCCATCATGTACTGTGACATAGGATAAATGTTATGCAAAAAGATTTAACTTTTCAGCAGATGATTTATCTTCGAGAATCCCTTTCCTAGGCAAAGTACTTTTTAAGAGATAGGAGTTGAGTTTTTAATCCAATTTAATATGCCTATTGTAAATTGAGTTTCACTTCTTAATTTTGGATCTTTTCTTGCTGTTCAGGTTTATCATTTCTGACTTGGACAACTTGGCAAAGATTTTTCAGGAAATGGATGATATTGGATTAAATTTTGCACGTTTAGTGTTTTTTTAATAATAGAAATCAGTGGCCCTTCAAGGCAAAATCCAAGATCTTTTAAAATCCATGGAAATTTTATTGTTGATTTTAGAAAGAGAGTGAATTGTAATTTGAGTTCTTTAATGTATTATCTGAGTGGGAGGGAGGAATGCAATATCTCTGTAATTAAGTGTTTCTATTTTAACAAATGCTTTTTTTTGTAAAAGACACAATTCAAGAATTGCAAACACACAAAAACTAAAATATATATTAAATATACAAGCAGAAAATGTCATGCAGCAGTTGAAATGCTGGACCAAAAAAAAGCTATAGGAGCATTAATGAGGGAATTTGTTTATTTATTTGATACACTTATGTTTCCACACATGTATATGGTGGTGAATAGTCATAACAGTAAAACAAATGCATGCACAAAAATTAAAATACACAGCAGGCAAGACAACCAGCCATCATCCACAGAGCATGGAGACAGCACAGAAGGTCTTTGAGACCTTATAAAAGGCCAGGAGGTCAGAGTCAACCTAATCTCTGGGGGGAGAATGTTCCAAAGGGTGGATGTTGTGGCAGAAAACACTCTTCTTCTGGACCCCACCAGTCTGCACTCCTTAGCCAATAGGACCTAGAGCACGACCATCCTGCCAAACCAGATGTAACAGGCAGAAACAATAGGGAGGAACAGTCCCTTAAGTAGGGGTGTTACATGTACTGAATGTAATGGCAGCCATTAACTATTTTGCTCCACCCAGATGAAGCTTTCAAATGCTTTTCAAAGGCACACCTGCACAGAATGTTTTGCAGCAGTTCAGACAGGTGATCATGAGGGCATGAATGATCAAGAGCAGGTCTTCCCAGTTCAGGTCCAGGCGCAAATAGCACTAAGACAAAGCTTGTCAAAGATCCTTCTGGTCAGAGCTATCAAACTGCTCTTAATGCAAGAATCATGACCCCAGGTGGACCTCCAGGTTTCACACTAAATCTGTCTGACAAAGTGCCACCCCATCCAAAACCAAAGATAGAAGGAAGTCCAAAGCCATTCAGTGTTGTTTGGGTTGGGACAAAGTCTATTGTGCCCACCCAGGCCTTCACAGCCTCCAGGCATTGGGATAGAACATCCACAGCATCCTCCAGATGGCCTGAGGTAGAGATATAAAGCTAAATATCATCAGCATACCAGTGATACTACACCCCAAACTTTCAGATGATCTCACCCAGGTTATTATGTAGATATTAAACAGGAGGGTAGAGAAAACTGAGGCTTGCAACCAGATCTCCTCCAGCCCTGTAGAAAGAAGGATAACCAGTACAATACAGTGCCTCCTGTACTCAACTCCCAGAACCAGCCCAAAAGAATACCATGATCAATTGTATAAAAAATTTAAAGAAGAGCTAGGATGGATACAGTGCCTACATCCCAATCCCACTTTAGAGGTCATCCAAAAGTGTGATTAGTGCCAACTCAATCCTACCTATCCTATCCTCAGACTTGAGGACTAGTCATAAATCCATTTCTTCTGCACTATCATAACTTTGAACAGTCATTTAACAATTGTTTGTAATTTGAGGACAACCTGCATTATAAAAATAATATTATTGAATTATCTTTATGTCACTTCAACAAATTACCAGTGGCAATTTCATCTATTTTTGTCTTAATACTATGGCAGATCTTCAAATATATTTTAGTACATGTGGCAATCTTTAAGTCAATCTTTGTTTTTGAAAATTTATATAAGTGTCTACTCACTCACGGCGGCTCTAGGCAGCTTACAAAAAATCAAAACACAATGTAGAAGAAATAAAAATAAAAATAAAGAATAAAATAATAATCCCTTCGACGACACACACTCATATCAACTATTTAATGGGCTCTGGGTTCCCCAGGCCCATTGACAAAATCATGTCTTAAGATCCTTCCTAAACCGTGTGAGAGTCGGGGAAGCAGTCAAATTTCTGGAGAGATCATTTTCCAGAGGGAAGGAGCCACCATACAGAAGTGCCTTTTTCTGGGTTTTCCCAGATGTACCTTCCTGTTGTAGGTTCATGTATCATAAAAGTATGTCAACTCCCCCCCCCCTTTTTTTTTTTTACTCAGTTTAGGGTAATTTACCCAGCTTTGGGGACCGATGTCATAGGGGATCAAAATGTCTTAATTTTACCTATGTCATGTTGAAGTTCAGGTTAATATTGTATGAAAATGGTCAACCATATGTATATGTTGACTGAACACTAAAACTGCCAAAATGTCTCTATGTTACCTGTGAAACAACTATTTCCAGAATATAATGTAGCTTGTGGTTCGTGCACCTTAACAATATGCATGCACAAGTACACAGAGAGGGGGATACCAAAACAAGGACTAGAGCAACTTTCTTATAAGATGGTCAGCTTTTTCATCTGAAACACAATTTGAAGGAAATGATAAAGAAATAAATAAATGTAAAGAAATACAGAAATTTTTCCTCAGAATTATTTGATGCAACTGAACAATACAAAATTCAGAACAGGAAAAATGCTTCCTCACACAATCTGTACTTAAACTATAGTATTTTCTTCCATGAAAGAGGGGTGGAAGCCTCCAACTTAAATGGCTTCTGATCATCATACCAGATGCTGCAGTAATAGAGATGCTCTGACCCCAAATGCTAATTGCTGGAGTACTTAAGGTATAAAATACAGTTATTGACTATCTCTGCTTCTCAGAAACACAGCTAATGCCAGTAACAGGCCACTGACTTTAGGATTTGAAATTCATCTGCTAGTAAAGACAGAGGAGGCAAAAACAGGCCCAGAAATGTGGACCTTACTACAAGCCAAATGAATGATGTGGAAGCCATGCTAAGCTTGTGTGCAAATCCTTCAGTGATACAAGATTTCCATTCTTTATCTCCAAAATGTTTATCTCAATGACTCTTTTGAAGGCACCTTCCTTCTCTCCCCTCCCTCCCTCTCTCTCTCTTCTGCCCTTGCTATTCATGCTGTGCTTTGAGGTAATATAAGGGAGGACTCATTTGTTTGTACGGCTTGGCTTTATTAATTTTCAGGAGAGAGAATTCTACTTTAATCAGAACTGATAATTTTCTCTTGGCAAGTAAAAACTGTTAATAGTTAGAAAGTTATGTTTTTAGTGAAGATGGTTAGTCAAGCACGCCTCTTCCTGCCAAAATCATCCCATCCAATTATCAGCAATCCTCCCCTGCTTCGCACTCCCTCGGCATGAGTTTTTTCTCAGAGAAGCAGAGTTACTGCTGGCTGTTTTGTTCAGCGATTCTGTCAAAAAATATTTTCTGCATCTCTAATTTCATTAAGATTCGCTTGACTGAAATAATCAAACTCACTAGGAGAGGAAGATTTATTTCGAAATTTCTTTTGGCTCATATTGTAAGCGGTTGAACAACCCAAAAGAAAAGCATCTGAGAATTATGTCACTCTGGTTATTATGAGTATGCAAGAAATGGAGGGGGGAGAAGCTTCTTACTTATTGCGGAATATAATTGGTTAGCAGATGAATGTTGGTGAATGTCAGGGTGTTAGGATTTGGCTTGTTCGCTTTGACTAGGGTTTTATGGCTGCCAACTTCCAGACTCCTAGGGTTTCTCACAGAGGAAGAAAGAGAAAGAGACTTCAGGTTGTTGGAAACATGAAGAGTTTGAATTCAAAGTCAGCTGGTGTGGAAAATGAAAGGCATGTGTCTCATCCAAACTTTTCACAAGAATTTGCTTTATAGGTTATATCACATTTTTTGCCCAGCCAAGGATTCATGGAAGCTAAATACAGATTATGTTAGCATAAGTTCTTATTGATACACAAAGTATATTACATATGTTCTTCCGATGCTAAATTACTGTGGAAGGTTTGGAGAGTTGCATATAAAACTAATGTTTAAGGCATCAGGCTAGAAACTGAGAGACTCTTGAGTTCTACTCCTGCCTTGGCATGAAAAGCAGTTGGATGATCTTGGACTAGTCACTTTTTTTCAGCTCAACTCACCTCACAGGGTAATTGTTGTGGAGAAAATAGGAGGGAAGTGTGTTGGATATGTCCGCCCCCTTGAGATATTTGTAAAAAAATAAAATAAAGGTGGGATACAAATAAATAAATAAATACAATCATAAAAAATAATAAAATAAATTGCAGAATATTTTCTTTTTTAAAAAACTGCAGTCTAAACTTGGGATTTCAATTCTCAAATGTTTTTGCAAGAACCAATCTTATCATACCTCTATGTATTCAGCAAACAATTCTCAGATGAAAGTATGAATTGCCTATAATTGCTTATGTTTTTCTAATTATACAAATCCATGCTTAGTTCTTTAGATAGGATGACCTGATTTTTCTATGGGTTTTCTTTAACTGTTCATAATTAAACTGTGTGCGTACACACACACACACACACACATACAGAGCTTTCTCATCAGAGCAGCTCAAAGCACCAGTCCATCAAGCTAAGTGCACCAATTTATTACTTGGCCTGGAAATAATGGCTTATAATGTATTTTCATATCCAGTTAAGACACTTATTGTGGTAATTCTAAATTCCCAGGTATTTTTCAGGAGCAGATTCATTACAGCCACATAATTATAGCTATTTAGAGATCTCAGAGAAGAGACAGAGAAAGATACACATAGATCACGTATATACAATGTGTTTGGGAGTGAACATCTTTCATGGATTCCAAATACAGTATCATAAATGAATGCTGCCTCCTTTTTCAATGTTTATCGTTTCCCCTCATACCCACATACAAACAGAGAATGTAGTAGGCTAAAAATACCCTGTAAATCTGTGGCAAATATGCCCAGCAGTAGTAGCTGTGTAAAATGTATACAAAAATGTACACTATGTACAATTACATCTCTTTATGAAGAATTGACCACGTGCGTGAAAGCAGCTGGAAAGCAAATAAGATGTGTCACACAAAATAAAATTATGGAAGCACAATCACAAGTTAGGTGGTTTGATGGCACACAGATAACATCCATGCACAAACAAAAAGTCCAAGAGATGAAAAAGAGCCATGTGTATTAATCCTGCAAGATACTCTTTGTCATGTCCGTCGGAAATGATGCCAGGAGTCGGTGACTTGTGCATTAGCTCTTTATTGGGTACAGGAACCGAACTGGATCTAAAGGCAAACTTCACGGCTTTTTATTTCCAAGCCACAGCGGCTGCGGCCAATGGCACCGCTTTGAATCTCCCGCTATCCGAATGGACCAATCGCGGGAGATTCTCAGCGAGCCAATCGGTGCGGCTCGCCTAGCCAATCAGAGTGCCCCGCGCTTTGGCAAATCAAAGCGCGGGGATGTCAAGAATACAAATGAGGGGACAGAACACCCCTCCCCTCTTGGTTCAGTCCTTACGTTGCGTAGTCCCGTAGGTAGGCGGGGCACCATCTCTGCCTACTGGACCTGCGCAGGTCAGTCGTAGGTTGGATCCCGGCCGGTTCGGTCGGGGTCTCCGTTTCTCTGGACTCCGTCATGGGAACCGCCTGGTCTGTCTGGCCGGGCCGCTCTCCGCAACTCCCTCCTGGGCTTCCCGGGTTAGTTGAGCCGTGGGTTTCGCCGCTCCCGCTCGGTCTTCCCGGGTTGGTTGAGCTGACCTGGCTGTCTCTTCCTGGCGAGGTTTCGTGCTGGCTGCTTTCAGGTGAGTATGGCTGGTTTATTCCTTCTCGGTTTTGGTTCCCTGCGTATTCCCTCCCCCCTTGGTTTGTGTTGTGGGGGTTGGTTTTGCTTGGTTGCGCGTTGGTGGTCTCTTGGGTGGTCGTCCTCGATCTTAACTGGTCGATGTGGCACTTCCACGCTCGTCCGTCGGTTGTTTGTAGCCGGTACGAGTGTGGGCCTGTTAGCTGTGTTATGACGGCCGGTACCCATAATGGGTCTCCCGTTAGGTTTTTCGCGTAGCCGGCGTCGCCTGGTGCGAAAGTTTGGTGTTTGCTGGTTGAGTCTGGGGGTTTCTTTGATGGCTTTGATCTTTTTGCTGGTGGGGTGAATGCCGTGGCGGTCTAGGAGATATCCTAGGAATTCAACCCGCTCTGTGTATAATTGGCATTTTTCCCTCTTTACTTTGAGCCCGGTCTCTTTGAACTTGGTTAGGACCTCCCTTAGGCGACTCTCTAGTTCGGCCTGGTTGGTTGCCGACACTAAGACGTCGTCGAAGTAGGGTACCACCCCCTTGATGCCTTATAACAGTCTTTCCATTAGGCTTTGGAATATTCCAGGTGCCACGCTGACTCCAAATTGGAGTCGGTTGCATTTAAAGGCTCCCCGGTGGGTGACTATGGTTTGCGCTTCTGCCGTTTCCTCGTCGACTGGCAATTGTTGGTATGCCTGGGCGAGGTCCCCTCCCAGTGAATGCAGTAGGTGTTGCACTACTGGGACGGGGTAAGCGCTTTGCTGCAAGGCGCCATTTAGGGTGGCCTTATAGTCCCCACAGATTCTCACCGACCCATCTGGCTTAATTGGGGTGACTATGGGGGTCTCCCACCGGGCATGATCTATGAGTTGTAGGACCCCTTGCTTGACGAGCTTGTCAATTTGCTCGTCAATCTTGGGTTTAAGTGCGAATGGTACCCGCCTTGGTTTCAGGCGTTTTGGGGGGACGTTTGGGTCTAGGCTGAATGATATAGGGGGCCCTCAGTACTTGCCTAGGTTTCCGTCGAACACCTCTTGGAATTCCCAGGCTGGTTGTTGCTCCCAGTTGTCATCGGCGATGTGGTCGATGCCCGTGACTGCGATGCCGAGCGGTGTGAACCATTGGAGTCCCAGTAGGCTTGGGCGGTCACGATTGACGATGGTCAAGGGAAGTCTTTCGGTGTGCCCTTTGTAGGTTACCTTGAACTGTCCGGTTCCGACTACAGGGATGCAGTTTCCCTGGTAGTCTTTCACGATTAGTCTCTGGTTTTCTAGGGCTTTTCTCTGGATGGTAGGCACCAAGCGTTTTATTTCTTGCCATGCTACCATGGAGAGGTAGGACCCGGAGTCCACCTCCATTTTACATGGCTCGCCTTCGATGCCCACCTCCACGTAGACCTTCCGGACGTTGTTGGTTGTGGCGTGGCCGATGGTGACCGTCTGATGGGTCTCCTCTCTTTGCCGGGTCTCGCCGCCTCGTAGGGATCATCCGTTCCAGTCCCATCGGTTGTCAGTGGGGCGATCTCTGGTCCGGGGTGGTGTGCTCTCTCGTCTCCGTTCACTCTGGTCCCATCGTGTAGGGCTGCGGTTCTTTTTGAGACAGCAGACGCGGGCGATGTGTCCCTTCTTGTCGCAATGCCAGCAGATTGAATCGAAGAACCGGCTTTCGGACCTGGGGTGGTCGCCTCCGCAACCGGCACAGGTGGTCCTCGACTTACGACCCCGCCGGTTCCGTGGGTCGCGGCCTGCCTGGAGACGGTGGATTTCCTCCTCCTCGTCGGAAGTGCCTGATGCTGAGTGGACGTCGCCCTGGTGGGTGGTTGTCTCGGGTTGGGCCTCGGTCGACCTTGCAGGGTGGTTGTTCCCGCTGCGGTCCCCGGCGTTTGGTCTGCGCATGCATTTGGCGGATTTTCGGGTAGCTTCGGCTGCTGTGGCTTCAGCGAGGGTATCGGCGAGGGCGATGTTGCCCTTGGCCATCAGCCGACTCTGGAGGACGGGGTCCCAAAGGCCGAGCACGATTCAGTCTCGCAGGGCTTCGTCCATGTTGGCAAATTCGCACAGCCCCCCTAGGTGCTGTAGTTCTGCGACGAAGTCGCTGAAACTCTCACCCGACCGTTGGTCCCGACGGTAGAACTCGTGTCATCAGATGAGGATGGGCACGGCTGGAGCGTAGTGTCGCCGGAGTATTGGCTCGAGGTCGTCCCAGTCCATCGTGGTCACGTCAGCGGGTTTGGCAAGCGCTTTGGCCATCTTAAACACTGCGGGTCCGCAGTGGGTCAGGAATACGGCTCGCTTCTTCGGGCCGGTGGCGTCCTTCAGGTCGCTGCATTCGAGGAACATGCGGAATCTGTCCGAGTACGATTCCCAGTCCTCGCTGGCGGGGTTGAAGGGTGCGGGAGGCGCGATGTTTGCCATCGTGGAGTTTCGTCTGGCTTCTGTCGGACACGTGCTTCGGTTCAGGATCAAAATCCCATCCTCGTCGCCAGTGTCGTGTCCGTCGGAAATGATGCCAGGAGTCGGTGACTTGTACATTAGCTCTTTATTGGGTACAGGAACTGAACTGGATCTAAAGGCAAACTTCGCGGCTTTTTATTTCCAAGCCGCGGCTGTCGCGGCCAATGGCACTGCTTTGAATCTCCCGCGATCCGAATGGACCAATCGCGGGAGATTCTTAGTGAGCCAATCGGTGCGGCTCGCCTAGCCAATCAGAGTGCCCCGCGCTTTGGCCAATCAAAGCGCGGGGATCTCAAGAATGCAAATGAGGGGACAGAACACTCTTGACAAAAGGTACCAGCTCCATTTGGTGGAGGGGGTAAGGTTATATTAACAGAATTTTGCAAGACTGAAAATACTTCTCCCTTCCTTTCTTTTTACTCTCCAGAATCCCTTCTAAAACTTTTCCCACACCCTTCTTTCTTCTGTGGGGTAAGATATTTTCACATCAGTTGTGGGCTCTCTCTTCCAAGGCCATTCCCACAGACAGTGGAATTAAATAAAAAAAAACCATAAGTTCCAGCATTTTTTGTGGCCTCTTGTATGGTTCAAATTTAAAGCACAAAGGAATCCAAAAACACTTTCCTGTTTCCAAACAAATTGATAATAGAGTATAGCTGAGGTAATATGCAGCAATCAAATCTAGTTTCATGATCTCTGAGACCATATCACAGATGACTAAGAGAAATCACTGGTTAAAAAAAACACTAGCTAAGAACTTACCTTCCTTACATAAGACATACAATAATAAGGAACTTCAAATTCTATTTAAAAAAAAAAAGAACTGTCAGGTGCTACCTTATAACTGAATTATGTAATGCTGATTATTCATCTCCAACCTTGTACATCCCTTGTGCTATATGCAGACTAGCAAGACATCTATACTTATTGATTTTGAATAAAAATATAATCAAAAATATAAATGAAAACAGGATAGATGAAAGGATTCACAAGTTTTTGTCTTTTATATTTCTTGAACATTATCAACACAATATTTGGTTTGATTACTATAAAGAAAATGCATGTTATCTTGAAGGAATAATTTGCCTGGGCATCATCACCAGCAGCAGATGATTTATGCAAATGATCAGCTAATAACATAAAAAAACAAATTTAGTGGTCTGTTTTTCTGATGAATTAGGAGTTCAGCTAACTTTGAGGCACACCATTTCTCCAGTCAGGGCAACTTTGGGTCATAAAAATTATACTAACCCAGGCCAAAGCCTGTCATGCAAACATAAAGCATATGCTAATTTCTCTTATGGCTAGCAGGAGTAATAGGTTTCTACAATTCTGCAAGTCAGTCCATTTCTGCTGAAAGGGAGGTTGAGTACATTTAATATATAATGCCAAGCATTCTCATTTATTAAGTCCCCTTTGCATTTTGACACCCTGTTTTTTTGTAAGCCAAGTCTAAAATAAGGCAAAACTGTGAATAGGGCTCTGAGAAGATCTCAATATGGGTCTTGCTGTCTCAAATTTCTGCAGAACTTCCCAATGGCTCTTGGTGGGGAAAACAATAGTGACAATGGACCATCAGAGATGGACTTTTTGAAGCTGGGGCCCAAGGATCTTTGCCAAGTCCACCTACCTTCCAGCCAAGTTGACATTCAATTTGTCTGTCAGTCCTCTTCAATCCTGTTCTCAGTCAGCTGGAGGATAATGATGCAAACCCTTTGAATCTTGCCCCAAAGACTGACTCAATGGGTTATGCCTAGATTTCTCACAAGCCCTGCCAGCTCAAAGACAAGAATGCCTTTAGCAATGGAAATCAAACAGTGGAGGGGGAAAAGTTGCTGCATGACTGGGCCGTATATATATGAACAGCATGTGATGTTCTAAATATTGTTTGTTTGGTTTTCCCAACATTGCGTGCTTTCATCTGCTCCTGCTCCTTACCGTTGCCTCTTTCTTCCAACAGCATTACACAGGGAGCTCTTTTTGATCACCCAGAGAGGCAAAGGTATTGGGTTTTGAGGTTTTGACCATGTCATTTGTTCTGTCCCTAATTAGCATTCTTGAGATCCCCGCGCTTTGATTGGCCAAAGCGCGGGGCACTCTGATTGGTCAGGCGAGCCGCGCCGATTGGCTCACTAAGAATCTCCCGCGATTGGTCCATTCGAATCGCGGGAGATTCAAAGCGGTGCCATTGGCCGCGGCCGCCGCGGCTAAAGGAATAAAAGCCACGAGCTTCTTCCTTTGCCCCAGTTCGGTTCCAACTTTAAATAAAAGAGCATGATTTGAAGTCACCGACTCCTGGCATCATTTCGCGGACACAACACTGGCGACGAAGGTGGGATCCAGACCCTGAACCGAACCACATGTCCGACGGAAGCCAGACTAATCTCCATGATGGCTGAGCTACGGCGCCTAGGAGGGCTCTGCGAATTCGATAACCTGAACGACGCCCTGCGAGACAGAATCGTGCTCGGTTTGTGGGACCCCGTCCTCCAGAGCCGGCTGATGGCCAAGGGCAACATCAGCCTAGCACACACCCTCACCGCAGCCGCAGCCGCCGAAGCAACCCGAACATCCGCCGACCGCATGCGCAGACCAAACACTGGGGACCGCAGCGGAAACAGCAACCCTGCGAGGTCGACCGAGGCCCAACCCGAGACGACCACCCACCAGGGCGACTTCCACTCGGCATCGGGCACTTCCGATGACGAGGAGGACATCCATCGCCTCCAGACAGGCCACGACCCACAGAACCGGCGGGGTCGTAAGTCGAGGACCAACTGTACCGGTTGCGGCGGCGACCACCCCAGGTCGGAATGCCGGTTTTTTGAATCGATCTGCCGGCATTGCGCCCGTGTCTGCCGCCTAAAAAAGAACCACAGCCCGGCACGATGGGACCAGAGCGAACGGAGGAGAGAGAGCACACCACCCCAGACCAGAGATCGCCCCTCGGACAACAGATGGGACCGGAACGGACGATCCCTGTGAGGCGGCGATAACCGGCGAAGAGAGGAGACCCATCAGACGGTCACCATCGGCCACGCCATAACCAATGACGTCCGGAAAGTCCACATGGAGGTAGGCATCGAGGGCCAGCCATGCAAAATGGAGGTGGACTCCGGGTCCTACTTCTCCATGATAGCATGGCATGAAATAAAGCGCTTGGTGCCTACCCTCCAAAGGAGGAACCTAGACAGCCAGAGACTCATCGTAAAGGACTACCAGGGAAACCGCATCCCGGAAGTCGAAACCAAACACTTCAACATCACATATAAAGGGCACACCTAAAGGCTTCCCCTGTCAATCGTCGACCGCGACCGCCCAAGCCTACTGGGACTGCAATGGTTCACCCCGTTCGGCATCGCAGTCACGGGAGTCGACCACGTCACCGACGACAGCTGGGAGCAGCAACTGGCCCGGGAATTCCAAGAGGTCTTCGACGGAAACCTAGGCAAGTACCGAGGGCCCCTTATATCATTAAACCTAGACCCAAACGTCCTCCCAAAACGCCTGAAACCAAGGCGGGTGCCATTCGCACTTAAACCCAAGATAGACAAGCAAATTGACAAGCTCGTCAAGCAAGGGGTCCTACAGCCAATAGACCACGCCCGGTGGGAGACCCCCATAGTCACCCCGATCAAGCCCGATGGGTCGGTGAGGATCTGTGGGGACTATAAGGCCACCCTAAATGGCGCGCTACAACAAAGTGCCTACCCCGTCCCAGTAGTGCAACACCTACTGCACTCACTGGGAGGGGGCAAGGTTTTCACCAAGCTCGACCTCGCCCAGGCATACCAACAGTTGCCAGTCGACGAGCAAACGGCAGAAGCGCAAACCATAGTCACCCACCGGGGGGCATTTAAATGCAACCAACTCCAATTCGGAGTCAGCGTGGCACCGGGAATATTCCAAAGCCTAATGGAAAGACTACTGCAAGGCATCAAGGGGGTGGTACCTTACTTCGACGACGTCCTAGTGTCGGCAACCAACCAAGCCGAACTAGAGGGTCGCCTAAGGGAGGTCCTAACCAAATTCAAAGAGACCGGGCTCAAAGTCAAGAGGGAGAAATGCCAACTATACACGGAACGGGTAGAATTCCTAGGATACCTCCTAGACCGTCACAGCATTCACCCCACAAACCAAAAAATCAAGGCCATCAAAGAAACCCCCACACCCAAGTCGAAGACGGAACTACAGGCATTCCTGGGGCTACTTAACTTTTACAATGTTTTCCTGCCGCAAAAGGCGACGGTGGCGGAGCCCTTGCATAGGTTCCTGGACAAGGCGGCGACCTGGACTTGGGGGAAACGCGAGCAAGCCGCCTTCCAAAGAACAAAGGACCTTCTCACTTCGGACGCCGTCCTTATACAGTATAACGAGACCCTACCTCTGGCCGTCACATGCGACGCATCACCCTTCGGCGTTGGCGCTGTCCTCAGCCATACCCTCCCCGACGGAAAAGAAGCGCCCATTGCGTTGTTTTCAAGGACCCTCACCAAACCGGAGCAGAACTATAGCCAGCTGGACAAAGAGGCTCTGGCTATTGTTGCCGCCGTAAAAAGATTCCACGAGTATCTCTACGGCCGGATATTCACCATCATAACCGACCACAAGCCGCTGCTGGGAATCCTTGCAAGAAACCGGGCCACCCCGAACATTCTGTCTCCTCGAATTACAAGGTGGTCTGAGTTCCTGGCAGCCTACAACTACGGACACATACACAGACCAGGTAAGACGATCTCCCTTGCAGACGCCTTAAGCCGCTCGCCGCTACCGGAACCTGACACCGACCCAGCACCTACGATGACCACCCTCAGCATAGAGACTCTACCCAACCTGCCCATAACCGCGTCAGACATTGCCCGAGAGACTAATAAAGACAAACGTCTGGCGCGGGTGTTGCATTGGGTAGAGAAAGGTGGCCGGAAAGGGACAACGACGAGTCCGTCAAAACGTTCCGAAACCGCCAAACGGAACTCTCGTTATTAAAAGGGTGCATACTATGGGGGGATAGGGTGGTCATTCCAGAAAAGCTACAAGGGAAGGTTCTGGAACTGCTACACGAGGGGCACCCTGGCATCGTTAGGACTAAAGCCCTGGCCAGAAGTTACGCTTGGTAGCCAGGGATGGACAAACAAATTGAGACCTGGGTAGCAAGGTGCCAACGATGCCAGGAAACTAGGCCAAGCCCACCCACAGCACCCGTCCTAGAGTGAGAAACCCCAAGGGGACCTTGGTCTAGGATTCACATAGACTTCGCCGGGCCCACAAAAGGACACATCTTCCTTATAACAGTAGACGCTTACTCCAACTGGCTGGAGGTAAGCAACATGAAGACAACAACCACGGAGGCCGTGATCAAGGAACTGTGCAAACTCTTTGCAACGCACGGCCTCCCAGACATCGTCGTTTCCGACAATGGGCCCCAATTCACCTCGCTGGAATTCGAAAAATTCCTAGCGGAAAGGGGCATCCGCCACGCGCTGACAGCACCGGCGCACCCAGCGGCGAACGGTAGGGTGGAACGGATGGTGCAATTCACTAAGAAGACCATCCGGAAAATAGACCCCGGGGAGATCCAGGAGAAAATAAACAAACTACTCTTCACCCAACACATAACCCAAATACCACAACGAATAAGAGCCCAGCCGAACTATTAATGGGGAGGAAATTAAGGTCCCCACTCGACAGGTTACACCCCACGTATAACCCGGAGAAGCCCCCAGAATCAAACAGCAAACACCGAACTTTCGCACCCGTATACGCAAGAAACCTGACGGGAGACCCACTATGGATACCGGCCGTCATCACACAAATAACTGGCCCACACTCGTACCGGCTACAAACAGCAGACGGACGAGCGTGGAAACGCCACATCGACCAATTAAGGTCGAGGACTGCCGACCAAGAGACCACCGACGCACAAACAGGCAAAACCAACCCCCACAACACAAACCAAGGGGGGAGGGAATACCCAGGGGACCAAAACCAAAGAAGAATAAGCCAGCCATACTTACCGGAAAGCAGCCATCATGACCCCTCGCCAGGAAGAGACAGCCAGGCCAGCTCGACCGACCCGGAAAGACCGAGCGGGAGCGGCGAAACCCACAGCTCGACCAACCCGGGAGGCCCAGGAGGGAGCTACGGAGAGCGGCCCGGCCCGACCGACCAACCGGTTCCCACGACGGCATCAGGTGCAACAGAGATCCCGACCGAACCAGCCAGGATCCAACCTACGACTGAGCTGCGCAGGTCCAGTAGGCTCAGACGGAGCCCCACCTACCTACATGACTACGCGACGTAAGGACTAAACCAAGAGGGGAGGGGTGTTCTGTCCCTAATTAGCATTCTTGAGATCCCCGCGCTTTGATTGGCCAAAGCGCGGGGCACTCTGATTGGTCAGGCGAGCCGCGCCGATTGGCTCGCTAAGAATCTCCCATGATTGGTCCATTCGAATCGCGGGAGATTCAAAGCGGTGCCATTGGTTGCGGCCGCCGCGGCTAAAGGAATAAAAGCCGCGAGCTTCTTCCTTTGCCCCAGTTCGGTTCCAACTTTAAATAAAAAAGCATGATTTGAAGTCACCGACTCCTGGCATCATTTCGCGGACACAACATCATTCTTATGCTTGCATTACTTTTGCTTGAACACAAGCCTCCTACTGTGTTTGAAAAAAAATGATTACTTGTTACCTGAATTTATAGTTTGAATAAAGCATAAGTACATTTTCATTTTTCAAATTTTACATTTCAGTTCCAATATATTATGATAGAGAATTGGGAGCTTTGCACTGTTGGCTTCTTCTTCTTCAGGCAGTGCAGATCAGAAATCCGATAGTTAAAGTGCCATGCAGACAGATGAAAAAGAATTTAAGACAGTGAAGAAAAGATCACCACGCTGATGGGGGAAAAAATATAGTATTTCTACAGATATCTTTATCTGTCTAATTCAGCTGCAATACAAATCTTACAATTTTGTTTAAGCTGATAGCAAAGCTGAGCTATGGAATTTTGTCTTAAAATTATCGTTTGGTGGAGGCAACAGCATAAATCTTGTATTGGAAGCAAGTCCCTTCTTGGCAAGCTTCTCAAGAGAACAGAAAGAAAACAAGGGGAGAACAGCTCAAGAGGGACTGTGACACTGGTGAAGGCAGCATCAGAAATTATCTTTATTACGAAGAACATTGCTTAGAGCAGTGCCTCATTTGCTGCAGACACAAGACAAGTAGAGAACAGATCTTTTCATTCTGTATTCAAGGGCACAGAAGCATTCCTCTGAATTGCACTTAGTAAACTTAATTCCTAGTAGCTGGTAACATAGTTCTATTGTATAATCTAATAGGGTAATCGTCTTCCCATAGATAGCATTCTGTTTAATCAAGAAAGCAAGATTATTCTTTTTATATGTATAAAACCAGATAGAGATAGTCCTCAAACTATGACCATTAGTTCAGTGAACATTCAAAGCTCCAAAGTTGAACAAATAGAGATAGAATAAAATAGATAGAATTTCTATTCTTTATTGGCCAAGTGTGATTGGACACACAAGGAATTTGTCTTGGTGCAAATGCTCTCAGTGTACATAAAAGAAAAGATACATTCATCAAGAGTCAAGAAACATAAGGCACAACATAGGGTACAATAAGCAATCAAATCCTACTAAGAAACAGTCAATATAAATTGTAAGGACACAAGCAACAAAGTTATAGTCATACAATCACAAGTTGGAGGGGATGGATGGTAAGGAGTGATGAGAAGATTAATAGTAATAATAGTGCAGACTTTGTAAATAGTTGGACAGTATTGAGGGAATTATTTGTTTAGCAGAGTGATGGCATTTGGGGAAAAACTGTCCTTGTTTTCTAGTTATTCTGGTGTGCAGTGCCTATAGTGTCGTTTTGAGGGAAAGAGTTGAAACAGTTTATGTCCGGGATGTGAGGGATCTGTAAATATTTTCACAGCCCTCTTTTTGACTCATGCAGTATACAGGTCTTCAATGGAAGGCAGGCTGGTAATAATTGTTTTTTCTGCAGTCCTGATTATCCTCTGAAATCTGTGTCTGTTTTGTTGGGTTGCAGAACCAAACTAGACAGTTATTGAGGTGCAATGACAGACTCAATAATTCCTCTGTAGAACTGGATCAGCAGCTCCTTGGGCAGTTTGAGCTTTCTGAGTTGACACAGAAAGAACATTCTTGTGCTTTTTTGATGATAGGTGTCCATTTTAGGTCTTGTGATATGATAGAACCTAGAAATTTGAAGGTCTGTACTATTGATACTGTGTTGTCTAGTATTGTAGGAGGCAGTAGTATGATTATGACTGGTCTTCGAAGTTCTGGCCAGCCCAGCATCCACACAGTCACATTATCATAATCTGAGCACTTGACAACTCTTTGGAGTTATGACTGATTGCAATGCCCTACAATCACATGATTGCCATTTGTAACTTTGGCTGCCAGCTTTCCCAGAAAATCAGTGGAGAAACCAGCAGGGAAGATTGCAAATTCCTGGGATAAGTGTCCTACCTATGCACCTTTCTCAGCCCGCTGCACTTATGCTGTGCCAAACACTCACAGACTCTCCATGTTACAACCTTGCACAGCTTTTCCGACTCCTGCTGCACTCTTGTCCCTCCTTCCCTGACCCTTGCCATACCTCTCAGGTATCTCCTCACACCCTTACACATCTTCCTGAACTTTCACCCAACCTCCACCATGCCTTACCTGGCCCACCCACAGACACCCACTCACTCCCCCATGCACAACTCTCCCCAATTGTATTGCATCCTTGTGCAATTTATCTTGATCTGTACTGCACTCTTGTGCATCTTTCACTGACCCTTGCCATGCCTCTCATTTACCTCCTCACACCCTCATGCATTTTCCCCAACCTCCACCATGCCTTTCTCAAACTCCCATGCACCCCATCATCACTCTCTCCCCACCTGGCGGCTGACACTTATCTTTCTGATAGTCTGAGATTTGAAACTGACTTTGGTGTTATCTATGAGAACTGAGACTGCACGGATTATCATCGCTAAGCAATGGTCACACTTTGTGATGGCATCATTTAGCTATGGAAATACTGGTTTCAATTGCTGTCAAAAATCAAGGACTACCTGTGTGCTCTGAAAAATTATGAAAGGATGATGATCTATGCATACAATGAAAACAACATTCAACATTTCTTAAATTACAGAAATTAGACATTAGGTGTGAACAACAGAATGTTAATGTTACTTCTAAGAAGAAAACAGCAAAATAAAATAGTGTAATTAAAAAAAAACTGTTGGAGAGCAACAGACTCGCTATGCTTTTTGCCAATATGTTGAAAGCAAGTTCCATTTGGAAAAATATAGCACAGAAGTTAAGCAACAAACAACTTTGTGGATTTTTTATCATAATAGAATTTATGAAATACATCTTTAATATCAAGGCAACTATGTTAAAATTTAACCAGAAACAAGATCAAGAGAGTAGGAAGAGCAGGTGAAGTTCATAATGTTCTGTCCCCTCATTAGCATTCTTGAGATCCCCGCGCTTTGATTGGCCAAAGCGCGGGGCACTCTGATTGGTCAGGCGAGCCGCGCCGATTGGCTCGCTAAGAATCTCCCGCGATTGGTCTATTCGAATCGCGGGAGATTTAAAGCGGTGCCATTGGCTGCGGCTGCCGCGGCTAAAGGAATAAAACCCGCGAACCTTTTGCATAGCGCCAGTTCGGTTCCTACACTAATAAAAGAGCATGATTTGAAGTCACCGACTCCTGGCATCATTTTCGAGGACACGACACTGGCGACGAGGATGGGATCCAGACCCTGAACCGAACCACGTATCCGACGGAAGCCAGACAAATCTCCACGATGGCGAAAATCGCACCCCCCGCACCCTTCAACCCTGCCACCGAGGACTGGGAATCGTACTCCGACCGATTCCGCATGTTCCTCGAGTGCAGCAATCTGAAGGACGCCACCGGCCCCATGAAGCGCGCCGTCTTCCTGACCCACTGCGGGACCGAGGTATTCAAGATGGCCAAGGCACTTGCCAAACCCGCCGATGCGACCGCGATGGACTGGGATGTCCTCGAACCAATACTTCGGCGGCACTACGCTCCAGAGGTACCTATCCTGATCCGACGCAACGAATTCTACTGTCGGGACCAACGGTCGGGTGAGAGTTTCAGCGACTTCGTCGCCGAACTACAACACCTAGGGGGGCTGTGCGAATTCGACAACCTGAACGACGCCCTGTGAGACAGAATCGTGCTCGGCTTGTGGGACCCCGTCCTCCAGAGCCGGCTGATGGCCAAGGGCAACATCAGCCTAGCAGACACCCTCACTGCAGCCGCAGCCGCCGAAGCAACCCGAACATCCACCGACCGCATGCGCCGACCAAACGCTGGGGACCGTAGTGGGAACAACAACCCTGCAAGGTCAGCCGAGGCCCAACCCGAGACGACCGCCCACCAGGGCGATTTCCACTCGGCATCGGGCACTTCCAATAACGAGGAGGAAATTCATCGCCTCCAGACAGGCCGCGACCCACGGAACCGGCGGGGTCGTAAGTCAAGGACCAACTGTGCCGGTTGCGGAGGCGACCACCCCAGGTCGGAATGCCGGTTTTTTGAGTCGATCTGCCGGCATTGTGACAAGAAGGGTCACATCGCCCGTGTCTGCCACCTTAAAAAGAACCGCAGCCCGCCCCGATGGGACCAGAACGAACGGAGGAGAGAGAGCACACCACCCCGGACCAGAGATCGCCCCTCGGACAACAGATGGGACTGGAACGGATGATCCCTACGAGGCGGCGATAACCGGCGAAGAGAGGAGACCCATCAGACGGTCACCATCAGCCACGCCACAACCAATGACGCCCGGAAGGTCCACGTGGAGGTAGGCATCGAGGGCGAGCCATGCAAAATGGAGGTGGACTCCGGGTCCTACCTCTCCATGATAGCATGGCATGAAATAAAGCGCTTGGTGCCTACCCTCCAAAGGAGGAATCTAGACAGCTAGAGACTCATCGTAAAGGACTACCAGGGAAACCGCATCCCGGTAGTCGGAACCGGACACTTCAACATAACATATAAAGGGCGCACCGAAAGGCTTCCCCTGACAATCGTCGACCACGACCGCCCAAGCCTACTGGGACTGCAGTGGTTCGCCCCGCTCGGCATCGCAGTCACGGGAGTCGACCACGTCACCGACGACAGCTGGGAGCAACAACTGGCCCGGGAATTCCAAGAGGTCTTCGACGGAAACCTAGGCAAGTACCGAGGGCCCCTTATATCATTCAGCCTAGACCCAAACGTCCCCCCAAAACGCCTGAAACCAAGGCGGGTGCCATTCGCACTTAAACCAAAGATAGACGTGCAAATTGACAAGCTCGTCAAGCAAGGGGTCCCACAGCCAATAGACCACGCCCGGTGGGAGACCCCCATAGTCACCCCGATCAAGCCCGATGGGTCGGTGAGGATCTGTGGGGACTATAAGGCCACCCTAAATGGCGCGTTGCAACAAAGCGCCTACCCCGTCCCAATAGTGCAACACCTACTGCACTCACTGGGAGGGGGCAAGGTTTTCGCCAAGCTCGACCTCACCCAGGCATACCAACAGTTGCCAGTCGACAAGGAAACGGCAGAAGCGCAAACCATAGTCACCCACCGGGGAGCATTTAAATGCAACCGACTCCAATTCGGAGTCAGCGTGGCACCGGGAATATTCCAAAGCCTAATGGAAAGACTATTGCAAGGCATCAAGGGGGTGGTACCTTACTTCGACGACGTCCTAGTGTCGGCAACCAACCAAGCCGAACTAGAGGGTCGCCTAAGGGAGGTCCTAACCAAATTCAAAGAGACCGGGCTCAAAGTCAAGAGGGAGAAATGCCAATTATACACGGAACGGGTTGAATTCCTAGGATACCTCCTAGACCGTCACGGCATTCACCCACAAACCAAAAAATCAAGGCCATCAAAGAAGCCCCCACACCCAAGTCGAAGACGGAACTACAGGCATTCCTGGGGCTACTTAACTTTTACAATGTTTTCCTGCCCCAAAAGGCGACGGTGGCGGAGCCCTTGCATAGGCTCCTGGACAAGGTGGCGACTTGGACTTGGGGGAAACGCGAACAAGCCGCCTTCCAAAGAACAAAGGACCTCCTCACTTCGGACGCCGTCCTTATACAGTATAACGAGACCTTACCTCTGGCCGTCACATGCAACGCATCACCTTCGGCGTCGGCGCTGTCCTCAGCCATACCCTCCTCGACGGAAAAGAAGCACCCATCGCGTTCTTTTCAAGGACCCTCACCAAACCGGAGCGGAACTATAGCCAGCTGGACAAAGAGGCTCTGGCTATCGTTGCCGCCGTAAAAAGATTCCACGAGTACCTCTACGGCCGGACATTCACCATCATAACCGACCACAAGCCGCTGCTGAGAATCTTTGCAGGAAACCGGGCCACCCCGAACATTCTGTCTCCCCGAATGACAAGGTGGTCCGAGTTCCTGGCGGCCTACAACTACGGACTCATACACAGACCGGGTAAGACGATCTCCCATGCAGACGCCTTAAGCCGCTCGCCGCTACCGGAACCTGACACCGACCCAGCACCCACGACGACCACCCTCAGCATAGAGACTCTACCCAACCTGCCCATAACCGCATCAGACATTGCCCGAGAGACTAATAAAGACAAACGTCTGGCGCGGGTGTTGCATTGGGTAGAGAAAGGGTGGCCGGAAAGGGACAACGACAAGTCCGTCAAAACATTCCGAAACCGCCAAACGGAACTCTCGTTATTAAAAGGGTGCATACTATGGGGGGATAGGGTGGTCATTCCAGAAAAACTACAAGGGAAGGTTCTGGAACTACTACACGAGGGGCACCCTGGCATCATTAGGACTAAAGCCCTGGCCAGAAGTTACGCTTGGTGGCCAGGGATGGACAAACAACTTGAGACCTGGGTAACAAGGTGCCAACGATGCCAGGAAACTAGGCCAAGCCCACCCACAGCACCCGTCCTAGAGTGGGAAACCTCAAGGGGACCTTGGTCTAGGATCCACATAGACTTCGCCGGGCCCACAAAAGGACACACCTTCCTTATAACAGTAGACGCTTACTCCAACTGGCTGGAGGTAAGCAACATGAAAACAACAACCACGGAGGCCGTGATCAAGGAACTCTGCAAACTCTTTGCAACGCACGGCCTCCCAGACATCGTTGTTTCCGACAACGGGCCCCAATTCACCTCGCTGGAATTCGAAAAATTCCTAGCGGAAAGGGACATCCGCCACGCACTGACAGCACCGGCGCACCTGGCGGCAAACGGTAGGGCGGAACGGATGGTGCAATTCACTAGGAAAACCATCCGGAAAATAGACCACGGGGAGATCCAGGCGAAAATAAACAAACTACTCTTCACCCAACACATAACCCCAAATACCACAACGAATAAGAGCCCAGCCGAACTATTAATGGGGAGGAAATTAAGGTCCCCACTCGACAGGTTACACCCCACGTATAACCTGGAGAAGCCCCCAGACTCAAACAGCAAACACCGAACCTTTGCACCCGGCGACCCGGTATACGCAAGAAACCTGACGGGAGACCCACTATGGATACCGGCCGTCATCACATAAATAACAGGCCCACACTCATACCGGCTACAAACAGCAGACGGACGAGCGTGGAAACACCACATCGACCAATTAAGGTCGAGGACTGCCAACCAAGAGACCACCGACGCACAAACAGGTGAAACCAAACCAAGGGGGGAGGGAATACCCAGGGGACCAAAACCAAAGAAGAATAAACCAGCCATACTTACCGGAAAGCAGCCATCACGACCCCTCGCCAGGAAGAGACAGCCAGGTCAGCTCGACCGGCCCGGAAAGACCGAGCGGGAGCAGCGAAACCCGCAGCTCAACCAACCCGGGAGGCCCAGGAGGGAGATACGGAGAGCGGCCCGGCCCGACTGACCAGCCGGTTCCCACGACGGCATCAGGAGAAACAGAGATCCCGACTGAAGTGGCCGGGATCCAACCTACAACTGAGCTGCGCAGGTCCAGTAGGCTCAGACGGAGCCCCGCCTACCTACGTGACTACGCGACGTAAGGACTAAACCAAGAGGGGAGGGGTGTTCTGTCCCCTCATTAGCATTCTTGAGATCCCCGCGCTTTGATTGGCCAAAGCGCGGGGCACTCTGATTGGTCAGGCGAGCCGCGCCGATTGGCTCGCGAAGAATCTCCCGCGATTGGTCTATTTGAATCCCGGGAGATTCAAAGCGGTGCCATTGGCTGCGGCCGCCGCGGCTAAAGGAATAAAAGCTGCGAACCTTTTGCATAGCGCCAGTTCGGTTCCTACACTAATAAAAGAGCATGATTTGAAGTCACCGACTCCTGGCATCATTTTCGAGGACACGACACATAATAGTAGTAATTCAATGTTGGATTGGATCTGGAGCATCCTTGAGAAAAATTCACCAAATCTTTAAAGTAGATTTTGAAGAGATACTTGTCGAAGATTAGTGATTGAATACATATGTACTGTCTTACCATTGGAGGAAAAGTCTGCTACGTTTGACATTTGATGAGCATTTTAACAGTGATGATTTAACAGTGATTTGATGAGCATTTTAACAGTGAGCATTTTAACAGTAATCATCATGGTTCCATGATTGTTTACTTCATAATCTGATCCTCAGATTATGAACGGAATATGTACACTAGTTCTGGAATAGTAATAACATTAATCATTACTTGGTCCAGGACTACTAGAAAAATGAATATAGGAATCAGATCCTATGCATGAAAAAATGTATTAGGTGCCATTTGGAGGTCTTCTAGTCCAACTTGCTGCTCAGGTAGAAAGCCCTATACGAGGTCTGTCAAACTGGCGGCCTGCAGGCCAGATGCATCATGCGCAGGCCAAGCCAACCCTGCCTCTTCAAAGGCAAAAAACCCGTTGCAATACATCATGATACATCACGAGATGTGATTGAATTTGATACCCGTGCCCCATATCTTTTCATACGAATGGTTGTCCAATCTCTTCTTTTAAAACCTCCAGTGTTGGAGCATTCACAACTTCTGAAGGCAAATTGTTTCACTGAATAATTGTTCTGTCGGGAAATTTCTCCTTTTTTTTAGGTTACTTCTCTCCTTGATTTTCCATTCCATTGCCTTTCGGTGCTTTGGAGAATAGGTTGACCCTCTGTTTTTTGTGGCAGCCCCTTAGATATTGGAACACTGCTATCATGTCATTCCTAATTCTTCTTTTCACTAAACTAGACATACCCAATTCAGGCAACTGTTCTTTATATGTTTTAGCCTCCAGTCGCCTAATCATCTTTGTTGCTCTTTTCTGCACTCTTTCTAAAGCCTCAACATTTTTTTTAATATCACGGCAATACAATATTAACTGAAGGGGCTAATTTCCTGAAGAAGAATAGCAATGCTACATCTTGACTTCAGCGTCAACATTATGTTGCACCAAGACAATAGTAATTTCCTTTATACTTATTTCTAGTCTTTTCTGTGATGACACATAGAGAGAACAGCAAAATTTGCTTGCAAAATGTCCAAATTACAATAATATCACCCCCACTCAAGACCATAACACTGGCAGATGGACAGAGGAAGAAGTGTATGTAGTCTCATTTTCTGCCATTATAACACGGGCCTTTTCAGATTGCAGCAAGCAATTTGCCATCTGCAAATTGCAGTTTTTTGCTTTCTGTTGAGGCACAGATTCAAGATTCATAATCTTCCAAAAATTCTTGCTGTTGTATGATCATTAAAAAGAAATAAATCTAAAATCTACCAAATGAATGGTTTTTTCCAGCCTCATCTTCAGAGTCCTTTCTGCAATTATCTGACATCATTACTAGTCACAGAATTGTAACAGGCAAGGAGAGCCAAAAATCACTGATGCAGCTCATTCGGTTTCTGTAATTCAATTTGCTGGTTGGAGCTGCAACTCCAGAAGTGTAACCTGTGATAGTTTTGGTGGTTGGGAATTCTGGGAACTTCAGGACAAATGTTTGAACAAGCAGTGAGTGTTATGAACTAATAAAACACTTAAATAAAGTTTATCAAAAGCTTTAGAAAATAGCAGGGTTCTAGCCTTGCACTTCTGATTGGCCGATAATAGCGCTATCAGATTGGTCCGTTCAGGAGAGTCTGATTGGCTGTTAACGAGCCACTCTCATTGGTTAAGTGGGTTAACACTCCACGTTTCCTATTGGTTACTAGAGCAGCAGCTTGCCTATAAAAGGGCTGCTGTTGCCCTAGGGTTTCACTCTGTTCAGAATGTTTAATAAAGAGTTTGAAGTTCACTTTTCACCGTCTTGTCTCCGTTCCTTGTGCCCATGCGCAGAACTTAACAGTGAGAATGTTCATATATAGCCAATGAACCTCTGGAAATAGATTTTATATTCCTTTTTAATTTATGTTTTCAGCCAATGTCACATTTTTATGCTTATTAACCAGGTATTGAAATTGGCTTAGAAGACTGGAATCATGGGGACATGTGGCATTATTAAAACTCTTTACCATGTATGATTCAAGATAATGGTATAAGGAGTTTTTCTTTGCAACACTATCGACATATGGCTTAGTGTTGTAATTCTTTATGAAGTGTGTGCCGTGATTCATAGGATTGACAGACAAAAGATAGCATATCAAGCATAGAAACCCATTAGTTTTTCTATGAGATTGACTCTCTCTGTCAGATAATTATGCAAGTAACATTCAGTTATTTATATTATTTTATTTTATTCTTATTTATTAAATTTATATGCTGTCCATCTCACCAATAATATGACTCTGGGACTCACAAATGATAAAAAATATAAATATAGAAACACTTAAAATTTAAAAGTTACATAAGAGTTAACACCAAGGAGGGAGACAGCATGAAATTGAGATTTTTTCTTGTCTCGCCAGTATCTCCAGCCAGGAGTGTCCCATTCGGGCCCCAAGCCAAACCCAGATTTTTAAGGCCTCTCCAAAGGTCAGAAGGGTTGAAGCAGATGGGTCTACACAAATTCACCACAGCCAACTCACCATGGCCATTTACTAAGGCCAACTTGCTGCGGCTAATTTGTTGCAGCCAACTCACCATGGCCAACTAGACACAAAACAATTCACCGCAAAACAAGAGTTACACTAATATCGAAGAAATAGTCAAATAGAATAATTAAAGATAGAATGCCGAAAGAGGAACAAAATAAAATGTGAATGACAAAAATTTAAATAATTTTTAAAATTGAATTGTTGAATTGTCCTGCAGTCAGTTGTCCTGTGATGAGTTTGCCATGGTGAGTTGTCCTATGGTAAGTTGGCTATGGCGAATTGGCCATGGCAAGTTGACCGTGGCAAGGCAAGTTGACAACAGTACGTTCACTTTGGTAAATCGGCTGAGGCGAGTTGTCCCATTCCAGTAGCAGATCTCACCTCCAATAGTAAAATGCTCTAGAGAGTGGGACAGCAGAAGAAGCTCTTTTCCTCAATCCTAGCAGCCTAAATAACTTAGGAGATGTGGTCTCCAGTAAGCACTTTCTAAAATGCTTTTAGAGAATCAACATAGTGTTGTGAGCAGGATGGGACTAGTTTAAGACCACCTTAAACTGAAGACAGCAAACTTTCTGAGGCAATCCCTCTCTCTCAGTCTACCTTACCTCACAGGGCTGTTGTTGGCCAACTAGTTTTCCTAGAAGAAAGGGGAAATTGCATGGGCACATCCATGCAGTTTTGTTGGAGGCAATATAGGAGTTATTATGCTCCTACCTTTTTCTTTGGGATTTTCTAAAGAAAATTCTGATCTAACTGTACTGATCTAAGTACTAACTGGAATGCACCTGCTTTGCTTTTGCACCAAAGTAATAAGTAACGTATATAATGCATAATGGTTTTCTCAACAATGTAAATGTAGACTTGCATCTTTAAATAAACCTAAGGAATCAATAATGCACAACAGGACACTCATTGTTCATTTATCTACTATGACTTAGTCTTGCTTTCAACAGTTTTTAAAAGCTAGACCTTATACTCTGATCTGCATTTTTCACTTATTATTACTTTAAAACTTTATAATTTTGCATTTGTTCAAAATATTAGTTCGTCATCTCAGCTTGATTGAATATTCTTAGCAGTTCACACCTTCTGTTTGTTAGTTTGTTAGGATAACCTCATTTGTGTTTATGCATGCATAATGAAGTAAGACAGCTGAATGTTTACAGCCTTGATGGCTTAGTGGCACAAATGCTGGGTTTAGATAGAAAGTATGAAAAAAAACATTGTATTTTTATCTGTTTATTTAACCTTATGGTGTATGTGTGCTATAAGTGACCTCTGTACAAGGTTTTAGACCAACTGGTAGGGTCAAAGCCTAACTGAGTTTCTATGTATGGGGCATATCATAGTTGGGGCTGTTTTAATTACAGTTGTTGTGGATGGCTTCAAGCTGACAGTTTGAAACAATTTAATGGGAAAAGGTCAGTTAGTGGCACGTGATTGTCAGTTGAGGGAGGATTGAAGGCACAAATCTTAGAAAATGGGTGAAACAAAATTGGCAGTGAGAGAAACAGAAACTTTGCTGTTGGATTGTTCAGACAGTGCGCTCGGTAACAAAAGACTTCAGGCAGGGAACTGGCCTTTGGGAATTTTAGCTCTTGAGACATCTGAATGATTCTGAAAACCTGAAACAGGAGAAAAAGTATGAGATAGAGGTAGTAACTGTTACTCAGTTTTGTTTCATTGGACGAGGAATTAACTTATTGTTCTTACAACTAGCCAGGTTTACTATATATCTTAGGAATTTTGAGGTTCTGCGACTTGACCATCGTCTCAAACAATGACAATATTCTCCTGCCGCTCTTGTGAGTAGCAACACTGTTTTTCTATTTTAAAAAAAGCATATTGATTGAGTACTTCCTATATTCTGTGTTCTCCTGGCATACCTTTGAAGGGATAGAGAAGCAATATTGTGTCATGGCTGAGAATAAATATTACTCAAGTCATTTTTTCTAGCCTTTGGTAATTATCATCAAAATGTCTCAACCATTTGCAGTATACATCTCTGACTTTGTCAAAAAGATGTCTGAAGAGGATGCATTTTTATGAATATTTTTTATTAAAAAAAGTCATTACAAAGATTTTAAAAACCTATAGAAACACAGAAGAAAGAAAAAGGGGTTAAAAGAAAAAGTGAAGAATAATAAAAAAGATAGAAAAACAAAGATATCTAAAGAAGCAGCTGAAGAAGATGCATTTGAACCATCCAGATGGATTTGCCACATGGAGAAGTATTTGCTCATTTCAGCAATCTGCATTAAGTTTTTTGGGGAGAACATTAGACCAATGAGGTAGCTCATAATAAAATAAAAATATCAACCAATTAAATGATTAAAACCTTTAGCCACTGTTTAAACACCAATATCAAGTTGATGTTAAAATGTCAGCAGCATTCAGATGTAAATTCAAATTTAAATTTTACATTTGCACATTCAACAACCATGCTAAATAAAAATACAAACTTGTTTGGGAATGCTAAAAATGAAGGAAGCTGATGGACATATTAGAGAAGGAAGTTCTAAATGACAAGGACCAAACAAATTACAAAAGCTCCATCATCTAACCTTTGGCATGGTTAGGTTGATCTCTCATAAAAAATCAGAAAAGATTGTTCCTAAGTCCACTAAAACAACAATTTGCATTGTTTTAAGTGTTTGAGGAAAGAGGCTAAACAGAGAAGTCACAATTCCATTTATAACTTCGAGCAACCAAGCAATTAGGAAGCAAATGACAGAAGTAGTTGCTACAATAGATCTAGAGATTCAATCAGAAATGGACCATCCTTTTCAAATCGTTTCCATACTTACATCTTTAAAAAAGATGGGCCTCAAAGTCAATTGGCTTGGTAATTTAAAAAAACAAAACATCATGGTTATTTTTCTTGTGGTAACTCTTACCTTGCGATAGAACAAGCCCAGCATTTATATTTTATTTCCTCCGTTGATATTGATGAAGAAAAGTAAGAAGCAACATTAACTTCCAAGTTATGTGACAGTTAGAGGAGGAAAGGGTCAGAGAAGGTGAAAGGCCTCCCAAATGTACAAGGTAGATGAATCACAAGTAGGTGAAGAGACTACATTTCATCTCATTGCTTGATCTGTATCTTTCCATACCATCAACACAAGATCAGCGCAAGTCATTTTAGAAAGTTCCTGAGATAAGAAAAGTATGACACTCATTGAAAGAGCAAAATTAAGTCATTTATTTTATCAGAGCAGGAAGGGCTACTGATATATTTGTGCAGGACAGAGGTTGGGACTTAGAAGCCAGTTAAAGGAAACTACTGAAAAAATTCTCCCAGGGAAGTTGGCTTTCTGCACTCAATGTGGTGGGATATTTTTAAAACCTGGTTCTCTAGCAACAGAATTTCATTTTGGGAGCTTTTTTTTTTTTTTGCAAACTGTTTAGTGTTCATGTGTCACTATCACGGTTGTGCCAGCTTGCACCTGGCATCAATATAAACAAAGCTTTGGCAAAGGCTCTTTCCTTTGGGATGGATACATCTGATTTTCAAGCTGAAAACATGTCAATGTTACAAGACACTCCAAATAGCCTGCTTTTTTTTTTTTTTTTTTTTTTACCAATATACTAAATTAACCCGCCTAGTGTCGTGTTAAATGCTTTGCAAACACTGACTGCAGGCAAGGAGAAAAACGGCAAAAACAAACAAAAACACTTTAGTAAATGGTTGGCCTGGCCTTGCTGAAAGCAAAATAGCAGAAGCTGAAATAGGATTGGGGAACTGGGAAGAATACGAAAGACAGAATGGCACAATAGAAAGGAGGTGTCTTTGGGCTTTGACGTCTTTCCCCAGATCCCAGAATTAAAAGCAAGAGGTTCAGCGGAGCAAGGCTCTGCAAAAGGAGGAACAGTAGATGTTCTGACAAGGGGACCAAACCTTAACAAGCAACTGAAAATTAAATTGTTGTAATAACTGGTGCCACAGCACATTCTTAATGGTGTGGCTCTTACGAATGTTATAAACCTGTTTGAACAGCAACCCAGGAAGCATGAAATGGATGGAGCTCAACTGGAACTCTTAGATCATCTGGAAAGTGCAGTCAGAATAGATTGCAAATCCGTGGGGTAGAAAGTGTTTTCTCTCTTCCAACAATCTTCTCTCATACAGCAATATAAAAGTGCTGCAAAGAGAGTAAGCAACGTTAAAATGTTGAAGTATATGCATTGTGTTCTTAGCATCCCTGTACTAATAGAGATACTGATCTGAGGTTCAGAATTCAGTGTTCCTAGTCTAAGGTTGTTCCTGTTTTCATATTCTGCCTTGTGAATATGGGCTTGAAAAGGGAGTAGGAAATGCCCATTGGAAACTCTATTATGAGCCTGGTTTTGCAGCTCACCAGAGGAGCGTATAAATTGACAAGGTGCATAGGGCTGGAGATGTTAAACACAGCTTCTCTATTCCTACTGCAATAGTGAGTCGCATGAAAAAATACACCAATACAACCACTAAAAGCCAAAAAACCAGTTAAACAAGAGAGAAACCTTATAACTTAATATACAGTAACAGTACATCTTAAATGTTGTGGGTATCGGCTGTTATATGGCTGGTAATACCGTCAGCCAGATGTCTAGACTAGATTTGGCATTTTTACCCAGCTGTTGTTTCCTTCCCAAGGATCTGGCATAGGTAATGTTGTTGTTTGATGGTGATAAAGGTATTGTGGCAGAATGTAAGCTGTTCTTGGTAAAGTAAAATCATTGATGGTGATTTTGTCAATATTGATGGTGTTCAAGTGGTGCTCCAGATGCCAGATATTATGGTTGTCAAGGGCCGAAGTGTGCAATTTATTGATATTGTTGTACCAGGGGATGCCAGAGTCGAAGAAAAAGAACTGGAAAAAAATCACGAAATATCGTGACCTGGCCATCAAAATTATATGGTTATGGATGAAACATATAACAGTGATACTCACTGTCATTGGGGCACTTGGTACCATGTCCAAGAATTTTACAAAACACATCAAGAAATTGCAGCTTCCTGAAATAAAACCAGCAGAACTGCAAAAAAAACGTGCACTACTCAGAACATTGTATATTTTAAGAAGATACTTGGTTAATACCTAGGACGCTGGCAGCAATCTGTAACAACCATTAGCACCAGTCACTGGTATTTGTGATACAGTTTTAAATGTTCAGTTGACTGAGTTTCATGTTTAATGAATAAAAGTTTATAATAATAATAATAGTTGGAGTCCCACACTAGAAGTCTTTTTTTTTTTTTAAATAATAATCACCCACCTCAATCTGTTTGGTGAAAAATGGATAGCAGGAGTCTAGGAGGGAAGCTAATAATCTGAATAACCCAGGGAGGATTTTAGAAGTTAAAACCAGCATTTTCTAATACTATGATATTTTGGAGAATATCGAAATTGGAAAATGGAAAGCATTAACATACACAGATGAAAAATTTGCTCAATTTCAAACTGCAAAGCTTGCGGTACAGTTCCCTAATGCCTTTTCCAGGTAAGAGTTGCTCTATGATGGAGAGGGGCAATTCCTAAATATGAGAGAGAGGGGGAGAGAAAGAACAAGAGAGATACAAATTAAAATAAGAGATAGTCTGTGTGGAATGTGTTTCTAGAGCTAAAAAAAAATTGGTTTGGTTTCGTTTGGTTTAAATAACTGCCCATCTTAGTAGTGTAACCCTGGGCAGTTCACAAACAAAATACTGGAAGGAAAATTCAAGAATTATGATAAAATAGTAAATCAATCTGTGTGCTACTTATGCAACTTTGAGACAAGCATGGTGTAAAATCGCCGTATCATTCTTCAGTCATCACTAGTTAAAGTTTAAAGAATAAATGTTTTAAATTATTGGAAATACAGGCTGGTAAATGCTGTTCCTGTGTAATTTAATATTTAATTGGTATCCAATTTTGTTTTGAATTATTATAAATCAATCAGGAAATTATGTGTCAAATGCTCTGGATTCTCTCCTCTTACCAGCACAAAAAATTAAGTTCCTTTGTTAAGGATTTTTTTAGCGGTGGCAATGATTATACAACATATTGGAAGACTTTCCTTCCATGTTGCAATGGCTACAAAACATTGCCGAGACAGATTAATTTTATTTGAAAAAGGACATAATTAAGGGTGTGAAGAAGTCTTTTGAATGGAAGTCACAATTGCTGTGTGTTTTTTTTTTCTGATTACAAACTGTGCAAATTAAATATTGCATTGTAGGACTAGAAAAACTAATTTCAAAAATAAACACAGTATGAAGCAATACTCAGTGGTTACAATTGAACTACATGCTTTTGCTAAACAGCCCAGTGAAACTAAGCTAAATATGTTTCAAACTTCAGCAGCATCTCTAAAAGTGGCAATGAAATTTAGGATTGGCCTGTGGTTTTTCATGCAAAGACTCTGCATGTATACACATTTTACATTGGGTTGCTTCTTTGCCTTGAAGAAAATCTTTGATCACACGGGCAAGAGACATGGTCTCTTTACAGGTAATCCTTGACTTACAACCACAGTTGGGACCAGAATTTCCATTGCTAAGTAAGTCAGTTGTTAAGTGAATCATACCAGATTTTATGATTTTTTTTGCCATGGTTGTTAAGTAAATCACTGCAATTGTGAAGTGGTTGTGACAATTGTTAAAGTAAATTCAGTTTCCCCCATTGATTTTGCTTGTTGAAAGCTGGCTGGAAATGTCACAAACGGTGATCATACAACCCAAGGATGCTGCAATCTTCGTAAAGACATGCCAAAATACATACGAATTTTGATCACAGGACCATATTCTGTAACAATTCCAAATGATTGTTGATCTAAGTTCATGGAAAATGCTTTTAGGAATGCATTATAGGTAGTCTCCTGTTTACAACAGTTCATTTAGCGACCGTTCAAAGTTATGATGGCCCTAAAAAAGTGACTTATGACCATTTTTTCACACTTACAGCCATGCTACAGCATGCCCATGATTAAAATTCAGATGTTTGGTAACTGATTCATAGTTATGACCGTTGCTTTATCCCAAGGCCATGTGATCACCTTTTGCAATGATCTGACAAGCAAAGTCAATGAAGAAGCTTAATAACCATGATGAACATAACAACTGTGACGAGAATTGTTGTAAAATGGGGCAAAACTCACAACAAATGTCTCACTTAACAACATAAATTTTGGGCTCAATTGTGGTGTAAGTCAAGGACTGCCTGTACTTGTTATCAAAGATGAAGGATCAAACGTTAATATCTATTTTCATATGGGGAAAAAAGAACCCAGTTTATACTACAATTACAGGCAGAAGAGTTTTATCCTATTTTCACCTTTTCTTGTATTGATTTACTTTGTGGAAGGTAATACTTTTCTTTGGATGAAGAAGCATTCGAACACAGAAAAAAAACCCTTGCAGAAATCTACAAGAGTAGATTTCACAGTGAAATGGGGCTTCTTTAAGTCTCAGTTTGAGTTTTATAGGCTAAAATTAAGCATCTGTGAATCCCTTTAACCCGACTGATATACAAGCTGAACTACAATTACAATTCCATGATGGAGTTTGTGGACTACTTGCATTTATGGCAACTATTTCATACTGGAAACATATGGAGACTCTATGCTGAAATATTACAGAAATTGATATCAGCATCTCTCAAGGTTATTGAAGAAGCAATTTTTAAAAATCACCAAATAAAAAAATACCATCTTCCCGAAGTACTAAAATTATTTTGTTTTTTTGCTTAAGGCAGTGATTTGCTTACATGCCTAAATTAGCTAAATATACAGAAAAGCATGTACTACAGGCGGAATGTGAAAAACATCTCTGTGGGAGAATCCAAATGGCTGTAGGAGATGCCAAATATAACAGTGTATTCCTCAGGATGAGCTTGTGTGTTGTCGAGAGAGAGCAAGCACTTACTAGGGTTACCATATGTCCATCATTTTCCTAGAGATGCTTCCATTTCGATGCTTAAAGCTCTGCACAGCTGGATTTTTTTTTCCACATAACTTTAAAAAATGTATGGTTCTGAATGCCAAATGTTCCAGTTTCTTGGATTGTGCCTCAGTCCAAGCTGCTTGATGTGGTGGCTACGGCAGCAAGATAGCAGGATCACAAGAAACTTGGGGGGACTATTTGCAAGAGAAAGTAGTCCCCAGCTGGGCTGGGCACATTGCAATTACTGTCCTTGGTCACCAAGGCTGTGAATGTGCCTCTCTTTGCAAGCTCTCTAGCTGGCCTCTAGCAGGGCATATCAGAGTGGCTGGAGTTAATCCACCTCAGCCGAGCAAAAGGTACTGAGAAGGAAAGAACCAAGATCAGATTCTTCAGAAGAGCCTTATAGTCCAGAAGCTGGGTCCTTGCGGATTTTGCAACCACTTGCAAACACCACAAATACTGTCAACTCTACCACCAGTAGCGCTGGCAGCAGATTAACTTTATCAACGCATTGTAAAAATCTGTGATTTGGAGAGGTATTGAAGGAGATGCAGAAAAAGGAACACCATAGGGTCTGTTTGTTTTTGCAATAGCAATAGCAGACTTATATACCACTTCACAGTGCTTTTCAGCCCTCTCTAAGCAGTTTACAGAGTCAGCCTATTGCCCCCCGACAATCTGGGTCCTCATTTTGCTGACCTCGGAAGGATGGAAAACTGAGTCAACCTTGAGCCAGTGAGAATCAAACTGCTGGCAGTGGGCAGAATTAGCCTACAATACTGCATTCTAACTACTTTGCCACTATGGCTCTTAATCTTTTAACATTTTAATCTTTGGTAGAACTAATTAATTCTTACAAAAATAATCCTAGGGCTATCATACCGGTAGTATTAATGCCTAATTTAGATGAAGAAAGAGATGGGAAATAAAAAAACGGGAAGATGTATCTAGTTGATGGGTGCATCAACTATGGAAGCTCTTTAATTCTGCTTGAGCCCTGCTTCTGTATCCTGTACATACCAAGAGGATGCCATAGTCTTTATTCTGTAATTAATTACGCTCGGAAGGCTTCCAAATATTTCTTTGCCATGTTAATTATTTCTATTTGTGGAGATTGATGTTCAGGAGAAAAAAATATATATAAACATATTAGCTGGAGGTATTTATGTGATATGTCTTTAACGTGATTATTTAAAGAGTTATTTTTCTGGTTTCATACAATACATTAATGATACATTAACCCATAAACTAATCGAACTTGCTAGTTTCAAACAAAAAGTAAAGAAAAAGACTTATGTCAGTTAGCAGCCACTCATTATTTGGACATATATCTTGGTCTGTGCCAAATGATAATTCAACACTGGTTATTCATCTTTTCCTGTTGCATCTGTCCTTTTAGACTTGAAATAAATAATGAGTGTGGGCTGGGAGTGAATAGGCAGTAGAGAGAAATAAATGTTGAGTCTGCCTGAACTACAGAGAGGACATTGGATAGAAGAAGCCCATCTCCAAAAATCCCGATAACCTTAACTGTTCCCAAAAGTAAAATTTTGAGATTAAATGCTATATATTTCAAAGAATACAACACTGCCTCAGGAAATAAATCCTT